>OENG01000028.1:0-600000 GCA_900239735.1 Blumeria hordei DH14 | reverse complement strand
CTCACCCGCCACTAGTCTTGGACACGATTTGCCAGGTGGATGAATACGCCAACGATCTCTGTTCCGGCCTTACTAACGCTATCAAAGCAGCAGGAACACGAAGGAACAAAAGACGTGGCAAATGTGCACCTTGGTGGACTCCGGAATGCAAGCTGGCTCACACGAAATATCGTGCAGCAGTAACTCCGGAACAACGATGGGTGCATTCGAAGAATCTGCGTTCAACCCTCAGAGCGGCAAGAAAAGAGCACCAGACGCGTCAGGTCGAAGCGATCACAACACCGACTGACGTGTTCAAGCTGATGCGCTCGGCCGAACCAAGGCAGGCAAGCACGCCCCCTCCACTCAACCACGAAGGGAAGGTGTACTCCGATCCGGCTGAGCGGGCAGAGATACTCCGAGATGCTCTTTTGGCACGGCACCAAGCGACGGACGACCTACCGCCACTCGATGCGCCGAGTACCAACCGAATCCCCTGGAACGACCATGTCTCGGACGAGGAGATTCGTATGTGCACCATAGGCTGTGCCAATACAGCGCCCGGAGCAGACGGGATCTCTGTGGAGCTTCTGCGAAGCTGTTGGAAGACGATTGGACCATTTGTTGGCACTCTCTTCCGCGCCTGCATCAGACTCGGCACCCACCCATCCTGCTTCAAGCTGGCTGAAGTGGTGCTCCTCCGCAAGACGAACCGAGATCCAGCGACTGTTAAGGGCTGGAGACCGATTGCACTTCTGTCATGTTTGGGTAAGGGACTGGAACGACTCTTGGCGAAGCGGATGGCCCATCTCGCGGTTACGCTCGACGTTGTTGGAGACCAACAATTCGGCGCGCTCCCCAAAAGATCCGCAAACGACCTTGTCAACTGCGTAGTCCACGACATCGAAGAGGCAAGTACCCAGGGATGGGCGGCCACATTTACGACTCTGGATGTCCAAGGCGCGTTCGATGCAGTACTTCACAATCGTTTGGTGAGGAGAATGCAAGAACAGGGGTGGCCGGACTCAATTCTCCGATGGACGACATCATTCCTTGCACAACGAAAGGTGCAAGTCCGATATCCTGGAGGGGTAACAGGGCAGAAAGAGTTGGTGTGTGGGGTCCCGCAGGGGTCGCCGATATCGCCACTTCTCTTCCTCTTGTACATGGCAGAGCCAATGCGAAGCGGCAATGCAGAAATGAGGTTTAGCTACGCTGACGACGTCGGGATACTAGGATTCGGGCGCAGCATAGCCGAGTCAGCCGCTTCTGTACAGAAGGAAGTTGATCATCTTCTGGAGTGGGCGAGAAACAACGCAGTCTCCTTCGATACCAACAAGTCGGAGGTAGTCCAGTTTCCCGGACGCAAACGCGAGGAGCCAGTGGGCATTTATGTGAACGGCATGGTTATCGAGCCAGCAGACCAAATACGCTGGCTAGGAGTACACTTAGACCCGCAACTGGACTTCAAACACCACGTCACAACGTGGTGTGGAAAAGCTCTGAAGGTAGCCCAGCAAATGCGCCGCTTCAACTCAGCATATCGAGGAGCAGCTCCTGCAGCACTGGTTCGGGCAGTAGACACGTGTATTGTCCCCGTAGCAACCTTTGGAGCAGATGTTTGGTGGCCCGGCCTCAAACGTCCGACCAGAAGGGGAATCATCACACCTCGGACTAGCATTTTCTGCGAGATGATCGACAAGGCAATCTTGACGGGACTGCGCGCTGCCCTTCCGGTAATGAGAACGACACCGAATCTTGTTCTCCATCGCGAAGGAGGTACCCCAACAGGAAAGATCATTCTGGAAGGGAACCGATTACGGCTTTCGTCTCGGCTCCACTCACTGGACAACCGTCACCCGCTCCGGACTCGTGCCGCCGTGTGTCCAAACGATGGAACACGGAAGTACAAGAAAAATGCTCGGGCACCCAAGAATCCGGAGATCCAGATGTCAAGAGTGCAGCGGGCCTACCGACAACTCCCGGACGCGGAAGACGCCAAGCCTCTGCCGCCGCCATGCTATCTGTCAAACTTCGGCCCAAGGATAGAGGAGGAGGACAAGTTAATTCGGTTCCTTAGAGGTGTATTACCATCGGATATATGTGCCTACCCGGATGGATCGTCGGAGGGGCATGGTCGCTCAGCATGGGGGTTCGTCTTGAAGAGGGATGGAAAGACTCTTTTGAAGGGATATGGCATCAAGCATGGTGGTGAAGTGCTTGATGCGGAAATTATAGGGGCGAGAAAGGCCCTGGAAGCTGCGCTAGGATTGCTGGAGAGAGAGAACGGGAGAAGTAACGGCAGGCAGCGGATCAACGTGTTGACGGATAGTCAGTCTGTAGTGAAGGCACTGCTGACGGGAACCGCCACTACAAGTCTCGACGATGTACGCCAATTTAGGGCGCTATCAGAAAAGGCTCGAGTCTCGGTTCAGTGGATACCAGCCCACTCCGGGATACAGGGAAACGAAGAGGCTGATAGAGCCGCACGCTCCGGCCTCCGACAACTTCCAAGTAAAGAGAGCCAGCCTGGCTCCGTCACTTTGGCGTACGTTCGTCGTCTGATGAACCAGAAACGACAAGCGCTTCTCGAGGACTGGTGGGAAGAAGCATGTCCACCTAGATATCGAAATCTGGGTCTACTCATGCGAAGACGCAAGCCACAGGAGCAGACACTTTCTCGGCGGTTACTCCGTGAACTGATCTCAGCCCGAACGGGACACGGAAACTTCGCTGCATGTCACCGTCGTTTCAACAACTTCACCGCTTCCATGGAGTGTGCGTGTGGAGAGGAAACATCACCTCTCCACTTCATTCACTGTCGACTGCACGAACGTCAGACGCGTCGACTTCGAGGGACAATGTCGCATCACGACTTTGTCCAAAAGCTTCTCGGGCCTAAGTGCCTTGAGAATTTTACAAATTTTGCGCAGGAAACCGGCTGCTTCGGCGACCCACCTGCAAGTTCGTCACCAGCTCTCAGCGGAGACAACATTAACTAGGTCATAGCACGAAGCATGACAGGAAGGAAAACGAGACGAGGAGTGTCGCTTTCCCACCTCAAATTGGAGTATTGGATTTGGAATTTTGGTTATGGGAGTCTGTGGGAGCATATATTTTCTTTCTTATAACTAGCTACTGGTTGTGTAGTGGGTCACGCAGTGAGACCGAGTCGGGCATGTGGGAAGCATGATCTTGGCCGTGTACACCGGTCCTTGACTCCTAGGAGATATAGAGCATAGCTTAGGACCTTAAAAATTTAAAAAAAAAAAAAAAAAAAATTCGAGAACCCTCAATTTGCCCATTTCCACACTTCCACCCGTTTCACCCATTATTTATCGAATCGAATTGCAATTGTTTGCCATCGGCGGCATTTTAAAATGCCTCCGACGCGTAGAACGCACCAAAACGCGATCAGCGGAATCACCAAAGATCGCGTCATCAAACCCTATAAATTGCATGAATCTATACTAACTCTTGCAAGACAAAAACTTACGGATAAAGGATTAGAGGCCTCCGAGAAAAATTTAGACTCCATCGAGGCTGCGCTCGAAGCTAACGTTCGCAATATACCCGAGGTAGAGATGTTGGACGTCGAAGTCCAGAAGTTGAAATCTATATCAGATTCAAGATGGGCTTCCTCCATCCCAGAAGACGCGGAAAAAGCCCCAGGCCCGCAGAAACCCAAAAGAAACCGTCGCTGCACCCGAAGAGCGCGCTACGGTTCCAGCACTACCGCGACTTAAGGAAGTAAGGTCCGCGAAAAGGGCCGACATACCCTCAACCAAGGCAGCAGGAGCCGAAAACTCTTCGCTGGCCCCACCGCCTACAGCAATAGAAGCAGCAGACGGAAAAAATACATATCCTCCCGAATTGCTTGCAGCGATCGAAGCGGAGGAGCGCAGGGCAAGACAAAAAGCCGCGCAATTCACAATATGCTCGACGGCTATAAGCAGTGTCGAGGCAGCTCTTCAACCGCTCTCCATCGGTGAAGACAAAAATTTTGTAGACTCCATCAAAGTCTACTTGCGAGCAGCAATCGCGCAATTCGTGGCAGCCGGTCCGAACACCGCTCCGCCGGTCCTGCCCCAACGACCAATTGTCGCAACTCCCCGCGCGACCACCATCCCAGTAGCCATTCCTCGCAATATAACAAAGGCTACAGCACCTCTCCCGCTCAGAAGCACCTGGGCCACTGTCACGAGAGCAGGACACCAAAAGTCAGGCGCACAGGCTCCTGCAAACATCACCTCGGTTTCTGCTGCTTCATCTGCCAGGAAACCAGAGAAGAAGCCGACAGCATCAACAACAACAGCGAAAGATGACCGAATCTTCCTGCGTCTGGATGCAAACCACGAGTGGAGACAGCTCTCTCCAGCTGGCGTCCGCGAAGCCGTCGCCAAACAAACACATTGCACCCCTGCTGATGTCGACCAGGTGCAACGCGTTCCCACTGGCTTTGCCATCCGTGCCAAAAACCGGATGCAAAAACTCGACTGCTGGAGGCCTCCAGCACCTTCACACAAGTGGAGGCAAAACTAGAACCACCAAGTGATCTAGTTTCCCTCCGGATCGCAACGGTTCCAGTCGCCGTGTTCGGCTTAGAAGGACGAGTCGAAGTCACTGCCGAAATGGTGGCCGCCGAAATCCTTAGAGTAACCAGCTGCACTCCAGACCGAGTAAGGATACACGGAAAAACTAAGCTCGGCGCTCCCTACAGATCCTGGGCGGCCTTGTTTCCCAGGAACGCTAGCCCAAAGCCTGGATTCCGACTCTTCGACGACTCAGGAATAGCAACAATCCAACGAAACCGCCCTCCCATACAGCAATGTAGGCGATGTCTCGGTTTCCACGCCACCCGTGGGTGTTCTCGCGCGCCAGCCTGCTGGAACTGCGGATCCACCATGCACTCGGCATTCGAGTGTAAAGCAGCCTCTAAATGTCGAAACTGCGGAGGCCCCCATCAATCTGGCAGTCGAGACTGTCTTGCTCGTCCCAACAGGTCTGGCCCAGCTACCAGGGAGCAACTTGTGACGATCCGCCAAGCTGGCCAACGCGAGTACCAGGCCGTCGCTCGAGCAAAAGCTGCTACCAAGGCCGCAGAGGCTGCTGCATCTGCCGCAAGAGCGACCCGACCAACTTCTCCAGCTGTTGGTAAGGACACCTCCTCGACAGACACAGCAATGGCTGAGGGTTCAGGCTTTGGGGCCTTGAACCCTGAAGAAGCTTTGTGAAGGGCGCCCTACGGGCCCCTTCCCGCCCCCCTCCTACACTAAGTTTTATGTCAATAAACGTAGGCAGGGGAGGCGCAACCCACAACATTGCGCTCTCTAGAGCTTACGAGCTAGGCGTGGATGTTGTGCTGATTCAAGAACCTTGTTGGACCAAGCAAACGAACGAAACCAAGTCACATCCGGGTTACCTCTGTCATACACCGTACGGAGGTGTGGATGTCAGACCGAGGGCGGTGACCTACACTCGGAAAAACGAGAAGGTGATGTCGGCAGAGCAGATTTTCCCTTGTAACAGGCTGACTGGGGACTACTGCTGGGTACTGGTCAATGGAATCACATTTCTCAACGTGTATAAGGCCCCTAACAACCCGACTGCAGTCCGCACACTCGTCGACTGGAAACCGTCTGCGAGGTCCATTGCAGCCGGGGACTTCAACTCAGTGCATGCTGCATGGCAACCTGGAGCAACTCGGCCTTATGGACAGGGTGATGAGATAGAGAGGTGGGCGGAAGACCACAACCTCTCTTGTCTGATAATTGGAGAGCCGACTCATAAAGCTGGCAACACTCTTGATCTCGCTTGGACCAACATATCTGGAGCCCGTGCTTGGGTCGATAGGGAGGAATGTATGACCAGCGACCATCTTCCGATCCGTGGAATCATACCTTCTGCAACCTTCATCGGGAACCCGGCTCCACCAAAGATCAGAGTGCCCAAGAAAAATCTGCCCAATTTTGCGCGTGCCGTTGCAAAATGGGTACATCCGCCGTTAGACTTGAGTACAAAAGAGAAAGTGGATGAGTATGCCCAAGAGATCTGCTTCCATCTCTCGGAGGCCATCAAAGCGACAGGAACCCGGCCAGAAAAGAAAGCGGCAAATCTGCGCCGTGGTGGACTCCTATGTGCAAATCCGCATACGCAGAATACCGAGCCGCAACGACACCGACACAGCGGGCCACTTGCGCGAAGAAGCTCCGTGCGACCATTACAGCCGCCAAGAAAAAATACCAGACAAGCCAAGTGGAAGCAATGACATCACCGTCCGATATCTTCAAGCTGATGCGTTCGGCCAACCACAGACAGGTTAGACCTCCTCCACCGCTCAACTACAACGGATCCTACATCACCGACCCGTTAGAGCGAGCTACCATTCTCCGAGACGCCCTTCTTGCACGCCACCAACAATCGGACGACCTTCCGCCATGCAACACTCCAAGCGATAATCGAATACCTTGGGAAGGTGAAATCTCAGATGAAGAAGTGCGCACTTGCACAATCGGCTGTGGGAAGACAGCACCTGGGGCAGACGGAGTTACGGTCGAGCTCCTCGAAGCTTGCTGGAAGACGATCGGACCGTGTATTTTGCAGCTCTTTAGAGCCTGTATACGACTGGGCACTCATCCATCTTGCTTCAAGCTAGCGGAAGTGGTACTACTGGAAAAGCCTAATAGGGACCCAACCACGATCAAAGGCTGGAGACCTATAGCCCTCCTCTCATGTATAGGTAAAGGGTTGGAAAGGCTTCTTGCCAAGCGAATGGCGCACCTAGCAATCACCTGTGATGTGGTTGGCCATCAACAATTCGGTGCGCTCCCAAAGCGATCTGCAACGGACCTGGTTTCCTGCGTAGTCCATGACGTCGAAGAAGCACGCTCCCAGGGATGGGCCTCGACATTCGTCACTTTAGACGTCCAAGGAGCGTTCGATGCAGTGCTCCACAACCGCTTGGTTAGGCGCATGCAAGCCCAGGGATGGCCAGACTCAATACTCCGGTGGACGAGTTCATTCCTCACACATCGGAAAGTACAAGTGCGGTTCTCTGGCGGAGTCACCACCCAGAGAGAGCTGGTCTGTGGAGTCCCACAGGGATCACCAATTTCGCCATTACTTTTCCTTCTGTATATGGCAGAGCCAATGAAAAGTGGTACCCCTGGATTGAGGTTTAGCTACGCCGACGACATCGGTATTCTAGGGTTTGGACGCACAATCGCTGAATCTGCCGCTGCTGTACAAGGAGAGACAGATCATCTTCTCGAATGGGCGCGGAATAATGCCGTCGACTTTGACACGGAAAAATCCGAAGTCATTCAATTTCCGGGACGACGTCGAGAGGAAGCAGTTGGTGTCCACGTCAACGGAACCCTTATCGAGCCTGCAGAAAACATTCGCTGGCTAGGCGTGAATCTGGATCCACGACTCAATTTTAAACACCATGTAACTACATGGTGCGGTAAAGCGGTAAAAGTTGCCCAGCATATGCGCCGCTTCAACTCTACCTTTCGAGGAGCAGCTCCTGGGCCATTGACTAAGGCAGTAGACATGTGCGTTGTCTCGCTAGCAACTTTTGGATCTGATGTCTGGTGGCCAGGGTCCAAACGCCCAACGATACGAGGAATTGGTCACGTCATCTACCTCCAACCTCTGCAGCATGATTGACCGAGCTAACCTGATGGGATTACGGGCTGCACTTCCAGTGATGAGGACAACACCAAATGTAGTCCTTCACAGAGAAGGAGGAATTCCGCCGGCGAAGGTCATACTTGAGGGAAACCGTCTCCGGCTTTCAGCAAGGCTTAAGACCCTTGATGACCGACACCCTTTGAGGACCCGCGCTTCCGTGTGCCCGAATGTCGGCACTCAGAAATACAAAAAGACCGCCAAGACCTCAGCCAGACCAGAGATCCAGATGTCACGGCTACAGCGTGCCTACCGAGAGCTTCCGGAAGCAGAAGCCCCCGAAAGTCTGATGCCTGTGGTTTACCCTAGGAAATCAGTCTCAAAGCCGACAGAACGCGAAGATTGCGTCCGATGGATTAGCGACGTGCCAGGAACGGACATTTGCGCATACTCGGATGGTTCATCGGAAGGACATGGACGCTCCGCCTGGGGTTTCGTTCTGAGGAAGGATGGGAAACTTATTGGCAAAGGAAGTGGCATCATGCACGGGGGAGAGGTGCTGGATGCAGAAATAATGGGAGCAAGGAATGCTCTGGAGGCTGCACTGGAGTTCCTGGAGAACGAGAAGTTCAGGAAAGGTGGAGGTTTTAGGAGAATACACGTGTTTCTTGACAGTCAGCAGGCTGTAAACGCACTAACGACAGGCTCGTCCTCAACTAGCCTTGAAGATGTACGCAAATTCCGTGCGTCATCCAACAGAGCAGAAATATCAGTGAAGTGGGTTCCAGGGCATGCAGGAATCCAAGGAAATGAAGAGGCAGATTCCATGGCCCGTGCAGCACTTCGAGAACTGCCCAGCCAGGATACGCAACCAGGATCCAGTACTCTGGCACATCTTCGAGGCCTCATGAATCGCAGACGGCAGAGATTGCTGGACAATTGGTGGGAAGAGGCCTGTCCGCCTAAATACCGCCAACTCAACTTACAGGTGCGGAGACGTAAACCACCGGAACTGTCTCTCTCTAGGCACCTCCTCCGGGCACTAATTGCAGCACGAACGGGTCACGGCAATTTCGCGGCATACCATCGCCGTTTCAACAACCCATACGCACCCATGGAGTGCTCTTGCGGGAAGGAAACTACTCCAACCCACTTCATCCACTGTAGCCGCCACGCACAACAAACGCGAAGGCTCAGAAAGTCAATGTCACACGTTGACTTTGTCAAAAAGCTTCTCGGGCCCAAGTGCCACGAAAGCTTCAAAATATTTGCGGAGGAAACCGGCTGTTTTGATAGCCAACCCGCCCACTCATCCACTGCTCTCAGCGGGNGGACAGGGTGATGAGATAGAGAGGTGGGCGGAAGACACAACCTCTCTTGTCTGATAATTGGAGAGCCGACTCATAAAAGCTGGCAACACTCTTGATCTCGCTTGGACCAACATATCTGGAGCCCGTGCTTGGGTCGATGAGGAATGTATGACCAGCGACCATCTTCCGATCCGTGGAATCATACCTTCTGCAACCTTCATCGGGAACCCGGCTCCACCAAAGATCAGAGTGCCAAGAAAAATCTGCCCAATTTTGCGCGTGCCGTTGCAAATGGGTACATCCGCCGTTAGAACTTGAGTACAAAAGAGAAAGTGGATGAGTATGCCAAGAGATCTGCTTCCATCTCTCGGAGGCCATCAAAGCGACAGGAACCCGAGCCAGAAAAGAAAGCGGCAAATCTGCGCCGTGGTGGACTCCTATGTGCAAATCCGCATACGCAGAATACCGAGCCGCAACGACACCGACACAGCGGGCCACTTGCGCGAAGAAGCTCCGTGCGACCATTACAGCCGCCAAGAAAAAATACCAGACAAGCCAAAGTGGAAGCAATGACATCACCGTCCGATATCTTCAAGCTGATGCGTTCGGCCAACCACAGACAGGTTAGACCTCCTCCACCGCTCAACTACAACGGATCCTACATCACCAACCCGTTAGAGCGAGCTACCATTCTCCGAGACGCCCTTCTTGCACGCCACCAACAATCGGACGACCTTCCGCCATGCAACACTCCAAGCGATAATCGAATACCTTGGGAAGGTGAAATCTCAGATGAAGAAGTGCGCACTTGCACAATCGGCTGTGGGAAGACAGCACCTGGGGCAGACGGAGTTACGGTCGAGCTCCTCGAAGCTTGCTGGAAGACGATCGGACCGTGTATTTTGCAGCTCTTTAGAGCCTGTATACGACTGGGCACTCATCCATCTTGCTTCAAGCTAGCGGAAGTGGTACTACTGAAAAGCCTAATAGGGACCCAACCACGATCAAAGGCTGGAGACCTATAGCCCTCCTCTCATGTATAGGTAAAGGGTTGGAAAGGCTTCTTGCCAAGCGAATGGCGCACCTAGCAATCACCTGTGATGTGGTTGGCCATCAACAATTCGGTGCGCTCCCAAAGCGATCTGCAACGGACCTGGTTTCCTGCGTAGTCCATGACGTCGAAGAAGCACGCTCCAGGGATGGGCCTCGACATTCGTCACTTTAGACGTCCAAGGAGCGTTCGATGCAGTGCTCCACAACCGCTTGGTTAGGCGCATGCAAGCCCAGGGATGGCCAGACTCAATACTCCGGTGGACGAGTTCATTCCTCACACATCGGAAAGTACAAGTGCGGTTCTCTGGCGGAGTCACCACCCAGAGAGAGCTGGTCTGTGGAGTCCCACAGGGATCACCAATTTCGCCATTACTTTTCCTTCTGTATATGGCAGAGCCAATGAAAAGTGGTACCCTGGATTGAGGTTTAGCTACGCCGACGACATCGGTATTCTAGGGTTTGGACGCACAATCGCTGAATCTGCCGCTGCTGTACAAGGAGAGACAGATCATCTTCTCGAATGGGCCGGAATAATGCCGTCGACTTTGACACGGAAAAATCCGAAGTCATTCAATTTCCGGGACGACGTCGAGAGGAAGCAGTTGGTGTCCACGTCAACGGAACCCTTATCGAGCCTGCAGAAAACATTCGCTGGCTAGGCGTGAATCTGGATCCACGACTCAATTTTAAACACCATGTAACTACATGGTGCGGTAAAGCGGTAAAAGTTGCCCAGCATATGCGCCGCTTCAACTCTACCTTTCGAGGAGCAGCTCCTGGGCCATTGACTAAGGCAGTAGACATGTGCGTTGTCTCGCTAGCAACTTTTGGATCTGATGTCTGGTGGCCAGGGTCCAAACGCCCAACGATACGAGGAATGGTCACGTCATCTACCTCCAACCTCTGCAGCATGATTGACCGAGCTAATCTGATGGGATTACGGGCTGCACTTCCAGTGATGAGGACAACACCAAATGTAGTCCTTCACAGAGAAGGAGGAATCCCGCCGGCGAAGGTCATACTTGAGGGAAACCGTCTCCGGCTTTCAGCAAGGCTTAAGACCCTTGATGACCGACACCCTTTGAGGACCCGCGCTTCCGTGTGCCCGAATGTCGGCACTCAGAAATACAAAAAGACCGCCAAGACCTCAGCCAGACCAGAGATCCAGATGTCACGGCTACAGCGTGCCTACCGAGAGCTTCCGGAAGCAGAAGCCCCCGAAAGTCTGATGCCTGTGGTTTACCCTAGGAAATCAGTCTCAAAGCCGACAGAACGCGAAGATTGCGTCCGATGGATTAGCGACGTGCCAGGAACGGACATTTGCGCATACTCGGATGGTTCATCGGAAGGACATGGACGCTCCGCCTGGGGTTTCGTTCTGAGGAAGGATGGGAAACTTATTGGCAAAGGAAGTGGCATCATGCACGGGGGAGAGGTGCTGGATGCAGAAATAATGGGAGCAAGGAATGCTCTGGAGGCTGCACTGGAGTTCCTGGAGAACGAGAAGTTCAGGAAAGGTGGAGGTTTTAGGAGAATACACGTGTTTCTTGACAGTCAGCAGGCTGTAAACGCACTAACGACAGGCTCGTCCTCAACTAGCCTTGAAGATGTACGCAAATTCCGTGCGTCATCCAACAGAGCAGAAATATCAGTGAAGTGGGTTCCAGGGCATGCAGGAATCCAAGGAAATGAAGAGGCAGATTCCATGGCCCGTGCAGCACTTCGAGAACTGCCCAGCCAGGATACGCAACCAGGATCCAGTACTCTGGCACATCTTCGAGGCCTCATGAATCGCAGACGGCAGAGATTGCTGGACAATTGGTGGGAAGAGGCCTGTCCGCCTAAATACCGCCAACTCAACTTACAGGTGCGGAGACGTAAACCACCGGAACTGTCTCTCTCTAGGCACCTCCTCCGGGCACTAATTGCAGCACGAACGGGTCACGGCAATTTCGCGGCATACCATCGCCGTTTCAACAACCCATACGCACCCATGGAGTGCTCTTGCGGGAAGGAAACTACTCCAACCCACTTCATCCACTGTAGCCGCCACGCACAACAAACGCGAAGGCTCAGAAAGTCAATGTCACACGTTGACTTTGTCAAAAAGCTTCTCGGGCCCAAGTGCCACGAAAGCTTCAAAATATTTGCGGAGGAAACCGGCTGTTTTGATAGCCAACCCGCCCACTCATCCACTGCTCTCAGCGGGGATCGGATAAACTAGTCATTGCCACAACGCATGACACGAAAGGGAACGAGGCGAGAAGTGTCGTTTCTCTGAGAAAATTTCTTATGTACTTGAATTTAGAGTTGAAGGATGGAATCTCGATTTCGGAGTCGGAGTAGGTGGTGTCTTTGAGTTATAATTTACCTTCTACTTTTTCTGTAGCGGGTCTCGCGGTTGGAATGAGTTGGGCCTGTAAGCAGTGATCCCCGCCGGCTCCACCAGTCTTGTACCGATAGTGGACCTAGAGCTTTAGCTTAGGACTTTAATAGAGCAAAAAAAAAAAAAAACAAACAAACGCACATTCGAGAAATTCGAAAATTCGAAAATTCATTTTTTCCCTCTTTCCATTCCCATGATCACTTCTGTGCTTGACTTCTCGAATTGTTAACCGTCGCGAGGTATTTAAAAATGCCTCCGGTGAGAAAAAATCGCCCAAAGCCGACAACTTCAGTCGGCTTTGAACGGACACCGATGTGTCCAAAACCTACTGGCCTCGCGCAAAAACTATCAAGCCTATTTGCGAGTGAGGCCTTCGTCCCAGGGAAGTCTACAAATCTTCCCGACAAAGAGATGACTGATTCTGAGCCCATCAGGACAGTTACAATTGGTCCCGAGACCACCAACCCCATCGAGCTGGCCCCAGTGGCAAGCAGCTCTAGGAAAGGAAAGGAGGTCGTCAGAGAAAAGACGACAGAACCTGCAGAAAACTCTGCAAGAAAAATCTCTGTGCCAGCCTCCAAAGGCACAGCTTCGACAACAGCGATGGAATTTCCTCCTGAGCTGCAATCTGTGATGGAGGCCGAAAAGCGTCGCATGACGCAAATAAACGCCCGACTCGCAATCTGCTCGACTGCAATAAGCAGTCTCGAAGCAGCACTCTCGCCTCTTTCGATTGGCGATAATAAAGAATTCGTAGACGGAATCAAAGTCTATCTTCGAGCGGCCATCGGCCAGTTCGTACAATCTGGCCCAGGAAGCACACCACCAGTTCTCCCTGCTCGCCCCGCCAACCCTCTTCCGCCGAGGGCACCAGAAATAAGGGTTCCTAACCCTCCAAAAACCCAGGCTCCGGCCCCAAAGACAACTTGGGCTACCGTAGCTCGGGGAGGCCTAGCCCGCAGCGCTGGGCAGTCGACAAAAAAGGCAGCACCGCCCGCCCCCAAAGCAAAGAGTGCCAACCCGAGGACAAAAATGGATTCACGACTTTTTCTGCGCCTCGACTTCTTCCACCCCCACCGTCTCCTCTCCCCAGCTGGCATTAGGTCAGCTGTGTCTCTGGCGCTGGGAACCGCTGCTAACGATATTACGTTGGTTCAGCGGGTAAAGACCGGCTTTGCGATTACAGCAAAGAACGAAGCTTCTCGAAAGGAGCTCTTGGATTCCTCTGCACTGCGGAGAGATCTAGAAATACACCTGGAACCAGCGTCAAATCTGGTTGCCATGCAAATTGCCACCGTTCCGGAGACAATTCGAACACTTGCTGGCCCCATCGACGTGACAGCAAAGATGGTTGCCGACGAAGTCACGCGAGTGACCAATCTGGTTCCCTTTCTGGTTCGTCCTCATGGGACTAGCAAACCAGGGGCGCCCTACTCAAATTGGCAAGCGCTCTTTCCCCGAGAATCCGCTCCTCGACCCGGATTCCGCCTTTTCGACGACTCTGGAGCTGCAAAGCTCTTCCGACCTCGTCGCAAAATCGAACAATGCAAACGGTGTCTTGAATTTCACGCCACCCGTGGTTGTTCCCGCGCTCCATCTTGCTGGAATTGCGGATCTAACATGCACTCAGAATCAGAGTGCAAGGCTCTCACCCGGTGTCGAAACTGTGGGGGACCTCACCGATCGGATTCCCGGGCCTGCTTAGCCAGACCCAGCAAGTCCGGACCGGTGCCAAAAGAGCAGCTCGCACGGATCCGCCAGATCCAGCAAGGGGAGTACGCGAAAGTGGCTCGATTTAGGGCTGCAGCCAAAAGGGTCGAAGAGGCAACGATGGCCTCAACGAAGGACGTCTCAATGGCCGAGGGATCGGGTTTCGGAATCCTGGAATCCGAACAAGAAGTTTGAGGGTACAGCAACCCTCGGTGAAGTCTACAAAAAGCTTCAAAATATATAGCAGGATACCAGCTGAATTCAGGTAATCTGCGAACTAATCTTTCGCTCTCAGCGGAGATAGGAAAAAGTCACTTGGAGGATGTGGCGGGAAAGGGAACGGGCGAGAAGCGCGGGATCCGGACCAAACAGTATTTCTTCCAAATTTGATTTCAGTTTTTGATTTATGTTTTTGATTTTAGTTTTGCTGTTAACTTCTACAATTTCAGTAGAAGTTCATGCGGTTGGAATGAGTTGGGCCTGTACGCAGTGATCCTTGCCGGCTCCACCGGTCCTTGACCCATTGTGGATAAGAAAGCGTTAGCTTAGGACCAGAAATTAGCAAAAAAAAAAAAAAAAAAAAAAAACTCTCTTGGGAGACTGATCTACAGCGTCGTCTCCTGTCTTCTATGTCCTCTGCGGAAATCAGTATTAGCTCCCCGACTTAGCTACCTGATAATACCCCTTTATCTCCGACTTCCTTCAGCATCTGCACCATACTCCCCATCTAGCTCTTTGAATGTTCGTGCGTACAGGTTGCAAAGTGGCTCACGATAGACTATTGACTCAAAGCATGCCTTTAATCTTTAATCACAGATTGCCTACAGAGCTCGTTTAATCTGGTGAATGTTGTTCGTTGTTCTCTCTAATTCCAACAAGAAAAAGGACTTGACCCTCGGTATCTATGAGAACAAATTTTGGCATATTTCAAAATTGAAATTTCTTGGTTGTAATTAGAATTTTTGGTTAGATTCACGAAGTCCTCCATGGTCTTAGACTCAGTAGGAACTTTAATTAAAAATAATCCAATTTAAAAAATCCTAACTTTACAAGCAGGCTAATCTATAATTATGTAATTTAATTCTCACTTAAATTCACAACGCAGCTTCCCGCGCCCTGGACTCACAGCGTAACCTGTTAGATACCTGCTCCTGCGCACCCCTCGGATTTTCGGCACTGTGCGACAAGGTGATTTGCCCTTTTGTTGGAAAATTTACCCTGTTCGATATTATATGGATATGTATGAAGTAAAGAAAACTTAATTATTTTACAACTATGGGAACATTGGACCTATACATCTAAGGAAAAAATTACCACATGTCTTATGTACCTGTCAAACCTAGTGATGAGCAGCCACCTCTAATCTACCATGATGAGCCAAGATACACTGTAGTACGTAAAAATCCAAACGTATATAGAACAGTAAGTACGATTAGCACACTCAAGACATGTGTAGAGTGAGTCGATCTTGTCGGGAACCTTAGACGAAACAGATAATGGTTGAGTTCAAAATTCGAGAGTCAGAATTTTAAACACCTTTCCAAGTTCTCAACTACATCTTGTCTGAGGCAACTCACCTATAGGCACCGATAGCCGGCAAAGACGAATTCTTCACCTTCCAGTGGTGCTGGTGTAATCGCTCAGTATGCTCTGTATATCTGGGATAGCCAAGAAGAAACGCATCCGAAACTAAGTCGACAGCGAGATCAAGCACATCTCCATTTGACGACTTCTCGACGATGCCTCTCTTACCATAATCATCTGAATCCTCAAACTCTTTCCAACCACGCATTATGTCGCCTCAACGACCAATAAAGAAGTTACTCCAATTTTAAATAGGAGCTTGCCCCATTAATTACCGGTCATCACTCACTAAAAATTTACGACGCTACGTATGCCTGAAAGGAGGAAATCAAGTCGAAAAGTATATAGCCTGGGTCTTGGCTTGTGGGGCAATGATGCTCTAATGGGACAAACATCTCGAGGAAGAACAGACGGCTGGGATCTGGTGTGAGAGGGGGAACAGGTCTCTGAAGACCGTGCCGGGACTGACATTTTCGAGGGATTTCAACTTTCGAGCGTTTATAGGCGCCATGACCAAGATTTCGCCTAATTAGCCAGGAGGGCTTCTTTTGTCGATGAGTCAACGGCACTCCCCAGCGCCCTGGACGGAACAAAAGAAGTTGGGCTAAGCTAACACACTGCAATCACGCTCTGTCAAAACTTTTCTGACATTTCAGCACGACCTTCGGGAAGGAGGCTCGGAAGACAGAGGGTGAATTCTCCGAAGTACCCACAGGTCTGCAGCGCCCAGTTGGCCGGCCTTCTCGAACGCTTCAAAAGGGTCACTATGTCTTCGGATCTAGTCCTGATGTCGGTACTAGGAGAGTTCCGCACCCAGTAGTTTTTGCGATTTTTCCCGGCTGCCATACACCCGTAAATGGCCATCGTTTTGTTAGCTGAAGAGGGAAGATAATGAAGGGCAAAGGGCTCCTCTGGGTGTAAGATCGAATGAGGACTTGTGAGGGGTGGTACTGTAGGAGGGGAGCTGTATGGGAGGCATAGGAGGGGATATACTACTGGTATAGGTATCCTTGGCCTGTAGGCAGAGAGGACCTGCACGTCTTACATAGTCATAGACTCACAAAGGACAATAAAATAGATCAACAATTAATATATACACCCATAATGATAATACCCTGCCTATATTGGGAGGCGCGAGCTATAAATTTTTGCAAAGCCAGACGAAAAGATAGCTTGGGCATAGGAAGCTCAGCCTTTAAAATTTAATAGACGGTTAATCTATGGAGTGTGAGGAAAAAAAGCACACATTTTTTCTTCCGACCCATCCCACATGGCATCACTCATCACTTAATTTCAAGAATCTTCAACTGGTGCAATGGCCCTAGCTATTGCATTGTCATCGACAACGACCTCCAATCTAGGAGGGCAACTTCATACAAGCCTGCTTGGCATTGTGAATACAATGCAAAAAGCAAAACAAGAAAGAAAGGAAAGATTGGGCATAGTCCAAATTTCTTGAATTAACCGACTCCTGGGCTAAGAGCAAAGGAAAGAAGCAAGCAGCAGCAGTCGTCACGACGCTGATGGAAAAGATCAGGCAGGAACGCACAAATTTTCAAGTAAAACACACCTCACCAAGGCAAACACTCCCAAACTAGTCACGCCTAGGAAAAATATAGCTGTTGAGGATTACAGCCACGCTATACATTCATAGCCTCAAGAAACCAGCTCACCCTGGGTGATAGTAGCCCGAAAAGCGGCCAAGCTACCGACGCCGCCAAACGTGCACGTTCCGCGAAGGCCTGCTCAAACAGACAACTGGAAACATCAGACGGCCTCAAAGGAGGACAAGCGCCTGTTTCTACGATTGAGGAAAGATTACCACTGGCACAAGCTATCGCCAGTCACTATCAAGAAGATAATTACCTACAAAGCTGGGATAGCAACCTCCGCTATCACTTCCATATACCCAGTCAGGTCGGGGATCGCTCTCGAATACGCATCAGATGAATTGAGAGACACAATCATCAGAATTGCTTCTTCAATATAGGAAGAAAACACTGTGATTGAGGCAGCTTCACAATGGACATCTCTATTAGTCCCTCATATTCCATTATATATCAGGACTCTCGAAGGTAGCATTCCTGTCACCAACAAAATGGTAAAGAACGAGTGCCAAGCAGTATGTGGCGCCACACCAGTCCAGGTAAGGCCCACAGAAACAAAGCTGGGGCAATTCTCAACGAGCTGGACTGTTCATTTCCAACAAAAAACCAGCAAACACAAAGTTTCGGCTATTTGACAAGAGCGGACCGGCTATTCCCTTCTTGCGTCGAAGACCAATCAAGCAATGCCAACGTTCCTGGGGACTTTACACAACGCGTTACTATACCAGGAGCCAGCTATGTTCAAGATGTGGGGGAACCCACGAGACATCAGAGTGCCAGGCCAAGTTACCAAAGTGCTCAAATTGCGCCGGACCTCACATCTCGAATGAGGGTAGCTGTATGGCCAGGTCAAGAGGACAAAACGGGATAATTCTGCCTCGTACCCCCAAAGAATTACACATAATCAGAGAACGCGGACATCGTGATTATCACGCTGTTCTAGCGCACTCAGAAAGAAATGGTAAAGCGGTTGAAACCGTCATTGCCCCAGATTCAAGAATGTCATGTTAATGTTAGGAAGCCCCTCATCAAAAGCACCAAAAGACAAATACAACACCCTCTACTTTCACCAAGTGAATGTCGGAAGGGGTGGAGAAAATACGGATATAGTATTGCAGCAAGTATGGGATTCTGGTGCACACGTAGCCATAGTTCAGTAGCCATGGACAAGAAAGAAAGAGGGGGGCTTTATAGTTAAGAATAACCCTGACTATAATAGCCACACACCATTCAGAGGAATAGGCGTGCAGCCCCGTGCGGATACTTTCACACGGAAAGGTATTCAGGCGACTTCTTTCCACCGTTGTCAGGCCCGACATCTGACTACTGTTATGTAAAGATGGGTGGTCTGACCTTTGTCAACATATATCGTGCCCCAGGCACTAGTGGAAAGTTGGAGCCCCTACTCCGGTGGGAAATTAGAGGACTAGTGGTTGTTGGAGGCGATTTCAACTCCTTATCACAGCACTGGCAGCCGCTAACGACAAACTAGTAAGGCAACGGAAGCCAGATCATGGAATGGGCGACAGCCCACGATATAGATCTAGTCAGTATTGTAGGAGAGTGTCAGATTGGAGCGTTGGAGTTTGAACTAAATTGGTGTCAGAGCAGCATGTAGACAGCAGGGCGGAGACATGGGTCAAAGAGGTGTTATTCAGGCTAAAGGGCGCCATCCTACATTATGCATGAGATAGTTGCATAACCACTCGGCCAAAAGGCCAGACCAGAATCAAAGAACACTAGATTCTGGTTATCTCCACATATATAGATTATACAGAAGGCAATCCTGACAATCGGAATTGGAGGGCGAGAAGAGGTCAGATGGATTGTGAGAGATAACTGAAGGTCTACTAGAGATAATTTGGAGGAACTAAAGGTTTGAAAGATGAGTAATATAAATATCTAAAGAGTCTAGAGGTTCGAGTGGGTACTAGTGGTAACTAAAGGTACAAGAGATGATTCGAAGGTGGTGGTTGTGACAGAAAACTAAGCGTAGAGAACTCTGTATCTTCAGACCAGGCCATCATATATACCTGCTCTCCTTCCACTAGCTCATCATAACATAGAACTTAACCTAATATCAACATGATCCCATATCTAAATGATTATACTGTTGTCATAACAACATGGGAAGAAGGGTAATATTATATGGTTAAGGAAGAATCGGAAGGAACGGAAGAGGAATCCTTACAGAGAGGCAACGCACATAGACGGAAATGTGCTGGACTTAACCTGGAGCAATACAGCCGCCATAGAATCCATCTCAACACGCTACCACTGTTCCTCAGATCACTCGACCATCGAGAGTACCGTACTGAATCTCATAGTCTCAGATCTCTCTGGAATTGCAAGGAACATTCGTATCAGCGACGCCAACTTGAAGGAATTGAGCCGATGCGTTCGCCAATGGACCAAACCTGGCCCTCTTGAAAACGTTATCGATATCGAAAATTTTACGAATGATGTCCTACAAGTACTCAGAGATACGCTGAAGATCGCAGGGAAAGTCCCAGCCAATGAAAGTGGAAAAACTGGGCCATGGTGAAGCGATGGATGTCGCACGTAGTGGCAGAAGTACAACGCAGTGAGGTACAACCCGGAGCTTGCAAAAGAGGCCCCCAAAAGTTTTAGAGCCGTGGCACAAAAAGCCAAGCGAGAGTACTGGAAGAGGCAAGTGGAGGCAGTTACTACTGACGCGCAGGTCTTCAAGCTCATGAGATAGGCCAAACCTCGACTAGCAGCTGAGCCTCCTCCTCTACAGATTGATGAAAACCAGTGGCTACCTGAGCCGTGAGAGTGAGCCAGTGCGCTACGAAACATTCTCTTGGCAAGGTTCAGCGGCAAGAACGACATTTCTGCCTTGGAGAACGGACAAGAGGAGCGTATTTCATTGGATAGGGAAATATCACTGAAAGATGTAACAAGCGCCACTGTCTCAGTCAACAATATGGCACCGGGAGCAGACAATATAATGGTACTGTTACCGAAAGTCTGTTGGTCCCATCTAGGACCTATGGTCAAGGATCTTCACGAGGCCTGTCTGAATATCGGCCACTTTCCCACAGCTTTCAGGGAAGCAGAGGTTGTGCTTCTCCCAAAATCAGGAAGAAATCTGTCCACCACCAAGGTTGGCGACCAATCTCGCTGTTGTCGAGTTTAGGCAAAGGACTTGAGCGTCTAGTTGGTAAGAGAATGGCATGGCTGACGATTAGTCACCAAGTTGTTCATCCGCAATTATTTGGCTCCGTTCCAGGACAATCAGGAGTCTACCTTGCATCTTGCGCAATCCACGATGCCGAGGCGGCCATGAGAAGTGGTAAGTGTGCGGCTATAGTCATACTAGGCATTCAAGACGCGTTTAATGCAGTCCTTCACAACCGACTGCTCAAATGCCTGCGAGAACAAGGCTGGCCACGACCCCTGTGCCGGTTTATTCAGACCTTTCTTTGCCAACAAAAAGTCCAGGTGAAATACCGTGGTGGGATCACAGAGGAGAAGACACTGGAATGTGGAGTACCTCAGGGCTCGCCACTATAGCCACTTCTTTTCATGCTCTACTTCGCTGTGCTTTTAAGGATTATGGTCTAACGAGCAGGTTTGGTTATGCTGATGATGTAGCTATTGTCAAAATTGGTAACACCGCGGCGGATGCTATCTCCGCAGCTCAAGACGACTTCGACAGCTTTATCCTTCTCGCAAGAGAACACAGGATCGATTTTGACCCAGCAAAGTCAGAACTTCTAATGACTAGAGGAGGGCCTAGAGAGAAAATCAACGCGGCTGATCTTTCCATCTTGGTGAAAGATCGCCGAATCGAACTGTCACCCACATCCAGTGGCTAGGAGTCTGGCTCGATCCCAGCTAAACTTCAAGCGGCATGTACAGGAATGGACTGGAAAGGCTAATCGTCTAGTCCATTTCTTACGACATATAAACGGAGCTCAACGCGGTGCAGGACCCGGACCTCTGATCCGTGTGGTACAGGCATGCGTTCTGAGTACAGCTCTATAGGGGGCAAAAGCGTGTTGGCTGGGTCTTACTCGAATAACCACACTGCGAGATAGAGAAGTCGGCACTGGAGTAGGCTGGCATATATCTCTACTGGACAAAACGATAATGAAAGCTATCAGAGTAGCACTCCCAGCGTGGCGTACCACTCTCAATGGCGCTCTTCATCGTGAAGCGGGAATACCCCCGGCATCTATAACTCTGCAGCTCGTATGCGAAGATTAGATGTGTGGCACCCTCTAGCCCTTCGAACGGCTGAGTGCCTGAAAGATACAATAAGACGTTTAGGTCTTAGATCGGGACAACGAGTTCGCTTGTTCCGACAACCAGAAAGGTATATGTTGAATAATAGGACACAAGTTTTATTTGGATGTGTATAAAGCAAGGATACTGGAGTTTGGGTGGTAATGATGATTATGAAGATGTAATAACAAATAGGTAATGATTAGTAATAGCTTAAGAAGCATATATCATGTGACGAGTGTTCAAGGTCACTAAGGCCCTGGCGCTCCGTCACAAAGAAAGATAGACACGAATAAATGCAATTGTCGTTATTGAGATACTACAAATAACAAATCCATAGGAAATGTTCCGACTGACTTGTACTCGGCAGAGCCTCACTGCAATATATGTTAATTGGCTTACTGTCATTGCAGTATGTAGACAGCAGGACAGAGATGTGGGTCAAAGGGTGTCATCCTACATCATGCATGAGATAGTCCCATAACCACTCGGCCAAAAGGCCGGTCCAGAATCATAGAACACTAGGAAGTGGCTATCTCCACATATATTGATTATACAGAAGGCAGTCCTGACACTTACACTAAAGGGATATATACAAGACCAAGTACAATCCCCCTGGACCACAATAGGATAGTGTTGTGGTTATGAGCTGTGAGGTATATGGCGATTAAATGACTCTGCTGTCTGTCGGTGGAGTGGCACGGGCTCATGTGCAATGGTGAGTCGCGGTGTCACGGGACTAAGGGCTAGCGTCATAGAATAGAACATATGTATAGATATCCCATGTATTTAGACTTCTCTTCTCTTACTATCGCACAACACAGTTATAATCTCTTCCCTTTAGTACCTGACCTGTAAGCCACCGTGACATTTTGTGTGATCTCAATTGTGTCCCGTTGCATTTGAATCCCGACATAATAGAAAAATTAACTACCTTATTCTGACTCCTGTCTGCGACCTGACACAAAATCTGAAGTAAATCCCAGCAATCGTCTCATAGAGTTTCTCAACAAATCAAATTAAAATAATAAAAAAATATTGTAATTGTTAACAACATGGACTCCGACCCCAGAGCCACTGAAATTATCAATGCTTTTCAGAAGAGCTGGCCGAACTTGAGCGCAGCAATTGAAGGGCATCAGTTCCCAAATGACTCGAATCCAGCTTCTCTGCTGAGCTCGATTGATTCAACCACTAATACACCCGAAACTATTTTGTTTTGTAGTTTGCTCCAGTGTTTTGATTCAAAAATTGGTGAAATTAAAAATACAAATATGACTGAAATTATATCCTTAAACTCAACTATATCTAATTTAAATTTAGCACGCTCTTTAGACAACAACAAGGTGTCAACCTTAAATGATAAAATTTCAAGCTTACAGTCTGAAATAAATAAACTACAGGTTGATGCCATTCTCAGCATGAAACCCTCGAACATTGATTCTACAAATACAAGATTGCGCCGGACTAGATCAGATCCAGAAAAATTTTCTGCTGCACAAACAAGCACTGAAAAACGTCAAACGCTATATGAGAGCTGGAAAATACAGATCCAACAAGTGTTGATTGTGGATGGTAGTTGCTTTCCTGGAAATTTCAATCGTATATCGTATATAACCAGCCAACTCTCAGGGAAAGCATGGGAAGCTATTAAAGACGGTGTTCAGAAAATGAATTCATACCCAAGTGATTCAGAGAAGTGGCATTGGAGA
This sequence comes from Blumeria hordei DH14, assembly GCA_900239735.1. Classification (NCBI taxonomy): domain Eukaryota; kingdom Fungi; phylum Ascomycota; class Leotiomycetes; order Helotiales; family Erysiphaceae; genus Blumeria; species Blumeria hordei. Next base: position 576,776 of record OENG01000028.1, on the reverse strand, counting down.
ACGCAAACAGACTTATGGCAAGTCCTTGATAGGAGATACATTCTACTTGATACTACCCAGATGGCAAAGAATGCCTTAGACACACTTTACCAAGACAAACGTACTTATGGAGATTTTAAGGCCGACTTTGATCATTATATAGAAAGGGCAAAATACGATGACCGAACTAAAGTGGATCTCCTTAGAAAACGACTTAATCGAAAGATTACTGGCGTTATTAACAACCAAGTAAATCTTCCTGATTCAGACAATTACACTGGGTGGAGTGATATGATCAATAATATTGCTCGCAATATCAAACAACAGGAGCACATCCTCATGTTGCAATCTTCATCTAACTCAATGCAACAGAATTATCACCCAACAGACCATTTTTTACCTTGTGCTGGAACATCCGATTCTAAAGATCCTATGGACCTCAGCCGCATTTCAATATCAAGTGCTGAGCGTAAATTTCGAATGGAAAACGGCTTATGTCTTGCCTGTGTCAAACCGGACATATGGCCAAAGACCACATCGCATGATTGACCCAGTGCCAATGCCAAAGCGTCCTACCAATCAATGGATATCTCGTGAGAGAAATGGCTATAAACAATTCCCTACTTTTAATACTCATGATCTACCTAGCACTGAATATTTAACACCAGAAAATCAGCCCTTGCCAATTCCGATGATGTATTATCCTCCGCCTCGATTTCTACCCAAATACCATCATCAGTCACCAGACCAATTCTCAAACTCACAGCTTTTAGACCCCGACGCCCCGGTTCGATCTCGTCTGAGAGTGTTAAATGGAAACCACGGATTTGAAGAACATTGCCAATCTCAGAATTCAGGGGATAAAAAACAAGCTTATAGAAATTGTGAACAGTTAAAAGACCAACCCCTAGTTTAAGTCGCTGCCAGGGGTACAATTGGTATGGAGATGAAGACAAGGCTATCCAAGATATATTGATGGATAATTCCACTTTGGAATTATGCTCAACTGGTTCCTCAAATTCAATGCTTCTTAGCTCTTCTCTCTCTAACCCGCGCACAAATAATTCAGTTATGTTTCCCACAACAAGTTTGATTGATAGTGGCTGCACTGCTATGGCATTTGCTGACAAAAATTCTATTGTTAATTGTTTTGGAATAGAAACTAAGCCCCTCTATACTCCACGATCTGTTCGCTTGGCCGATGGCTCTACCGAAGCCCCTATAACCCACTACTTTACATTCCGGTTGCATATTGAGCAACATTCGGAAATTATTGTCTTTTTTGTTACTAACCTAAGTAGATGTAATCCCATAATTCTTGGCCTACCATGGCTAAAATTACACAACCCTAAATGTGATTGGAGCTCCTTGAGCCTCACTTTTAGTTCCTTGTATTGCCGACACCACTGCCTTGATTGGAAGTACCTACAGTCCAATTCTTCTCAGCAAGTAAGATCGGTTACAGCAATCTCATTGACAGATAAAATTTTGTCAATACCTGTTACACATAAGCCACTTCAAACTGCTGCACCAGATAATTATGAAATTGAATCTTTCCTTCCGAATTTTAATAACCCTGATACACCAAAATATGAAAAAGAAACGACCTTTACTACCTTCAAGGATGATAATGAGTTTGATATCCTTCAGATTTTCCCTAGCCCTGATCATCCTGATATTTCGGATCTTTTACGTCGAAAAGTGATACAGAGTGATATTGATAAATTTCTCCAAGATAAACCCGAATTAAACACCGAGGCAATAAAAGCCATATTACCACTCGAATTCCATCATTACACCAAACACTTTCTACCAAAGAATGCAAACTCTCTCCCACCACATCGTCCTTGGGACCATAAGATTGAACTTGTCCCTGGAAAACAAGCACCCTATCGTAAAAACAGGCCCTTCTCTCCAGCAGAGTTGAATTGTGTCAAGAAATGGATTGATGATATGTTGGCTAAAGGTTTCATACGTGAATCTTCCTCGCCAGTTGCCGCACCTATCCTCCTCGCCGCCAAACCAGCTGGGGGAATAAGAATATGCCAAGACTATCGTGGCCTTAATGATGTTACCATTAAAAATCGATACCCGCTCCCCCTGATCCGTGAGACTTTAGATTCCATTTCAAGAGCTAGATATTATACTAAGCTAGATGTCATTGCTGCTTTTAATCGTATCCGTATTGCTGAAGGACATGAATGGATGACTGCATTTACTACACGATTTGGCTTATATGAGATGTTGGTAACACCATTTGGTCTATGCAATGCCCCTGCAACTTTTCAGAACTACATCAATCATATCTTACATGATGCACTCGACAAATACTGTACGGCATATTTGGATGATGTTTTAATATACTCAGAGACCAAGGAAGAACATACCAAACACGTAGATGATGTAATACATCGACTCGGTGATGCAGGATTACAAATTGATATCAATAAATCAGAATTCTATACCACAAAAACCAAGTATCTCGGGATAATTATCTCCACTGATGGACTGAGTATGGATCCTGATAAAGTTAAAGTAATTCTAGATTGGGAAAAACCAACAACTGTGAAAGAATTGCAAAAATTCCTTGGCTTCTCAAACTTCTACAGGAGATTCATAAGAGGCTATTCAGGTGTAATCGAGCCCTTAACACGTCTTCTACGTAAAAAATCACCATGGATGTGGTCTATTGAGCAGGCGGACGCTTTTTCGAAACTCAAAAGTTCATTTACACAAGCACCAATCCTTGCCTATTTTAATTATCACAAGCAGACCGTAGTTGAAACTGATGCATCCAATTGGGCCTCAGGAGGAGCACTCATCCAGAAGGGAGATGATGGCATACTTCATCCTGTAGCTTTCTTTTCCTCAAAGCACAGTCCTGCTGAATCAAACTATGAGATTTATGATAAAGAGCTTCTTGCAATAATTAAAGCTTTAGAAGAATGGCGCCCAGAACTAGTAGGTGTGCAAGAGCCATTTGAGATAATTACAGACCATAAGAATCTTCAAACCTTCCTGACAGCTAAACAGCTAAACCAACGTCAGGTACGGTGGTCTGAATTTTTGTCTCAGTACAACTTTATAATCACTTATCGTCCTGGGTCACATGCAGTAATACCAGATACCCTGAGTCGTTTACCAGGACAACAACCAAAAGATGATTCTGATGAGCGTCTTCAACACCGTTTTCGCACTTTGATTCCAGAACATAAAGTCCATCCTGATATACTCCACAGCCTTCTCAACAAGAACCAAGTTGTTGATCACATATCTGCTATATCTCATGGAACTTCTATCACCGAAGCTATATCCCTTGCTTACAAGAATAACGACATTGCTAAGTTGATCATAAATTCTTTACAAGATACCACAAAGCGGTGGTGGCCCGGACCCTTACGATCATTACTCCGAAAAGACAAAGTAGAGTTTAAAATTAATGCCGGATTTGTGTACTTTCGAAAACGGCTTTTTGTACCAGACTATGAAAATCTTCGTCTTGAAATTGTGCACCGTTCCCATTCTTCCGGCCCTGCAGGTCATCCAGGTCGTGTAAAAACTTTGGATCTATTACAAAGAACCTATTGGTGGCCACAAATGACCAAATTTGTTGCTGATTTTGTGAAAGGATGCGCTCTCTGCTTCAGGACTAAGACTCCACGTTCATCGCCTCCCGGATTTCTTAAGCCTCTCGAAATTCCAGTCCGTGCATGGTCTGACATTTCAATTGATCACGTTGTTGACTTACCGCCGTGCAAACGTGATGGTAAGATATTCCACAATATCCTAGTGGTTGTAGATAGACTCACTAAAATGCGTCATTTTATACCCACTACATCCCTTGATACATCTGAATTGGTTGAATGTTTCATCAAAAACATTTATAGACTACATGGTGCACCTGACTCTATCATTTCTGATCGTGGTTCCGCATTTGTTTCTGAGTTTTGGCGTAGGATTAATACTCGTCTCTCTATCACTCTCAAACCTAGTTCGGCTTTTCACCCACAGACCGATGGTCAAACAGAAATAGTCAATGCATCTCTAAACCAATATCTTCGTTCCTTTGTTAGTTTTACCCAAGATGATTGGGTTGATTGGCTACCACTAGCTGAGTTCTCTGGAAATAATCAGACAAGCGAGACAACAGGCGTATCTCCTTTCTACGCAAACTACGGTTTTAATCCACGTCTAGGAATCGAACCCCCAGAGCCTAAGCCACCATCGCTATCAAATACTGCAAAAAGAGAGTATTTAAGAGCAGACTTAGTTGCTGACCGCTTTGATCGAATTCTTTCTAAGTTAAAAGCCATGTCCCACCAGTCGCAGGAGAAATATGAAGAATATGCAAATTCTCGAAGATCAGAAGCCCCAGTCTACAGAGTAGGAGACAAGGTAATGATTTGCCTTAGAAACCTGAAGACAAACCGACCAAAGAAAAAATGGGATGATAGATGGGACGGTCCTTTCACAGTCTTAAAAACATATGATGGTGCTGTTATTATCGATCTCCCAGATCATATTCATGTAAACAATAGTTTCCACACCTCTTTGGTTCGACCATGGAAAGATCCTGTAATACCTGGGCAATCTTTTATCAATAAAAATGAGCGTCGTAGCGTTGCTGGAAGAGTAGCGGAAAGGGATGATGATGGCAATATTGAAGACAAGTGGGTATTTGAAAAAATCTTAGATGTGCACAATCAAGATTGTAATGGTCTTACCTACCTCATTAAGTGGAAATATGATGATTTGCCTTCCTGGCAGCCAGAATCAGACTTAAAAGGGTGCGAAAAAGCCCTCACAGATTTTCATAATTTAAACCCTCATAAACCAGGACCGCCATCATGGGTAAATATACCAACAACAAACAAATCAATTGCACCACAACAGCCACGCCGCTCAGAGAGGAAAAAGCGGCTAACATGGAAATTAGCTGAAACAAAAAGCTAATATATATTTATATAAAAGGAATATTACTTGGAATTAATAATAATTTTCTGATAAGGGGTTCTGTTTGGAGACCAAACAAAATTTAGAGGGGGAGTACTGTCACGGGACTAAGGGCTAGCGTCATAGAATAGAACATATGTATAGATATCCCATGTATTTAGACTTCTCTTCTCTTACTATCGCACAACACAGTTATAATCTCTTCCCTTTAGTACCTGACCTGTGAGCCACCGTGACACGCGGAGATGGCGCGCTCACACTGGGTGATGGCACGATGGACACTGAGTGCGTATCACTGTGGCCAAATGGGTGTCAGTAGGTATCAAATGTGAACTCTTACTGACAATGGTGATCTATGAAGGTGATGCTAGATGTGCATCCCGACAATTGATAATATCATCTAATGGAGGTTGTGAAGTATGATATTATTTGGATAGATTTTATTCCCTAAAATCGGCAGGTGAAGAGATTGTAAAGTACATGAACAGCGTCTGTGCACCTGCCTGTATTTTCCACCCTTTCCTAATACAGCAGCCCATCCTCCGTTCCCCTGTCTCCCAACAACTCAACTAAGCCAGCACAACAGATAGTGCTGTATTATAGGTATAGTCTGAACACTAGGAGAGCTCCATAGCACAGGAAAAGGAGAGGGATTAGCCTCGGTGGCGAGGAGGCTTTTACGTATATATATGATTAGATAGATGTAGTGGGGGTTCTCTCCTTAGAATCATTATTTACTACCATCGACCACATAGTTGCCCCAGCACTGTCCCTCGAAACTGTGACAAAGGACGGGACTTAAGCTTCTAGCTGACGTGTACCAAAATCAGAATTTATATTCCATCTAAAGTGAAAGATACCCCGGAAGGATGTTCATGAATATAATACTACGCGTTGCGTAAGGTGTCCCTTTACATAAGCAATCACAACACTTGATCACAAATGTTACGGCGTGCGCTAGGGATACTGGAGATCGCCGTCTGCCGAAGGTAATGTATTAATAATTGTTAGGATTATAGCTGCTAACGAAGGAGACTCAGATATTATCCAACTGGCGAGGTGCCAGGTGGTCAAAGGGCGGAGAACTACAGGAGAGTTGAGAGATACGAAGTCAAGAAGTCGAGTTGCCGAGCAAGCAATCAAGGCTGATAGATTAGGTGAACAGAAGTACGAATAATGTAACTACTAAATGAAAGACTGAGAATATCGGACTGTGAGAATCTAAGATTGTGATACTATTTAAATGCTAGATTGCGAGATCAAAGATCAAAAGAATGAAAGATTGAGAAGCTGGAGAGCTACTATGTGGAAGCTCTAGCTTCCTTATATCTAATTCGAGACAGTACTTGAACTCAACTAATACTATGGCAAATGTAGTCATGACGCCAGCCCCTCCATCTCTAACTGTCAGAGTTTTCTCGGAAGCCTTCTCCTATCTCCTTTTCCTGAGAACCTTCTCCTTGAAACCTCTTCAAGGATGCCTGCCCATAACAACAAATGTGTTAGCGCTTAGCAAGGGACCGTATTAACTCCGGTTCCAGACTAACATGGCTACAGCCTATAACAGCAAGCAATTACTGAAAATTGCGCCGCCAAAGTTTATATATGCCCACTTGCTTTTAACTTAAACCGAACATCAAAACTTTGCAGTATACCATACCAGCTTCAATTTAATATCATAGCACTTCAATCCGAGTGCATTGGAAAACATTCACTGGCTCATCTTATCCAGGTTACGACAGCGCTAAATTCATGGTGATTTAAGAGGCAGAGGTAGCAAGTGCTTGCTTTCCAAACTATGCTCGGATCAAATCAGTGGAAATTCTCTAAGAAATAATCTCAGCAAAATTGAATTTGCGCACCAATATCACCCACCAAAAGCCTCTTCTGAATTGATTGCAAACATTTACAAGGATTTCAGTCCTATTCTTTACCATTCTGTTCTATTCTGTTCTGTTCTTTATGATGGTAGACCGGATATTTCGAGAGAAATATATAATTGGCACTCTAGGTAACATAAGCTCGGCAGTTTATGGTCTTGTATTTTCAAGGATTCTGATGATTTTTTTTTTATTTTTTTTTTAAATCATTAAAAGTGTATGCAGCTATTAAGCTATGACACATGACCGGTACTATGTATACATGTAGGATGATTCTTCTGACGTTAGAGACACTCAAACTCTGGATTTCATTTGCAAATATCACTATGAGGTATGTTCGCTTACATAAACAGTCAGCCCTCCTCCGTAAGTACCCACCAAAGGGAAATTCAAAACCTTTGGTTATCCAAGCATGCCTTTATCATCCATGCATACCAGTGTCGCGAGAAATGTAGTTTAGATTTGCCGGATTCGAACCAGCGATCTCCTGTCTCGGGTTGGATATATGTCCTAGCTATCCAGACCTTACTTGAGAAACCGGCCAAGATGATGTACCACCGCACCATCCAACCACGGCGGTGTTTATAGTGTCGCCCGCACACTCGCAACCGATGTCTTGGCGCACGCACAAAGCTCAATTCGAAAACTCGTTGTCAAAATTGTAAAATTCACGCCCGTCGAGATCGTTTCCATCCTCTGCATCATCTTGTGAACTTGTCCTAATCTCTCTCACGCCCATCCCAAAGAACTGTCTCCCAGGTTTGTGCGCCACGCTTTGCTTCCTCCGTCGGGTGTGAATATCGGCGTGAGCGTGTACAAGGTGGTCAATTGAGGCCAGAGAAAGTTGACGAGAGGTGTGATCATTGAAATGAGGATGTACTAAGTCGTGCCTGCAAACTTGATGAGGCTTTGGAGGTGATTAATCTCGTCAGGTGGGAAAATTTGATTAGGTGGAGAGTCTTGAATCATTGCCTCATGGGCCAACTTGTTTAGTAATGCGAAATTTACCTGAACTTGGCTCTGGGAAAATATTTTACTCCCAGGTTCGTAGAGGACACCGCGTACAGGTGTTCAGTCGTGCCCTCCGAAAATCTTATTTTATATAGAGCTATTGAACTCTTGTAATGCGATCTTTTCTCTTAATCTTGACAAATAGGTGGAATATGATAGGAGAATCAACTTCAAGTAGTGCGTAATTGGGTAGCCACTAGTCTGTGGCTATAAATTTAATGTTATAATCACATCGAGCTACAAGCGCATGGTGACCATAGCAATATGTTGAATGAGAGATAATTACTTTAATTTTTGAAAAGAGAGGCCAACAGAAATATTATTTTGCTTCCCTCGCTACTATGTGCGCTGTAATTTGACTGACAGATACATTTCTCAATTTCTCTGATAATTTGGGGGGAACTATTCAAATCTGATACTTTTGCAGTATTCAACCTGATCTAGCCCGGTCTAAATTGGTCTCCTGCATCAGTAGAAGTGCCATATTTATCATTTACCTCGCATGATAATTATTTAACAAACATCTCTGCAGCAGTACAGGGTCTAACTTCTGGAAACACATTATTATCATTCAGGTCGATTTATTACGGTTTCGCATTATACAGGACTTCGGGACCTGGAGGCGATCGGGTTTCCACTCAGCACCAATTTTGATACACTTCTGGGATAGTTACAGTCAGTGCTAGCTTTGGGAAACATAGGTTTTATATGAGTTTTTGGCTTAGGTTTACTCAAGCATTAGACCCCTCGGGTTATCATCAACGGTTAAAGAACGTCTAAGAGGCTAGATAATATTGCTGTCCTCAAAATAAGTTAGGAGCAATGAGGTTCGTATGGACATCAACCTCTATAGGTTTCAGAGCAGATCAATTCATTCATAATATTTCTAATTGTTCATTCAATCTTATACGATCATAAAAGTTGCAGATTATGGTCGCCGAAGTGACCGCGCTTGTGATGTGTGATGGATTTTGAGTCACGCTAATCTTAAAGAAAAGCTGATATCGAAAAAGGTGGCCTAAAGAGGTCTCAATTCAATATACAAAATATCGGCAAATAAATTCAGTTACTCTTACATCAATTGGAAGAAGATTTTGAGCTACAGGTTCAATATTGATTATTAATTTTGAGCGATGCAGCACCTCCAGTCTGAAGTTAATTGCAAGCTGTGGTGTATAGATATGGAGCAGGTATGAAATCACAACCTTCTCGTGGAGCGGTATCCACGCCATAGAAAGTTTGAGAATTGTTAGGGTACCTATGACGAGCAGAGTGTAAACAGATGACCATTAAATAAATTGGAAGCAAGATGTCTATGATAATAGAACCCTTGATTGGTTGTGCCTTCCATGAAGAATCAGCTTTTATTACAAATAGATTACCATGGCTGCAATGTCCTCATTAGGAAGCCCAAAATATTACAACGAATTTATATCTTCGACCTAATCTAAATAGATTTCATGTCATGTAATTTTACTTGTTGTTCGAAGATACGATGAGAGAGGTGAACTAAAGCTAAACATCTACAAGTCGATTCACCGATTCATCTGAAGCAATATTTCCTAGGAGCCAGCATACGATTAAAGAAGAAGATCTATCTAAAAAGTTTCGATGATATGAAATTCGGGATCTAACGCCTACAAAAATCAACGACTTCCATTATTTTCATCCCAAATACAAACTACAGATAAGTTCTAAATCATTTAAGACCTTGGTTGAAAACAACTGGCACTGTTCCTTATTTCGATCTTCCCTGTAAGACTTTGTCCAGCTCAACTCCGGTCACAACTCACTAAATCACTTTGAAAAGTCTAAAAGTTAAATTTTGTTAGAAATAAGACCTATTCCGATTAACCCTAACGCCGCGTACATTGCAGATACCATCGAGATTAAGGACTTTCATTAGGTTTACAACTGTGACAAGAGTACAATGGATATACCGTTTCATAGACAGAAAAACTGGAGCATTCGATAAAATCCAGGAAATCGATTCCTTGGTTCTCAGCTTTTACTCGCATGACCCTTCAGTGCGGCACAAAACCATCTCACATGAAGATAAGTTAAAATTGTTTGTAAATATACGAGATCGAACATAGTCCTCTCAGTTACTAAGATGTTAATGCTCTATCACGGGAATTATATGCACATAGAAAAGGCCCCACAGCACAGGAAAAGCTAGGGAAATAAGACTCTATAATAAGGAGGCCCTTTTATGTACATGAGTAGATAGGTCCATTAGGTGTTGTCTCCAATGAATTCATTAATATTATCAAGCATAAATTTGTTCCAGCATCTATCCTTCGAATAGTGTTGCTTCACAGCTAAGATTATGTTAAGGATATAGGAATACTCTGGACTTGATAATTTGATAAGTTTCTAAGATGGTAAATTGCTGTATGTAAGTATTAGTTCTTACAATAGATGACCAAAAGGAGGTAAAATGGATCAGGTCTCATTAACTGACTAGGTAGACCCTCCTTTGAAGAATACGACACATTTTTGAACCAAATAAACACTGAAACGAGGCAGATTTACGCTCGGATATGTTAAGGTCGGATTCATATTGGTCAAAATTGTTATCACCAATCACATGAATGCTTTCTGAATTAATCCGGCCATAAATGCCTAACAAATTTCATGTAATTATAGGTAACTAACCTGATCGAGCCTGCTTTCACATGTGATGGAGTCCCTCAATGATAGCTGAGGGAAATAATTGGCTGACGCGTAAGGATTAATATAAGCAAAGCAAAATATTATATCACAAGATAGTACGGAATTACGGCACGTTACGATTAATCAAATCGGGTGGAATGGACGTAAGTTTATTATGGGTCTATCCACAAATATGCTCTAGATTGGTGGTATCAACACACTATGAATGATTCAGAATTACAAATCCTTTCTAGCGATGTGAGATCTAGGCTAATTGAACAGGTATTTAAACCCCTCCTATAGCACCTTCTAAACCTCACCCAATTCGATCTTCATTATTCTGATAGATAGAATCGGGCACAATCTCGAAAAGTTTTCTTTTAGTAGCTGATAAACAAAACACCACATTTTACAAAAACATCCACTACAACATCAACTACAACATCCACTACAACACCCACTACAACACCCACTACAACACCCACTACAACACCCACTACAACACCCACTACAACACCCACTACAACACCCACTACAACACCCACTACAACATCCACTACAACATCCAATACAAAGTTCAGAAGATCCTCTCTGCTAACTTCTATAACACTGTGATATTTCACTTACATTTGGCTTTTCATTCCATAAGAGTTATTAGATACTCTCCTCCACACGCCAATTCTACCCACTTTATCCACTTCTCTTAAATTTCGACATGACGCTCACTTCAGTTGAAACCCCAGGTAATAGCGTGGAAGGGCCCCTTCTTACAAGACTGCGCGCAAACGTCGCCCGTCTATTAGGCCGTTCCAATCATAGATTCCCCGGCGCAAATCCAGGGAGTCTTTCTCGTAAGCATATACACGAGCTAGAGGAGGAAGAGTAAGTTATCTCCATTATTCTTTCACCATAATTTGAGTAACAAAATAAAGTTACTTGGTATGTGAGAAATCAGATGGAATGCGCCATCTCCTATATTTCACTCAGGACAATTATGGCAACGAGTCTCAGTATTTTATAAACAGAAAAAACGACTTCTGGGCTGTACCCCGAGCATCGTTTTTCTGTCCAGCACCTCGTGAAAGACGGGGCTTTCACATTGACACCCTTGTCGATGGTGAGCTGGTCATGGAAAAGACGGCTTCCGGTGAGCTCGTGGCCAAATATTTGGTTTTTGATTGTTTAGTTCTTGACGGAGAAAGACTGATGAGATGGACGCTCGATCAAAGATTGTCACAACTTCAACGAGGACTTTACGATCCATACCGGCGTGCATTTCAGGATCCACACAGACGGTTTCGGCCTCAGCATTTCTCCCTGGAACTGAAGACAATGGTCAACTCGTATGCTGTCGAACATATATTTAAGAAGATCATACCATCGCTTGCACATGGAAATGATGGTCTAATTTTCACCTGCCGAAATTCGGCGTATAGATTCGGGTTCGATCCAAAGATTCTCAAGTGGAAACCGGAAACTGAAAATTCCATCGATTTTCGCTTGCGCCTTGAGTTTCCGCGGACTCAGCCTGACGATAGCAGTGCAAATTACTGCTCTAACCTTTCCGTTCTTCCCATCTTTCATTTGCTCATCCATGCTGGAGATAAAGAAGGCGACATACATTTTTCCACCATGCATGTTGAAATGGATGAATGGGAGGCATTTATAGCGGAAAAAACCACAGTCAATAATCGCATAGTCGAATGCTATATGGATGAGAAAAAGCGCTGGCGATACATGCGGTTTCGCGACGATAAAATCAACGCAAATTACACTAGCACAGTCGATAGTGTGATTGAAAGTATCACAGATCGGGTTACCGAAGAAGACCTTGTGAAGGCGGCATCGAATATTCGGAAAAAATGGATCCAGCGGGCCGATCGAGGGCGCAGAAGGCAGACTGAAGGCACTATCTCACGACCGATGAGAGAACAGAGATGGCATCCAGAGCCATGTCATGGCTCCAGTATGAAATACCATGGTAATATAGGTTGGCAACAGGGACTTTGCTGAAATTTTTTCTGGTAAAATGAGGGGTTAAGGGAGGATGAATAATTAGTGATTGGTTCTCCTGGTGATTTCGGGGGTACTTCATGAATTGCGCGATGGAGTTTTTCGGTGGGTTTGGAGTTGAGGTGTTTGGTGTATTTCTTAATAAAGGTTTTCTTTAAAATAATCAAATCAACACTGAACTAGATATTTCTGCCTCTCCCTTCGTTATCTGCGAGATGCATTGATGTGATTGGAGAAATAATTGAAAAATATCATGTGAGACATGCGTTCGATATATATCCTCGTGCCATCTTTGGTGATTTGTCGTCAACAAACAGTTACCGTTGAGTTTTCGGGGGTTTCAAGGTAGCACGTTAGCACGTTAGCTAATCATTATAATACTGTAGTACTGTTAAGTTCATATGATAAATCTCTGGGCCCGCAATAAGTACATGATGGAAGGGATCGTCTCGAACAATGGCAAAAAATCCAACTCATTCAAGCTACATTAATTGTGGCTATAATCTTAGATGATTGGATAACAACTAAAGAAAAATGTAATAGATAGAAAAGAACCCAAAAAATGTAAAAGCAGATAGGTCTTCGTTTTAATGCAGCGACGTAAGTGCTTTATGCTTGTTTCTTTTCGTATCATATCCTCTGCATGAACAATAATCAAAAATGCCTCTGGGAGATAGGATGAGTCCACAGATTACTCAGGCGGTCGGTAAGTATTTTTGTGAATAAACCATTAAGTCGTTATAAATACATGTATCCACAACCGTACTCATCATCAGGGAGGTAACAATCAATGCCACGAGTGAAATTGAAATAAATTTATAAGTCACTGAATTGTCTCCTGGAAGATTATATACTCATTAGTAGGTAATAGATGAGATTGGGTTGCGATATAAGCTGCCAAAAGAGGAATTGAAGTGCCTATTGTAGACACTATAAGACTCATGTCATTGACCATGCTCTAACTTGATTTCCTAGTGATGGTGTTGTTAGCTGAGCTTCATATCACAGTTGTAGTCGGATGGTAACTGCACTCATACGCTTCGTCCAAAAGGTACGTTTCATGTTGTTGAAATCTAAAATATAAATTATTAGTACGAGATAAATAACTCAAAGTGGTATTTTCACCCTGCTGTTTGTAGCTGTTGCGAAACCAACTTAGACACTCCCCGTGCTTGTGGTCTCAGTATGTGTCCATCAAGATTGTCGGGTGTCGCCTATCTGCTACTAGTTGCACCATCATTTTCTGTCACGTATGATATTCGAGACTGCGACGAGAATACGCGTAACTGGTATCAGATCTGTAGTTTGTTTCGTTGTATCCCGTAATGAGGCATTACTCTCTGGCCCATATCATTGCCAGACATCAATGTATACAGACAGTCTCATATCCTTTAGTAAAGTACAAGTTTCGATCAAGCCTCTACTATAAACATAATTCACATCTACAGATACTCTTTGAAGTTCATACTTCGTTATTTCTCCATGATCACTCGAAGAGTTCTGCATATTATTACTTTATTTTCAACAGTAGCTACGATAGATATAGAATATCTGTGGGCAATTTTAAGTCGAAGATATCAATCACCTGATATAACAATTCTGGCATTAGACAAGACGCAGGAAAATGGATCGCTTATTTTTTCAGATTACTAGAAGATATCACAAGTATTGTTTCTAAACAGATGGATCCCTGTATTACTGCTGGAAAGCTGTCGTGAAGGTGGCATGGGAGGGAGGATACTACTAGAGACATATATACTCCCGGCCTGTAGATAGGAAGGACCTTCATGGTGTTATAAATTTAAAATACTTGAAAGGACAATAAACAAAAAAAAATCAGGCAAAATGAAACCGAACACATTCCTAGCCACAAATTTTGTATTTGATATGGCAATGGCTGACTGCGACTACACTAAGTTGTCACTTATACATCGATAATTATTCTATCCCAAGTGCTATATCCATTGCGAAACTTTTTTTACGTTATTTAATGCATACATAACTACATATCTATGACAAATGATTAGTATCATGTGTTCATATACGATGAGTCTTTTGACGTTGGAGGCACCCATACTTTAGATTTTATTCGCAACTGTTACAGGCTTAGGGCTTTGTAGGGTCAGAATCGGACTTATCCAATTCTATTTTTAAATGTTGTTCACGTGAACTCATTGAATAGTTCATCTATGAGTGAATTACGGAAGACTCAGCAGATATTCAATTATTCACTCTATACTCACAATCTCTGGAAAAATAGCATCTACCACGGCATATTCTCATTTGTAGATTGAACTGTAAAGACCCTTCCGCTCTGGCCCCGATCAGAAATAACCACAAAAACATCAAACCCCCCTACCACCCTTCACAAGTCGCGTCAAAAACCGACATCAGAATCAAGCCGCGTCTCGCGCTCAGCGCGCGTGAGAGTAGCCCTCCCGATCATGGATGGTCTTAACCAATCTCAGGCGGTAGAAGCCACTCCCTTCTATAATCCAGCTCTTGCGATTGGGACACATCCGGGAGCAGCCAGCAGTATGACATGGAGATTGATTCAATTAATTACGACGATCAAATCGAATACGACGACCCATTTTCAGAGCCAGCTCCAGCGGGCCTGATGCAAGACACTCTGACAGAGAGCGCAAACTCTGTGACAGCCCGAGCAAAAGAAGCAGAGACCCTTTTTGGAGGTATTTCTGCACTAATAGACAAGCATAGCAGCGCACCCAACTACACTACACTACCCGTTAAGCAAGCTGAAGCATTCAAAAGCCTCTGTAATGATCTAGCTAAAGTCGCAGCACAGCATTTCGATGCTTACCTCTGCGATAAGCCTTTGACCGTCACCGATGACGCCGCCCCGCCCAGCCGCAATGCCCCAAAAACTGCGCAGACCTACGCAAATGCAACTTTAAGGGTACCCAATAAGCAATTAGCAGGTCGCCATACTCCAACCCTCCCAACACCCGCTCAAGCGTGGCTTCAGCCCAAGCCCACCCGTACCGATGGCCGGTTATTCGTTCGTATCCCGGAGGGTAATACACTCCGAGATTACTCAGCATACGCAATACAATCCCACCTGAAATCTAAGCTTGGCAATGAGGGTCAGATTCTAACAAATGTGCAGTCAACAAAGACTGGTTTCGCTCTCTGCCCCAAAGACGGAGACTCGGAAAATCTCATGGAAAAAATAAAGTCCGTTAGTTTCTTCAGGGACGCACCAGTAAAGAAAGCAACACCATGGACTTCCTACCGCATAAAAATTGTTCGCCGGACATATTAAGCCCTGGACTACATCAACGAAGAATGTAAATATTGCCTTAAGCCCGTCACAGCTGAGGCGTTCAGAAAGGATTTCCGTCGCAAAGTCAGAAGTGCGAAGCGTCAATACTGGCGACGTAAGTTCTCCGAAGCCACAACCGATGTCGACATGTATCGTATGGCACGCTGGGCAAAGCCGCAACCTACATCTGCTGCTCCACCACTCCAAACTCCGGATGGCTTCGTCTCGGACCCAGGAAAGCGAGCACTTCTGTTGCGTGACCTACTTCTTGGCAGGTTCACCAGCCAAAACGACGTCGACGCTGAGGACTTCGAGCCAGGACGCGGAAACCTCCCATGGATATCGAGCGTTACGGACGAAGAAGCCAAGTGGGTTACAATAGCCTGTCAAAATAAAGCCCCCGGAGCAGATGCAATTTCTGTTCGTCTTCTTAGGACAGCCTGGTCATCAATTGGTCACGCAGTGAGAGTACTCTTTGAGGGCTCACTTCGATTGAACCACTTCCGAAGGCCTTCAAGCTAGCGGAAGTAATCCTTCTCCCTAAACCTGGCCGTAATCTTAGTACAGCTAAAGGATGGAGGCCAATCGCACTACTCTCCTCTCTCGGCAAAGGTCTTGAGAGACTAGTCGCAAGGCGAATGGCTTACACCGCCCTCACTCACAAGGCAGTTCCGCAGCAACTCTTTGGAGCACTCTCTGGCAGGTCTGCTAACGACCTCGTCTCTTGCGTTATCCATGATGTGGAACATGCAATGAAACGGCAGAAGAAAGCAGTCCTTGTCACTCTAGACGTTCAGGGTGCATTCGATGCTGTACTCCACGGACGGCTGCTTCAGAGGATGAACAACATGGGGTGGCCGAAACCAGCTATCAGCTGGATAAGGTCCTTTTTACAAGAACGATCCGCTCGCGTACGACACGAAGACGGAGTAACAGACCCGGTATTCCTAGAATGCGGGCTGCCACAGGGATCGCCTCTTTCCCCAATTCTTTTCCTGTTTTACATGGCCGAAGTCGTGGGAGGCAGTAGCTGGAGATTTGGCTATGCAGATGATGTTGCTATTCTCGGCATAGGTTCGACTCCAACTGAAGCCGCAGTAGCTGTCCAGAGAGAAGTTGACGCAGTCCTAGGGTGGGCCGCTAATAATGCCGTCTCTTTCGACCCAGACAAGGCCGAAGTAGTCTACTTCGTCGGCCCTAGATCCAGGGGACACGATCTTCCGGCTATAAGGGTAGGAACTCGCGATGTACAAGCATCCGACGACATCCGATGGCTTGGAGTACACCTTGATCGCGGTCTGACCTTCGAAAGTCACGTCGCAAAGTGGACCAGCAAAGCAATGCGTCTGGTGCACCACTTCCGACGGCTGACACTGTGCACCCAGGGACCAAGGCCCGACTTACTAACCACAGTCATCCGCACAGTAGTTCTGCCAATTGCGATGCACGCAGCGGAGGTCTGGTGCCCGGGGCCAACCAGGGAAACTTATCGAGGTGTCACGCGTAATTCCTACAAGAGACAGAGCAAAGTCATCGACCAAACTTCTGCCTTCGGAATCCGTGTGGCTCTACCAACCTGGCGTACGATGCCAATAACAGCCCTGAGAAGAGAGACTGGTATTCCACCAGCACACATTCTGCTCGAGGAACGCAGGCTCAAGATCGCCGCGCGAATCCGGAGACTAGACGAGTACCATCCGCTCCGACTTCGGGCCACGGAAAGCACAGACAACGCTCGTCACCGACTCGGCCTAAAGACATGCAACAAAACCAGACTTGGTTTCGACAGAGTGCATGATTCAAGGGTCCAGAGGATGTACCGTCTTCTGCCAGAGGCCGAACTACCTCCGCCGCTCCGACCTCCGACCCCCCCTCAGCCAATTCCCCGCTGGACAAGCAAGAAAGAGGCTGCCAAGTTCATAAGAGAGTGGCTACCTACACTCCCACCCGACTGTCTCTGCGTGTACAGTGATGGTTCTGGGGCGTCCACCGACAAAGTGTCATGGGCCTTTGTGACTTTTATCAGTGGCACAGGCAGGGTAATTGAGCAAAGCGGCTCAGGAAAAATAACCAATGCAGAGGTCTACGACGCGGAGGTTCATGGAGCTTTGGCTGCTCTCGAAGCAATCACTGCCAGCAAGCGAGATCGAGGACGCAGCGCCATCTACTTCCTACTCGACAATTCGGCTGCAGTCCAGGCCTTACTAACAGGAACAACGGGCTCATCATCCTGGCGTATCCAAAAGTTCGTGAAACTGGCGCGGGATCAGCCGCGCCTGTCAAAATAGGATGGATTCCGGGCCACGAAGGGCTGGCAGGAAATGAAATCGCCGATGAACTCGCTCGAAGAGAGCTTAACTCGTCGGACAATTCCAGGACGACACATGGGGTGATGACCCTCGCCACATCTGGACGGAAAGCTCGCGAACTGGCAAGGCAGATGGTTACAGACTGGTGGCACTCCAATCGCCCCAGGCATTACGCTGACCTCGAACTCGAGATGCGGCGCAAGAAACCGCCAGAGCTATCTCTGCCGAGAGCGGTTTACGCCCGCTTAATAGCCGCTCGAACTGGACATGGAGACTTTGCGGCTTATCACCGCCGCTTCAACCACACTGACGCTACACTTACTGCGAGTGTGGGAGGGAAAAATCAATTGGTCACCTTGTCCAGTGTCGAAAGCACTGGCAACATGGCGGCTGAAAAGCGGAAAGCGTAGGGCTCCGCTAAAATGCTCGGATCAAGCGGGATGGCAGCTGTTCAGGGACTACGTCCAGGAGAGTGGGATTTACGCGGAGGCAAGTCGGGGGATGGCAGGGATACCTGTGACTCGGAGGTGATAGATCAATGGCCTAGGTGGATCGGCATGGACAGAGAGATTGGATTCGAGGCTCAGGCGCGTGGTGGCTGAGGCGGAACGATGGAAGGGAGATTGTTTAAGTTTTTCTTTTGTAATGCGGGATTTCGCGTGAAAGTTTTTGTTTTGTTTTCAATTCTGGGCTGCTGAATTCGTCATGGTTCAACACATAGATGCATTTTGGCATGGTTCCGGTCATTTAGGTGGGACGAGGCATTTGTACTGCACGGTAGTTAACCTGATCCGGCCCGACCCCACTCGTGCTCAAGCTCCAGTAGGAGTGCGACGGTAGTTACTTCACCTAGCACGTTAATGAACAAACAAACAAACGCACAAATCGAGAAATTCGAAAATTCCCTTTTTCCCTTTCCCCCCCTTTAGATCACCCTTCGAACGTCGAAATATCAATTTCTCGTGGTACCGCGCCACTCAGCCTTGAAATGGCACCGGTAGCCCCCAAATCCGCGAAAATCGCGAAAGCTGTGTTAACCACGAAAATAGCTAAACACAAACACCAGACCCGTCTGGATCCCCACAAAACCATGCTTGATATAGCTAGAAGCGTGGCAGTTCATAGAATGGGCGAAGAAGGTTTGGAACCTAGCGTCGCCGAACTCGACTTGATGGAAGTTGATATTGTCGCCCAGATGACAGAACGCGGCCAAACCGACGTTGAGATGTTGGAGGTCGATAAAATAATCAGGAAGATGATCAGTGAGGGTCTTAAGGACTCGCGATGGGCAAATGCAGGAGCTGAGAGTTCTCAGACGGCATCAACTGCCCCAGAAATTGTCGCCGAGAAGGATGTCCCGTCGACAACAACCAAGCCCGCACGCGTTGCGGCTCGAAAAATTGCGATTCCGATTAAAAATCGGACACCAAATAAAAGCACACCGAGGGGAACTGAAGTCCCGAATTGCGCGGAGGCGGCAAACGTCTCCAGACCTCCGCCATCCCCGGCCTCAATTCCAGGACGGCTGAGGGCCTCAAACACGCTGCCGGTGGAGCTTCCACTGGCACTACACAAAACAACCCGCCAGAAATCGAAGCTTTGCTTGAAGCCGAGAGGGAGCGGGCTGCAATTACCGCCGCCAAGCTCGAAGTAGGCTCGACGGTGTTAAACACCCTACAAAGCGTTATCCTGTCCCTGAAAACGACGGATAACAAAGAGTACTTGGACGCAATGAACGTGTGTCTGAGGGGCGCCCTCGCCCACTTCCTTCGCACTGGGACGACACCAGTGCCGACAAGTCTTCCTCCCCGCCCCACCGGCCAGCAGGCCAGCAGCATCGGGCCCCACCAAAACCGACCGCCAGGCCAGCAAAGCCTGCCGTCGCAGTGACCCAGATAACTCCAACCTGGGCAAATGTAGCCCGGAATGGGTTACCCAACCACCCGACACCAGT
Organism: Blumeria hordei DH14; assembly: GCA_900239735.1. Taxonomy (NCBI): domain Eukaryota; kingdom Fungi; phylum Ascomycota; class Leotiomycetes; order Helotiales; family Erysiphaceae; genus Blumeria; species Blumeria hordei. The sequence continues at coordinate 556,736 of OENG01000028.1, read as the reverse complement.
GATGGCAAGTTGTGCCCCAGTAATGCCGACCCCGCCGACCAAGAAATCGGCCAAAGCGGCCCCTTCGTCCTCGCCGGACAACCGACTATTCATCCGGCTGAATTCAAAACACCAGTGGAGAAAGATTTCACCAGCTGGTATTAGAGAAGCTGTAGCGCAGCTCACAAACGCGCCACAAGCATCAATCGAACACGTGTACCGTGTCCCAACAGGTTTTGCGCTCAAAGCGATAAATAAGGAATCCCGCCAACACCTACTCAACGCGGCGGAATCTTTTATTGCCATCGGGGAAGACTGGAGGAGGCCTCTAACCTTGTGGCGCTCCACATCTCGACGGTCCCAGTCGCCATCCACACTCTTCTTGGAAGGGTGCAAGTGACAGAAGAGATGGTGATCGAGGAGATCACTCGAGTCACAACGGCCGTTCCAGTCAAGGTCCGGCCCCACGGCAAAACTCGGCTCAACGCGCCGTACAAATCATGGCTAGCCCATTTCGAGAAGGGAGCGGCCCAAGAAAAGGGTTCCGCCTATTCGACGACTCGGCATCGCGGTCCCACACAAACCACGACAGACTGTGCAACAATGTAAACGCTGCTACAGTTCCACGGAACGCGAGGTTGCTCTCGTGCTCAAGCCTGTGGGAACTGCACCTCCACGATGCACTCGACAGACGAGTGCCGTGCTCACACCAAGTGCCGCAACTGTGGAGGACCGCACAGGTCCGACAGTCGAGCCTGCCTGGCGCGCCAACCAAGTCCGGACCCGTTAGCAGAGAGCAACTGGCCAACATTCGCATCGCGAGCCAACGCGAGCTAGCGGCTGTCGTGAGGGCTAAAGCTGCAGCCCGTCGCGCTGAGGCAGCAGTACAAGCGGCTGCCAAGCAAAAGCAAGCCTCACCCGAACGGTGAGATCGAACAACAGTTTCGAAGTTCTGATGACCGACGTCGCCTCCGACGCCACGGCCACAGGAACGACGAATCCTGTTGAGTCTTCCTGAAGGCCCCTCACGGGTCCCTTCTAGCCTCCCACCTACGATAAGTTTTATGTCGATCAACGTAGGTAGGGGAGGGCCAACACACGACATCGCGCCCGAGCTTTCGAGCTAGGCGTCGATGTAGTGTTAATACAAGAACCTTTGTGGAGAAAAGCCACAAAGAAACAAAGTCACACCCTGGATACGACTGTCATATACCACATGGCGGCGTAAACACTCGACCCAGGGCTGTGACTTATACACTAAATCAATAGGAGAATCCATTCGGCAAGTCAAATCTTTCCCTGCGATCCCCCGACGGCGGATTACTGCTGGTTGTGGTAAACGGAGTCACGTTNTTTTCTTTTTGTAATGCGGGATTTCGCGTGAAAGTTTTTGTTTTGTTTTCATTCTGGGCTGCTGATTCGTCATGGTTCAACACATAGATGCATTTTGGCATGGTTCCGGTCATTTAGGTGGGACGAGGCATTTGTACTTCACGGTAGTTAACCTGATCCGGCCCGACCCCACTCGTGCTCAAGCCAGTAGGAGTGCGACGCGGTAGTTACTTCACCTAGCACGTTAATGAACAAACAACACGCACAAATCGAGAAATTCGAAAATTCCCTTTTTCCCTTTCCCCCCTTTAGATCACCCTTCGAACGTCGAAATATCAATTTCTCGTGGTACCGCGCCACTCAGCCTTGAAATGGCACCGGTAGCCCCCAAATCCGCGAAAATCGCGAAAGCTGTGTTAACCACGAAAATAGCTAAACACAAACACCAGACCCGTCTGGATCCCCACAAAACCATGCTTGATATAGCTAGAAGCGTGGCAGTTCATAGAATGGGCGAAGAAGGTTTGGAACCTAGCGTCGCCGAACTCGACTTGATGGAAGTTGATATTGTCGCCCAGATGACAGAACGCGGCCAAACCGACGTTGAGATGTTGGAGGTCGATAAAATAATCAGGAAGATGATCAGTGAGGGTCTTAAGGACTCGCGATGGGCAAATGCAGGAGCTGAGAGTTCTCAGACGGCATCAACTGCCCCAGAAATTGTCGCCGAGAAGGATGTCCCGTCGACAACAACCAAGCCCGCACGCGTTGCGGCTCGAAAAATTGCGATTCCGATTAAAAATCGGACACCAAATAAAAGCACACCGAGGGGAACTGAAGTCCCGAATTGCGCGGAGGCGGCAAACGTCTCCAGACCTCCGCCATCCCCGGCCTCAATTCCAGGGACGGCTGAGGGCCTCAAACACGCTGCCGGTGGAGCTTCCACTGGCACTACACAAAACAACCCGCCAGAAATCGAAGCTTTGCTTGAAGCCGAGAGGGAGCGGGCTGCAATTACCGCCGCCAAGCTCGAAGTAGGCTCGACGGTGTTAAACACCCTACAAAGCGTTATCCTGTCCCTGAAAACGACGGATAACAAAGAGTACTTGGACGCAATGAACGTGTGTCTGAGGGGCGCCCTCGCCCACTTCCTTCGCACTGGGACGACACCAGTGCCGACAAGTCTTCCTCCCCGCCCCACCGGCCAGCAGGCCAGCAGCATCGGGCCCCCACCAAAACGACCGCCAGGCCAGCAAAGCCTGCCGTCGCAGTGACCCAGATAACTCCAACCTGGGCAAATGTAGCCCGGAATGGGTTACCCAACCACCCGACACCAGTGATGGCAAGTTGTGCCCCAGTAATGCCGACCCCGCCGACCAAGAAATCGGCCAAAGCGGCCCCTTCGTCCTCGCCGGACAACCGACTATTCATCCGGCTGAATTCAAAACACCAGTGGAGAAAGATTTCACCAGCTGGTATTAGAGAAGCTGTAGCGCAGCTCACAAACGCGCCACAAGCATCAATCGAACACGTGTACCGTGTCCCAACAGGTTTTGCGCTCAAAGCGATAAATAAGGAATCCCGCCAACACCTACTCAACGCGGCGGAATCTTTTATTGCCATCGGGGGAAGACTGGAGGAGGCCTCTAACCTTGTGGCGCTCCACATCTCGACGGTCCCAGTCGCCATCCACACTCTTCTTGGAAGGGTGCAAGTGACAGAAGAGATGGTGATCGAGGAGATCACTCGAGTCACAACGGCCGTTCCAGTCAAGGTCCGGCCCACGGCAAAACTCGGCTCAACGCGCCGTACAAATCATGGCTAGCCCATTTCGAGAAGGGAGCGGCCCCAAGAAAAGGGTTCCGCCTATTCGACGACTCGGGCATCGCGGTCCCACACAAACCACGACAGACTGTGCAACAATGTAAACGCTGCCTACAGTTCCACGGAACGCGAGGTTGCTCTCGTGCTCAAGCCTGTGGGAACTGCACCTCCACGATGCACTCGACAGACGAGTGCCGTGCTCACACCAAGTGCCGCAACTGTGGAGGACCGCACAGGTCCGACAGTCGAGCCTGCCTGGCGCGCCCAACCAAGTCCGGACCCGTTAGCAGAGAGCAACTGGCCAACATTCGCATCGCGAGCCAACGCGAGCTAGCGGCTGTCGTGAGGGCTAAAGCTGCAGCCCGTCGCGCTGAGGCAGCAGTACAAGCGGCTGCCAAGCAAAAGCAAGCCTCACCCGAAGCGGTGAGATCGAACAACAGTTTCGAAGTTCTGATGACCGACGTCGCCTCCGACGCCACGGCCACAGGAACGACGAATCCTGTTGAGTCTTCCTGAAGGGCCCCTCACGGGTCCCTTCTAGCCTCCCACCTACGATAAGTTTTATGTCGATCAACGTAGGTAGGGGAGGGCCAACACACGACATCGCGCTTTCCCGAGCTTTCGAGCTAGGCGTCGATGTAGTGTTAATACAAGAACCTTTGTGGAGAAAAGCCACAAAGGAAACAAAGTCACACCCTGGATACGACTGTCATATACCACATGGCGGCGTAAACACTCGACCCAGGGCTGTGACTTATACACTAATCAATAGGAGAATCCATTCGGCAAGTCAAATCTTTCCCTGCGATCCCCCGACGGCGGATTACTGCTGGGTTGTGGTAAACGGAGTCACGTTTCTCAACGTGTACAAAGACCCGAAAGACCCGACGGCCATTCGACCACTTCTAAGCTGGGACCACCACCACGATCCGTCGCGGCTGGCGACTTCAACGCGGTGCACTGCGCGTGGCAACCAGATGTTACCGCCCACGTGGACAAGGAGTCGAAATCGAGAGATGGGCGGAACGCCACAATCTCACTTGCCTGATTGTGGGCGAGCCAACGCATCGAGCTGGGAACACGCTGGATCTTGCTTGGACCAACATCAACGGGGCTCAAGCATGGGTGGATCGTAACGAGTGCGCGACCAGCGACCATATTCCGATTCGAGGACAAGTCCCCATCGGATTCGGAAAAAGGGACCAGGAACCCTCGCCAATCAGAGTAACGCGCGGAAACTTACCGAGGTTCGCCCTCGCCGTGATGCAGTTGACTCGCCCGCCACTAGACCTGGACACGGTCTCTCGGGTGGACGAATACGCCAACGATCTCTCTTCCGGCCTTACTAACGCTATCAAAGCAGCAGGAACACGAAGGAATAGAAGACGTGGCAAATGTGCGCCGTGGTGGACACCGGAATGCAAGCTGGCTCAAACGGAATATCGTGAAGCAGTGACCCCGGAGCAACGAAGAGTGCATGCGAAGAAACTGCGCTCAACCCTCATAGCGGCAAGGAAAGAACACCAGACGCGGCAAGTCGAAGCGATCACGACACCGAATGACGTGTTCAAGCTGATGCGGTCCGCCGAGCCAAGGCAGGCAAGAACCCCCCTCCACTTAACCACGAAGGGAAGGTGTACTCCGATCCGGCCGAGCGGGCAGCGATACTCCGAGATGCTCTATTGGCACGGCACCAAGCGACGGACGATCTACCGCCACTTGATGCGCCAAGTACCAACCGAATCCCCTGGAACGACCATGTGTCGGACGAGGAGATTCGCATGTGCACCGTAGGCTGCGCCAACACAGCGCCTGGAGCAGACGGGATCTCTGTGGAGCTTCTGCGAACCTGTTGGAAGACGATTGGACCATTTGTCGGCACTCTCTTCCGCGCCTGCATCAGACTCGGCACCCACCCATCCTGCTTCAAGCTGGCTGAAGTGGTGCTCCTACGCAAGACGAACCGAGATCCAACGACTGTCAAGGGCTGGAGACCGATCGCACTTTTGTCATGCTTGGGTAAGGGACTGGAACGACTCCTGGCGAAGCGGATGGCCCATCTCGCGGTAACGCTCGACGTTGTCGGATACCAACAATTCGGAGCGCTCCCTAAGAGGTCGGCAAACGACCTTGTCAACTGCGTAGTCCACGACATCGAAGAGGCAAGCACCCAGGGATGGGCGGCCACATTCACGACTCTCGATGTCCAAGGCGCATTCGATGCAGTACTCCACAACCGTTTGGTGAGGAGGATGCAAGAACAGGGGTGGCCAGACTCGATCCTTCGATGGACGGCTTCATTTCTTGCACATCGAAAGGTACAAGTCCGATACTCCGGAGGGGTAACCGGGCAGAGAGAGCTGGTGTGTGGGGTTCCGCAGGGATCACCAATATCGCCACTCCTCTTCCTTTTATACATGGCAGAGCCTATGCGAAGCGGCAACCCAGGAATGAGGTTCAGCTACGCAGACGATATCGGGATCCTAGGGTTCGGGCGCAGCATTGCCGAGTCGGCCGCTTCTGTACAGAAGGAAGTGGATCATCTTCTGGAGTGGGCAGGTAACAATGCAGTCTCCTTCGATACTAACAAGTCGGAGATAGTCCAGTTTCCCGGCAGGAAACGCGAGAATCCAGTGGCTATTCGTGTGAACGGTGTGACTATCGAGCCAGCAGACCAAATACGCTGGCTTGGAATACACCTAGACCCGCGATTGGACTTCAAACACCACGTCACAACTTGGTGTGGAAAGGCGTTAAAGGTTGCCCAGCACATGCGCCGTTTCAACTCAGCGTATCGAGGAGCCGCTCCTGCGGCACTGGTTCGAGCAGTGGATACTTGTATTGTCCCAATAGCAACTTTTGGATCAGATGTTTGGTGGCCCGGCCTCAAACGTCCGACCAAAAGGGGATCATCACACCTCGAACTAGCATTTTCTGCGAGATGATCGACAGGGCAATCTTGACAGGACTGCGCGCTGCCCTTCCGGTAATGAGAACGACATCGAATCTTGTTCTCCATCGCGAAGGAGGTATCCCAACTGGAAAGATCATTCTGGAAGGGAACCGCCTACGGTATTCGGCTCGTCTGCACTCACTGGACAACCGCCACCCGCTCAGGACTCGTGCCGCTGTGTGTCCAAACGTTGGAACACGGAAGTACAAGAAGTCTGCTCGGGTACCCAGGAATCCGGAGATCCAGATGTCACGAGTACAGCGGGCCTACCGTCAACTCCCGGACGCGGAAGACGCCGAGCCTCTGCCGCCGCCATGCTATCTTTCAAGTTTCGGCCCAAGGATAGAGGAGGAGGAAAAGGTTACTCGGTTTCTTGGAGATATACTAACATCGGATATTTGTGCCTACCCGGATGGATCGTCGGAGGGACATGGTCGCTCAGCATGGGGTTTCGTCTTGAAGAGAGATGGGAAAACTCTGTTGAAGGGGTGCGGCATCAAGCATGGTGGTGAAGTGCTTGATGCGGAAATTGTAGGGGCGAGGAAGGCCCTGGAAGCTGCGCTGGGTTTGTTGGAGAGGGAGAACAGTGGAAGCTACGGCAGGCGGCGGATCAACGTGTTGACGGATAGTCAGTCTGCAGTGAAGGCACTGCTGACGGGAACTGCCACAACAAGTTTCGACGACGTACGCCAATTTAGAGAGTTATCAGAAAAGGCTCGAGTCTCGGTTCAGTGGATACCAGCCCACTCTGGGATACAGGGAAACGAAGAGGCCGATAGAGCTGCACGCTCCGGCCTCCGACAACTGCCAAGTAAAGAGAGCCAGCCTGGCTCCGTCACTTTGGCGTACGTTCGTCGTCTGATGAACCAGAAACGTCAAGCTCTTCTCGAGGAATGGTGGGAAGAAGCGTGTCCACCTAGATATCGTAACCTGGGTCTTCTCATGCGACGACGCAAGCCACCCGAGCTGACACTTTCCCGGCGGTTACTTCGTAAACTGATCTCAGCCCGAACGGGACACGGAAACTTCGCTGCATGCCATCGTCGTTTCAACAACTTCGCCGCTTCCATGGAGTGTGCGTGTGGAGAGGAAACAACGCCTCTCCATTTCATTCACTGTCGACTGCACGCACGCCATACGCGTCGACTTCGAGGGACAATGTCACATCACGACTTTGTCCAAAAGCTTCTCGGGCCTAAGTGCCTTGAGAATTTCACATATTTTGTGCAGGAAACCGGCTGCTTCGGGGGCCAACCTGCGAGTCCATCTCCAGCTCTCAGCGGAGAGGACATTAATTAGGTCATAGCACGAAGCATGACAGGAAGGAAAACGAGACGAGAAGTGTTGCTTTCTCACCTCAAATTGGAGTATTGGATTTGGAATTTATTTTTGTTAAGGGAATTTATGGGTGTTTTATTTTTATTTTTAACTAGCTACTGGTTGTGTAGTGGTTCACGCGGTGAGACCGAGTTGGGCATGTGGGTAGCATGATCTCGGCCGTGTACGCCGGTCTTTGACTCCTAGGAGATATAGAGCATAGCTTAGGACCTTAATCAAACAAAGCAAAAGCACAAATCGAGAAATTCGAAAATTCGAAAATTCATTTTTTCCCTCTTTCCATTCCTATGATCACTTCTGTGCTTGACTTCTCGAATTGTTAACCGTCGCGAGGTATTTAAAATGCCTCCGGTGAGAAAAAATCGCCCAAAGCCGACAACTTCAGTCGGCTTTGAACGGACACCATTGTGTCCAAAACCTACTGGCCTCGCGCAAAAACTATCAAGCCTATTTGCGAGTGAGGCCTTCGTCCCAGGGAAGTCTACAAATCTTCCCGACAAAGAGATGACTGATTCTGAGCCCATCAGGACAGTTACAATTGGTCCCGAGACCACCAACCCCATCGAGCTGGCCCAGTGGCAAGCAGCTCTAGGAAAGGAAAGGAGGTCGTGAGAGAAAAGACGACAGAACCTGCAGAAAACTCTGCAAGAAAAATCGCTGTGCCAGCCTCCAAAGGCACAGCTTCGACAACAGCGATGGAATTCCTCCTGAGCTGCAATCTGTGATGGAGGCCGAAAAGCGTCGAACGGCGCAAATTAAGGCCCGAATCGAAATTTGCTCCACTGCAATTAGCAGTGTGGAAGCAGCACTCTCGCCTCTCTCGATTGGCGACGACAAAGAATTCGTAGACGGCATCAAAGTCTACCTTCGAGCGGCCATCGGCCAATTTGTTCAATCAGGCCCAGGGACCACACCACCGGTTCTCCCTGCTCGCCCAAGCAACCCTCTTCCGACGAGGGCTCAAGAAATTAGGGTTCAGAACCCTACGACAACCCATGCTCCGGCACCAAAGGCGACTTGGGCCACAGTAGCCCGTGCAGGTCTAGGCCGCAGCGCTGGGCCGTCAATTACAAAGACAGCACCGCCTGCCCCAAAAGCAAAAAGTGCCAAACCGAGGACAGCAGTCGATACGAGACTGTTTCTACGCCTCGCGTTTAATCACCCCCACCGACAACTGTCACCAGCTGGCGTAAGATTAGCTGTGTCACAGGTGCTTGGTACCGCTGCGACGACATTACGTTGGTTCAGCGGGTCAAAACAGGCTTTGCGCTGACAGCAAAGAATGAACTCGCTCGGAAAGAGCTCCTGGATTCCTCCATATCACGGAGGGAATCCGGAATAAACCTGGAGCCAGCGTCAAATCTGGTTGCCTTCCAGATTGCCACCGTACCGGTGACAATAAACACACTTGCAGGTCCCAGCGAGATCACGGCAAAGATGGTTGCAGACGAAGTCACGCGAGTGACGAAATTGGTTCCGTTTCTTGTCCGTCCTCATGGGCAGTGCAGGCCCGGGGCGCCATACGAGAACTGGCAAGCCCTCTTTCCTCGCGAATCCACGCCCCGACCTGGATTTCGCCTTTTCGACGACTCTGGAGCTGCGAAGCTCTTCCGACCGCGTCGACCAATAGAACAATGCAAACGCTGCCTTGGCTTCCACGCCAGCCGCGGATGCTCCCGCACTCCAGCTTGCTGGAATTGCGGATCTAACATGCACTCAGAATCAGAGTGCAAGGCCCTCACCCGGTGTCGAAACTGTGGGGGACCTCACCGATCGGATTCCCGGGCCTGCTTAGCCAGACCCAGCAAGTCCGGACCGGTGCCAAAAGAGCAGCTCGCGCGGATCCGCCAGATCCAGCAAGGTGAGTTCGCGAAAGTGGCTCGATTTAGGGCTGCAGCCAAAAGGGCCGAAGAGGCAACGATGGCCTCAACGAAGGACGTCTCAATGGCCGAGGGATCGGGTTTCGGAATCCTGGAATCCGAAGATGAGGTTTGAGGGTACAGCAACCCTCGGTGAAGTCTACAAAAAGCTTCAAAATATATAGCAGGATACCAGCTGAATTCAGGTAATCTGCGAACTAATCTTTCGCTCTCAGCGGAGATAGGAAAAAGTCACTTGGAGGATGTGGCAGGAAAGGGAACGGGCGAGAAGCGCGGGATCCGGACCAAACAGTATTTCTTCCAAATTTGATTTCAGTTTTTGATTTATGTTTTTGATTTTAGTTTTGCTGTTAACTTCTACAATTTCAGCAGAAGTTCATGCGGTTGGAATGAGTTGGGCCTGTACGCAGTGATCCTTGCCGGCTCCACCGGTCCTTGACCCATTGTGGATAAGAAAGCGTTAGCTTAGGACCAGAAATTAGCAAAAAAAAAAAAAAAAAAAAAAAAAAACAAACAGCTGAGGCGTTGAAGGATGCCCTAGCCAGGGCAGCTGGAGTGGTCCCTATAGCTATTGCGGCTTCTCGCGACAATGATGCTAATCCAACGTCCTCATCGACGACATGGATCGTGCGTTTCCCAGAATCACATCAACGCCTGCCACGCACCCTCTTCCTCTTTGGCTGCCGCACGCAGACAAGAATTTTACCCAAGCGTCAGATGGTTGTCCAGTGCACCCGGTGCTGGCTCTGGCACAATATACGCACATGTGCCTCCGACCCCAGATGTCGCCTTTGCGGATCCTCCAGACACTCCGAAAAAGACCATGTCAATCAATGCGGCGCCACGGGTCAACATATATGCCCTAACAGATGCATCCACTGTCATGGGCCCCATCTCGCGGACGATGTTAGCTGTAACCTCCGGTCTAAGCCTTCCGGTCCTCCGAAGAACAAGAATCAAGTAACTGCTATCCGCCAGATTAACGCAGACGCTCGCCTACGGAAACAAGCAGAAGCTGGCTGTATCAAAGCTACGGCCAGCCTCAAAACCACGCATACTACGGCCGCAACTCCTGCTAAAATAGGCCAAACCCAGCCGGTTTCAGTAAAATCCACCAATCCCTATGAAGTTCTACTCACAGGGTTCAGAGCAACGACTAAGCGCAATCGTAATGACTCCTTTACGGCGCCGCAAACAATACAATTGCCCATTAAAAATAGTATCTGCAACTGTCGGCCACAGAGCCCAATCGCACTAGTTAGCTCTCAACGAAGCCATCCTAGCCTATGCTGAATTTGTACTAATACAAGAACCGTAAATTTACAGCGACCGCGCCAGGCGTATCACCAAACGCCATCTATCCTTCGATACCTTCTCACCTATCGAAGACTGGACACCTTCACGATCCAGGGTGATGTCCTATGTGCGGAAAAATGCCTGTCTCTGTTCAGAACAGGGTTATACGGAATTCTCAAGCGATATGCTTCTTCTTAGAATTGTCTCGTCTTCGGGTAAGTCCATAAGTATTTTCAACGTCTATAACGCTCCTGCAGGACCGACCAGCAATAGCGTTCTCGATTCCCTCTACTCTCTCAGCCTCCCTTTCGAAGATAATCTGTTTATCTCTGGAGATTTCAACCTACACCACACCAGATAGCAGCCATCATGGACCCGCTGTCCCTCCCCTGGCGCCGAAAAGGTCACTGAATGAGCAGATAAAAATAGTCTCTTTCTTTTATCACCTGCAGATATAGCAACGCATGACCGAGGCAATGTACTCGATTTAGATCTCGGATCCAGCCCTCTAGTTCAAAAGACAAAGTGCACCCTAGCCCCGCACCTGGACACGACGTGAGAGCATGCTACAATTCTAACTTTAGTAGATTTGGAAGGCTATATTGAACCCCTCTCCAGGCTTAGACTCGACACGTTGGACAAGGATCTTTTCCTCTATCTCCTATCCATCAATATTCATGGTATTAGTCCAATTCCACTAAATTCCACCAGAGAGGCGCTGGACAGGTGCGCTATAGAGCTAACAGAAGCTAACCGTACAGCATACACGGGCGCAGCCCGCCGCTCACTAGGCCACGGTAAAGGGAACGCATGATGGAATATATCATGCAGACAGGCTCGCCAAACTTACAAGAAGGTCCGAAGCGGACCCATAACAGAGGAAGATATTGCCAGAGAGCGAAAGGAGTATCGGGGCACGATCGCAAGGGCAAAGAAGACCTACTTCGCTAACAAGATTGCCGCAGCCAGTACGGGCAAGGACATCTTCGCTCTGATAAAATGGCATAATTCCACGTGTAACTTCCGATCCACTCCTCTCAAAGACCCCAGGTCTCCAGACCGCTCTCCTGCAACATCGTTGCCTGAAAAAAGGGAAATTCTGCCCAGTAATTTACTCACGAATCTGGCTCAAGTGGGTGATATCCCTTTGGATACCCAGAAAGTTGCAAAATGCTCCATTTCGTTCCCACCACTCTGCCAGGACGAAGTTCAGGATTCGATTCTTAGAGCAGGAAATACAGCCCCTAGGGCTGACGAGATCCCGACTGCCATATTACGTATAGCTTGGCCCCTCATCTGGGAATATATCTTCTCACTCTTCGAAAGCTATCTCACTCTCGGCCATCATCCTGTCTACTTCCAGCAAGCTGTTTTAATCATGCTTCAGAAGCCAAACAAGGCAGACCTATCTTCTCCTCGCTCACATCGCCAGATAGCACTTCTCTCCGCACTTGGGAAGGGGTTGGAGCGGCTGATAGCCAGACGTATAGCTTGTATCGCGTCCTGAAATACGATACTCACTACTCAGCAGTTTGGTGCCCTCCCAGGAAGGTCAGCCGTCGATCTTACCACCTGTCCTACACATGATGTCATAAGAGCTTTGAGCGAGGGGCGCCCGGCCAGCATGCTGAAACTCGACGTGAAAGGAGCCTTTGATGCTGTGCTCCCAGGCTGGTTTGTCCGGTGTGTGCGGGAACAAGGCTGGCCAGAGTTCCTTGTCAACTGGGTAGCCTCATTCGCTACTAACTGTTCAGTACAAATCCGTCTCGATGGCGAGCTAGGCCCTCTCCAGTCAATCAACTGTGGTCTCCCACAAGGTTCCCCTGCCTCTCCTATCTTTTTCATGCTCTATATATCCCCTCTGTTCAAGCTGGGAAACGTCTCTAGGAGGTTTGGGTATGCTGACGATGTCGCAATTCTTGAGACCCAAAAACCACTTCACGACAATTGCATCTCTTTAAAAAAGGCACTGAAAGAAGCTTTAGAATAGGGGATAAAAGAGGGCATCACTTTCGACTCAACTAAGGTAGAGCTCCAGCATTTTTCACGAAAACGGGCTGATAAGAATCCGGGTAACACCCCTTCGGTCAAGCACGGCAATTTCTCCGTATATAAGAAGACAAATCGCCCATACGCCAGATGGTTGGGAATATACTTTGATAAAACACTTTCTTTTCAATGGCACGTTCGCATCCTCGCAAATAAAGCTCTAGTAGTGGCAAACGTGCTCCGCAGTCTTGGTAACACATTAAGTGGCGCCACCCCTAAACTCCTTCGCCAAGCAGTCACCGCTTGCGTACTGCCTATCGCCTATCGCCTATTACGAAGCTGAAACATTGTGGCCAGGCCTGACACGTGCTATCTCCCCAACTCGGACCGTCTCAAACTTAGTGAAGGGACATCATTCCCTCCAAAATGTTGTTAGAACTAGTGCAAGAGCAATTCTTCCCGTCTACCGAACAACACTAGCTAGCGCGCCATATAGAGAAGCAGGTCTCTCTCCTCCAGAAATCGCACTGGACTCAAAACTTCGTCAAGCATTCCTCCGCATACACCGCCTCGATCCACGGCACCCTCTCCGCTGCCGGAACATTTGGATCCTTAGCCAACAAAGATGTGTCTCACGATTTTCTGGGTAGGCCCTAAATTTCCCGCCTACAGGGCATTTGGACCCTTTGGTTAACCTCTCTTGGTCAGCAAAGGAGAGGTGGTTCTCAAGGACTAGACGGGTCACTGCTGCCTCACATCAACTTCCTGAGGGGATCCCCTCACAAGACTTAGTTATATATTCTGATGGCAGCCGCCTAGAATCAGCTTCAGGACCTTGTGTCGGGGGTGGTTTTGTAATCTTCCAAGCAGCTCATATGATCTGCTAGAAAAGGATACCTCTAAGCCCATCACTAGAGATATTCGATGCAGAAGCTGCAGCCGCTTTAAGCGCTGTAGAGACAGCAATAGATCTTCCTTCTACACTTTTTGCAAACAACTTATGGGTCCTACTCGATAACCTAGATTTAGCCCGACAGCTTCTATCAACCCCGAACTGCTCTTCCCAAGACGTATTCAATAAATTCGCGTTCAAAGCTCAAGAATAGCCAGCCCGCACGCGTCTCCCCCATACTATTCCAGGCGAAGTCCGGGTTCACTGGATCCCAAGCCACTCTGGACTCTTAGGTAACGTTCTAGCAGACAAAGCAGCGAAAGATGCTTTGGCCATGCCGTACCCATTCCCATCTCCATTCACAATTGCCTCGGCAAAAGCTTGGGTCAAGAACATACTAATAAAAGCTCACAAAGAGTATTGGGCAAAGCATGCCCCTCAGTCATATCAAGACTTGGAAATCGAGTATCCTGTGGGCTGCCCCGTAGAGCTATCACTACCTCGACATTATACTGCCCATATATACGCTGCTCGCTCTGGACATGGAGATTTTGCAGCCTATCATAATCGGTTCAACCACAACCCCGCCCACAATACCTGCAGCAAACTCAAGTTCCATGCATATTTCCTAAACTGTAGACTGATCGCATCAAGCCCCCTCAAACCACCCAGGGGCTGTTAAGACAAATGGAAGTTCTTTCTTGGGACCCCCACAGGAGCATCAAAACTTGCACAATGGCTTGAAAAATCACAGCTCTTCAACAAAATTTGTCCCCGGATTCCTCCTGAGACATCGATAAACGATGCTTAACAGCAGTTCAAAGAAAAATAAAATAAAAGAATGCTCATGGGCTAAATTTTCTTTTCTTTGCTTTCTTTTCCTCTAATTTAATTAAGCATATTGGGAAGATATTCTTCCCACTATGACTGGCTCTCATTTCCTCTAGGAGGCATAAATTTTTGTAGACAGCGTGACGTATTAAGTCATCTGACAACGTATTTCATCTTGTGTCCCTTCTACTTTGTTTGGGGAAGCTGGATGCCCCCGGTTCTAGAGCAGTAAGCTCTGGCGTCCTTTTCCAGTCCGGGACTAGTGTATTATAATCATTAGTTAAACGTTAAATAATGAACAAACAAAACGCACAAATCGAGAATTTCGAAATTTCATTTTTTCCCTCTTTCCTCCCCTCTCGATATCGTCGCATCTACCTTCGAAGTGTGATCGAGCCCAGGCATTATTACAATGCCTCCAGTTCGAAAAAAGCGTCCCAACACCAAGTTGGACAACACGAGGGTCCGCCCGAGGGCTCTCGAAAAATTACCTGACCTTGCCCAGTTTCCGAAATGCGCTGAGATGAGCAAGGTCTCAATTAAAGAGAAGGAAAAAGCCCTCCCCGCTGTCACTGAGCCCGATACTGACATGATCGGCCCTGTCGAAATTGTTGAGTAAATTCCTCAACCATCCTCCGTCCCCCACGGGATTTGAGAATCGTCAAAATCTCCTCCGACAACGTCAAAACCGTCATAAAGCGCTGTAGACAAAGCAGCGCCAAAATTAACGTCGTAGCCAAAAGCTGCAACGAAAGCAGAGTGTCCCCTCGAGCTCCGACCAATTGTCGAAGCTGAACAACGACGCGCCGCCGAAACAGCGGCAAATCTGGCCCCATGCTCCGCCGCCATCTCTGGCGTCGAAGCCACCCTCCTTCCTTTGACTAACGGGTGAAATAGACAATTCGTAGACTCGATGAGAGTCTACCTACGCGCCGTCATTGAGCAATACATGGCCACGGGCCAGGCCTCTATGCCACCCGTCCCCCCTCCTCGCCCGGCGAACCCAACCCCAAGGGCTCCCGAAGCCAGGAGTAACGCAACTCCCGCCGTCCTAGCACTGCCTGTAAAAAGCACCTGGGCCACGGTGGCCAGACACGGACTGCCACAAAAAGCAGTCCCTATAGCAAAGGCTGTGCCTCGATCTGCGGCGAAAGCCCAAAAGAAAGAAGCTCCCAAGGCGAAAGTCGATAAGCGACTGTTCCTTCGCCTGGAAAAGGAGCACCCATGGCGGAATCTTTCAATCACCATTGTGAAGTGTAATGTAGCGGAGACGCTCACTCTCTCTTACAATGATATAACCTCGATTCATCGAGTAAAGACCGGCTTTGCCATTATAGCAAAGAACGAAACAATACGACAAGAGATCCTAGATGTCTCTCCGAAGCTGGCAAGTGAAAATGCCAAACTCGAAGCATCTTCGGATCTTGTCGCCTTATAGATACCGAACATACCTGTAAGTACCGCTACACAGTACGGCCCCGTAGCGACCAATGCTGCAAGAGTCACCGCTGAGATCTTCCTTAAGACCAGCGCGTATCCAATCCAGGTCCGACCTCATGGGACATGTCGGTCTGGATCGCCTTATCGAAACTGGCATGCCCTTTTTCACCGGGACGAAGCCCCTCGTGCGGGCTTCCGCCTTTTTGACGAGTCGGGTATGGCTACCATCTACAAGCCTCGCCGACAAATTGAACAGTGCAAACGCTGTTCGGGCTTCCACGCCACTCGTGGTTGCTCCCGCGCTCCAGCCTGCTGGAACTTCGGATCAAATATGCACTCGGAAGCCGAGTGCAAGGCCCTCACCAAGTGTCGCAACTGTGGGAGACCTCACCGATCGGACTCCCGCATCTGCCAAGCCAGACCCAGTAAGTCCGGACCGGTGGCTAAGGAGCAGCTCGCGTGGATTCGACACCTCGAGCCAGGGCTGCAGCCAAAAGGGCCAAGGAGGCGATCATCGCCGCAGCGAAGGATGTCTCGATGGCCGAGGCAACAGGTTTCGCAACGCTGGAATCTGAAGAAGTTGTTTGAGGAGTCAGCAACCTCGAAGATGTCCCTTTCGGGGCTTTACTAATCAATAACGGGATACCGGCTGTATCAAAGGTGCCTGCTTACTCATCTTTTGCTCTCAGCGGAGATTGAATAAATTTGTCATCTGGAAGGTGTGACGGGCGGTGGAATGTGTGAGAAGCGCATTGCTTGGGTCGAACATGGGGGAATCTTCTGTCTTTTTCGGAGTTTGTTTGATTTTCGTGATTTTTCGTTTCCGTTTAATCAGCGGCACTCTTGGCAGCGATTCACGAGGTTGGAACGAGTTAGGCTGTAAGGATAGATTACAGGGAACCCTGCCGGCTCCACCGGTCCTTGACCCATTGTGGAAAAATAGCTTCAGCTTAGGACACAAAATAAATAAATAATAAAAAAACAAGGCTTAAGTCGATACAGGGGACGTGATTGGTACACACAGACGGCACTACAGTGTATCTGTTCTTCCTGAAGGATAAATTGCAAATTTCAAAGATATAAATCAGAAAGCTGGGGAGGTTTTTACCGAGAGGTTTCCCCCTATCTAATTATATAGATAGGTTTATAGCCACCTGGATGGGCCCGTAGGGCGCCAAATCAGGATAACGAATTCAAATTCAGTATATATACAATATTTGTTTTTTTTGACTCTGGCTTTAATTGTCATGGAAACCTGCGTTAGTCTCGAATTGATAAACATTGCATCTACGATACATTGAACAATACTCTTCTGCTATCGGTAGTGACCGAAGTTTAAACGCAGAATGAAGACCTGCAAGACAAATAAAAGCGCAATAATAGTTTGCGGTAGTTTGGCTGCATTGAGGTTGCCGGAAGGCTTCGCCGACCTGTAAATCTTCAGCGTAGGCGAATACGAGTCAAATTTGAAATACTAACGCTGTCAGCGTAATACCGATCTCGCTATTAATAGTGTGGTGTGGTACATCAAAGTTAGCAGTATAAGTTTATCGTGCAAGTTTCAGTAGTTAACAATCTAAGATAGTAGTAGATGCGCTCTTTTTTACAAGATCTCAGACACTGCAATTCCTTCATAGTCAGACTTAGTAGGGAGTTAAATTCTATTTTATTTTATTCTATTCTACTCTATTCTGCCAAGTCTGATATGGTTGGGCCATGTATTAGCTTTGATAATGCATGCTCACAGTCTTACATGCTTGCAGTCAAAATTAGTGACCACTTGTTATGTATCATAATAGGTTGCCTGTGGCCATACTTAATTTAACATGATACCCGGAACCTAGTGCCGATTGTCCGAGGTTGAATCTCGAGGTAGATACAAGATCATGTTGCCTTCGATGTCACTCCAAAAATCCATCTTAGTGTAACTTCAATTTTTCTAAAAAGTAGAAGACGCTCCAAAACTTATTTTTAAACGCCTTTGAATCATTGACAGAAAAAGATTGTATTAGATCAGCCAAAGACTAGGTGTCAATTAATAGAAAAATCGACGTGATATTAATAAAATTCATCAACCAGTGGATGAGTTTAATGATGTAGTGAATTGCCATGAGTTTATAGGGCATGATTCGAGTGCCTGGTTTAAGGTTATCAATTATTTAGCTATTATCGGCGATGCCAATCCGATGGTGTTATTTAGATTGACCACTTGATATTCTTTATATTGATGGTAATACTACTGCAAAAGTTCTTCACAGGTCCAATCTTCATAACTAGGAATAGTGAGCTTACTTGTAATAATTAGTGTGACAAACATACCAGCCATCAGGCATATATCTACGGACGATCAGAGGTACTTTTTTCTCTCTCAGCTCTTTAATTGCAATTTGAAGTGGATCGGTTTCACCCTCGAGATCGACTAGTACAGGCGCATTCATGCTTGGAGAAAATTTGTCAGAGTAAAGTCCTAAGTTTCAGAAACAGGTAAATTTACCTGATTTGTAGGGCTCTTGTGCCAAGGATTCTTGCCTTCTCGTATTTCGTCATGTATGGAGTAGTGATACGCTGATCGTTGGGAATCTTTTTATCTTTGGGGGTTTTGTCTGCTTTTTTTGCTGCCGCGACATCTCCTGAGGCAACGACAGAACGGTCTCCCGTGGTCAACAGCTGGTCAGGATTTTGTGCTATCGTGATATCGTCGATTTCGTGTGTGCCTTCACCATCTGGGTCGAATGGCTCAGTTGGCTCATCTGGGTCGTATTCAGGTTCCGCATCGTAGGCAGGAGAAAGGCTGATCATTCCAGTTAGTCGAGTACGGCGAAATTATTCCTCGTGAAGATTGTTTTCTTCGCACTCACGCTCCATAATTCCCACCATCTTCATTATCAGACATCGGCTTTGTTGGTTCTTCAACACTGTAAACTAGAGGATTTTAATTATCACACAAAATTGTAAACAAAATAGTAATATCTGAATTTTGTTTTAAGTGATGATGAGGATTGAAAGATAGCTAAATGTTGTTGGTATAAGAGCGTTGTGTGGATGAGATTGATGATCATAAAATTTTATTATTGGAGCCTTATCCCTGTGGGATATTGAGTAGTTTATAGACACGTTTTGGTGGTCTGTGCATTGAATTAGGCACTAAGCTTTTTGTAGTAATTGTTTATACCACATGATCATCAGTGAATTTTTCTCCACTACCATTTGATCATTACTACACATGTAGATCATCGTCAACACAATTTACTTGACTGATTGAAATCAACAGGTTTACTCGGATGAATATGTGAATCCATCACGAGGTGGGAAAATTGTACAGAGGCAGCCTTGGGAAATGAAGTTAGATAGGCTGTTAAAGGTGAAGGAGCAACTACAGCGAGCTCTATATACATGGTGCGCGGGTGTTCGCTGAGTAATGACAAGACTTGATTATCATTCACGTCAATTGTAGGTGTGTCGTGCTCAAAGATAAACACTCCCATGGTCATAGTACGCGTGGAGCCATGTGGGCATACTTCCATGACTATGGAGAACTCCTAGAATCTATTTATCAGATACTGGTCACATTTTGATGTTCCAATTGTACAACTCTACACTGCACTAAGTTTGAATTTGGTAGACAAGTAAATGAATGAGCTCTACGATTCCATGACCTTGAGGTAATTATTTCTGTAAGGCAAAGATTCTATTACAGTTCTAGATGTTTATCTGGAATGATAGAAGTGAAAGTTGACTGTCAAGTCAATACTGTACGAATCGTAAGATATTGGGGATTTATGGATCAGAGATAAAAGGTTAGGATCAGTGAGGTTTTTGCTTTTACTGAACTTATATTTAGTTAGTTAAAAGTATTTTGGTTTAATCTACATCTAATTATCTATCTATCGCTGGGTAGAATCGTTTCTCAAAAGACGAAAAGTCCTGGTAAGACATGAAGAAGGCGTAACAGATGAAAGGCTTGTTAAGTGCGGTGTCCCGCAAGGATCACCACTTTCGCCGCTTCTATTCATGTTAAACATCTCAATTCTACTCGAGGATGGCATAACTAATTGTAGATTTGGATATGCAGACGACATCGCGATTGTCCGAGGCGGCAAAAGTCTTTCTGAAGCTGTTGCGGCTGCCCAGGTTGAAGTATACAGGATAGTCCAACTGGCTGCGATACACATGATTAGATTCGACCCTTCGAAGTCTGAGCTCCTGGTCATCGGGGGAGGACCGAAGAAGAAACTCGACTCATCCAACTTAACGTTTGGAGTTGGGGAACAGCTTATTATGCCTTCTCCGCATATCCGATGGCTCGGAGTTTGGCTTGATTCTCAACTATCATTCAGAAGGCACGTTTAGGAATGGTATAGTAAGGCACAGCGACTGTCCTACTTCATTCGCAGCATAAACAGGGTCCATCGAGGTGCGGCTCCGGGACCATTAATTCATGCGGTGAATACATGTGTAGTGAGCACGGCAATCTATGGCGCTGAAGCCTGGTGGCCTGGACTAACCCGAATCACGGCCAAACGAGACAAGAAAGTAAGTACTGGTGTCGGATGGCACCTCCGGCTACTAGATAGGACTATTTTGACTGCAATTCGAGCTGCACTCTCAGTGTGGCGAACTACACCAAATATAATTCTGCACTGAGAATCAGGGATCTTGCCTGCAGGAATAATACTCTAGCAGCGACAGCTCCGAAGTACGGCTAGAATCCGCCGACTTGATAGCTATCATCCACTCGCGTCAAGTGCAGTTGAGACACCCAAAGAGGCAATCAAGCGACTCCGACTGCGAGAGGGGCAGAAAGGACGTGCCTTTAGGGTTCCAGAGCGATACTTAACACGACTTCAGAATTGGAACCTCAATCTACCAGAATCAGAAGGTCCTGGGCAGCTTTATGAACCGCGGACCGCGATTGCTACAGCCGGGGTCAAATGCGACAAAGAGGAAAAGGCGAAGCGGATTAAGCTGTGGCTTAGAAATCTTCCCACAGGTACGCTGTGCATCTACTCTGATGGGTCATCTACCGGCCCAGCATACTCAGCCTATGGCTACGCCATATATAGGGATAAAGAACTCCTAGTGAGCGGTGGTAATTTCCTTCCTGGAGCTGAGATTTTTGATGCGGAAATCGTGGGGGCAGTTCGAGGTCTAGAGGCTGCATTAAAAATTGGAGGGAGTATTGATATCAAGGTACTCCTCAACAATCATGAGGCGGTTAGAGCCCTTGAAACTGATAGAACAAATTCCTCGCAGGTAGAGGTAATTAATTTTTGGGAATTATCCAGGACCCGACCAGCCATAGAGGTTTGCTGGGTCCCGGGACATAGCGGCATACCAGGCAACGAAAGGGCCGACGCGATAGCAAAGGCAGCACTTGCAGCAAAGATTAGGGAAGGGAATCTACCGAGACCTAGGATCATCTGGGAGGAAGCTCACGAAGTCCTGACATTTGCAGCTGTCAAGCGCCAAGTCACAATCCGCGTTCAGAAACTGGCGGAAGATTGGTGGCATAAGAACAGAACGGACAGGTATGAAGATCTGGTCCTACTGATGCGAATAAAGCGCCCTCTGGAGCTAGCTCTACGGCGATGGGCGTATCACCGCCTCATCGCAGCAAGGACCGGGTATGGTGACTTAGCCAGCTACCATAGACGGTTCCAATACCAGAATGAAGAAATGCTTTGCAATTGTGGCCGAGAAAACCGGCCATGGTATTTTGCATAATGTCGCCTAGCTATCTAGAAATGGAGGACGGAAACGAAGGAACCGCGTTCTACGATCAGGGATATGATAGGGCAAGAAGGATGGCAGAAATTCTGTCTTTCTTTGACTGTAACAAAGTTTTACAGCAAAATTGGATCGTAAACAGGGGATTTGAAGGTCAACTGTATTGCTTCTTGGTCCTCTTCGGTGTGGTACGAGAATTAAGGTGTAGCTCAGGGCGCAAGCACATTAGGAATGGTGATTTTATCTGTTTTAGTTTTGTGTGTCTATGTTTCTACGAAACAATGATGTAGGAAGCGAAGAGTCATATAGATCTGAACTACCCGTGCCATGCCCTCTGGGTGCTGGAGTAGTACCCGATCACGATAATAATAATCATATCATATCATAATTGTCTATCTATGTTTTACCTCGCTTAGGTAGAAACATTATGTTCTGATTACGTGATGGAATAACATTCACACCACTGAGATCATTACCAACCGAGACCTCACCAAAGCTGGTAGCGATAGAAGATGAGTAGTCTTCGTCTACTCCGCACTGCGTGCAGTTCAGTCTGATATGTCTACATTTCAACAGATACATCACAAGTTCCTTCTTGACTTCCAGAACCAAATTTTTGGAATTCTGTTAAAACAATTTCCTCTCCTGGATAAGAAATCGAAATTTTAAATGTGTTTTCAGCTTTTGAAGGAGAAGAATATTAGCAGCCGTTGTATTATTAAAGTGAGGAAATTAACTTACTAGTAATTGGAGGATTAAAGTCACTAGTAAACCACAGATCCCCGCCTGCTTTACTTCCATAAAATGTAATATTTGACATTTCAACTTGTCCAGGTGTCCGATGAACATCTAGCTGCACACCCAGATTCATAATTTCTTGTGCTCTGCTCCTGACTGTATCGTTTTGGATTAATATACCACTCGGGCAGGTGTAATATGCAGCACTTTCGAAAGTGAAAAAGCCAAAAATTACGGACAAATGAACAAGATGTGGAAATCTCATTTTTGATATATCTCTAGCAATTTTTATTTCAGGGACGATGATTCAGATTGATTAGAGCTTTGTTTTGTATTTTGACTTAGACCCAAATCCACTCAGTTGTTTTTTTGGCAAAGCTCATAGGTGAAGTAATTAAAGTGGTTTGAATGCAAACTATCAAGACGATGGGTGGAACTTTCTATTATATCTGAAAGGGCCCCAATTATTGAGGGATATTTTCTGAGGATTCCTGTCATTACGAAAATATATGAGTAATAATTGGCTCAGAATCATGACAAATACAATGAATACAAGCATTCTCACATGAATGAAATAAGTGATTGTATAATATTCCTCTTCCACCTGGTCCTTGTAGCCTGAATAAAGCTATTCTTAGACAAGATTAAAGGATTCTCGGTATTCTTCGGCTGAAAATTTCATTGTTTATTATCATGAAAGTCGTTACAAGCTATGGTTGGCAGGGTGTTTGTGTTGTATTTTTTTAAGTCCTGAGCTAAGGTAAAAAACTCTACATCCAACTATCGATACAGGGCCGGTGGAGCCGTTTAGGATCACCGTGTACAGGCCCAACTCATTGCAACCGCATGAATTTCCACATAAATGATGGTGTTAAGAGCAAAACTAAAATCAAACCCAGAAGAAATTCCAATTAGGTCCGGATCCCGCGCTTGTCGCCCGTTCCCTTTTCTCCCATATTTTCCAAGTGACAATTTCTGACCTTCGCTGAGAGCAGAAGATGAGCTCGCAGGCGCCCTTTATCCAGCCCTCCTCCTGCTCTTTATCTGTTGAAGCATCAACGACTTCACTGAGGCTCGCCGTGACCTTAAACCTCCTCCTCGGATTCCAGAATTCTGAACCCCGGTTCGTCTGCCATGTAGACATCATTCTTCGAGCCGTAAATCGCCTCGATGGCTATTTCGGCTGCAGCTTTGACGCGAGCATGACCTGCTGGCCTTCTTTGCTCGACTTTGCGAATCTCAGGGATGAGGGTTTGACAGTGCTCCTTCGGGTGCGTTGTATATCCTAGTGAAGATCTAGGTGGTAAATGAGGATAATAAATGGGTCAAAGGGATGACAGGTCTTCTCTTGGAAGAGATGAATGGGCAACTAGTTGCAGTAGATGTTACACGTAGGTCTTGCTGATGAAGAGATTGGTAAAAAAATGTATTGTAAAGGGTAAGTAAAGAAGACGTTGCGTGGAGGGCAAGACTGACACCTGTACGCGGTGCCCTCTACGAACCTGGGAGTGAAATATTCTCCCAGAGCCAAGTTCAGTCAAATTTCGCAATACCGAACAAGTTGGCCCATGAGGCAATGATTCAAGACTCTCCACCTAATCAAATTTTCACACCGGACGAGATCAATCACCACCAAAACCTCATCAAATTTGCAAGTACGACTTAGTACATCCTTATTTCAATGATCACCCCTCTCGTCGACTTTCTCTGGCCTCAATTCACCACCACGTACACGCCCACGCCGATATTTATACCCGACGGAGGAAGCAAAGCGTGGCGCACAAACCTGGGAGACAGTTCTTTGGGATGGGCGTGAGAGAGATTAGGACAAGCTCACAAGGTGCTACAGATGATGGAAACGAACTCGACGGGCGTGGATTTTAGAATTTTGACAACGAGTTTTCGAATTGAGCTTTGTGCGTGCGCCAAGTCTTCGCTTGCGAGAGTGCGGGCGACACTATAAACACCGCCGTGGCTGGATGGTGCGGTGGTACATCATCTTGGCCGGTTTCTCAAGTAAGGTCTGGATAGCAAGGACACATATCCCACCCGAGACAGGAGACCGCTGGTTCGAATCCGGCAAAACCTAACTACATTTCTCGCGGCGCTGGTATGCATGGATGATGAAGGCATGCTTGGATAATCAAAGGTTTTAAATTCCCTTTGGTGGGTACTTACGGAGGAGGGTTGACTGTTTGTGTAAGCGAACATACCTCATAGTGGTATTTGCGAATGAAATCCAGAGTATGAGTGTCTCTAACGTCAAAAGAGTCATACTATATGTATACATAGTACCGGTCATGTGTCATAGCTAGATAGCTGAAAACACATTAAATGATTTAAAAAAAAAAAAAAAAAAGACGTTGCGTAAGGAGTAAAGAGCTCTCTCACGCTAAACTAGTATATACAAGAATAGAAGTATTTGCCAGCCGGAATTAATCGTAATCCATTCTTGTCAATATCTTCGCATAAATGGCTGTGTTCTTGTCCTTCTCTTCATGACTCTCTTGTTTATCCTTACATGACCTTTTACATGATTAATTGTATAGGGGAAGCTATTATTAAATTGATGGTTTTAATTAACTACCCCTTCATCTTATCACAAATTTTTTTTTTGATTTCATTTAGCCCGTTCAGGTACCCTACGGGCCCATGCAGGAATATCTAGCTATAATATTTACACAGGAGGAAACCAAATTTGGTAAAAACCCTCCACAACTGTCTGTCTCGTGTCTATTTGTTTTCTGAGGTTTCCTACAGGGAGTGCATTTACACTTTATATACAGTGTGAAATCCGTCTTATCCTTGTCCACATCGTCTCATCTTTTCGTCCAATGCTATTTCTACTTCTCCTGCAAGCCGGAATTGTTCAAACCAGCCTTTTTCTAGGATCCATTTTGTAATTCTTTCTATGTCATCAGGGCTGTTCATCATTGCCGCAAATGACCTGTCTTTTGCCTTTTGTAGCACCTCTCCTCTTCCTATTGCCCACTGAGGACACGCCAAGGCCATATGTTTGACATTTTGAGACGGATATCCACACTGACATTTTGGATTAATCACTCCAGGGACTTTCCTTCGGTACAGATAAGAATTGAGACCAATGTGCTCACTTCTTATCTGAATTGCAATACTGCTTTGGGCCCTACTTAGGTTCCGGTGGATATCTGAGGGTATATTTCTGTATTTAATCCTTTTTCTGCCTGTTGTCTCATCTGTAATAATATTTGCGGCTTTCCAATGTTCAGGGTCTGCCGAAGCTCGATGACCAGATAGTTTGTCGTTTCCTTGGCGTGTCCATGAGTTTTTCCACTCCTGGAACGCGGCCATCTTACCGGCTTCGTTTTGTCTCACTTTTGCATTCTCCAGGCCGCAAATTCTGGTCCATTCTTCAATGTCTTGCTTTCGATTCTTGGCGTGCCTATTCTCGGTTCCCCTTGTGGTCTGCTTGACTTTGCTGCACGCAGATAGTATCGATATCCTGACGGGTAGTCCTTCTGATAGCCCGACGTGTTGGACCCTCCTTTGTTTCAGGTAGATATCTATCGGGAGAACCGAAGACTCGTGTTCTAGGACCCTACTGCTGGTAGAGTTATATGACCCTGTGATAATCTTCAAGCATTTTCGTTGGATACTTCGCAATGGTTTGACTATCCTTTCTGGTATTTTTCCCGTTGGCCCAGCTGCAGCCCATATAGAACACCCGTAAGTCAGAGCTGGTCTCACTATCGTGCTGTACAAAAGCTTGGACTTCTTGAATGTTGCACCCCAAGTTGACTGCGTCAATCTACTTATTGACTGTACTTGGGTGTGTGACTTTAGTTGGATATGTTTTACATGGGAGCCCCATTGGAGCTTAGGGTCGAAGTATATTTATTTATAATACTTAACGTCGTGCCAAGGGTCGAAGTATATACCGAGGACTCGAAGGGAAGACTGTGGAGACGTCAGATGACCTCGTATGCTGACAGTTGCTTCAAGGTTGTGTCTTATCACAAATTAATATTAGCATTAAAATTATAATTACGGATACGTGAAAGATTACCACTAAGCTACTGTTGCAGATAGAATAGTTGGAGGGCAAGACTGAACACCTGTACGCGGTGTCCTCTACAAACCTTGGAGTGAAGTATTCTCCCAGAGCCGAGTTCATTCAAATTTCGCAATACGAAAGAAGTTGGCCCACGAGACAATGATTCAAAATACTCCGCCATGTCAAATTTTCGCTCCCAAAGAGTTCGACTACTACTTAAGTCACATCAATTTGACAAGTACAACTCAATACGTTTTCGTTTCAATGACCACACCTCTCATCAACTATTCTCTGTCCTTAGTTGACCACCGAATACACGCCAACGCCGATATTTACACCCGACAGAGGATGCAACGCGTGGCGCACAAATCTAGGAGACAGTTACTTGGGATGGACGTGAGGGGGATCAGGTTAAGTTCACGAGATGATGCAGAAGATGGGTAAATCTCGACGGGCGTGTGACTTTGAATTCTGACAAGGAGTTTCACGAATTGAGCTTTGTGCGCGCCAAGACTACTCTTGCGAGAGTGTAGCTGACACTATAAAAACACGCAAACTTTGGAAGGTGCCGTGGTCCGCCTCCTGGTGGTGTTCTTCGGTATAGTTTAAGTAGCCTGGGCACCTACCCCACTTGGGAAGGAGACGCTTCAGACTACTTTTCGCGCGGAGAAAGATCAGTGGATGATGAAGGTATGTCTGGATAACTCAGGGTATTTGAGACGTTGCTGTGGGTGGGTATTTACGGATGAGGGTTGACTTGGGGTGAAGAAAAAGCCACCATAACTTCGCAGTGCTACTTGCAAATGAAATCCGAGGCATAAGTGCGCTACTTGTAAATTGAGTCATCTTTTCTGTACATTCTCTATGATATTGTCTCATAGCTAGATAGCTACATACGCAATTCAAATCTGATGCAAAAAAAAAAGAAGATGGAATAGTTTTTTCGGTAGGACAACAGATACATCAGGCGGCCTTAGGCCTTGCCTTGCCTTCCCTGTTAATTAATTTATTTTATTGTCCTGTATGAGTCTATGACTATGTAGGACATGTAGATCCTCTCTGCCTACAGACCAAGGATACCTTTACCAGTAGTATATCCCCTCCTATGCCTCCTATACAGCTCCCCTCAAACAGTACCACCCCTCACAAGTCCTCATTCGATCATACACTTAAAGGAGCCCTTTGCCCTTCATTATCTCCCCTCTCCAACCAACGAAACGATGGCCATTTGCGGGTGTATGGCAGCCAGGAAAAATCGCAAAAGCCACTCGTGCGGAGCTCTCCTAATAACGACATTAGGACTAAATCCGAAGACATAGTAACCCTTTTGAAGCGTTCGAAGAGGTCGGCCAGCTGGGCGCTGCAGACGTGTATGTACCTCTGGAAATTCACTCTCTGCCTTTCTGGCCTCCTTCCCGAAGGTCGTGCTGAAATGTCAGAAAAGCCTTGATAGAGCGTGATTGGTGTATGGTAGCTTAGCCCAACTTCTTTTGTTCCGTCCAGAGCGCTGTGGAGTGCCGTTGACTCATCGACAAAAGAAGCCCTGCTGGCTAGTTCGCCGAAATCTCGCTCTTGGCGCCCACAAACGTTCCAAAGTTGAAAACCCCTCGAAAATGTCAGTCCTAACATGGTCTTCAGAGACCTGTTCGCCCTCTTGCCCCACATCTCAGCCGCCTATCCTTCTTTAAGTTGCAGAGCTCCATTGTGGCATCAGTCCCCCATAAACCATGACCCGGGCTTTGTATATTATGACTTGATTTCCTACTTGCGGGTATACGTAGCGTCATAAATTTGTAGTGAGTGATGGCCGGTAATTAACGGGGCAAGCTCCTGTTTGCAATTGGAGTAACTTCTTTATTGGTCGTTGAGGCGAGATAATACGTGGTTGGAAAGAGGTTGAGGACTCAATTGAGAATGGTAAGAGAGGCATCGTCGAGAAGTCATCAAATGGAGATATGTTTGGGGTTGCTTTCAACTTCGATTCGGATGCGATTCTTCTTGGCTATCCCAGATATGCAGAGCATACTGAGCGATTACACCGGCATCACTGGAAGGTGAAGAATTCGTCTTTGCCGGCTTGCTTTCATGAATCATTGTGGCAAAGCGTAAGATGATACTTCATGCAGAGTTCTAGGCTAAAACACAACGAGTTGTGTAACGAACTTCTAAACCGAGGAGGGAGGACTCGAAACATAGGTTAGTTTTACAAAGTGCTGTGTAGTAGATCGTTCGGGATTGAGATAATGTGCTATTTGGTTATCTGGTTATTTTATGTATATAAATACTCGGCGTGGAGAAGTATTCTTCTTCACGCAACGTCTTCTAATTACACTTATACCTTATACTCATAAATACATCTCTTCTTTAGGAAGACCGCTGTCCTTTGCACATTGTAACTCACGTTCTCACCATATCTCTGTTGAAGCTTTGTCGTTGAGTGATAGAGATGAGATAGAGGTTTATGGGTCACGATGTATGAGGTTACTGAGTGTGGATGTTAAAGTTCCTTACTATTGTTGTTATAATAGTTAGGGTTGGTTTTTTCTTGTGTTCTATGTACAAGAGGGATGTCTACATCTACAAGTGGGCCAGATCGCTTAGGTCTAGCTAGCGGCTTCTGCAGTTCCTTTCCTTCTCCCCCGCATAGCATCACGTGCTATAAAACTACTGCTCATCATGAAGTCCGAGGATGAAAAGCGTTAGATTACAACACTTCCCCTCGCTTTGCACATCTGATGTGGTTAGATAGTCGAACGTGAGTTGCATTTGCTAGGGCTTTGGTTAAAAGTTCGGCAAGATTTTTCGTGGATTTTACGTGGAGAAGTTCAAAATCTCCTTCGTTATATTTATCGCGGACGTAGTGGTAGTGTACGTCAATGTGCTTTGAGCGATTATGAATCCGTGGATTTCTTGCCAGTTCTTGTGCTCCATTGTTGTCTGTGTAGAGCATAGTGTCGTACTTTTGGCGCAGTTGGTCAAGTCAAAATTTAGTCCAGGTGAGATGGCGTGCAGCTTGCGACATGGCCATGTATTCGGCTTCTGTAGTTGACAGTGCTACAGATTGCTGTTGTTTGCTGCTCCAGGCGATTGCTGCATCACCAAGTCTGATTACATATCCTGATGTCGATTTCCGAGAATGGGGATCATCATCGTAAGAGGCATCAGCATAAACTTGGAGAAGCTCGTTCGACCCGAAAGGATAGTTTAGATCCCAATCGGTGGTTCCTGCTAGATATCGAAGGGTGCGTTTGGCGGCTCGCAAGTGACTTTCGTTTGGACAAGATGCAAACTGGCTTAAAAGTGTGACTGTGTAGGCTAGGTCTGGTCGGCTTCCTATGACAAGGTACATTAAAGATCCGACGATGGCTTGATATTCCTTCATGTTCTCGAGACGATCCTCTTCACATCCTTTGAAAAGGGTTACGCTCGGATCAAGGGGTGTGCTAACTTTGTGTGAGTTTTCAAAACCAAAACGTTTGAGTATCTTTAGTGAGTAGCCTTGTTGAGAGAGCCGGATGCCAGATATCTCTAGTTTAATCTCTAGGCCCAGGACATAGCTCGCGTTTCCCAAATTTTTACAATCAAAGTCGTTTCCGATTGATGATTTCAGGGCTTGGCGGAACATGTTGTCTGGACCGAAGATTAGAATGTCGTCAACGTATACCGCGACACGGGCATTTTGTGTCGGGTGAACGAAGACGCATGGATCGAAGTTGGTTATTTCGAATCCTTTTTGTCGAAGGGAGTTCGAGATACAAGCATACCATTCACGGCCTGATTGTTTAAGGCCGTAGATACACTTACGAAGTTTAACACATTTTCCGGATGTGCGGAATCCAGGAGGTAGTTACATATATATTTCTTCCTCCAAGTTTCCGTAAAGGTATGCAGAATTTACGTCCATTTGTTGGGGTATCCATTGGTTTTGAGAAGCTATCCGTAGAAGGATACGGAGGCTGTCATAACGAGCTACGGGAGCAAATGTTTCGTCGAAATCGTGACCAGGAAGTTGACTGAATCCTTGAGCCACTAATCGAGCTTTGTACCGGTCGATAGATCCATCCGCTTTTCGCTTGATTTTAAATACCCATTTGGATCCAACAATGTTGCGATTTAATGGTCGAGCAGTTTCATCCCAGGTGTGGTTTTGTCTTAAGGATTGTAGCTCCTTATTTACTGCATCACGCCAATAGTATCCATCAGCCCCTGAGAGAGCCTTGTCGATGTTTCTCGGATCCTCGTTAGTTTCCGTTGCGGTTTTTGCCACTAGAGTCATTGCAATGCATCCAGTTTCATCTTGGATTTCCTCAGCAATAACCAGATGTCCTCGCTGGTTATCATGCTCTTCTCGTGTATGAAAGGTCGACCCATAACTTGCGGGGAACCCATAGCGTTGAATGGGTCTGGTCGTCCTTTTAGGTCGAGATTTTGGTGATTTGAGGAATGATCCTGGCATATCGGACGTTTCTGGCTGTGAATCTGGGATAGATAATTCTTTTAGCTGGTGCATCGTTTCAATTTCCCTTTGGATTTGCTTCGAGGGGTCATTGAGTTTGTCATCTGTGGAAAGCTGCTGTTCGGCTATTGATGGGTTGTCCTGGTGTGGTTGTTGTTCTGCTTCGTCATTTATTGCTTGTGGCAGGTTGCTTCGGTTTTCAAGGTTAATTGTGACTTCCCCTGAATCGAGCGGCGCAAACTTGACGTTGGTTGATTCCATAACCTTGTTCTTGGAGGGGATCCATATCCGAAAAATTTTGTGCTACTTGTGTATCCTACAAACTTGCCATCCAGTGCTCTAGGTAGGAGTTTTGAGCCAGGAGGCCACGAATCCTCGTGAATGTGAACAAAGCAGTTCCTACCGAAGGGTTGAAGATGGTGTATTGTAGATTTATTGCCGTGTAGTGCCTCATATGGCGTAATGTTTTCGGGTAGCCGTGTACGAGGTAGGCGATTTTTGAGGTAGCAGGCAGTGGCTATAGCCTCTGCCCACAGCGAGAGTCCAAGGTTCATGATTAATGCTCGGGCCATTGTTGTCAGGGTCTGATTAAACCTCTCTGCAGTTCCGTTTCTCTCATGTTCATATGGTGGAGTTTTTTCGTGAACAATTCCTTTCTTTCGAAAGAATGTTGATACTGTTTGATTGATAAATTCCCCCCCGTTGTCTGTTCTCCAACGCTTAACGTCAGCGCTGAATTGCGTTTGTACAAAGTGTACGAAGTCAACCATGTGTTGGGCTGCTTCGTCTTTGGTTTGCAGGAACTTGACCCATAAATGTCGGGTATATTCATCAATAAAAGTTATATAATAAAATTTTCCACCTATTGAGGGAACAGAGAACTTTACAGAGAGATCAGAATAAATTAATTCAAATGGTTCTGTAGCATTTTCATGAGTTTGTTTAGGAGAGACATATTTTGATTTGGCTTTCTCGCATGTAGGGCAATGGAAGTTTGGGGGTGGTAAGGGAAGGTTAGCCTGTGAGTACAGCTTTGAAGGGTTTTTAATGGTGGTTACTCCGGCATGTCCCAACGCCTGATGGAATTCAATGTAAGAGGAGAAGCAAGCATTATATTCCTCTAGCTGTATTAAGTGCGCCTTAACTCCTGCCTTTGCCCACAATACTTCACGCCCATTTCTGTCCCGTAGTATTATATCTTTTTCTTTGCCTATCAATGTGTAACCTTTGTGACTCACAGCGTCCCAAGAAAAAAGTCGTGTCTTTTCAAAAGAAGGTACTAATAGGACATCGGTTAATATGGTAGAGTATACCTCTCCTTGTCGGTTACTAAGGTTAAGACGAACAGTTCCTTTTCCGGTTACAGGGACACGGGAATTGTCTGCGATTTTGACACTGTGATTTTTTAGAGGTATCAGTGTTTCAAATCACGTTTACATCCCGTCATGTGAGCCGATGCGCCAGTATCGAAGATCCATTCTGGGTCTGACGATGATGTCTGAAACTGTGCCGCAAATGCCGTATCGTATATTTGATGTTCTGACTCAGCGGTGACCGACGACTGGGCGATTTTGGCAGCGTTTTTCATGTCTATCTTCTTTTGTTTGTGCGCTTTTAGCTTCCGACACTCCTTAAAATTATGCCCCTCGTAATTATACTTGCGACTCTTACAATATGAGCATTCTTGTATTTCCTGTTTTGCGACTTGATAAGCTTTTTCATCTGAGATGGGAGCTTTTCGGTTTGCCAACATGTCTAGGAGTTTAGAGGATACACCATCGTAATTGGTGATTTCTTTAGTCACGAGGTTATCGATGACATTCTCCATAGACTTGGGCAAGGAGGACAGCAGAAAGGCACCTTTTGCGTCCTCCGACGAGGTCAGGTCTTTGAATGCTTTAGTGAGAGAGGTAGTCGAGTGTAGTGAGCGATTTCGGAGGCGGTTCCAGGCATCATTGAAGGTTGAAAGGTATTCCGATATATCGTCTCCGTCACGTAATGTGAGATCAGTGACGGCTTTTAGTAAGGAAATAGTGGAACTTGTAGTTTCTCTATCGAATCGTGATTTGAATTGGTCCCATGCCTCTTTTGCTGTTTGGCAGTCTATCACAACGCTCTGCAACGATTCATCAACAGCGTTCAGGAGGAGGCCCCGAAGCTGTTTATTAGCATTTTGCCACTTTTCAAACTCATCTGATTGTACTTCAGATTTTATTGGTGTCTCATTTTTCAAGAAGTCAAGTTATCCCATCGCGTCGAAAGTTATCTCCCAACTCCCAACCCATCTGCGATAGTTTTCACCACCGGTCAGTATCGGAAGTCGGTCGAGCTTAAGTGAGATTGGGGCTTATTGGAGATATCGCGCCATGAAATGGGCGCAATATTCATGGAACGAAAGTAGAAGTTGACTAAAAGAGTGTCATGTTCGGATTACAGCTAAAAGTGTGGAAAGTGTGCGCTACAAGTACAAGTGTAAGCGACACGTAGCCTAAGCCACACCATAAACGAGTGTGGCGCCATCTAGGCATAGAAAACCCCCAATAACCTCCTTGTGCCCACGCCATACAGCCGCTCGTATATCTAATAGGCAGCCTGAAGCGCTGCCATATTACCCATTCCAACTTCTTAAACACATACAAGATCGTGTCGGGAACCTAGACGAAAATGGAGGGCCCATACGTCCACAACACTCCGTGTCTCCATTTCCAACAGGGCTTGTCCAATGTTTGCCTGAGTTGATGAGAGTGACATTTTGGCAGTGGTTTGTGTGCTAACCGGGCTTTAACCTGTTGAAGCTTTGTCGTTGAGTGATAGAGATGAGATAGAGGTTTATGGGTCACGATGTATGAGGTTACTGAGTGTGGATGTTAAAGTTCCTTACTATTGTTGTTATAATAGTTAGGGTTGGTTTTTTCTTGTGTTCTATGTACAAGAGGGATGTCTACATCTACAAGTGGGCCAGATCGCTTAGGTCTAGCTAGCGGCTTTCGCAGTTCCTTTCCTTCTCCCCCGCATGGCATCACGTGCTATACAACTACTGCTCACCATGAAGTCCGAGGATAAGAAGCGTTAGATTACAACAGCTTGAACACATCATTCGGCGTGGTAATGGATTCGACCTGTTGGGTTTTGAACTCCTTTTTAGAAGCCTTGACAACTAATCGAAGTTTTTTCGCGCAGAGAACTCGTTGGTGTGGTGCTATCGCGGCTTTGTACTCGGCGTATGCTACCTTGCACGCTGGGGTCCACCACGGAGCAGATTTACCGGAGCTGGTTCGAGGACGGGTCCCTACTGCATTGATGGCATTGGTGAGATGGAAACAAATTTCCTGAGCATACTCTTCAACCTTCTCGACTGTGTCAAGAACTGGTGGTGGTCGAACCCACTTTGCAATGACTTCTGTGTATCTGGGTAGCTTTTTCTTTGTTACTCGGAGTTTTGCCTTTTCGGGTCTCATCACTGAGTTGCGAAATGAAATTTGTCCTCGGATAGGGTAATGATCACTAGTGACACATTCTCCACGATCTACTCAAGCACGGGCACCGTCGATGTTACTCCAAACTAGATCTAGCGTGTTACCAGCTCGGTGAGTGGGCTCCCCAACAATATGACAGGTCAAATGGTGTTTGTCTGCCCATTTTTCGATCATTTCTCCTTGTCCATAAGGGTGTTCTGTGCCAGGTTGCCAAGCCCAGTATACTGAGTTGAAGTCCCCTGCAGCGACGGAGTTTGGCGGTGGAGTCCAGTTGATGAGAGGGTGTATAGCCGTCGAGTCATTTGGTGCCTTGTAGACATTGAGAAAAGTGATACCATTCACCTCAACCCAGCAATAGTCTCCAGTAGACAAACCATATGGAAAGATCTGTGAGGCTAATATCATTCTGTCGTCTATCTGGGTATAGGTCACAGCTCTGGGCCTAACAATTTCACCGCTGTGAGGCAGATGATAAGTATATCCTGGGTGATATTTTGTTGTCTTCTTTAGTTTGTTCCACAGAGGTTCTTGAACAAGAACCACGTCGATACCCAGCTCGAATGCTCGGGCAAGCGCAATGTTTTGCCTTGAGCCCCCTCTACCTACGTTTATTGACATAAAGCTTAGAGTAGGAGAGAGGCTTGAAGAGACCCGTGGGGTGCCCTTCACAAAGATTTTTGTTGGTTTGATGCCTCATCGACCTCGGCTACAGTCGCTGTAGCGTCGGACATGAGAACTTCAAAACAGTTGGTCGATTTGAAACCTGGCTGGTTAGTATTTGACGCTACTGCGGCTGCTACCATCGCTGCCTCTGCGCGTCTGACAGCCGCTTTGGCCCGAGTAACTGCCGCAAATTCACGTTGGCTAGCCTGCCTTATGGCCTGAAGATTATCTTTGGAGGCCATTCCAGATTTTGTCGGGCGAGCTAAGCAATCTCTACTGTCTGATCTGTGCGGACCTCCGCAGTTGCGGCACTTGGTGTGTGCCTTACACTCCGCGGTGGAATGCATGGTGGAAGAGCAGTTCCAGCAAGCTGGGGCGCGCGAGCAGCCTCTTGTGCCATGGAATTGTAAGCATCGCTTGCACTGGCTGATTCCCTGACGGGGCTGGTGGCGAACTGCGATTCCAGAGTCATCAAATAGTCGGAATCCCGGCCGAGGGGTGGATGCTTTCTCGAAAAGAGCTACCCATGATTGGTATGGGGCTCCCGGTCGGCCTTTTCCATGCGTACGTACTTTGATCGGTACAGTCTTGGTGACCCTGACTATCTCGTCGGTCACCATCTCTTCGGTGATGAGGACTCTGCCAATTATTGTGTTAATGGCGACTGAGACCGTCGCTATTCGAAGGGAAGTCAAGTCCGTGGCTTTCTCCAATATGGCATCCTGCTGAGCGAAGGATCCAGCTAGGCTTAGCATCAGCGTGCGTGCCTCTTGGTTTTCGGCTCTGATTGCGAAGCCAGTTGGTACCCGGTAGACATGCTCGATTTTTGTCTGTGGGAGTTCGAGCATTTTAGAAACAGCTTCTCTAACACCGAACGGTCATAGTTTTCGCCAGGGATGTTCTTTTCCCAAGCGGAGAAACAAACGTTCGTCTTGCAGAGCCGGTTTCGTTGGTCCGGTTGAGATTTTTGCCGTTCGCGTCGAGTTTGTCGCCTTGGGCGTTGACTGTGCGGCTTTGGTTGGAACCGGGATTGACTGTAGGCCATTCCGGGTGATAGAGGCCCAAGTAGTCTTGGGCTGGTGTACTTCGGCTTGAGCCGTTATGCGCTGTGGCTCACTTTGTTGACCAACAGTAGATTCTGCGGTCTTGCCAGCCGTAGCCTGGATTTCGGGGCGTGGGGGGAGTGATGGGAGGGTTGTTCCTGGTCCCGCGATCATGAAGTGAGCAATTGCAGCTCTGATGTAAACCTTCATGGAGTCTATGAATTGAACACTCGACCCTTTGGATAGGGGGGTGAGAGCATTCTCGACACCGTTAATTGCAGCGGTGCAAATTTTTACATTTTCTGCCGTTTTTGCGGCTCGGCGTT
The DNA here is from genome assembly GCA_900239735.1 of Blumeria hordei DH14. NCBI lineage: Eukaryota > Fungi > Ascomycota > Leotiomycetes > Helotiales > Erysiphaceae > Blumeria > Blumeria hordei. The sequence goes on along the minus strand of OENG01000028.1, from coordinate 520,520 downwards.
CCTCAGCCTCGATAAGGGCCCTGAGTTCGGGGGGGCATTCCTCCGTCTGCCTGCGTTCATTTCCACTGTGAGGAGTGGGGTTCTGTTCTGCAGTTCCTGGTATGTGTTCCAGGTGGTTTTGGGTAGATGCTGCACCTTTCGCCGTGTTTACATCTACAATCGCTGTCAGCCTTGTATCTGGCACAGCGACTTTCATCAGAGGCAGTGTCTGCTGCCCGGTAGTCGCATTTCCTGGATTTTTGTGGCTCGTCGCGGCCTTACCAGCTCCAGTCGCGTCAGGCCTGGAGTGAATAGAGTCAGGAAGTCTTTCCAGATCCTTGAGAATTTTGTTAATGTCGAGACTGTCGACGTCTAACATCTCGTCGTCTAGGGCGATGTTGTCGACCAAACGGTCGATGTTCATCTCTTGAGCTGGGGTGAGGGAGCCCAGCTTATTACATGCTTTCAAACGAGCAACATGTTTAATATGTTTGCGGTTTTCTATGGCGTCTTTCGGTCGCGCTGGTTTACTGCGAACTGGAGGCATGTTGGCGACCTGCCAGTTGCTCACAAAATTTGAATTGAGGATGAACGATATCTCAGTATCGAGAGATAGGAATGGAGAGGGAAGATGGGGATATTCGAAAATTCGAATTTGAAAAAATTGTGAGTGAGTGAGTGTGTTTGTTTATTGTACTACTTGAGTCATAGACTATCTAGCACATTGGGCCCCTCTCTGAACCAGGCCACACCTTGTACAGTCCTCCTTGCCTATTATGTTTCTTGAAAGATCATTGATATATTGCCCTTGATGAATAGCCATTCAGCTCAGTGTTTACCCATAAAATTCAGCCACCTTTTCCACGGAACCTTCTACCCAAAAAAAATAAAATGGTACCAATGGAAACTGCGTGCGCGGGAAAAAGGCTCAAAAATCCTGCAGCCCCAGCCAGGCGAGGCCTAGACACCGGGACCACACGAGGTGCGCATATTCATCTATATCTCCCTTCTTTGTAACAGTCGAGGCCGACTTGATCCAATCCACCATCTCCGTATCTGGTGCTGGAACTACCCGACTTGATGGCGCCTACATAGACCCAACATAGCAAATGAAAACCTGGATCTTATCATCCTGTGCTCGAGGATTTAATTAAACATGAATATCAGATTCCCGATGTCTTTCATGATTTGCAGATGTTATTCCATGGAGAATATAAAGCAAAAATATAAAATTACTAAAGAGAAATATTGGTTGCGTCGCTTTAAAGCTCTCACGCTTCAATTACATGACTTCATTCTCATCAGACTTGTTGTGCTTTTCGAAAATATTTTGTGTCATGCACCCAGCTACTGAATGCATGAACTCCCTCCGCTGTAGCAAGAGCCCAAGATATAGTGGGATTGCAGATCTGAGCCCTGACAAGCTTTGCCTGGTACTGCCCGAGGTTGCAATAAAAAAAGTGGTCGGGGGACTTCTCTTCTCCGCATGAGCAGGTAAGGGTGGCATTTTCATGCTGAAAGCGTCGGTGGTAGTCCGCAAAGTCGCCGTGACCGGACCGTGCAGCTAGAAAATAACCTAATGTGCGTCGACCCAGACGGGCGAGCTCGATGGTGATCTTAGTATTAGGACCAATACCTAATTCTTTGTATCTAGAAGGTGCATTTTCTACCCAATATAGTGCGACTGAAGCCTCGTATTGGGCTTTGACTTCTCTCCTAGCCCTCGCAATGGAGAGTTCTAAGTGTGGAGCTGGAGCCGCACAGGCAGCTTTAGCAAGTGCGTCGGCTGCTTCGTTCCCGAGAATACCTACGTGGCCTGGGCACCATCCGATAGCCACTTTCCCAGGCGTCGTATTTTAACCACGTGATCTTCTTTTCCAGTTCATTGCGGGCTTGCGAAAGATTAATATTTTCGCCGAGCTGGACGCTGTTGGCGTATCCAAGAGCATATGGATGGCAGCCTCCTGGTTGTCAAGGCAGACAGTGACGTTAGAGGCATAATAGGCCAGTGGGTTGCGAAGAGCTGCGGCAAGACCTTCAGTGGCCCCGACAATTTCTGCATCATACACTTCTGCCGAGTTTCCGAGCGGGAGTGATCCTCGCCCAATCTCCTGCGTAAGACCTCGGTAGGTTAAATAGCCTGCACCTGCTCGATCTTCTATGAGAGCGCAGTCTGAGAATACGAACAAGTCTAGGGTAGGTCGTGTAGCCTGCCGCTGTTTGAAGGGATTTGGTCCCAGGAGTCTACCTACTGCTCCAATTTCAATGAGTTTCTCTTCACGGGATGACGACCACGGTGGAGGGATGATGTCCTCGGAAAGTTCTGGCGAGATTCTTTGACGGATCCAGCGCATGCGACAAGTGTTCCATCGTCTTCGGAGAGGATGGTACGGGTCAGCTGTAGCGATTCGAACCGCTAGACGACTGTGAATTCGGGAGAGCCACGTCTGGGCTGGGCCCCAGCTGGCTTCTCGTAGAAGTGCTCCTATTGGTGTTGTACGATAGACCGAGAGGGCTGCCCGAGCTGCGTCGTTCATCCTGTGTTGGAGTCGTGATATTGTCTTTTGAGATGTTTCTTTGGAGTACCAGGTCTCGGCCCCAAAGAAGAGGGTCGCAAATGCGGCACCATGCAGAGCTTGTCGTAGAAAAAGAGGGATAATTCCTCGAGTAGTGATTGAGAGTCTTTTCAAATGGCTCATGATATCTGTTGGAATGAAATAACAATTGTTATACTAACAAAGACTTAACAAAATTACAATACATATTTCCAGTCATATATACACCATTCATAGTCCACGAGTGATCCAGCTCTAAAGAGCCAACACTAATGTCTTCAACTCGTGTCCTTTACTCGTGTCCTGAACAAAGCGAGTGATCTATCTTAGATTAGATTAGGTTATTTCTAGTGCCAGGATTACGCCCTCCATCCAGTGGACATGACACGTATGGAGGACATCTAGAATACAAGTTCCTCCATTTTCTAGCAAAGCCCATCCAGTGCCACACTTTTCCTGCTACGTGCCTCACGCTTGTTACATCAGGTCGAATAGGTAGGAACGCATTCACCATGATCCTCAGACCATGTATTGAGGGATGTTGTGATTATGAGCTTACGGTATTTAATGAGCCGAAGCTTCTCTTTAGCATTATACGCAGGAAGTGAAAACCTTATGGTCTGATTATATGTATCCAGGTCTACATTGATCTAATGAGGAGAGGAATTTTCCTATGTACAAGATTGGCGTGTCCGTGCACTGAATATTACCCAACACAGCTACCACTCTAATCTAATGCAAAGAGTCCGACCAGCTGTCCGCCACACAAAACCCATATTGGAATCGCACTCTACCTACGACATTTTACTGATAAAATCATCTCTCAATCACCCATGCCGCCCCAGTCCTCCGCAGAGGCTGGCCCCTGGCCCCCCCTCCCCACTCAATGTTCGACGCGTCAAGACGTCGAAATGGTCCTTAACGGGCCACAACCGCCATCACAACCACCCACCCAACAATTTGTAGAGCCAATCTACGAGGCGAGTCATCGAAGCTCGCCCCACCAACAAACTCCGTCGCCTCAAATTGTCGCGACCGAATTCCTCGCCGAACAGGGCAGGATATTCCAGACGCGCTCTGCACAAGCAGAGCGTTTCATCATCGGGTTCTGCAAGCTGTTGGAACCAGTCACTGACGAGAGACTTCGAAAACTCTTTGATCAGGACTTACTGGCCCTTCAGGGCAAGATACTGGAAATTTTATGGGGCAACCCATCTCAAGCAGACGCCAAAGCTCCCCCAAAGGCTGCAAGCGGCCATACTAACACATCTAACCCGGCTCAAGTCACAGAGCCTCCAAAACAAAGTCCTGCAAGCGTCACACGTCCAGTGCTGATCCTTGCCAGAGAAAAGAATAGACCGGCACCACAAAGGCCGGTAGCCACAACCGCAACTCTCCAGCCCAACCAGGGCTCAAACAAAACCAACAACAACGCTACAGAGAAATCTTGGACCGAGGTGTTGGGAAAAAGAAACAAGCCAGCAAACCAAGTGGCTCCAACTTCAACACTCAAGACAGTGCCAGTGAGGCCCGTCTCCGCGCCAAAGCCTAAAGCTCCAGCAACAAACCCCCAGCGACCTGACGAGCGCGTATTTTTGCGCCTCAAACCTGACCACCCGTGGAGACGCATGTCACCACACTTCGTAAAAATAAGCCTGGCAAGCAAGTTGCGTCTGGCTAACTCGGCAATCAAGCAGGTCACTGTCGTGAACTCAGGGTTCGCAATACAAGCCGAAGGGGAAGGAGCTCGAGGTGCACTTCTATCAGGAGGAGCCAACTTGGATAGCTCTGAAATGAAATTGGAAGCCGCTTCCAGCTAGATCTCAGTTCTGGCACCGAATATCCCAGACAAGCTCTACACGCTTGAAGGGCCAACGCCAGTAACACCAGAAATGGTGATAGAAGAAGCAGCTCTCAAAACAGGAGTTAGACCAACCTCAGCTCGTGCTTTCGCATCTAGCATGGCTAGGCCGTCAACTGACTGGGTGTTGCAATTTGCAACTGGAAAACCGAAGCTTGGAGAAAGACTGTTCGAAGAAAGCGGAAGTCTCCACGAACTCCAGCGCAAGCTCAAAATTGCGCAATGCAACCGATGCTGGGGACACCACCCAACAAAGATTTGTTCACGAGCAGAGCGCTGCTCTCGCTGTGGCTCAATTGAGCACAAGGCTGCCGAATGCAAACAGCTAGTCCCAAGGTGCATCAATTGCCATGGGCCACATGCCGCAACCGAGCTTAGCTGCATGGCCAGGCCGACGCGGGCCGGCGGAAAGACTGTGCAACGCACAAGAGACCAGCTATTGGTGATCCGGGAACAAGGTCAAAAAGAAAGAAACGCTTCGATCCGAGAGTTGGAAGCAAAGCAGAAAGCCGCTGAGGCGACTGCTGTAAACGAAACTACAAACGTTGCTAAATGCCCGTAAGGGACCACAACCTTACCGAGCTACATACAACGGCAGCAACCATCTCGTTCCTCTGTGCTAATTTGGGCAGAGGAGACCCCGCTACAGATATCATCCTGCAATCCGCTTGGGATTCAGGAACCAATGTCCTACTTATCCAGGAACCCTGGACCCAACTTAAGGACGGCCACTGGCTCACCAAATCGCATCCCGGATTCGATAGGCATCTGCCCCCCCGTGTCGCTGCTAACTCTCCAAGGCCACGCTCCCTCATCTACACGCGAAAAGGGTTCCATTGCCAACAGCAAGCAATCTGCGAGACATCACCAGATCTCACTGCAGTAAAGGTAGAAGGAGTCACATTTGTCTCCGTATACCGCGCTCCTGGAGCAGACCTTTTGCCGCTGCTATCATGGGCTCCATCTGGGCCTACAGTTATTGGCGGAGACTTCAATGCTGTTCACACCGACTGGCAGCCAATGGCTACTAGGCTACACGGTGACGGCCAGGTGCTCACCGAGTGGATGTTCGAGCACGGTATGGACCTATCTTCCACACCGGGCGTCCCGACAAACGACTTTGGAAACACACTCGACCTGGTCTGGTCTAACGCTGGTGCCCTTGCAGATGTCTCGACAGAGCTCGACTCAACATCGGACCACAGAACGCTTGCAGGAGACGTTCCCCGCCCGAACTCGAAAGCCAGAGCGGTTATCAAAACTGGTCAACCGGTAAGAGTGACAGACGACGCCCTCGAAGACTTCGCCAAGGTACTAGGTAGGTGGGCCCATGGAACAGGGATGCAGCCTATGGCCTCAACAAGTGAGGTGGACAACCTTGCAGATAAACTGGTTCAAACCATCAGCGATGCTATCAGGGCTACCGGAAGACGCGGGAGTACGAAGAAGGGTAGGATGGCACCTTGGTGGACGTTGGAGTGCTCACAGGCCAAACGCAAATATAGGATATTCAGGGACGAAGAGAGTAGAAAGGATTTCTGTCGCATAGTCAGAATTGCGAAACGCCAATACTGGCGGCGAAAGTTCTCGGAAGCTACAACAGACATCGACATGTATCAGATGGCACGCTGGGCAAAGCCGCAACCTACATATGCCGCTCCGCCACTCCAAACTCCGGATGGCTTCGTCTCGGATCCAGGAAAGCGTGCACTTCTGTTGCGCGACCTCCTTCTCGGCCGGTTCACCAGCCAAAACGACGTGGACACCGAACACCTCGAGCCATGACGCGGAAACCTTCCATGGGGCTCAAGCGTCACTGATGAAGAAGCCAAGTGGGTCACAACGGCCTGCCAGAATAAAGCTCCCGGAGCAGACATGATTTCTGTGCGGCTTCTTAGGACAGCCTGGCCGTCAATAGGACAAGCAGTGAGAGTACTCTTTGAAGGTTCACTTCGACTGAACCACTTCCCGAAGGCATTCAAGCTAGCGGAAGTAATTCTTCTCCCCAAACCTGGCCGTAATCTCAGTACAGCTAAAGGATGGAGGCCCATCACACTGCTATCCTCTCTCGGCAAAGGTCTTGAGAGACTAGTCGCAAGGCGCATGGCCTACACAGCCTTCTCGTACAAGGCCGTGCCGCAGCAGCTTTTTGGAGCACTCTCCGGCAGATCCGCCAACGACCTTGTCTCATGCGTCATCCACGATGTGGAGCATGCAATGAAGAGGCAGAAGAAAGCAGTCCTTGTCACTCTAGAAGTTCAGGGTGCATTTGACGCTGTACTCCACGGACGACTGCTGCAAAGGATGAATAAAGTTGGGTGGCCGAAAGCAGCTATCACTTGGATAAAGTCTTTCCTGGACAAACGATCCGCCCGCGTCAGACACAAGGATGGAGTAACAGACCCAATTCACCTAGAATGCGGGCTGCCACAAGGATCGCCTTTATCCCCAATTCTCTTCCTCCTCTACATGGCCGAAGTCGTGGGGGGTAGTAGTTGGAGATTTGGCTATGCAGATGATGTTGCTATCCTCGGCATAGGTTCGACTCCAAATGAAGCTGCAGCAGCTGTCCAGAGAGAATTCGACACAGTCCTAGGGTGGGCTGATGAAAATGCCGTCTCTTTCGACCCAGACTTGGCCGAAGTAGTCTACTTCCTCGGCCCTAGATCCAGGAGATATGATCTTCCGACAATAAGTGTAGGTCCTCGCGATGTACAAGCATCCGAAAACATCCGATGGCTCGGAGTCTACTTGGACTGTGGCCTGACCTTCGAAATCCACGTCTCCAAGTGGACCAGTAAAGCAATGCGTCTAGTGCAGCACTTCCGACGGCTCACACTGTGCACCCAGGGACCAAGGCCCGACTTACTAATCACAGTCATTCGGACGGTAGTTCTGCCAATTGCGATGCACGCAGCGGAATCCTGGTACCCGGGGCCAACCAGGGAAACCTATCGGGGTGTCGCGCAAAATTCATGTAAGAGACAGTGCAAAGTCATTGACCAAACTTTTGCCTTAGGAATTCGCGTGGCTTTAATAACCTGGCGCACCATGCCCATCGCAGCCCTGAGAAGGGAGACTGGCATTCCACTAGCACACATTCTGCTCGAGGAACGCAGGCTCAAGACGGCCGCACGTATCCGGAAACTGGATGATTATCATCCGCTTCGACTTAGGGCCACGGAAAGCACGGACAGCGCTCGTCACCGACTCGGCCTAAAGACATGCAACAAAACCAGACTTGGTTTTGACAGAGTTCATGATTCAAGGGTCCAGAGGATGTATCGACTTCTACCAGAGGCTGAACTTCCTCCACCGCTCAGACCTCTGGTTCCCCCTCAGCCAATTTCCTGTTGGACAAGCAAGAAAGAGGCTACCAAGTTCATAAGAGACTGGCTACCTACACTCCCACGCGACTGTCTCTGCGTTTACAGTGATGGTTCTGGGGCGTCCACAGACAGAGTGTCATGGGCCTTTGTGACCTTCATCAGTGGCACAGGCACGACTATTGAACAAAGTGGTTCAGATAAAATTACCAATGCGGAGGTCTACAACGCGGAGGTTCATGGAGCTTTGGCTGCTCTAGAAGCAATTACTGCCAGCAATCGAGATCGAGGACGAAGTGCAATCTACATCCTGCTCAACAATTCTGCGGCTGTTCAGGCTTTACTGACGGGAACAACGGGCTCATCATCCTGGCAAATCCAAAAGTTCGTGAAAATGGCCGTGAGTTCAGCCGCACCTGTAAAAATAGGATGGATTCCGGGCCAGGATGGGTTAGCAGGAAATGTAATCGCTGATGAACTTGCTCGAAGAGAGCTTAACTCGCCGGACAACTCTAAAACGACACATGGTGTGATGACCCTCGCTTCATCTGGACGGAAAGCCCGCGAACTGGCCAGGCAGATGTTGACAGACTGGTGGCACTCGAATCGCCCCAAACACTACGCCGATCTTGAACTCAAGATGCGCTGCAAGAAACCGCCAGAGCTAGCGCTACCTAGAGCGGTCTTCGCAAGCTTGATCGCTGCACGAACTGGACATGGAGACTTTGCGGCATATCACCGCCGCTTCAACCATACTGACGCTACACTTAACTGCGAGTGTGGGAGGGAAAAATCAATTGGTCACCTTGTCCAGTGTCGAAAAGCACTGGCAACATGGCGGCTGAAAAGCGGAAAGCGTAGGGCGCCGGCTCTGGAAACAATGCTCGGATCAAGGGGATGGCAGCTGTTCAGGGATTACGTCCAGGAGAGCGGGATATACGCGGAGGCTAGTAGGGGGATGACAGGGATACTTGTGACTCGGAGGTGATAGATCAATGGCCTAGGTGTATTGGCATGGACAGAGAGATTGGATTCGAGGCTCAGGCGCGTGGTGGCTGAGGCAGAACGATGGAAGGGAGATTGTTTAAGTTTTTCTTTTGAAATGCAGGATTTTGCATGTAAGTTTTATTTATTTTGTTTTCAATTCTGGGCTGCTGGACTCGTCATGATTCAACACATAGATACGTTTTGGCGTGGTTCCTGTCATTTAGGTGGGACGAGGCATTTGTACTGCACGGTAGTTAACCTGATCCGGCCCGACCCCACTCGTGCTCAAGCTTCAGTAGGAGTGCGATGGTAGTTACTCCACCTAGCACGTTAATGAACAAACAAACAAACAGCTGTCCGCCACCCTACTTTCCAATTTAAATGTAGCAAATTCCCCTCTACCAGGAGCTTCACTTTTTTGTTTTTTTTTTTACAAGTAATTTTAAATTTTACCCGCAGAATAAGAAAATAGGAATACATAGTTCCATCTAACATTAACCCCACAACCAATCGTAGAATTTCACTTGGAAATATCAAATGTGCTCTTTGGATTTCGTCGAAGAATTTTGTCAGCTCGACCCATTATCCGAAGGCAATGGCGCCTTTAGGCGTGCCAAGTACCCATTTGATGCTGGGGCAAGGGTGACGAGGTCCACTGCGAAGATGGGCACGGTTTCTTCCTATACTGAAGAAGAAGAAGTGATCAGGGCTTTTTTCTTCGCCACAGGAGCAAGTCATAAGGGCATCTTCGTGTACGAAACACCGATGATAAAGGGCGAAATCTCCGTGTCGGGAACGAGCTGCGATGAGCGCTCCAAATGTCCGCCGATTTAAGCTTTTCAGTTCTGGGGTTATTCCTGAGCTAGGACCAATTCCGAGTTCTTTATATCTAGCCGAAGCCTCTCGTTCCCAGAAGGCGTCGCTGGAGGCCTTGTAGAGTTGAGCCACCTTCCTTTTTGCCCTTGCTATGGACAGAGGGAGAGACGATGTGGGAATTAGACATGCTGACTTGGCTAGAGAGTCTGCTGCTTCGTTTCCGGGGATTCCAGAATTTTCGGGGCACCATCGGACACTAACTGTTCCGACTATAGTGCAGGATGCGCGTTTCCTTTCAGACCAGCTGGCCGCGAGTTTCCGAAATTTCATAATTTGACAGGAACTTGTTGCAGTGGGTGGTAACAGGAGAAGCCGTAGAGCAGCTTCTTGGTTGTCTAGGCAGACAGTTACGTTAGTCGCATAAAATGCTATGAGATTGCGGATGGCGGCCGCTAGCCCCTCAGTCGCCCCGGCAATTTCCGCATCATAAACTTCTGCTGAGGTACCTAGAGGTATAGTTCCACAGGCTATCTCATGTGACGCTCCACGTCGTATCGAATATCCTTCTCCTGCTCGGTTCTCGATTAAAGCACCATCAGAGAAAATATTGAGGTCCAACAATGATTGCAGATTGAACCAACCGGAGAATGCATCGACTCCAGCATTACGACCTGTTGTAATTCTAACAGTCCTGCATCTATTACACTAGTCATATACTACCTCGTTTTCGTTATTTGTATCATTTAATACTGCGCCACATCTATTTTCTGTAGTGTTAATTAATCTTGGCGCTCAACACAAGATATGTTGGAAATTATGGTATATGCATGATTCTGTCTTACACTCAGCTAGCTTGGGGGTCTACTGGTTGTCAAGGTATACCTTCACCATGATAACGTCGCCACACTGGGACATGGGCGCATATCTTGGCTTATTTCTAAATTCGTCTCAGTATGTCACGGACGAGGACAAAGACTATGACGAGAACGAAGACGAGGACGTAGACGAGGACGAAGACAGAGGCTGATAATGAAGACGAGATATTCAGATTAATGATTAGATTCTAAAACATAGGTAATTTACAAGACAAAAAGCTACAGTCTAAGTTAAGTCCCAGAGTTTCCTTAAGTACATGAGCATCAATGCTATAACCAAGGGTGTTATAGTCCACAGTTCTCACGTAGCAACTAACTAGTACTCCGAGTGGCAACTGTTGCTATCACAACACTGTAACCATTACAATTCCTAAATTATGTTATTGTATGTACGTCATGACTCGGTTGACTGGGAGCGACGCGACATCCTAGAGATGGTTTGTGACACAGTAGGACTAATTCATGTATATATATGTAGTGTTCTTCTCCTTTAGAAATCTTCAGTTCATTATATTTACTGAATATCTCTGAAGCTCTATTCATACCCTCTTTGTGTAACCCTACCAAGCTTCACTCTTAAGCTCTATTCAACTGCTTCGTTGTTCGGCGTATATCCTTCACCTCCCTATCCCATTCCAGCATTCCTCTACGATCCATAACCTCACAACACGACCGACTGCCCTCATCTTTTCCAAAGATGTATCCCGATTAACTTTCCATGGTGGGGGGATAGTATCTTCTGAGAGTTCTGGAGAAATTCTTTGTCGGATCCACAGCATTCTTGTGGAATTTCATCTTCTACAAAGGGGGTGCCTAGGATCTGTCGAGGCTATGCGTACAGCTAGGCGATCTTGGATACGTTCCAGCCAGGCTCGTGCCGGACCCCAATCTGTCTCCAGAAGAAGTACAGCAACTGGCGTTGTTCGGAATACTGGAAGAGCTGCTCGGGCCGCGTCGCTCATCCTTTGTTGTATTATAAGAACTAGTCCTTTTGGGGTTCCTTTGGAATACCAAGTCTCGGCCCCGTAGAGCAAGGTTGTAAAAGCTGCTCCTTGGAGTGCCTGTCTCAAGAGAAGAGGGCTTATTCCTCGAGTGGTTCTTGAGAGGCTTTTTATGTGGCTCGTGATGGCCAGGGATCTACCGCATGTTTGTCTTACATGTTCTCTAAATCGAAGGCTACGGTCAAAGATGACCCCGAGCCAGCGTGTGTGGTCGTTTGGAGTGACCTCTACTTCATTAGCGTATACGCTGGGCTCTGCTGGGGATCCATGCTTTCGGTGGAAGTATTGCAGCTCAGTTTTGGACACTTCAAAATTGATGCCGTTCTCGCGCCCCCATGCGAGGGTTGAGTCTAACTGCTTCTGGAGTAGTTCTGAGCATCGTGTGAGAGATGGCGCAGACGCTATGAGTGTCACATCATCTACATAGCCAAAGCGTTCTGGGGAGAGATTGATGAGGCCCTCAATTGCCAGTAGGAACAGGATTGGAGAGGCGGGAGACCCTTGCGGAAGCCCACAGTGGATTTCAAATGTTGGAGATGTAGTTCCATCAACTATAATTGAGGCTTCTCGCTCAGACATAAAAGAAGACACCCACTGTACCACGTTATTGGGCCAACCTTGACCCCGCAAGCAGTGACAAAGGTGGCCTTTTTGGATACCATCAAATGCTCCTTTCACATCTACTGTGACCATGTCAGCCACTTCTTTTTTGGACCACGCATCCTGAATATCGCACGACAATGCTGTGGTGAGGTCTGTGGCAGATCTTCGAGGAACTGCGCTACATTGAACCCGAGAGAGAATCTGTAGTTTCAGCGCTAGGAATGAGAGGCGGCGGGCCATTAGTCTCTCGAGTCCCTTACCAAAGCATGACAGAAGAGTAATTGGTTGGTATTACTTTGGTAGAGCCCAATTTCGGTTTCCAGACTTTGGAATTATAATAACATTAGCCTTCTTGAAAACACTCGGGTGTAGTCCTTGCTGATCACACCAGCGGAATAAAGCTATTATCCGAGCCCCAATGAGTGGCCAGGCGCATCAGTACCGTCATAGTGATACTATTTGGTCCAGGAGCAAATATTGAGACGACACAGCATGAGTTATAAACCTCTTCGTCTGTTATTGGAGGCCAGGAAATTGATCTTTTTGCCACTACAGGGGCTGTATTGTTCATATCTACTTGATTTAGATGTCGGCTGAGAAGGGTCTCTTTAAATAGCTGTGTCCTATCTTCTGGACGGAATACTAGGCCAGTCGGGCACTCTAATGGTGGGGTGTGGTAGTGAGCCACTTTCTTGTGCCAGCGTACTACCTGGTAGGCCTCTTTGAGACTAGAGACTTGTTCTATCTTGTGGTGCCAATATGCCTGCTTAGATTTTCTGACCACTTTACCGAAGGCTCAACGTTTGGAAACCGCCGGAAGACCTGTGCAGCGAGCTCGGCAGAAGCTTAAATGAGCTTCGGTGCACTCCTTGGACTACTAGCCAGCTTTCGCTACCTGTTTACGGGATCTTGGGCAGGCAGCACGAAGGGCCCCTGAGATGGCACTCACAATTCCTGACGCCTCCTCTTCAATTGTTTGGGAGGGAGCAACGGCTAGGTGGTTCTCAAGAAGGCTTTCGAATATAGACCAGTTACAGGAGGCTAATTGCAGATTACCTGGTGCAGAAATTTCGACCTCCCAATTATTTACTTGGCAGAGAAGAGTTCTGTGGTCTGAGCCGGCTTCCAGATGTTGTTGAATTTCGCAAAATGCGTTAACATCATTTCGGACAAAGCAGAGATCGATGGCTGCTCCGGCGTCATGAGTGGGAGTTTGCTCATGGTTGAGAAGTTGCAGTCCCCGGGAGGCTATCCATGATAGCAGGGAGTCGCCATCCACACTATCGGTTCGAGATTTCAGGTTGCAGGATGAGTGGTGAATGTTGGAGTCCCCTGCAAGTATATCTGGTGACCCTGTGCTGTTAATTAGATACTTTAGACCTTCCCCGGAGTCAGTTGCTCCGATTGGGGCGTTGTAGACGTTCCAGCATGCGAGCGCACGCTTATTCCTGCGCGGAATAACGACTTGTAATAGGTCTCGCGAGTGTAAAGCTGGCTGGAAGGGGGATAACCCTTGCTATTTGCAGACGTAGGTCATCACCCGTGGCCGAATATTCCAGTTGGAAAGTGAAGAGAAACATTGGAATCTTGGGAGAGTCTTTGTTAGTCTACGGGAAAGGTCAGTAGAGGTCCAAGGTTCTTGGATTAGTACCACATTAGCCCCAAATTTTGAGGCCAGTTCAAGGGCGGCGTCGCACGCAGAGGCACGTCTACCAACGTTGATCTGGAGGAAGCAGAGGCCTGGGGTTTTCTGCTTTCTTCGGTTCCTGTTACGGTCCCTCATAGTGACTCCTCAAGGGGAATCAGGGGAGCAAACCTAGATGCTGAGCCTATTGTTAGAATAGGAGCTGAAATCGTGGTGCACGACGGTTGTGTGGAAGGAGACCCAGCGGGGGGGTTCCGGAGCTGGCGGGGGAGGGTTAAGAGCCAGCCAGGACTTGTGTCCTTCCTGGCACATTACCCGCATTCTATCTTTGTCTGGGCGAACAAATACTCTGTTAGCTCGGAAGGGTCTCGCGGGGCATCCAGTGGAAGAGGCCACGTGCAGGCCAGCACAATTAAGACACTTTATGGGTGTCGTACAAGGGTCTTTGTGTGAGTCTGACGCACAAAGTCCGCATCGAGCTCTCCGGGTGCAGGCATTGATGTTGTGATATCCATGGCAGCGTTGACAGACCTGGAGGCGTGAGCGATTGTCAGCCGGACGAATTTTGGCGGACCGAGCAAATAGGCGGACGCTGGAGGGGAGTTTATCTGCGGCTGGCTTTGCCACTACCAGTCGTAGAGTACCTTCACATTCTGGGGACGCCAGAGAGTTACGTGTCCAGCTGATGGAAAAAATCGATTTTGTGTTGATTTTTGCTGCTGCAAGTTCTTCTCGAATTTCAGCTTCGGAAAGGGCTTTGGGAGATCCAGAAGCATTGTACCCATATTTGGGGACTGGGCTGAGGAGGAAATTCTCTCGTTTTTCCTGTCTTTCGATCGGCACAACTCCTGTGGCGTGCTGTAGAGCAAGGGCTGCTTGCATGAGTTCGGGGGCTTGATCGGAAGAGGGGGCCACAAGGGCTAGCCCAGAAGGGACCGACCTGATGTCCTTGATTAGTTCCGGTTTTTCGAGAAAGCTTCTCAGCTTTGTACAGACCAGAAGAGAATCCTGGAATCTCAGAGGGTGGTCGGGTGTTAGATGTATCATAACTCTAGAGTCCGGCCTATTTTTCTTCTTTGGACTTGTAAACCTGGGCGTAGCCTTTGGAAGGTGTTCAGGTACGGACAAGTTTTTCTTCGCAGCATTTGTGTAAGTAGAACTTGCGGGCGGTTCTGGTTGTGGGGCTGGTTGTGCGCCAATTTTAACATTTGGAGCAGTTTGAGACTGCTCGAAGACGGGGAGGCCTACAATGACTCGAGCTGCGCTTCGTGTCACGATAGCCTTGAGGTCCGCCGCGATTGTTGGCGGTAGACCACGTAGATGTTGGGCTCCAGCGTTTTGCCAAGCCAACAATGAAGCAGCTATGTTATTTGTCATAGTGTCACAGTCTGAGCATAGGCACTGAGGCAACCTTATGGTCAGAGGTATTCTATTTTCAATCTATGGTGAACTACAGATTGAAGAGGATAATAACAGTTACTTTATACATGATTATTACCCCGGCCAATGACACAGTTTTCTATCCGTATATCCGTATCTCTTCTCGTATCCCTTTTCGTATCCCTTCTCGTATACCTTCTCGTATCCCTTTGTCGTGCCCTATTCTTGGAGGTGTTTGCCAAGTTGTAAGACCCTGCTTCCAAGAATAGTCCCTGCCTAGTTTCATGCTAAGCCTGCGTTAGACAGCGCAGGCTACAGGCAATTACCGGCTTACAAGCCGTCACACATAGCTGCCGAGGAGTGTTCGATAGTCCGCGCTGTTGTACGCGCGCTAGATCGCGGGAGAGTTGAGGTAGGTTGCTTCTCAGTTGCAACGTTGTCCTTGGTGGACGTGTGGATGGAGCTGGAGAGACCCTGGGTGGAATCTCTTCTTAGGGGTTTTTTTTTAGAATGCAATAAGGCCGCTGTTACCAATACGGGAACTGGCGTTGGAGAGAGTGAAAGATCTTCCGAGGAAGAGTTGGAAGGAAATTCAGTTTCCAATCCTAGGTCCATGAACTCGTCTTCTGAGTCCATGTAGATGGGTTCAGCAGGAGATTGTTGCTTCCAAGCTGCGGTTGCTAGGATAACTTCCTCCTGAACAGTTGGTAGCGAGGGGCGAGGCCTCGCGCGCGAGACAACTCGAGCAGGGGACACGAGTATCGTGGGGATTTTACGCCTCCCGGGGGGGCATCTTAACGTCTCGGGACGATGAAAAGTCGAATAATAGAGTCACAAGATGTATCTTAGCTTGGGGAAAAAAAAGCGTGTTGCAAGTTGATGATGTTAAAATATCGTATATCCTGGAATGCCAAGGATAACTCATTTGTACGTATATAGATTTACATCTACAGGGATCATAACTTATGATCCATGGAGATTGATAAATACTGGTCAAAAACCTCAGTTGATAAGAAATGCGCACACGCAATCTCACTCTTATCAGCTCAGTTTACTCAGAACCATACATCTCAATACACTTGTTTCCAGTCAATTCTTCCTTCTACAACTTCATACGAGACTTACTGTATCGGTCTAACCGCCGACACTGATTCTGCTATAACCTCCATATTCGCTCAAGCTCATAACTTTAACAGATGAGTGATCAGTCTTCCTGCCTCTTGTTTAATATGCGAAGGCCACTATCACGTGACCTGGATCTTCCTCAATACAACATTTCATGCAGACTCTCTGCCCAACTGATGACCACTAACAGTCAGGTAAATATGTGGCCCATCCGTTATTTACCTAAAATAATACTGTATTTATTAGATCTCAACAATATCTTGAGACTTTTGGCAAGCCTGTAGGGTTTGAAATTGGAATCGGAGTGCACAGTCAAAGAATATTCCTAGCCAGCGTGTATGATCATTGGGCATTATGATTGTCTCTCCCATATTTAGGGCAGGCTCTACTGGTGATCCTGGCTTCCGGTGAAAGTATTGAAGCTCAGTCTTAGTAAGTCCCCATGCTATGTTGATGTCTAATTTCTCCTGGAGTTTGCGTGCATATTCAACAAGAAATGGCGCAGATGCAAAGAGGGTGTAGAAAGAGATAGAGGATCACTTAAAGCAGAGCGGAGAAGAGTGAAATGATTATTTTTTTATATATAAAACAATATCAATCAAGACCATAAAAAACGACGTAATAATATAATTAAGTAAAAATTAGTAAGTTTTAGTAGGCAATCATTTACGCTGTATTCCCTTGTCATAGAAGTAGAGCCACACTAGTACCTGTTCGTGCAAATCTTACAGGGGAGATGGAGCTAGAGTGTAAATAGTGGATGTAGGGATTGCGTTGGGACCCTTATTTAATGAAGGTAATTGTTACTAATTGGATTATACTTCATTTTCCAACAGAGGGCAATGTCATCTGCATAGCCAAAGCGGCCAGTGGAAAGACGTAGTGCCTCTTTGTGACGGTCTTAGAGTGGCGTTTTATTCAAACTGAACTCAGAGCTAGATACAAATGAAAATCTTAAATTAACCAGCAGAGACATGACAGAAAGGCTCCTATTTATTTACAAGATTATGATCTTGTTCCCTCATTTCATACCATTCTCAAAATAGACCATGACCTGTCCTCCGACAAACACCAGCATATCCGTCTATTTTAATTTAGCTTCATTTTAATGTTAGCAATTTAAGTTATTAAAATAGTTCATGATGCATGTGGTTTAGATGACTCACAACTGGTGGTCGAGTCGTCCTGTCTGCAATCTAAATTTGTTATTTAAGAATAGATTTGCATGAACTGGGCCAAGGCCTTTACGTGGGTCTAATGAGTCATGGAGGGGTTCATGTTGGAAATATTGCGCCATGAAATGGGCGCAATTCTCATGGAACAAAAGTAGAAGTTGACTAAAAGAGTGTCATAGTTGGATTATGTCAAGGGTACTAGAGGTGTTCGCATTCCCAGGTTCATGAGTTCGATAATTCAAGGGTTCGACAGTTCAAGAGTTCGACATAAGATAATATTCAATAATTCTAAAGAGTTCCTAAAAATACAAGACCATAATCTACCGAACTAGAGTTATCCCAAAAACCCATTATATACTCCTCTCTATTGTTCTCGAAATTTCCAGTATACTCTGATACAGAATAGAATGGAGTAGTATAGAAAAGCATGGACAAGTACAGATCGGAACAGAACGAAGTAGAATAGAACAGAAAATAATAGAACAGATTAAGGTAGAATAGAACAGAATAGCACACATATCATCGTACATAGTTCCTATTGATTTAGAATAGGCCCTTGGTCCGTGACAGATTATAGCTAAAAGTGTGGAAAGTGTGCGCTACAAGTACAAGTGTAAGCGACACATAGCCTAATGAGGTTCCGTGCGCGCGTTGTATACTTAGTAATACAATGGGGTGTGGGTGTAAGATTGGGATGATGTCACGTGGTGTCTCGTGGCTTCTAACTACAACGGATCTTGTGTAGAGCTTGAGACTAATACGTGAATTCTATTGTCCCCAAAATGTAGGATATCTATGTGCCTATATACATCAATACTCTGTTACCCCTCAGCTCCCGTACGATCTGATCGTGTGAGATCACAATGGTACTAGCATTTTGTCTATGCGCCGTACATCCAAAATCTGATCAGCCTGTGATAATGTAGATCTTCTCAGGATCCACACTAAGCCACAGCATAAACGAGTGTGGCGCCATAGGAAAATCCCCAATAACCTCCTTGTTCCCACGCCATACAGTAGCTCATATATCTAATATGTAGCTTGAAGCGCTACCATATTACCCATTCCAACCTCTTAAACACACACAAGATTGTGTCGGGAACCTAGACAAAATGGAGGGCCCATACGTCCACAACACTCTGTGTCTCCATTTCCAACAGTTCATGGCATGTTTGATGTTTAATATGATTGAAGAGTTCAAGCCTTATTTGTTAGGCAGCAGCCTAATGATAACCAGGTATGAGTGTTGAAATTGGTGCTATATGGTAATGAAGGGTATCATTAACATGGAACGTAGAAAGGTATAAGTTCTCTAGCCAGGTTCATGATGACTCATACATTGACCAGCCTCCCAATTATCCACAATAAGCTAGTAATCGTGTCCCTCGCTTAGTTGTAATAATTAGTTTAAGTAGCACTCTGATACTAAGTGGGTTTAATCAACAACTCTCCACTATAGTTTTCAGACTCTTCAATCTCCCAACTCGCTTCACTAGGTGATATTAAACAGAAGCCTAACAGCTTAAGCTTCTCTACACAACTTCCATTATAACAATGAGCCTGTGACACCTTGAAGCATCTTTCGGAGATCCGGATCCCCGTGGGACCGCGCGCCAAGAACTTCAGAAGCTTCAGCAGGGATTAGGGGATTTTTCTAGCTACTACTCTGAATTTCTTCGCATAATCAGCTATCTCAACTACAATGAAGATGCGAAGATTGATGCCTTAGATATAGTACTTTCGATCAAGCTAAAAAATGCTATGATTCATCAGATACCTTGACCTTCAAATCTTGACGAATATGCATTAATGTTGATGAACCTAGACAATCAAATTTGTGGGCTTAGAGTTGAATAGAGTTTAAATCCTGGTGCAATAGTCTAAAGGCTGCAAAGCCGGTAATTTCCTGTAGTCAGTACTGGCCAGTACAGGCGTACAACTACCGGGTATTGGGCCCTGTAGAACATACTAGAACCACTGGCAAAGGAGCTAGAAAATATTTCACAACATTAAGATTGAGAATGAACCTTGGAGAAGCTGCTAGAAATGATATTATTGCAGTAGCAACTGGAATTATCTAGAAGTTTTATGGATAAACGCAGTAGAAGCTAGGATGGTGTCTCATGGGGAGTTCCATGCCAAGACACAACGCGGTGTTAGATTGAGTTCCTAAACAATTAGGACACACTCAGGAACATAGGATCATTTCATAGGAATTACGTAGTATCACTGATCGAGACAGTGCTTAGGGCTGTCCTATTATCTAATGTACATATATACATGTTAAAGTTATGAGCTTGAGCAAATATGTAGGATATAGCGGAATCAGTGTTGGCGGTTAGACCAATACAGTAAGTCTCGTATGAAGTTGTAGAAGGAAGAATTGACTGGAAACAAGTGTATTGAGATGTATGGTTCTGAGTAAAACTGAGCTGATAAGAGTGAGATTGCTTGTACGCATATCTGTTGAAAAGCAGAATGGGTCAGAAATGTATTATTTGGGAGTCTTATATTTTTATTGAAAAGTATTCAGCTGAACTTAATATACAATGTGTGCTTGCTAAGCGAGCTAAGTAAGTCACATGCTAACCAGGGTTGAAGACTGATGCTTCGACACACCCCTTCAGTCTGAAACCAAAACTGATCACTCATGATTCCTCCAAATCAAATTCTGAAACTCTCAAGTTCAACATTTCAACAAATCTAGAATGTTTCTTCTGCAAAAGTGATTTGGTCATCCCATCAGCCACCATTTCATGCGTGGACATGTGATGAGCATTAACCCGTCCAGAATCAATATGTTCCCGTACAAAGTGGTGCTTAATGTCAATGTGCTTCGTTTGTTGATGTAGCTCAGGATTTTCTCCAAGAGCGAGACTGCTTTGACTGTCAGAGTAGATGCGAGTTGATATGATGTCTTTTCCGATGTACATCATTTGAGACATGAACTGCTGTATCCATAGGAGTTCCTGAATGCATGATGTGTAGGCATAGTACTCTGCTTTAGTAGATGATAGACATACATTCGGCTGACTTTTTGAGGACGCTGATATCACCCCTCCAGCCAGAAGGAATACACTCCCGCTTGTAGATCGTCGCGTACCTTTGTCGCCTCCCCAATCTGAGTCGCAATAACCGTAAAGGTAAGAGTTAGGGCTTTTACCGTCGTACATTATTCCTAGGTTAATTGTGCCTTTAACATAGCAGAGAATCCGATCTACTCCTTTGAGATGCTATGCAGATGGATTTGACAGGTATCGAGAAAATGCCGAGCACGCAAATGCTATATCTGGTCGTGTGTGCACTGCCAAGTAAAGTATGGAGCCTATTTTGGATTGGTATTCCTTAATCTCGGCACTTGTTGCAACACTATCATTTGGCACCAAGAATTTCTCATATCAAGCTGCTATGGGTGTGTCAACTAGTCGGCAGTTTTCAAGTCCAAATCTTTCGAGAATTTGGCGAGCATAGGCGTCTTGAGTGAGATAAATCCTTTTCCGAGGACGATCTCTCGTTATCTGAACACCAAGGAAGTAACTAGCTGGCCCGAGATCCTCAAGTTAAAATTTGTCTGCTAGCATGTTTTTCAACTGATTGATATGTTTGATATTTTTTCCAAGAATAAAGAAATGATCAACATATGTGACAATAAGGATACCCGTTTGCTTATTCAGATACAGGCAGTTATCAGAGGCGAGGGGTTCAAAATCTACTTCTGCTAGACAGCCTCGAAGGTGCCTTTGCCAAAGCCTAGGAGCTTGCTTCAAGCCGTACAGAGCCTTCTGAAGTTTGCACACAAATGGATATGTAGAAGCAATGGCTGGCTCCTTCCAGCCTGGTGGTACCTGCACATAGATGTCGGTATCTGCGTCACTGTTCAAGAATGCTGTTACGGCATCCATCTGCTCAATCTCAAGGTCGAACTTGGCCGCCATGGCTATCGCAATTTTCCAGGTTGTGTTACGGCAAACACCTGCATATGTCTGCGTATAACCGCGTCCCTACTCTTGCTCAAAGCCTCTTACTACCCAACGAGCCTTGTACTTAAGTATGTTCCCCTCTTTGCCTCGCTTAGTTTTAAGAACTTGTTTCCCAGTCAGTACTTTCGTACCATCTGGTAGTTCAGATCGTCGAACAAGGGACCAAGTTTTCTTCTTTGAGAGTGATCTATACTCGCGATCAATCGCTTCTTTCCAGCTCTTAGAATCCTCACAACTCATCGCTTCCGCAAGAGTTTTTGGATCAGCTTTATCATCAACAGTCAACAGGGACTGTGATACAGTAAGGAAACAACGAAAAGCCAAATGCTCATCAGAGCCAGATCTTGCTGCTGTGCTTCTGGTCACACGATCCACCTTTTCATAGACTTTCTTGCTTCCAGGTGGTCTACCTTGTCGAGTAACTGTTGTTTCGGGCTGTTCAATGTCCTCCACCCCTGAGCTCTGAGTAGGTATGTTCTCTTCTTGAATAGTTTCGGGAATTCTACTTCTCTCCGATTGACTCTCTTGATTATCCTGATTGTCCGTGCTTTCCTTATCTCTGGCTGCATTACCTTCAACCTGCAAATCGTCAACTTCTACATCTCGTTTATGTTCTTCAAAACTAAGTTGCTCAAAAGGTGTGAGAGGATCAAAAAATGGTTCAGGTTGGTCGGAAGTTTTTGTTTCTTCCCCACTACTTTCATCAACCTGAATAGGCGGACTACAGTCAGAGGAATTCAGATGTGTCTTTGAAGAATTTTTTGCACAAGAACTTTCATCAAATTGCACATTTGACGTTCGAACAACTACACACCGAGAAGGAATATAAATTCGGTAGATATGCTGACCTTTGTAGCCAACAAGGATACCTATTTCAGCTCTCTTATCGAGTTTTCGAGATAAGACTCCTTTCTGCACGGGAATTTGGACAAATGCTTTACAGCCTAGGACCCTAAGATGACTCAAATCAGGCCTCTTATCAACCCCGAGCATGCAGCGCTCAAAGGCTTGAATGGGCGTTTCTCCATCTAGCTCAGAAGTAGCAGTGCGATTGGCTATCTGTAGTTGAGATCTCACGAGTTCAGGCCAAAGAAATTGAGGGATATTATTTTCGATGGATACTGTGCGAACTCTTGAGATTATAATTCCGATTGAGCGTTCAGCTCGACTATCTTGCTCGGGAGAGTAGGGTGTAGTTACTTCGATGATCTGACCTAGTTCAGCAGCTAGCTGTCTCATCATCTTTGGTGAGTACTCTTTTCCTCCATCAAGCCTCCAAGATTTTACAATGGAGTTGTATTGAGTCTTCATGAGAGCATTAAAATATTTGATGGAATCAGCTGCCCCATTTTTATCTTTGTGATAATAGCCCCATCGAGCTGATGTTGCTGCATCTGTAAACATGGTGCAGTACCGAACAGGAATCCATGAATCATCGACTAAGATTTTACTGGTTGGGTTGATCATGACCACATCTAACGAAACCGAGTCCAGTGGATTGCGAGATCGAGTAGAAAAATGCTTTCTCACATGACGGAGAGGTTTCGATAGCTCACAAGGCTTGCAAAGACTTTGTGTCGAGGATGATTTATTAGAAGGCTCGATCACAATACCAGTTGTTATTTTTCCAGTTTCTATGACATTTCTTAAGCCCAAGTGGCCAAGTCGTCGATGCCATAGATCGAGGGTAGGCTTTGGCTGGTTTATTAGTGCCGGCATCGCAACTGTGATTGCTGATTCAATAATATGAAGCGAGTCATCAAACGTTGCAAATTCAATTTTGTTGGGCCCAAAAAGCTTTCCGTCTCTTATGTACCCCTTTGCTTTCAATAGCTTGCCCCCACTAAATAGATTAACAAGACATTCTGGTAGGAACATCACAGCCCTAAGCTTAAAAGAATGGTTTTTTCCATTTGATAATCTTCACTGCAAGGTGATGATACCTGAGCCTCTGGGTTTGACAGGGCCATTTGCTGTGATTATGCTGGGCAAATTATTACTTTCTTCATAGGAGTCGAATTTGTCAATAGAGTTAGTGATGTGTGTTGATGCACCTGTATCAATAATCCATCGATCGGATTTTTGGAAAAATAGCCCTAAGAGAGTGCTACAGGTTAAACCTCTAAAGCAAGGAACATCTTTGTCACTAGCATCAGCTTCAAACTTACTATTGTTACACTTCTTGAGATCTCTATAGTTTTTCCATTTTTTCTTATTTCTGGCCTCCCAATGCTTTCGCAAAATTTTGTTCTTAGGATCTTCAAAAATTTTCCCTTAGCATGTCTTGCTTTGGATTTCCACATATACTGCAAGGTGCTGGCTTTGGTCGATTCTGGGACTTTACCTTGCTTTGCGCTTTGGACTTTCCTTCATCACTTCGATTCTTTCCATACAGGGCCATTTGATTGCCATCTGTCTTCCGATCTGCCCTAGCCTTATCCTTTAGGTCATGAACAAGCTCGGAAAGTGTCACATCACTTCTTAACCTGCAGACGGCTCTCTGTCTCTCTGCCCATGTAGGATATGAATCCTTCACTGCCAGTAGAAATACTAGCGGATGCCACGATTCTGGCGGAGCGATACCAAGCGTGTTTAACCTGTCGGCGGCATTTTGGAATGACATAATGAAATCATCTATATTTTCGTAATCTGCACAATTGATTTGGATGTAATTTTCGATGGCATTTTGATTTAATACTATGCCAGAGCTTTCGTACAGATTGGCAATTGCGTCCCTCATCTCATTCGCAGTACTAAGACGGTTAAGTTGGCTTGCAATAGATGTAGAAACATTAGTTCTAATGATTAGTTTCATCTTTGCATCTCCTCTTGCCCATTCATCGTATGCCTTAATATCTTCGGCAGATGCATCGTCGTCAAACTCGTCAACCACTTTTGGTGGAGCAGGCGATTTAGGATGGTAGTATTTTCTTAGACCATGAACACGAGCAATATTCTCTATGTCAAATTTCCATTGGGCATAGTTTTCTTCTCCTTTCAACTGATAGGCAGTGGGTAACGCCGCGCTACTTCCAGTATCTTGAGACATTGCTTCACCTATAGCAATGCGAGGATATAATTTAGATATACTTGACTCAGCTATTTCTGAATTTATTTTCTGATTCTGATCACTTGTCGTGTCGCTTTTTCTCATTTGAAGCAAATAATGATCTTCTGACAAATGATTCAATTAATCCGCAAGTTGCAAGTAATCTGTGATCACGCAATCAAACAATAACAATTTCTATGAGCTGTTTGGTCTCATAATCTGTTGAAAAGCAGAATGGGTCAGAAATGTATTATTTGGGAATCTTATATTTTTATTGAAAAGTATTCAGCTGAACTTAATATACAGTGTGTGCTTGCTAAGCGAGCTAAGAAAGTCACATGCTAACTAGGGTTGAAGACTGATGCTTCGATAATATCTTATCAACTGTGATTTTTGACCAATATTTATCAATCTCCATGGATCATGAGTTATGATCCCTGTAGATGTAGATCTATATACATACAGTTATATGTGACAGAAATATAAAGCTAAATACATGTGTGTCTGTAATATATCCAAGAAACCTTTAACCTGCATTTGAGACCTGAGCATCTGATGGAATGCTAGTGTGAAATAAATGCCAACATGCATTAGACCTTCCGTGCGGGATGTAATGATGGCAATGGTATAGGATGGTGAATTTGATAACCTAACTAGCCGGACTTACATATGAGTTATCCTTGGCATTCCAAGATATATCATATTTCAACAATACTTAGCGTGAAGAAGTATTCTTCTTCATGCAACGTCTTCTGTTTATACTCATACCTATTGTTCACCTACTTATCTCTTCTCTAAAGAAAACCGCCTTTATTGTTGTTAGAAGCAGCATGTACACGGCGGAGCAGAGACAAGGATCAAGACAAGAATGCCAGGCAAGAGGTTACCATCCTACATTATGCATGAGATAGGTGCATAACCACTTGACCAAAAGGCTAGACCAGAATCATAGAACACTAGAGCCTGGTTATCTCCACATATATAGATTATACAGTAGGCATTCCTGACAATTGTACCATCCTCACCCATTACTTACTTTACCTTTACCTCTTCCGTGAACCCTATACCTCATGCTGATTTATGTCACAGTGCCATGGTACAAAGTGCGAGGTATATGTTACACATGAGTTGTGCAATGAGGAAGGAAGAGTCTATCTAGCTACACGAAGGTCTTTAGAGGCTCAGTTGTCGCTTAACCTTAAACCATGCCAACTACAACGCTACTACAGTGACAATTTATACCTCCTACTCCTAGGAATCACCACTATCCTCCACATCTATAACCTACTTGTACCCAACTCGTACCCTACGGAATACCAATAATACAGTGCCTTGAGATTACGTTGCGTCCTTATCCGTACCGTACGCAAAGATGTCCGTGCCAACCTCATACCAGACACCCCTGTGGGAATCACCAAACAACATTACTGATTTTTGCCAGCAATTCGAAAACAACTCCTCGACCCTCTACGGCCACATAATAACGTTGATACAACGACTTTGCAACGAGAGATCTCATGCTACTACCAGGCTCGAGAAATCTAATTTGGAACAAGAGGACAAAAAATTTAAACTCGCCTCTGCCTATGAAGAAAGAGATAGAGCCATTGCCCAATTAAGTCTGGCCCACCAACCCATTGACAAACTTGAGGAACAGTCCACAAAACTTAACCTTGAGCTCAACATTGCTCGTGCAGGATACTCTTCAAATATTCCCACCACAGAAAATACCAACCCCCAGCTAAAACATAATTTCCGATCCGAGAAACTCCCCAATCCGCAGAAGTTCAATGGAGCTCGGGCCGAGTTACCTGGATTCCTTACTCAACTTCGAATGAAATTGGAAGTTAACAATGACCGATTCCGAAACAAGTCGGCTAAAGTTATTTACGCAATAAGCCAATTGGAGGGACGAGCGCTGGACCAGGTAGACCACTCGTGATTGCCAATCAGTCATCACCTTTCTCTTCCGTCGAAGCTTTTATCTCTCACCTTAATGCATCGTTTGGAGACCCTGACCCACGAGGTACTGCACGTCGCGAACTTACAACGCTGAAACAAGGGAATGGTGATTTTGCAGGTTACTACTCTCAATTTCTACGCATTATTGCTTACCTAGACTATAACAAATCAGCTAAGATTGATGCGCTTATCACGGGCATATCAGAGGACCTAAAAGACTCCTTAGTTTATCATGAAGGCCAGCCAGATACCTTGGAAAATTTTGCAACTATCCTTATGAATACTGACAACAAGATTTGTGGCCGAAAAGCCGAGCAAAAATACTTACGGAATATAAGTAGTCAGCCTTCATATCCTACTAGTGGTCACCCCTCACATGTCCCAGGCGGCCTCACTCCCATGGATCTTTCAGCTCTCCGAAGTCAACCTATGACGCGTCCACCTTTGAACCAACATTACACCTTCGAAAATGGAACGCGAAAGACATCAGCGTCTGAAAAACAGTGGCGCAAGGACAATAATTTATGCATTTATTGTGCAGGATCTGGTCATGTATTCAGTAAGTGTCCTGTTGCGAATTGTACAAGAAACCCGCAAGCAACAATGACAGGTGCTCTTTTGGCGCCGATATTACCTGGTAACAATATAGAGTCACCAACACCCAAAGGACAGGAGTGTTGGAGAATGAAGTATAATCCTATTAGTAACAATTACCTTCATTACGTAAGGGTTCCCAACGCAATCCCTACATCCACTATTTACACTCTAGTCCCATCTCCCCTGTAAGATTTGCACGAACAGGTACTAGTGTGGCTCTACCTCTACGACAAGGGAATACAGCGTAGATGATTGTCTACTATAACTTACTGATTTTTACTAAAATATATTATTACGTCATTTTTTATGGTCTTGATTGACATCTTTTTATTTATAAACAAATAATCAATTCACTCTTCTTCGCTCTGCTTTAAGTGATACTCTACCCTTTTCAATAAGGAGCTGGGTTTTCATTAGTCCCGGATTCGAAAGATAGCCCTGATCCGGGGCCCTCTGATATTTCCTTAATGTCTGCAATTTCCATATCAGGCTTTTCAGTGTCACATGCAGAGGACAAGTTAGATGGTGACCATTTAGTTGCTGCCTGTACATTAGTAACATCTAACAAATCCATTCAAACTCACGCACTTATTGATACCAGATGCTCTGGTTTTGCTTTCATTGACGAAAAATTAGCGCGCTGTCACCAATTCCCATTTATTGCCTTAAAAATCCCTCGCATACTCAAAGTGATCGACGGAAGACCCATATCTTCGGGTAATGTTACTCACGTTTGTCGTTTACCACTAATAATTGATTCTCACCATGAAACCGCTACCCTCTTTGTCACCAAGCTAGGCTCGTATCCACTAGTGCTTGGAATCCCATGGCTTCAGCAACACGACCCCGTGTTGCAGTTTAAATATAATACAATACTTTTCAATTCCAAGTACTGTAAGCAGAAATGTAATAGCTCCGTAGTTCCTATCCCGGTCAGGGGGGTTAGCCCAAAAACTCTACATGAACACGTTAACCCCAAGGCGACCTTCGAATGCAATCACAATAACAAAATCCTAATTGAGGGCATGAAAGTTGAAGCAGCTGATAAAATAGTAGAGCTAGCAGCTTCGAAAAATTCAAAAGTCAGTTTACCAGTACAGTATCATAAATTTTACGGGATGATGGACGAAAGACTCGCTAACTCACTTCCACCACGCCGTATCTATGACCATAAAATCCCTATTAAGGACGGGAAGGAGCCTCCATTCGGACCTCTTTATGGCATGTCCCAGGAAGAGTTGATGGCATTGAAGACTTATATCCAGGAAAACCTTAAAAAAGGGTTCATTTGAGCTAGTTCTTCACCAGCTGGCGCTCATGTTCTTTTTGTTAAGAAAAATGAAGGTACACTTCGTCTTTGTGTTGACTAACAAGGGCTGAATGAACTCACAATCAAAAATCGGTATCCGCTACCACTAATCCGGGAGACACTTGACCGGCTTTCAAAAGCAAAGTGGTATACAAAGTTAGATCTTAGGCAAGGTTACAACCAGATAAGAATGGCCGAGGGAGAGGAGTGGAAAACCGCTTTCCGTACTAGATATGGACATTTTGAGTATACAGTTATGCCTTTTGGATTAACCAATGCCCCTGCAACCTTCCAGCACTTCATTAACGACTGACTTCGTGAATATTTAGATGTATTTTGTACAACATACCTAGACGATATACTCATATATAGCAATACCCTAGACGAGCACATGACGCATGTTAATAAAGTGATGGAAGCTTTGCAACAAAACGGAGTCCTCCTGAAGTCAGAAAAGTGCAAATTTAATTCTCAAAGCACAACATATCTAGGGCTGATCATCGAGCCAGATGTTATGAATCTTACTTATGGACTGGATTACGGAGCTGTTAAGCTTCAGAGGTCGAGTCAGTTTCGGCAAGACAAAGATTTCAAGGGTGCAGGTAAATCACGAATAGTTAATCAAGTAGATATATTTAGTTCTGATTATCGAAGGGTATAAGGTCGTGTATCTTAAAACAAAAGTTGTTCGAACCAGGGAGCAAATTCTAAAATTCCAACCAACATAATCTACGCCCCATTTGCCTAGCCCTAACCGAATTTACGAAATAGTCCGTGCGCCACCCAATCCAAATTACCTACAACTAATTCATAACACCTTGATGGATATTGGAATCTGAAGAATGAGATCTTTTCTGTCCAGCGATGGGGGGTATTGGATCCCATCCAGTCATATTGAAGTCATATGCTAATTCTTCATTCTCATTTGCGAAATCATTATGATTTTGTATTTCTTCCTAAAATTGACTCTGTTCTATCATATCTTGTCCTATCTGTGTTTGTCGATTGGTCTCTGTCTGGTGTTGCGAATACGGCTCTAAATTCTCTGCCAGCGTATACTCCCTCTATTCTTCCTGAAATTTCTCCCCCTGATCCTGTGGATTAATTACTCTTTCTTGACGTGGAAAAAGCTTTGCCTGATCTTCTAGAGTTGGCTCCCTCTGTTCTTGGGGATGAATTTGTGACGGTACATGCTCTTCATTGGTGGTATTTTTTCCCATTTCTGAGTCTACTGATGGATCTCTTGGAGGAGTTGGAACTTGTGGTACATCATCTTCAGTCTCTATTGACTGACTAACTTCCTCTCGATAATGCTCCCTCTCGAACTGCTGATCAGTTTGGATATCTGTAGAGGTAGAGGATGAAGATTCTGATGGCTCCTCTGATCTATCAAAAAAGGATGAAGTTCCGTTACTCTAGAAGTTAGACGCACTTTGCTGCGCAGCTAGGTGAAGTCTATCCCCAAACATTACATCTTCATTAAATGTTACGTGTGGAGAAAAGCTTTCTATCCATTTCCAACCTTGTATCGGAGTCCAGTGTGGGTGAAATATAATAAAGTTCTTGTTGGTATTTGCTTGGAAGCTGTTGCGATTTCCGAGTAAGACGAGCAGAAAGTAAAGCTCATAGAATATTGTTTCCATTAAAGTTCTAAGTTACATGTAAGACGCGAATTTATTTGCGCATATCCTAGAGTTAAAGTGGGTATGCAAACAACAATTATTACAGTAAAAAGTCTTCAGGACAGCTGACCACGAAACAATTGTGCGGGGAATAAAGCAGTACTGACCCCGCACCATTAACGCCATCTTATTTGTCGCAAAGTAAACATAACCATGTTTCTCACTGCATTTGCATCTAGTATCATACTACCCCGCACATGCAAATGTATGAGAGAATAGCTTATTAGCAAAAAGAAGTTAAAATGTAGAATATAGCATGTATTATAGAGTATGTAGGAAAGTTGTTCATATTTGCAAGGAATGCCAATTATTGTAAGAAATATGGTAAATTCCAACACTCCCCCTGAACAACGTATCCGAAATTGTACAATTATTTAGAATTAAAGATTTCTGCGCAAAGTGGCCTAGCCTTTGGTCGGATAGAGGCTTGGTGAGAATGTCGGCAATTATTTTGCCAGAAGGAATGTAAGAAATAGAAACCTGGCCTCGATTGACTTTCTCGCAAACGAAGTGGTAAGCAACATTAATATGCTTGGTTTTTGAAGAATTAGTGCCCTTTGCAATTGCCATATCACTCTGGTTGTTGGTATATACTAACATACCTCCCTTATAAAGAAATTGGTCGGCGACATGTAGTTCCTTAAGCATGCAACTAACCCAGATTGACTGCTTCGAAGATTCTGAGAGCGCAACATATTCGGCCTCTGCAGTAGATGTCGAAACAGATTTCTGCTTTCGAGACTGCCAAGAAATGGGGCCGTTACCAAGTATAATTATGTATCCACTTGTAGATCGCCGGGAATGAGTGTCCGAAGCAAAATCAGAACCAGAAAAAGAATTGCTTTAGGGTCCTGAGAATAAGAAGCAGGCCCAAAACTGTAAGTAATACACAAATCGAGGGTGCCTTTCAAATATCTGAGCACCCTATAGACACTCTTCCAGTGTCGCTGAGAAGGGGAAGGATTATAACTACCGAGTTGTGAGGTAGCGAAAGAAATGTCGGGACATGTGCCGTTAGCAGCATAACCAAGGCTTCCCACAGCGCTGGAATAAATTGACTCATCTACGCTATTATCACCTTTCAGGGATAGAAGGATCCCGTCGTACCCGTCAAGAGGCAAAGAAGATGATTTTGCCTCCCCTAAACCAAAAGAATTAATTTTATCGGAAATCTACTCGGACTGAGAAATTTTGAGGGTCCGAGTACTTCGATCGCGGGTGATTTGCCATCCGATCACTGTGGTAAGTTCACCAAGGTCCTTAACTAGGAAAGCCGATGAAAGTCGCTTCTTCAAGTCAAGAATATCGTAAAGATGCTTCCAACAGATTGCCAAATAGTCAACATAAACACCTAGTGCGACAGGTTTTCTGGAGTGCATATAGATGCACTGATCGCTTGAAGAAGAAAGAAAATTGAGAGAAAGTAATTTAGAATTAAGCTTATCATTCCATGCCTTGCCTGATTGTTTGAGCCCGTATAGAGCTTTATTCACCTGTAAGAATTTCGAACCAGACATACCTTCGGGTGCTTTCATAAAAATAATCTCCTGGATATCTCCCTCTAGGTATGCTGTTTTTATGTCGATTTGGTGAATTTCCCAGTCAAGGTAGGCTGATATAGCCAAAAGAATCCGCAAAGAATCCATCCGAAGAGTGGGCGAATAAGTTTCAAAGAAGTGGACGCCATAGACTTGACGAAATCCTTGAGCGACAAGTCGTGCTTTAAATCTGCCATCTGATTTGACGTTAAAAACCCACCTTGATCCAATAGGTTTCCTCCCGTGAGGAATATGAGTAACGGGAGTAAACACCTTCTTTTCAGTCAGTGACTCGAGCTCTTCCTTGATCGCAGCCTTCCATTCTAGATGATTGGGGCCATTTATTGCCTCTGAGAAATTTCGGGGGATAGGGGCATCCCCACCGACGTAAAGAAGTCGATGCTCCGGCTGCAAATTAGACCTACTCTCAACCTGTTTGGCTATCCTATTACTTCTTCTAAGACTTGCAATAGGAGGTTGATCATCTGGATCATTCTGCTCTATTGAAGCAGCTGGATGGAGCGTAACAGTTGGAGTGGTGCTGGAAGAATTTATTGAAGTTATGCCTTCATCAGGAATTAAAAGATTTTCCTGAGAGGCAACGGAAGAAGTAGTTGAGAAAGAAATAGGATGAGATTGGTAAGAAAAATCCATCCTTGAGTGTATGAGGTTGGGGTTAGGCCCCTCGGAGCTTGAGAAATCTTCTTTGCTGTGATTTGAGCTGCCAATATTTTCAGACTCAATTTCTAAATCACCAAATTGCTCTTGAGCGGACCTACTCCAATCCCAGAATTTGTCCTCCACAAATCGGACATTTGCCGAGACGACAATTTTGTTGCGACCCTGCTTCGAGGGCAAGTAAGCACGGTATTGTGTTGGCGAATCACAATAACCGATAAAGATTCCCTTGAGGGAGGTTGGAGAAAGCTTGTATTGTTGGGGGTCTTCACTGTCTATAAGAACGTAACAGAGACAGCCCCAGACTCTCAAGTGAGAAAGGCCAGAAGAAAACCCGTGAAAGATTTCGTAAGGAGAAATCTTTTGGTGAGAATGAGGAAGACGGTTAAGTAAGTAGCAGGCCGAAGAAATTGCAGCATCCCAAAATCGAAGAGGAAGATGTGCATGAGAAAGCATACACCTAGCCATCATGACAAGCGTTCTATTTAATCGCTCTAACACTCCGTTCTGGTGCTGCGTATACGGGGCACTCTTTTGATGAGAAATGCCCCCAAAGTTGATGAGAATATACTCGGTGCCGCCGTCACTTCGAAAAGCTTTAATTTTCTCCTCGTTCTGTAGTTCCTTTGATTCCTTGTATTTAATGAAACAATGGGGAGCATCAGTGAGACTCCGGAGTAGAAAGACTTCGCTCTCGCGTGAAGTCATTGGTGAAGCTGACAAAGTAATTGGCACCGAGTATACCAGTCGCACGACACCTCCCCCACGTGTCAGAATGAACCAGCTGTAGAACACTCTTTGGCCGGAGAGAGGGGTCTCGACGGATTTTCTCAACCTGTCTGCAAGAAAGGCAAACATCACAGTACTTAATTGACTGTAAGAAAGAATTCTTTTCGAAAGAGACCTTCTTGTCGATCATCTGATTTAATTGGCTGTTGTCAAGTAACGAAAGAATTCCAGCACCGATGTGCGCACATCGGTGATGAAGAAGCCAATAAATTTCAGATGCTGATTTCGAAGGTAAAGAAGTTGAAGAAGTTGCAGAATTTAAAGAAAATTTTCCGCGAGAAACGGACGATTTATCCTTCGTTATTAAAGCAGCGGAAGGCACGTCAGAAAAAGAAGAATAGTTATCGCAAGAAGTAGGCGATTTTCCCTTCGTGATCAAAGCAGTGGACGAGGTTAAGTTAGAAGATGAAGAGCGGTGCGACGAAAGTAAAGTACGCGAAGAAATTAAAGACTTGGGTGAAGAATTAACGACGTTGAAGCAGAATAAGCCGTCTTTTACCCTAGCGGTTGCCAAAGAATTATTGTCCTCTCCATGAACAGTATACAACCCATTTTTAGAAATGTGCATTTCATAGCCATTGGAATGCAGCTGAGAACCAGAGACGAGGTTCTTGGTACAAGCAGGAAGGTACCAAACATTGTCGAGGGTGATAGTTCTACTCAATGAACTATCAGAGAAAATGCCGACATCAAAACTGACAGAGCCGATACCCTGAACCTCGAGAACATGCCTAGATGCAGTCTGGACACGTTTTTTTTTTTTTTTTTGGTTGCAGAGAGAGAAGTAAAATAGCTTCTGTCCCCAAAAATATGGTAAGTAGATATCTCGAGAGTCTTGAGTAGGAAGATGTGTAAGATGGGGCGAGATAGAGTAGAGAGATGTCGGAAGTGTTTGAACTTAGTTCAAGAAGATAAAGAGTAAGCAGGTGAATGGAAACTAGAAATCGCTGAAGAAAAAAGAAAGACAGAGTCAGAAGTATTTACACCCAGAGATAAGTAGAGCGGGTTTGGTCTCATAATCTGTTGCGATTTCCGAGTAAGACGAGCAGAAAGTAAAGCTCAAAGAATATTGTTTCCATTAAAATTCTAAGTTACATGTAAGATGCGAATTTATTTGCGCATATCCTAGAGTTAAAGTGGGTATGCAAACAACAATTATTACAGTAAAAAGTCTTCAGGACAGCTGACCACGAAACAATTGTGCGGGGAATAAAGCAGTACTGACCCCGCACCATTAACGCCATCTTATTTGTCGCAAAGTAAACATAACCATGTTTCTCACTGCATTTGCATCTAGTATCATACTACCCCGCACATGCAAATGTATGAGAGAATAGCTTATTAGCAAAAAGAAGTTAAAATGTAGAATATAGCATGTATTATAGAGTATGTAGGAAAGTTGTTCATATTTGCAAGGAATGCCAATTATTGTAAGAAATATGGTAAATTCCAACAGAAACCACAAACCACCTTGTCTCTGCTCTTGGAGAAAATTTATCAGGTTTTGGATCTATATATTTGTAGGCACGACATCCTAAGCGTGGCATATTCGAAAAGTCTATCTTTTCTGGGGCTGGCTGATTTAATCCTTGAAGAAAGTCAATGAGGGGCACCATCTTTGTGCGTAGGCAGTAGAGCCTATTAACAATAAAGCAGGCATGTTTGATTGCCCACGGCCAGTAACAAGATGGCATACGAGCGTCAATGAGCATAGACCTTGCCATTGTCAAGACGACTTTATTTTCGGCTTCTGATGCACCATTTTGTTCTGGTGTATCTGGAGCAGATATATCTGTTCTAATTCCATGTTGCTCGCAGTATGATTTCGTACGCATGAACTCGGAGCCCCCATCTCTAAAAATTATTTTCACTCGTTTATCATACTAGTGCTTTTGATCTTCTATCCACTGTATTAAAAGTGATGCAATCTGGTCTTTTGCATGTGTATTCAACGCCCATCGCATGCGAGTCTTTGCATCAGTTATGATAACCGCGTATTGTTCTCCATGTACAGCAGCTGTTAGTTTCCCAATTGTATCGACAAATATTTCATCCAAGGGTTAGTTTGGTGTGATTCTTTGATCCCTAGAGATAAATCGCTGAGCTTTACTTGGATGACATGTCTCGCAAGTGCTAAGGTCACTAAAGTTTATTGATTGTAGGCCAACTGAACAATCCACTGTTTTCTTTAGGATTTTTTGACCAACATGCCCTAGACGTTCATGCCACCTCTGTGCGCCGATCGCATTAGGTATTCTTGATACACCTGGTGCAACAACGTTATTCTGTTCTTTTGGAGAATTATTTTCATTAAGTGGACGGACATAATATACATCATTCTTACAAATGAGGCGAGCTATTTTGATATTTGGCTTTCCTATTTTCTTTTGGACTAAAATTTTGTTTTCAGGGTCAGGGACTATATTTGCCAGTCTCTGGAGCCTCCCAGCTGACAAAATAGTACATGCTGATCTTGGAGAGTATACTGCGTCATGAAGTTCGTACCTTTTCTTCCCTATACTTAGCCATGCTGTACCATAGTGAGTCAGTGATGACGAACCAACTGCTTGATCAAATTTGAACGATTTAGAGTACTTTTTCAAGTTGATAAATTTGTTTTTGTTTGGCACGAAATGATGCGAGGCACCAGTATCATATAGTAAACGTTTTTCATTTGAATTTAGGATGCTGGCTACTATTGTTCTTTTATCAATTTCTTCCTCATCACTTGATTCTTCTTGACATGCAGTCTTAGCCTTTCCTTTCTTATCTTGAACCTTTCTATATTGCCGAAGTTCAGGATGTTGCTTAAAACAATCTTTGTTAAGATGTTTATGTCTACACATCCGACAAGGATCATCTGGGCCTGGTTCCATTCTGCTATTATTAGAGACTGAGGCTACAACTGGATTTGGCCTTAGGGATCTCTGCTCAACTGCTGCTCTAAGAGTAGACATCCTATCCTCCAGCCTAGCGTACTTTTTTCCGTCAGTGTACGCTCGTGTTTCTCTCCAATTGCTCAGCCACTTTACTTCCATCGTTCCTTCTACAAACATGGCGGCTGCATATCCTTTTAAAACAGCAAATTCATTTTCAGTCTTTTCAGTTGATGTTTGTGGGGTTTCTATCATTAACTCAGCCGCATTGTTCACATCATGTAGGTTTTTTATGAATTTGTTGCAGTAGGATTCAGCGTTATCCCCCATTTTGGTATTATGAAGGGCTCGGAGTGCTACTGAGTATGGGGTTGTAGCAGATTGCTGGTGCATGTTTGCCACCTCATCAAACAACTGCTTTGCTGTACAGTGCCAATAATGCCTTGGCCGGATCTTCTCGTCTAAGCGTTGCAGTATTATATTTTGTGCCTCTATCTCTCCATACCTCCATACTGCCAACTTTTCCTCATAGTCATTCACCAAGTCATGATACATCTCAGTCAATGGTTTTTGACTTTCAAAGCTTGTTGGGGGAGTTGGTTTCGAAATCGGTTTTATGCCTTCGATGTTATGAAAGTCATGGCCTAATACTTTGCGTCGAGCTAGCTTGGCTTGTAGGTTATTTTTGTTGAAATACAATATATCCTGGAATGCCAAGGATGACTCATTTGTAAGTCCGGCTAATTAGGTTATCAAATTCACCATCCTATATCAATGTCATCAGCACATTCCTCACGGAAAGTTTAACGCACATTGGCATTTATTTCACACTAGCATTCCAGCAGATGACTGTGTCTCAAATGCAGGTCATAGTTTTTCGGATCTATTACCAACACACAAGTATTTAGCTTTATATTGCTTTCACATATAACTGTATGTATATAGATCTACACTTACAGGGATCATAGTTTATGATCCATTGTGGATCCCAATTGATGGAAACCCGACCGTGCACATTGTGCGCTGTTGATTGGCTCACGTGGTGCGGGGGAATATTTAAATAAATTAAATTTGTAAACGTTATTGGCTCAATCTAGTATTGTAACTAATCACTTAGGTTCTCTACTTTGTACAAACAGGGAGAGCGCCATCCCTATGTATTTGCGCGCTCGGATCATTTGCAACACCTGCATAACTCCCAGACCTTGACCCCTGACTCCATAATCCTCATGTCATACAACTATATTACTAGAGCTGGTTATGCACAGATATGCATCTGCTCACACGCCCTCTCAGCTCTATTACTAAATCAGTTTTGTTTATTGTAGAGTCCCAAATGCTTGACAAAACTATGAAATGATGCGGCATCCAATGGTTTTGTAAACCCGTCCGCAGGATTATCCTTCGAGGCTATTTGTCGTACTTCGATGTGCTTATCCCGAGCTTCCTGTGACGCGTAGTGATACTCTACCCGTACATGTCGTCGACCAGATGTCATACCGTCATTAGATACCCATTTGATCGCACCAGTGTTATCCTCTAGGACAGGTATTGGACCTGGAGGCATCTGGTCTAATTCCGTGAGAAAGCTACGGACCCAAGCACAATCTTTGACTGCCTCAAATATAGCGGCATACTCCGCTTCACAAGTTAGCGTTGATACTGTGGTCTGTAGCTTTGATCTCCAGATTACGGGACTACCTGCCATGAATATAACGTAACCAGTTGTTGATTTTGCCGAGTCATGGTCGTCAGCGAAACTAGCGTCTACAGCACAATGTAGCCCGTAAGATCCATATTCGATCAGATGCCGATGTTTTCTCTCGTAGAGAATACCCATGTTTGGACACTAGAAAGGTATTGTGGAACTCTTAACATATGTTGATAGTGCTGGGGCGATGGATTACACATGTATCGCGCCATCTGTGACGTGGCTTGAGAGATATCGCAGCGCAGCATGCAGGAGGCAAAGTTATATTTTCCAACAAGGCGCTGAAAATTAAATAATTCGGAGTTAGTTGCTTTCCCAGTGTACTTTTTCATGTCTACCTTACATCCGACTGATAGAGGCGTCTCTACCTTTCTTTCTGATTTTACTCCGAGGTCATCCAGTGACCTTTCAATGTACTGGCTTAGATCTAACAGTACGCTCCCTGTAGGGGACGACCTACTTATCTTTACACCAAGAAACCAATTCGCATCACCAAGATCGTGAAGTGGGACGTCTTTGTTTAGGGCAGCAGACAATGATTCTAGCTCGACTTTCTTTGGTCCGATGAGTAAAAAATCATCAACATAGGATGCAACAATTATTCCACTATCTTTGTTGCGGTAAATGGCATTGTCGGAGATCAAAGAAGAGAAGCCCTTATCTGACATGATATTCCTAACTTTTTCTTGCCAGCATGCTCCAGATTGCTTGAGACCATATAGCGGTTTTTTCAGTTCAATGATGAATCTAGCCTGTACTCATGTCTCTTTGCAAGCTCTGGCTTCTCAATAAAGAATTCGTTTAAGTATGGAAACTGCTCCATAAATATGGACTCTTTTAGTTCACCAGCGAGGTAGGCGGAAATGAAGTCTGCCTGTAGGATATGCCACGAGTTCAGGGCTGCTAATGCCATTAGAATTCTCCAGCTTGCTGACCTGGCTGTTGTTGCAATTGTTTCGTTAAAGTCTATACCTTTTGTTTGGGTGAAGCCTCTTGCAACTATTCTACCCTTATATTTCTCTAGTTCACCAGAAGATTTATATTTCTTCTTCAAAACCCACTTTGACGTCACAAGGTGCCCTCTGTGTTCTGCTGGTAGCCTAGGAACAAAGTGGAAAGTACCCCTATTAAGACATTCTTCGATTTCTTTGAACATGGCGTTGAGCCACTCATTCCTTTCAGGCCCTTTCATCGCGACTTTAAGGCTAGGTTCATCTGGAGATGGCGCTTGAAAGTATCGGGAGATATTTGCTGAATTCACTGCCATCCGGAACAAATGGTCCCCACCATCTTGAAGGCTATACAGTGATTTGTCAATGGACCTGTAGATTGCCAAGTGGATACTCATTTCATGGTCTTTTGTGGTCGTCAAATCACTGTTTTCGTCTTCATGAAGGGGAGCCCCAGCATTATTGCTTTCGCCCTCTTGACTTAATATCATGGACAGATCAAAGTCGACTTCTAATGGCGCATTTAAAACCAACAACTGTTGTTCTTCATATGGTCTTTGAATGGTCCGCTTCGGGCGTCCACGCCCTCTGGGAAGCAGAGGATGAATTGGAGATTCGGGCAACCGGTTATAATCCTCATTCCTGGCATAGTCCATTTTTCTACATTTTAGACGATCTTGAACTGCCCGTGGTAATGACCTGACGATTTGCCTTGGGTCTGGCGCCCACCCATGATTAGGACCAACACTTTCGTACGCTGTGACATTGGGTGACACTAGAAATCGGCCTCCATCGAGCAGCCAGACAAGTTTATTTGTGCGCCCCCTGTAGCCAAGGAAAACACTTTTAGTCCCATTCGCATCAAGTTTCTCACTAGTGACACGGTGCGATGATTCAACATGAGTTATGCACAGTGACCCGGGAATCCAAAGATGGCTAATATCAGTCGAAGCTTTAGTTGGGTCCATTACAGTCCAGTACAATTCCCAAGGTGTTTTATGGTCTTTAGTGGAAGATTGTGAAGTGCAATTAAGGGTATAGCATGTCATTTCAAGCATACGATTCCAAAATACCGATGGCACTTTCATTTGGATAGCACAACACCGAGCAGCGTCCTGAAGGAAGCGAATCCCGCGTTCTGACACACCATTTTGATGCTGGTTGTTTGGTGCAGATACTATGACCTCAATCCCTTGATCTGCCGCAAAGCTCTCAAAAGTGGTCAATCCCCAATCTCTTCCTCCATCTATGGTCACTTGCTTAACCTTTAATCCATGATGGCTTAGTTCATGATTGGCTTCGGAAAGGATCTTCTTTAGTTCTACGGCTGCTTCGCTTTTCTGTTTCATAGCACGGAAAATTCGGTATCTAGACAAGTCCTCAGTAGTTAAGCAAAAGTATCCATAACCTTCCATACTAAGAGGATTAAGGGTTCCCACGTCACAGTGCCATCCTTCACCCACATTTTTCATTGGTGATTTTCTAGCGTTGGTAGTGTACTTAAGGGATTTCCCATGTCACACGCCTCACAGGGGAGTGATTCAACGTCAGAGATTTGTAATTCTATACCTATGGTATTCTTAATTGTCCATCGCATTCTTTCTGCGCTAGGGTGGCAAAGCCTCCTATGCCATAGTATTAACCGTCTCATAACGTCATCAGACATTTTAAATACACCATTACTCCAGCAGGAATTCAAAGAAGTTTTCAGGTGACAGATTTCGGCAGGGTCAGGAGTTTTTGAACATGAATGAGAATTTTCTGGAGGCTCTGATATCTGGCTGACAACTTTCTTGGGCGCCATAATTTTTAGGGGCTCATGTTCATCATGAAGCCAGAGGAAAAATCCACGCCGTTCCGGATTGATATATGTGAGTGTGTTTCCGTTGGGATCAATCATTTTGTTACCTTGAAGTTGGCCGCCACTTCGATAAAACCGTTCTCCACTAATGATATTTAGTGGGAATACTTTGATGCAAACAACATATTTTAGACTCATTGTTGTTTTCGTAGATCTCGGTCCTTTCAACGAGAGCCAAGCCTCACCCACACACTCTGCATATACTACTCCATTTCCCGTCTGTATTGGAAACTGAGTGGCTCCTAATTCAACAATCGTACCAGGTTTGAGGTTGCGTCGATTGTTTGTAGCATCTATATCAGCCCCCGTATCAAACAGCCACCTATTCTTTGTTTCGTTATTACTACTTGCACTGAGAATCTGTTGGGAAAGGTGAATCTCACCAACTATTTCTTCGGCGCAAATATCATTAATGTCTTTAACGTTTTGATTCCGACGTCGTGCCATTTCTGTATCGTAAAATTTGACCAAGTTATCGAATGCATATTGATTAACCTGGGTGGCATGCGAATTAAAGTCAATTTCCTCGTCTGAGACTTTACAATATTCTGCCGCAAGAACGGGTGGTGGTCCTAGACCTTTAGGTGTTCTTTTCGAAAAGTCTTTCCTTGAATTGGATTCTTTGTCTTTCTCGGGACATTCTCTTGAAGTGTGACCTTCTTCATTGCAGTTCCAGCATCGAAATTTTCCATCAGGGCCAATTCCTTTGAACTTCTGGGCTATTTGTCGACGGGGCTTATATCTGTGATCTTGCGCGTTGTTAACTGTGCCAATTTTCCTGTTGATACTATTGGAAATAGTCGAATCATGAATCTGGCCAACAAGATGATGGTGATGCGAGATGAAGTCCTGTATCAATTTTTCTGCAGTCCAAGGTTGAAACCGAGCAACGGTTGACGTTAATTCGTGCCACCTTCTAGCTTTAGTTTTAACTGCGTTTTTGAAAATAGATGTAAGTTGTCTCGGTCCTAATTGTCCACCAGCAGACTGATAGTCTCTGACCAATGACTTGAACTTAGAGACGAATAGAATGGGACAACCACCTTCATAGCGTAAATCTGATAGATCACTGTACAAAGCATCTTCTTGAATCTCACTGATTGACGATAAATGGAATCATAAAGATCAAGAATAGCTGTTCCGACCTTCATGCCGTCAACGATTGCTGAAACATCTGCTTCTGAAGTCCGCTGATTAGTGCTGCAATTTTCAATTCATCCAGCGTTGTTAATTCAGTTCCTACTTCATAGCCTATACTCTCCAGTTGTAAAGTTATGGCAGACTTATAGGATCCCCAATTAGACATGCCTTTTAGGAACATAGAGTGATGGGGTTCCACTCAAGTGACTTCCAGTCAAGTGTGGTTTTTCTGCCGAACCCTCGAGAATCAGAAGCTGCAGACTTTCCGTATCCCACACCAAGCCAGTCACTACTTCCTCGTGCGGGTGGCATGTTGATTGATTCAATATTTTCAACATCAGTCCTCTCGGTGGACTTCATTTTGCCCTTCTCCTTGAATTCAACTTTTGGGGGTGGTAACATGGAATCGTTTTCGTATTCTCGAAACAAAGTATTCCGCTTCAGCGGCGGTCTCATACTTTCACTGCGTCCTCTTACCTTTGTAAGATCGGCATTTTCTTTTGTTGGGCCAAATAGGCTTTCAACGTTTCCGGATTGCTCAGCACCTCCGGCCTGAGCTATAACTTCGCGGTCAGCCTTTGATAATCCAAATGCTGATGAAGACATCCTGGTATATACTCTCGTTGCGTCAGAGTACTAGAATCGGAGAGACAACTTATGAGTAGTAGGCCAACTGCAAATCTTTCGAAGTGATCCTGTGAGATAACTATACTGTAATGCTGAGTGCGAAGCGTGCCAGAAGTAATGTATGTGTATCGTCAATGAATTTCAACTAAATAATGCTACCATGTAAACGTTATTGGCTCAATCTAGTATTGTAACTAATCACTAAGGTTCTCTACTTTGTACAAACAGGGAGAGCGCCATCCCTATGTATTTGCGCGCTCGGATCATTTGCAACACCTGCATAACTCCCAGACCTTGACCCCTGACTCCATAATCCTCATGTCATACAACTATATTACTAGAGCTGGTTATGCACAGATATGCATCTGCTCACAAAATTAAACTAAATTATTTTTTATTGTCCTGTCTAAGTCTAAGACTATGTAGGACATGCAGGTCCTCTCTGCCTACAGACCAAGGATACCTTTACCAGTAGTATATCCCCTCCTATGCCTCCTATACAGCTCCCCTCAAACAGTACCACCCCTCACAAGTCCTCATTTGATCATACACTTAGAGGAGCCCTTTGCCCGTCATTATCTCCCCTCTCCAACCAACGAAACGATGGCCATTTGCGGGTGTATGGCAGCCGGGAAAAATCGCAAAAGCCACTCG
The DNA here is from genome assembly GCA_900239735.1 of Blumeria hordei DH14. Lineage (NCBI taxonomy): Eukaryota > Fungi > Ascomycota > Leotiomycetes > Helotiales > Erysiphaceae > Blumeria > Blumeria hordei. Next base: position 477,789 of record OENG01000028.1, on the reverse strand, counting down.
TGCGGAGCTCTCCTAATAACGACATTAGGACTAAATCCGAAGACATAGTGACCCTTTTGAAGCGTTCGAAGAGGTCGGCCAGCTGGGCGCTGCAGACGTGTGTGTACCTTTGGAAATTCACCCTCTGCCTTTCTGGCCTCCTTCCAACTCCTTCCCGAAGGTCGTGCTGAAATGTCAGAAAAGCCTTGACAGAGCGTGATTGGTGTATGGTAGCTTAGCCTAACTTCTTTTGTTCCGTCCAGGGCGCTGGGGAGTGCCGTTGACTCATCGAAAAAAGAAGCCCTGCTGGCTAGCTCGCCGAAATCTCGGTCTTGGCGCCCACAAACGTTCCAAAGTTGAAAACCCCTCGAAAATGTCAGTCCTAACATGGTCTTCAGAGACCTGTTCGCCCTCTTGCCCCACATCTCAGCCGCCTATCCTTCTTTAAGTTGTAGAGCTCCATTGTGGCATCAGTCCCCCATAAACCATGACCCGGGCTTTGTATATTATGACTTGATTTCCTACTTGCGGGTATACGTAGCGTCATAAATTTGTAGTGAGTGATGGCCGGTAATAAATGGGGCAAGCTCCTGTTTGAAATTGGAGTAACTTCTTTATTGGTTGTTGAGGCGAGATGAGGCGTGGTTAAAAGGAGGTTAAGGACTGAGATGAGAATAGTAAGAAAGGAATTGTCGAGAGGTCATCAAATGGAGATATGCTTGAGGTTGCTTTCGACTTCGATTCGGATGCGATTCTTCTTGGCTATCCCAGATATGCAGAGCATACTGAGCGATTACACCGGCACCACTGGAAGGTGAAGAATTCGTCTTTGCCGGCTTCCAGTCAATTCTTCCTTCTACAAATTCATACGAGACTTATTGTATTGGTCTAACCGCCGACACTGTCAGGTAACTGGGTGTCTGACCTGTGGCAGACGATGTGTATGTAATTAAAGTAAAAGATAACTCGGTAAAAACAGCTTGATTCCTATTTCTCCCGGAATTCTAGGACTATATACACTGATCGTGATTGACTTGATCTCTTGATCTCTAAATATAGACACGCGCTAGGAATAGAATGACCTGCGGTTCTAAATACAGAATGCAAGTACTGACCGAAACAAACAACCCACATACGTATGGACAGTTCCTATTTTTGACCTGAGACATTTCCCTGTCCAACTTCTTCGGTAGTTATTCTCAGCCTTCGACAGACACTGATTCCGCTCTAACCTCCATATTTGCTCAAGCTCATAACTTTAACAGTTTTCCCAACTGACGAAGGAAAAGCCTGGTGGCAAGACGATCTTGTTGTCCTTATGACCCTTGTTAATTCTGTACTGTTCCTTATTTGATGAGCCCGGGCTCATAACCTATTATGATAACGAGGTTATGAGAAGTCTAAGAATTGTCGCAATGGATGTAACAGTCAACTTTGGTGGATAGAGGATAGCGCTTTAAGTCTAAAGTGAAGAAGAAGGATATGTATTGTAGATCTGCTATATTGATGACTATTGAAGATAGGAGTGGAAAAGGTTGATCATGTACAGAGTTCTAGCAGCGAGTATTTATACACAAAAACGGTTCACACACTATACCCTCAATAGCAATAACTCCCAACCATTCAGCCATTCAACAATTATATCATTAGATAAACCTGCCTCATATGATCGTATTATCATGTTTGGCTGAGATACTGGTGTTGTCATTACTGTATGTTAATGACGTGTCTGTGACGGGCTTTGCCCGGATAGGGACTGGTCACTAGGACCACTCCGTCTCCGAGGGGGTACATACCAGATGGGAAGTATGATACAGGAGAAGAGCCGTGCCAGGGAGAAAGGATGATTCTGAAGTGGACAAGGAAGAGAGCCAGGGAGAGAGGATGATTCTCAGGGGGCCAATGGAGGGAGTTAAGAGTAGTCTGCGCAGACCTTTTTTTTTTTTTTTTTTTTGCATCAGATTTTAATTGCGTCTGCAGCTATCTAGCTATGACACAGTATCAGAGAAAATGTACAGAAAAGACGACTCAGTATACAAGAAGAGCACTCATGCCTCGGATTTCATTTGCAAGTACCACTGCGAAGTTATGGCGGCTTTTTCTTCACCCCAAGTCAACCCTCATCCGTGAATACCCACCCAGGGGAACGTCTCAAAAACCCTGAGTTATCCAGACATGCCTTCATCATCCACTGAACTTTCTCCGCGCGAAATGTAGTCTGAGGTGTCTCCTTCCCAAGTGGAGTAGATGCCCAGGCTACTCAAACTATACCGGAGAATACCACCAGGAGGCGGACCACGGAGGGCAAGACTGACACCTGTACGCGGTGCCCTCTACGAACCTGGGAGTGAAATATTCTCCCAGAGCCAAGTTCAGTCAAATTTCGCAACGCCGAAAAAGTTGGCCCGCGAGGCAATGATTCAAGACTCTCCACCTAATCAAATTTTCACACCTGACGAGATCAATCAACACCAAAACTTCATCACGTTTGCAGGTACGACTTAGTACATCCTCCTTTCAATGATCACATATCTCGTCGACTTTCTCTGGCCTCAATTGACCACCACGTACACGCCCACGCCGATATTTACACCCGACGGAGGAAGCAAAGCGTGGCGCACAAACCTGGGAGACAGTTCTTTGGGATGGGAGTGAGAGAGATTAGGACAAGTTGACAAGATGATGCAGAGGATAGAAACGATCTCGACGGGCGTGAATTTTAGAATTTTAACAACGAGTTTTCGAATTGAGTTTTGTGCGTGCGCCAAGACTTCGCTTGCGAGAGTGCGGGCGACACTATAAACACCGCCGTGGTTGGATGGTGCGGTGGTACATCATCTCGGCTGGTTTCTCAAGTAAGGTCTGGATAGCTAGGACACATATCCCACCCGAGACAGGAGACCGCTGGTTCGAATCCGGCAAAACTTAACTACATTTCTCGCGGCGCTGTTATGCATGGATGATGAAGGCATACTTGGATAATCAAAGGTTTTAAATTTCCCTTTGATGGGTACTTACGGAGGAGGGTCGACTGTTTGTGTAAGCGAACATACCTCATAGTGGTATTTGCAAATGAAATCCAGAGTATGAGTGTCTCTAACGTCAAAAGAGTCATCCTACATGTATATATAGTACCGGTCATGTGTCATAGCTTAATAGCTGCATACACATTAAATGATTTAAAAAAAAAAAAAAAAAAAAAAAAAAGAGGCGGACCACGACACCTTCCATCGTTTGCGTGTTTTTATAGTGTCCGCTGCACTCTCGCAAGCGAAGTCTTGGCGCACACAAAGCTCAATTCGTAAAACTCCTTGCCAAAATTCAAATTTACACACCGGTCGAGATTGTATCCATCTTCGATCTATCTTCATCATCAACTCGCAGATCCATCCTCATCCTCATCCCCGATTCTTCCTTTCCATACACGCGTACCAGTACATTTATCCCCGTACTCAAACCCGAAAGATCAAGCAGCAGTATGGCTGCGCACAACCAGCCGTCGTCCTCGGCGTCAATCGACCCAGGCGACCCTTTACACCCGAGCCTTCTTGAGATTGCTGCCGCCATGGAGCAAACGGAACGCCAAAGAAAGCAGAGAATGAGCCTAGCTCAGGATTTCCTGCAAAACATCGACGCCTGGGCGAAATCAAAGGCAGGAACCGAAAGCGCGGCCTTAGTCGCGCCTTTCATAGAAAATATTTCACCCATCGTGACAGCGTTCGCGATAGGTAACGCCAATGCCGCGATTCCCCAAGGCAAGAACCCATCACCAGAAGGTACACAGCCAAAAACCTCTGTACCTAGGGCGACAAAACCCCTCCATGAGCTACCAAGAAAGCCCAAGGAGACTGCTTCCTCGTGGGCCACAGTAGCTCAGAAAGCAGCCAAGCTCCCGGACCCGCCAGCCAATCTGGTAAAACGAAGACCAGCCGTCCAGACTAGACCAGCCGGACAAGAGCCCCCGAAAGAAGACAAACGACTCTTCCTTCGTATGGGACGAGAACATCAGTGGCGGACGTTATCGCCTGTTACAATCAAGAAACTCATCACTGAAAAAGCTGGAGTTGCACCTTCAGCAATTATAGCGATGACACAAGTTAGGTCCGGCCTAGCAATGGAGTGTGCATCAGACGCACTCAGGGAGTCGATCCTGGGTGTGGGTCCTTCCCTTCAAAAGGAGGAAATCACAATTGAACCCGCTTCAGATTGGACGTCCGTCATGGTCCCTCATGTCCCAATCTGCATCCGTACATTAGACGGAAGGATTGACGTTACTCCTGAAATGGTGAAGACGGAATGCCAGGCAGTATGCGGAGTTACACCGATACAGGTGCGCCCAAACGACATAAAAATAGGAAGCTATTCAGTTAGCTGGATAATACACTTTAAACAGGTGCCATCCAACCTAAGATTCAGACTTTTCGACGAGAGTGGACCCGCCATTCCGTTTTCTCGTCGACGCCCCATCGAGCAATGTCAACGCTGTTGGGGATATCACTCAACAAGAAACTGTGTCAAAGGACAGCGGTGTGTTAAATGTTCTGGTATACACGAAGTAGCAGAATGCACGGTCAACATTCCCAAGTGTTCAAACTGTGCTGGGCCGCACGAATCAACCAACTTGAGCTGCATGGCTCGACCAAGGCGACATCATGGCCAAGTAACGCCAAGATCACCAACAGAACTACGAGTTATTCGTGAGAGAGGGCATCTGGATTTCAAGGCAGCATTGTTAAGATCCCAAGAAAAAGGTAAGGCCCGCGAGGTCATCAACATACCAGAAGAAATAATGCATGATAATGAGTAATACACCAAACTCATATAATCACAAACAGAGACATAGCACCCTTCTCTTTCACCAAGTGAATGTGGGAAAGGGCGGACCGAATATGGATATAGCACTGCAACAAGCTTGGGATGCAGAAGTACACATAGTCATGGTACAAGAACCATGGACCTTGCGAGAAGGCGGAGATTTCACTACGAAAAGCCACCCTGGCTTCAATAGTTTCATACCCTTCGGAAAGACGGTACCGAGATCACGACCACGCGCCGTCACTTTTGTCAGGAAAGGACTGCAAGCGACACAGATCACACCTTCGTCATCAAGCCAGACGACAGACTATTGCTTCGTGCAGGTGTCCGGACTGACCTTTGTAAACGTATATCGTGCCCCAGGCCCCAGTGGGACTTTGGATCCTGTACTAAACTGGCGACCCAGTGGCCCTTCAGTAGTGGGAGGCGATTTCAATTCAGTCTCACAGCACTGGCAACCGTTAATAGAACGCCAATACGGTAATGGCGATCTCATCATGGGATGGGCTCGCGAAAATAATATGCAGCTACTAAGCACCATTGGAGAAAGCACCCACCGAGAAGGAAATGTGCTTGATCTAACCTGGAGTAATACGACGGCTTTTGCATCAGTCTCAACCCGCTTTCACTGTACATCAGATCACTCTACTATTGAGGGCTCAGTTGACACACCCGGGTACTCGGAACTATCTGGAATCCCAAGACTAACTCGCGTTAGAGACGGAGATCTAGAAGAGTTCGCACGATGCGTGAAGCAATGGGTAAGGCCTGGCCCCCTAAAAAGTCGAATCGAAATCGAGGACTTCACGAGGAGTTTAATCCGAGTACTTCAAGACGCGGCCAAAGTTGTCGGACGATCACCCGCTGTAGGAAGTGGGAAAACAGCGCCTTGGTGGACTGAGGACTGCAAAAATCGACAGATTGACTACAGGGCAGCTAAAAGGACATCTGGAGATGTAGATATGACTCGTAAGGCTTTCCGAGCCGCAGTGAAGTCAGCCAAACGCGAATACTGGACAAAACAGGTTGAAGCAGCAGAGACAGAAGCACAAGTGTTCAAACTCATGCGGTGGGCCAAACCAAAGCCGGCGAGACAGCCTCCTCCTCTCCAAGTAGCACCAAACCAGTGGCTTTCAGATCCATCAGAGCGGACAATCGCATTGCGCGATTCCCTTCTCGCAAGATTCGATGCTAGAAGTGATGTAGAAACATGGGAGAATGGTCAACTAGAGTCTATCCCATGGAACTCAGAGGTCTCGTTGGAAGAAGTTACAGCGTCAACCATAGGATGTAAAGAAACGGCTCCAGGATATGACAAAATCACCGTCCGACTTCTCAAGGCTTGCTGGAGCTCGATTGGAACATATGTTAGGGACCTGTTCCAGGCTTGTTTGAACTTGGGATATTTTCCAACACCTTTCAAGGTTGCGGAAGTTGTACTGCTTCCTAAAATTGGACGCGATCTCTCCAGCCCAAAAGGATGGCGACCTATATCGTTACTCTCCAGCTTAGGCAAGGGATTGGAAAGACTAATAGCGAAACGGATGTCCTGGCTTGCGCTTAAGTACAAGGCAGTACCTTCCCAACTGTTTGGCGCGCTACCAGGACGCTCGGCAGTCGACCTAGTATCATGTGTCACACACGATGCAGAAGCTGCAATGAGATCCAACAAAGTCACAGCTATGGTCACGCTGGACATTCAAGGGGCCTTCGATGCAGTTCTACACAATCGGCTGCTTGCACGAATGCGAAGCCAAGGCTGGCCGATACCACTCTGTCGCTGGGTAGAATCCTTTTTGACACAACGAACAGTCTTGGTAAGACATGAAAAAGGCGTAACAGATGAGAAGCCTGTTGAGTGCGGTGTCCCCAAGGATCACCACTTTCGCCACTTCTATTCATGTTATACATCGCAATTCTACTTGAGGATGGCACTCCAAACTGTAGATTCGGATATGCAGACGACATTGCCATTGTTCGAGTCGGTAAAAGTCCTAGTGAAGCTACCGAGGCTGTCCAGGTCGAAGTAGACAGGATCGTTCAACTAGCTTCGTTACACATGATTAGATTTGACCCTTCGAAGTCTGAGCTCCTGATTATTGGGGGTGGACCAAAGAAAATACTAGACTCATCCAACCTAACAGTTAGAGTCGAGGATCAGTTTATTTCGCCGTCTCCGCATATTAGATGGCTCGGAGTTTGGCTTGACTCCCAACTAACATTCAGACAGCATGTTCAGGAATGGTGTAGCAAGGCACAGCGACTTTCCCACTTCATACGTAGCATAAATAGAGTCCAAAGAGGTGCAGCTCCGGGACCATTAATACGCGCGGTAAATGCATGTGTAGTCAGTACGGCTATCTATGGTGCAGAAGCCTGGTGGCCAGGACTCACCCGTATCACGACGAGACGAGACAAGAAAGTAAGTACGGGTGTTGGATGGCACCTCAAGTTACTAGACAGGACTATTTTGACCGCAATCCGAGCTGCACTACCAGTATGGCGAACTACACCAAACATAGTTCTTCACCGGGAGTCAGGGATCTTACCTGCAGAAGTAATGCTTCAGCAGCGACAGCTCCGAAGTGCGGCAAGAATTCGCCGACTTGACAATTATCATCCGCTATTGTCAAGGGCAGTCGAGACACCTAAGGAGGCAATCAAGCGACTCAAACTGCGAGAAGGGCAGAAAGAACGTGCCTTTAAGTTTCCACATCGATACTTAACACGCCTTCAGAATGGGAACCTCAGCCTGCCGGCATCAGAAGGGCCTGGGCAGCTTTACCAACCAAAGATCGCGATGGCTACTACCAGGCCCAAATGCGACAAGGAGAAAAAGGCGAAGCAGATCAAGGTTTGGCTCAGGAATCTTCCCCCAGGAACACTCTGTGTTTACTCAGATGGGTCATCGATCGTCCCAGCATACTCAGCCTATGGCTACGCCATATATAGGGGCGGCGAACTTATAGCGAGTGGTGGAAAACCCCTTCCCGGAGCTGAGGTCTTTGATGCGGAAATCATCGGAGCAGTACGAGGCTTAGAGGCAGCGTTAGAAATTGGAGGTAGCACAGATATTAAGGTACTACTTGACAATCAAGAGGCGGCTAGAGCCCTTCAAGACGGCAGAACAAATACCTCGCAAGTAGAGGTAATAAATTTCTTGGAACTACGCAAGACTCGACCAATGATAGAGGTCCACTGGATTCCGGGACATAGCGGCATTCCAGGAAACGAAAAGGCCGATTCGATTGCAAAGAAATGCCTCGCGTCAAATAATCGTGATGGGAACATGCCGGAACCAGAGCGCATCTGGGAGGAAACTCACGAAGTTCTGACTTTTGCAGCTCTCAAACGCCAAGTTAACATCCGGGTACAAAAACTTGCGGAAGAATGGTGGCTTAAGAACAGATCCAGTAGGTATGAAGATCTGGACCTACTTATGCGGAGAAAACGCCCTCCAGAACTAGCACTACCTCGATGGGCATACCACCGCCTCATCGCAGCAAGGACCGGGCATGGTGACTTTGCCAGCTATCATAGACGGTTCCAACACCAGAATGAAGAAATGCTCTGCAATTGTGGCCGAGAAAAGCGACCATGGCATTTTGCAGAGTGTCGCCCGACCATCCAGAAATGGAGGACGGAAACGAAGGAACCACGTCCTACGATCAGGGAGATGATAGGACAAGAAGGATGGCAGAAATTCTGGCGTTTTTTAACTGTGACAAAGTGTTACAGCAAGATTGAATCGTGAACGGGGGATGTCAAGGTCAACTGTATTGCTTCTTGGGACCGTTCGGTGTGGTACGAGAATTAAGGTGTAGCGCAGGGCGCTAACACATTAGAAATGGTGTCTTTATCTGTTTTAGTTTTGTGTTTCTAGGTTTCTATGAAATGATGATGTAGGTAGCGAAGAGTCTTATAGATCTGGACTACCCGTGCCATGCCCTCTGGGTGCTGGGATAGTACCCGGTCACGATAAAAATATCATTATCATTATCATTATCATTGTATCCATCTTCAGCATCATCTTGTAAACTTGTCCCAATCCCTCTCACGTCCATCCCAAAGAACTGTCTCCCAGATTTGTGCGCCACGCTTTACTTCCTCCGTCGGGTATAAATATCGGCGTGGGCGTGTATTTGGCGGCTAGCTGAGGCCAGAGAATAGTTGATGAGAGGTGTGGTCATTGGAACGAGGATGTACTAAGTAGTACGTGTAAACTTGATGGGACTTAAGTAGGAGTCGAACTTATTGGGAGGGAAATTGACATGGCGAAGAATTTTGAATCATTATCTCGAGGGCCAACTTGTTCGGTATTGCGAAGTTTGACTGAATTTGGCTCTGGGAGAATATTTCACTCCCAGGTTCGTAGAAGGCACCGCGTACAGGTGTCAGTCTTGCCCTCCTAGAGCTGACTATGCTCAGACATGCATCTGCTCACACTATCGAGTTATTGTCCTTCAAGTACATCTGAATTCATTAAATCCTTACATCATGCCATGCCTATCTAACAAAAAATCTTAATAGGATGAAGTCCCACAAATAAGAATTATCACATTTGAGCGCTGGCATCATTACAGGTCCACTAGTATCAGCATATTTCCTCGTAGTATATTGTTAGTCAAATTGTATCAAAATCTGGATATTACAGCCAGCACGATGTTTACCGTCTCAGGACGCTGAAATTATTGGCCTAAATTTCTCGCAATCGAGTGCGCCGATCAAATGACAGCTCAATCCTGGTGCCCATAGAAGGGCGTTTACATGTAGCATTGGCTTATCGTACTCAGCCCAAACTTTCAGTTGGGTGAGAATTGTGCATCCAGCGCCACCTCAAATCCTAATGGCGCTAATAGAAATGCTATCTGAGTTTAGTGGGTCGGATGGTGTAGCGGTACACCATCCGGGCCGGTCTTCCAAGTAGGGTCTGGATAGCCTGAACATCTTTCCCACCTGAGACAGAAGATCGCTGGTTCGACTCCAGCAGACCTCACCTTACTGAAGTAAGCTACATTGATGATGGTGGCATGTCTGGATAACCCAAGGTTTTTTGAGAGGTTTCCCTTGGGTGAGTTTCACGGAGGGCATAGTTCGACGGCGGTGAAGAAAAAGCCGCCTTGTCACAGCCGTAGTGAGACTTGCAAATGATATCTGAGGCATGATGTTCATCACAACTATATCATCATTGTATCTGACTGAAGTCAACACCTGCATGGGCCAAAAAGGCGCCAAATCAGGACAATTGAATAATTTATTTTTATTTATCTGAGTTTAGTTTCGACCTCGAGCATTTACCTATGATGTAAATTTGGTTTCTAGTCACTGGCGACTCGGTGGGAATAATAAATTTATAGCCAATACATTTGGATGCATCTACCATGGATATGCGCTTCGTAAATCAGATCCATGTAAAGCGATCAAATATTAACTTCACATGCATGTCACGGAACACAATATGTCAGAATCATTATTTATTTAGTGATATTGTCGGACATCGTAGCTAACATGACACATCATCAACAAAATAACCTTCACACTATTCGTTCCAGGGGTCAATCTATGGTTGTAAGCAATAATTTTATCTCGAATCAGAAGAATTATTTTGATTATGGATCTTAATTCCAACCATTCAAACTGAATACTATCCTAGCAGAGTTGATTCGTGAAAGGAGTTATCACGGTGTGACTTCACTTGTATGACGTAAAAATGTATGTTAATATATATATGTTAACTCAATTCTCCATTTTATCCAACGAAAGCAAGTAATACATGTTGAAGCTTTGAAATCAAATCCAAGGCGTTTACCCAAAAAGATACGCTAGTACTACTAAAATTATCAATTACATCAATATTCAAAAAAATCAATCGATTAATTAAAGCAACACATGGTAAGTTTATTAAAATTTAGACCTAGAAGAAGCTTATACTAGCATAGTTCATTGTTCAATAACTTGAGTGATTGACACTAAAGACTGCCACGATGGAGATTCCCAATCCACAAAGTTGTCCATAATCATTCGACTCTACGGCAGTCATCATTTCACCGTCTCGCGAAATCTTTCCATGCGATCATATTCCTGAAAGTGAACGATAGCCTTATAGACACTATGTCTCTCACCACCACGATGAAGGAATACCTTGCCATGAATCCACTAGAATCTCTTTTGCAAAACTTCCGTGCGTTACACGCAGCATTTTTCGAAATCCCTTGCGAAATAATTTTTGGGAAACCCAGGAACTCTAGCACATGCAGAAATCCAATAACTAATTTGGTAAATTCTTTGTATATCTATCTCATCGAAGGACACTTGATAGATTCACATATCAATAATATTAAGTCACGTCTTACTAGAATTAGTAAATGGATGAAGACAACACCATTTGAATTGGCACCGTTTGCACCTCTGGCTACGCTAATTCTAAACTGCGCTTCCGATACTGAGGTATGGATATCACTTTTAGAACTTGTTGACACGCTTGAGAAGATAATTGAAGCCCAAGAAGCAAAGCTAGACGACCGAGGAGCCAAGTCGATGTTTAGGCGGACTGGGATAACATGCGACAGGACAAAACAAACCATGCTCCACATAAAAATGATGCTTCGAAGAGAGCTGTACGGGTCGGTTTTCTTTAATGTTTATGGTTTTTGCAGTAAATACTTCACCCAAAAATCATGGACAAAAAACTGCATAAAGCTGGCTAAGGAATATGTGAAGCTCTCTGAGGAAGATGATTTGAAATTTCCAACAGATCTAGACGAACTGCTGGTTTGGGAATGGATGAAGAATGTGGAAAACAAAATTTTCCATTCGTCCGAAGAATCTTCCCAAACCTCAACAGAATCACCTAATTCTAAGCTGGCCCAGGCTGTACCTCTTCTGAAGGGTACCCAACATCGTATGAACCAATCAGGTGCCATTGATGGTGCACAATCAGAGAGACAAGTTGATTACTACATCACACGGCGAGGTCTTTCGACTTCATCTCATGGCTGGCGCGATATTCTCGTGATTGGAGAGTTAACAAAGTCCCCAAAAGATGAGTTTATGAAGAAGTTTCTACAGCTCTCTGCGCTAATGCGGGAGGTGTTTTTCGCGCAGCCCCTTCGACAGTTTGTGCATGGGTTTATCCTCTTTGGTACGTCTCTTCTGCTCTGGGTATATGATCGGTCAGGGCCATACTGTATTTCATTTATCGAAATTGGCGAATCACCGCAGACGCTCGTGTATGTGATGGCGGCGTACATGTCAATGAGCGATGCAGAACTTGGACTTGACCAAAATATCAAGTACGAAGCTCATCAAATTACGGTAACGCTAAGTGTTCCCGGTACAGAGATGACGCGCGAGTTTAGACTCTTTCCAGAGCCAGTCGCACAGCCAACAACACTTGTGACTAGGGGAACCAGCTGTTACCGGGATCTAGACGGTGGCTGTATAGTCAAGTTCTCTTGGAGAATTTGCGGGGATGACTCGGAGGCCGAGCTGCTCGAACACGCGAAAGATGTAGATGGCTTGGTGAAGCTTGTGGGATCGCGCGATTCTGTAAAAATTAGCGAACTCCGAGCAGGACTTATATTCACACATGAGATGGTGAAAGATACGCGTTCCAAAAACAAAGCCATGGCCACTCCACTGGAGTTTACTGAAGGGTATATGCCGGATCAAAAGAAAAGCACCAGCAGGACCGTGAAGCAGAAGCGGAAGCGAAACAGCGAGGTGAATGAAGCCGGAACTGAATATGGACGGTCGAGTAAAAGGGCAAGATCTTCAGCTGGATGTGAGCCAATCCGTCATCAAAATCTTGAAGAATATTTACTAACAACATGACAGCATCAGTCATTACAGAAATTTTCACGGAAAATAGGCCACCTGTGTCGTTGAATGTTATCACCGAAGAAGATGTGTTTTGCGTCCCAGTGGATGAAAGCACCAACATTGCCGAAATCTTTGTCGGAGGAGATAGGAAGTCTACGGGAGAGAAACGACAGAACGTGGACGGCGACGAAGTCTACAGTGGAATCAAAAGGCTCCGACTTTCAAGTTGTGGAGACAATGCAAAAACAATCGACAATTCCAGCACCAGCAACCTTCCAGATAAAGAAAAAGTCATTGGAATCTCGCCCTTCATTTTCGGAAGTGACCATTTGAATGTCAAGCATGATATTATCGGGCCGGAATTCAAAGTCAAGGTCAGGGTTGCAGAGATTCGAGATCGACAGTCTTCTGCCGTTGCGACAACGCCATTTGGACGACCGATCCACAAGGTTGAATCGCCAATTGAACTGGTCATCGGGTTGCGTGATGCGATCAAGGCGCATAGGTCACTTCTCAAAGATGCCATGATATTGCATCGGGATATCTCGGAAAATAACATCATCTTGACTGGTTCTGATGTTGGTAAAGACTGGAGGGGATTTTTGATCGATCTAGACCTGGCTGTATTGCTATCCAATGACAAGGCTCAGAGAAAGATTCAGGCAATGACCGGGACTATGGAGTTCATGGCACTAGAACTTCTCAGTGGTAGTTGTGTAAAGACAGGTGCCATAGTCAACCATTCATACCGCCATGACTTGGAGTCGTTTTTCTATGTCCTCCTATGGCTCTGCATGAGCAATGGGTGGGAAAAAGGCAAAAAAGGCGAAAAAGCGGACCAAGAGTATCTTTCGAAATGGTTCACAGGGACTGCTAAAGAGATCTTTGAATTTAAGAAAAATCAAATGGGAGAATCAAATTTCGAAGGTGATGTCTTGAGCAAGTTTTCGAAGAAGTTTAGTGGATTGAAGACACTAGCAAATGAGTTTTGGAGAATAATATTTCTCACAAATGAAACATTTTCTGTTGGATCTTATAAGGATAATAACACGTTGTATAACCTTACCATCGTAGCATTTGATAAGGCTATACAGAGGATGACAATGTGAAGGAAAATTACTGATAAATCCTAGTTAAGGTATATAGAAATAACTCGGGTTATGTAAGCCAACCAAAAGGCGCAAATAAATATTGGAAAAAATAACGGTTTTTACAAACATTAATCGTATGACACAGCAAGTGGAAAGTTGGAAGAGTGTGGAGAAGCTACTCAAATGAGAGGTTATTTCTCTCAGCCTTTCTGCATGTCGCATTATTTAATCTTGTGAGTGAAGTATTCAGTGGTCCATATGGACGTATTGGCTTACAACAGAATGACTTACTGAAATCTTATAGATTTTGCTTACAAAACAACTTGCTACAGGAACGTTAGATGTAAAGTTCGGTGCGGACTCAAATGAGCCACAGGTAGTCTAAAGGAGCAAATTTTGCTTTGTATGGTTGTTCTAGGAATGTACAGCTCTTTATCATCTTAATTGTTGGATCTCAGCCCGTGTAGAAGACCGTGGATGAGATTGGGCTGGAGTAGTATAGAATAGTATGGAACAGAAATGCGATTATGTAACGTTCTGTAAAGACAGTGATATCGCTCAGGATCTTTACCTTCATGTGAGGATTCCAGATTTACTTACCAACTAATTACTACGAGAACCTGATAAATTGTGGGGGATTATTCTCAACATCTGTCAGTGGTGACCCCAATGAATCTCCAGCCCTTATTATAGAATCTGCAGATCCGAGACTGAGTAACACCGTCCCCATGTCGATGAAGATATCCAGCCGTTTTGCAGTCTGTATCTTATTCATGTCCAACAATTCCTCCTATCAACATTTTCATGATGATAACGACAATTTTATTAGATATCAGGGTCGAGCCCTATTTGCAACCCTTACTCAAAGAGGAAAAGCCATCAGATGTGTTTCAAGAGCGTGCCCACAATGCGATGCAGCTATGGTGGATTTATATAAGTTTGCTTCTGATTTCATAAAGAAGGAAGACATAGGTGGCTTTGCGCATCTCATGTAGTCCCGGTGTCTAGGCCTCGCTGTCCTGGGGCTGCAGGATTCTAGTTTCCCCCGATAACTTTTTCCGTTTCCACCTCGGGCAATGCCAGACGTAGCCCCACATAGTATAGAACTCTATTCTCAGCGTATCTGGGGCTCTTGCTTCAGTGGAGGGAGTTAATGCATTCAATAGCTGGGTATGTGTGACAAATTTCTTCGAAAGGGCACAACGTCAAGTCTGACTCGAACCGAATCACGAATTGATGTTAACGAATTATCCCTTTAATCTTGTTAGAAATATTTTTTCATTGAGTATCTTCTACATATCATGAGAGTTTTTAGACGGACGACATCCACTTATAGCATAATCTTCGAGCGCAGGATGATAAGAACCTGGTTTTCATTTGCTTTGTTAGGTCTATACAGGTGCCAACACGTCGACTAATTTTATTTAGATTGGTCAAACCGACACATGAGGAGCTCAAGTGCTGCGCGCGGGCACGACGTTAAATATTATAAATAAATAAATATTGTTTTCGAAAATGGGTCGAGCAGACTAGGTTCTACAACGAAGTTTAATGAGCCAACAAGATGTCAGCTAGGAAAGAGGGCGTATTGTGGTGAGCCAATGTTGAATAGAAGGGCTCAATATCTCTTCTTTCGTGACGTTATTTTAATTCGTTGTACAGCCTGCGAGCGTAATCCCAAACTATTTCTAAATCAGATGTAAAGCTCCTGGTAGAGATAAATATTTTACAATTTACTTGAGAGTAGAAGGGGCAGATAGCTATTTGATTTTTTAAATCAACTGATCCTATACTTAAGCTATGTGACGTGGTGTTCTCCGGTATGGTTTGAGTAGCCTGGGCACCCACTCCACTTGAGAAGGGGACACTTAGACCACATTTCGTGAGAAGAAAATTAATTGGATGATGGAGGCATTTCTAGATAACTCAGGGTTTTTGAGACGACTCCCTGGGTAGGTATTGACGGATGAGGGTTGAGTGCAGCGGACACTATAAAAACACGCAAACGATGGAAGGTGTCGTGGTCCGCCTCCTGGTGGTATTCTCCGGTATAGTTTGAGTAGCCTGGGCACCTACTCCACTTGGGAAGGAGACACCTCAGACTACATTTCGCGCGGAGAAAGTTCAGTGGATGATGAAGGCATGTCTGGATAACTCAGGGTTTTTGAGACGTTCCCCTGGGTGGGTATTCACGGATGAGGGTTGACTTGGGGTGAAGAAAAAGCCGCCATAACTTCGCAGTGGTACTTGCAAATGAAATCCGAGGCATGAGTGCTCTTCTTGTCTACTGAGTCGTCTTTTCTGTACATTTTCTCTGATACTGTGTCATAGCTAGATAGCTGCAGACGCAATTAAAATCTGATGCAAAAAAAAATAAAAATAAAGGATGAGGGTTGACTTAGGGTTAAGAAAAAGCCACCATAACCTCGCAGTGGTAATTGCAAATGAAATTAGAGGCATGATTACTCTTCACTTATATCGAGCCATCTAATATGTAATTTTCTTTGATAATGTGTCATAGTTAGATAGCTGCATCCGCAATTAAAATCTGAGGCAAAAAAGATATATTTGTCCACTATGAGTATAGGTCGGTGAAGCCGGTAGGGTTCCCTGTAATTTTTCCTACAGCCTAACTCGTCATAACCTCGTGAATCCCAGCCAAAGGTGCAGTTGATTAGACCGAAACGAATAATCCCAAAAAATAAAACAACTCCGAAAATCAGAAGATTACTCCACATTGAACCCAAGCAATGCAGTCCTCGCAAATTTCATCGTACGTCAAACCTTCCGAATTACAAATTTACTCCATCACTGCTGAGAGCAAAAGATGGGTTAGCAGGTACATTTGATCCAGTCGGTATCCTGCTAATGGTTAGTAAATGTCTGTGTAAGGCATCGTAGAGGTCGCTGCGCCCTCAAGCTTCTTCTTCAGATTCCAGCGCTCCGAAACCTTATCCCCTGGCCATCGAGACATACTTCGCCCGAGCTCGTGCCATCTCCGCAAACCTCCCTTGCTTGATGTGACGAATCCATGCGAGCTGCATTTTCGTCACCAGTCCGGATTTTTTGGGTCCTGCTTCGCAGTCCTGGGACTCCAACCGGTAAGGTCCCCCTCAGTTGCGACATCTAGTGAGGGCCTTGCACTTGGAAGCCGAGTGCATATTTGATCCGCAGTTCCAGCAGACTGGAGCGCGGGAGCAACCACGAGTGACGTGGAAGCCTAAATAGTGTTTTTACTGTTCGATTGGTTGACAAAGCTTGTGGATGGTAGTAATATCAGACTCGTCGAAAAGGCGGAAGCCTGCAAGGGAGCAGAGTCTCGGTGAGAGAGGGCATGCCAGTTGCGGTTTGGGGCTCAAGGACGACACATAGCATGAGGCCAAACTTGGATTGATCTCTTGTCAGTCACTCGTTCAATTTAGCCCTTGAGCCAAATTTCTAACCGAGCTCCTCACCTCTCCACTCTATTTTGGCCTTCATGGGCACGTTGAAGAACCTTAGGGCAATAAGGTCCGAAGGTGGTTCGATTTTGGCGTTTTGTTTCGCCAATTCCGACGAGGTATCTGGAAGAACCTGTCTTTTCTCTTCGGAACTAGGTAGAGAGGCAAATCCTGACATGACTGGATATACTGAGTGGATTTGACTGCCGTCGCAGGTGAGTCCCTTGACAGCAGCTTTAGCATTCGAGGAAGATAAATTACGCCATAGATGGCCGCTTTCAAGGAGAAGCAACAATATTTTAATCGACTTTGACCTTAGGAGCTCCTCTTTATTAGGCTTTTGTTAGACATTTTGAAATTATCTAAGTTTTATCAGGCGGATGGATCGAATTTAGCGTGAATTATAAGAGCGTTGGTCAAACATAGATATCCCTGCATATCTATTTGATTTGATTTGAGTTGAATTTGAATTTGAAATCTTTTACGTGACAGGAAGAACCTAACATCTATTTAGACGTGTCACGAGTAGATGGGCCCTGAAAGCTCATTGCTATCTACATGACCGGCATTACAGCCAGAGGCGACAAAAGAAATAAAAAGGAACAATAAATGTCTGAAATACAGTGCCCTGCGCCGCATCCCTATCTTCCACACCCATCTCCTCTCCGGTCAGAAATAATCTCAGCGCGATCACCTCCCACCCTGTTCATTCTTCGGCAGACTGTAACATCTGCTTGTAATTAAGAATTGAATGAACTTCTACCATCCCTTCTCCCTTATCATTTCCCTGGCCCCAGGTGGGGCCATTTTCTCATAGCTTCTCCAACGTAGCAAAGCAGGTCGGCACTCTGAAAAATGCCAGGGCCTTTTCTCTCGGCCGCAAACGCACTTCAAATCTTCATGTTCAGGGTTAAAATGCCGGTGATAATCGGCGTAGTCCCCGTGGCCAGTTCTTGCCGCAATAAGACGATGATACGCCCATCTTGGTAAACCTAGTTCCGGTGGTCTTTTGCAACGCATGAATAGGTCCAGATCTTTGTATCGTTTCGGTCGATACTTCTGCCACCACTCTTCCACGAGTTCCTGGCTGCGCATGTTAATCCACCTCCCTAGTGCCGCAAAGGTTAGATCTTGATCTTCTCCACTGGGCGCAGCTGAGGTTAGTGACCGGTTATTGGGAGCTCCCAAGGCTGATTTGGCCAGCTTATCGACCTCTTAATTGCCTTGGATCCCCACATGACCGGGTATCCAGCGTATTTCCACACGCTTATTGTGTCTCAGCGACGAAAACTTGTCCACCGCTGACTGCAAGGAGTTAGATCTTCCTCTTTCGAGCGCCTGGGTGGCCGCTTGGTTGTCCAGTAGAATGTAGATCAGTGAGCCTTCTCCTACCTCTATTGCAGCCTTCAAGGCTTTCTTGGCACCCACAACTTCTGCGTCGAATACCTCTGCTCCAGGAAGTGGACCGGAGCCACTTGCTACTAGCTTGCCTCCTTGGTATACTACACACCCCCAGGCTGATTTTCCGGGACCCGATGATGATCCATCAGAGAAAGCGAAGACTGTGTTAGCTGGACGGGAAGCTAACCACCGCTTTATGCTTCCAGACCTAGCTTCATTTTCTCGACTACATGGAATCGATGCTGGGGTGCCACGTGGGAAGTATAGCTTTCCAGGGCCTTCGGCTGTCGGAACTCGACGCACACTCATTTGCAGGCGTGTCATGTACCGTTCTGGTTGTCTGAACAAACGATCTCTTTGTCCCCATCTAAGACCTAAGCGTCTTATTGTCTCTTTCGGATCCTCAGCCGCCCGAAGGGCTAGAGGGTGCCAGATATCCATTCTTCGCATACGAGCTGCAGACCGCAGCATCTTTTGCAGAAGAATTATTGATGCCGGGGGTGTTCCCAATTCACGATGAAGAGCGCCATGGGGTGTGGTATGCCACGCTGGGAGTGCTACTCTGATAGCTTTCATTATCGTTTTTTCCAGTAGAGATATATGCCAGCCCGTTGTAATCTAACGCTTTTCATCCTCGGACTTCATGGTGAGCAGTAGTTGTGTAGCACGTGATGTCATGCGGGGGAGATGGATAGGAACAGCGAAAGCCGCTAGCCAGACCTAAGCAATCTGGCTCACTTGTAGATGTAGACATCCCTCTTGGACATAGAACTGGCGCTGGATCAATTGGTGTCGGTATACAGCAGAGCAAGTCCAAAATAAAATAAGTTAATTATCCAAATCTGGAGAGAGAAGGTCTCCTACATCTTGCTATTTACATAAGGGGTTTTAATAAACGACGCCGATTGTAACAGTCTCTGTTGCTTAGCAACTGTTTCCAATCTACACCCTTGGTTGTCTCTATAGCTGACTAAACCCTAGATTCCATCTCTACCGTACTGGCGTAGACAGTATACGCACAAGGCAGTATCCCCATAACAATTACACGCAAAGGAAAAACAACCCTAATGTGACGGCTTGTGAGCCGATAATTCCTGTAGCCTTCGATGGCTATCGAAGGCAACCTTCATGTTCTATCACTCGTAGGATTCTCAGCTAACTAAAATGGATACGTAATCGCCACTGAGACTACCTAAAGGATAGTGCCAAGGATATCGGAAGCGTTACCCGTGTGGCAGAACAAACCTTAAGCTAGTATTATTGCCACTGTGAACGTAGGCTATATTTAGATACCTCTGGATGTGTATAAGTAGCACGGGAGACTTGCAGGTAGTTTACTTCTCCATAGATGAATTATAGCTTTACCTTTGTTGGAATTTACCACATTTCTTTCGATAATTGGCATTCCTTGCAAGTATGAACAACTTTCCTACATACCGCATAATACATCCTGTATTCTATACTTTAATTTCTTTTTGCTGTTGAGATTTTCTCTCATGCATTTGCATGTGCGGGGTAATACGATACTAGGTACAAATGCAGTGAGAGACATGGTTATGTTTACTTTGCGACAAATAAGATGGCGTTAATGGTGCGGGGTCGGCACTGCTTTATTCCCCGCGCAATGGTTTCGTGGTCAGCTGTCCTGAAGACTTTTTACTGTAATAATTGTTGTTTGCATACCCACTTTAACTCTAGGATATTGTTGTGATCAGGCCCACTTATAGATCACATAACTTGAAATGGCTAGTATTAGGCAAGTGTAACCGACAGGACAAGCAATCCTGTGTCAATGATACGTCATTAACATACAGCAAATGACAACACCAGTATCTCAGCCATACATGATGATATGACCATATAACGTAGTTATATCTAATGATATAATTGTTGAATGGCTGAATGGTTGGGAGTTATTGCTATTGAGGGTATAGTTTGTGTACCATTTTTGTGTATAAATACTTGCTGTTATAACTCTGTACATGGTCAACCTTTTCCACTCCTACTTTCAATAGCCATCAATATAGCAGATCTACAATACATATCCTTCTTCTTCACGTTAGACTTAAAGCGCTATCCTCTATCCACCAAAGTTGACTGTTACATCCATTGCGACAATTCTTAGACTTCTCATAACCTCGTTTGAACAACAGGTTATGAGCCCGGGCTCATCAAATAAGGAACAGTACAGAATAACCATGAGTCATAAGGACAACAAGATCGTCTTGGCACCAGGCGTTTCCTTCGTCAGTTGGGAAAACGACCTACAAGCCAAGCTAGCTCGACGCAAAGTATTAGGCCATGTCTTTCATAACATCGAAGGCATAAAACCGATTTCGAAACCAACTCCCCCAACAAGCTTTGAAAGTCAAAAACCATTGACTGAGATGTATCATGACTTGGTGAATGACTATGAGGAAAAGTTGGCAGTATGGAGGTATGGAGAGATAGAGGCACAAAATATAATACTGCAATGCTTAGACGAGAAGATCCGGCCAAGGCATTATTGGCACTGTACAGCAAAGCAGTTGTTTGATGAGGTGGCAAATGTCACGGCGTAGAATAGGCACAAGTGAAAGTACAGCTTGTATGGCGATTATTCAATCTGTCGAGCGAATACTAAGCTGGAGAAGAATAGAAAGGAACAGAATCTAATTACAAAAAGCCCTGAGGCTATTCCTATTCGGGCGGGTTTCCACTAAATTGCCGCGCACGTGCTTCTTCCCGCATCAGCCATTAATCTCACCTCCTCCATCCACGTAATTGTATATCATGACGGAGCGGAATGCCGTGCCGTGACATCACCCCCTCCTCAGCCTTCAATTGTCCCAAATCGACTAATTTCGGCGGCGGCGTCGGTTGTCACGACCTTGGTTGGTCACCATGTTATCTTCCGGATGTTCCTCACTAAATCTATCATGTGCGGCATCGTCCAACCACGTAGCGAGGCGTCGTGGTGGCCCTGGCAATTCGGGGTGCTCATTGTGGAACCTTTCTAATATGAGGGGTGCGTTCCGAAAGTTGGCAGCCGGATACCATTCCTCGTCTGCGTCCCAGCCTTCCCATTGGACCTTGTACTGTAGCCGATTGCGATACAGCCGCGCGTCCAACACCTTCTCGATCTCCCATTCTAACTCCCCATTGACCTCTTCTGCCGGCGGTTCTGGATTGGCCTGGCCGGGCAACGGGTTATCTGGATCTTTGCGCAGTCGGTCTGGTGAAAATACAGGGTGTATTTTCCAAGAGGCTGGTAGTTGTACGCGGAATGAATGCCCTTCTTTGGCAATGATCCGATATGGTCCCACCATTGGATTTTCCAACTTATCCGACGGTCTCGTAGTTCTCCAAGCACCGCGCCGGATATATACTTTATCTCCAACGTCAAAGTCTACTTCTCGGCGATGTTTATTGGCTTGAACACGCTGTTGTTCCTGTGAGCGTTTAATGCTCTCCTTAGCATAATCCAACGCGCTGCTGATCCGTTTAAGCCACTCCGCGGCCTCGTCCCGATTCAGCTTCTCTCGAGGGGTTCGTGGTTCCAGTCGCTGATTCCAGTCAAATTCTAAACGCATTTCGTAACCATAGTCAATCATTGATGGCGACAATCCGTAGATTCATTTGGAATAGCTGCCGCAGCAGCATCTAGAGCGGGAAGCAGCTCCGCCCAATCGTCTTGGTGGAAATTAACAAATGGTCGCAGTCGCTGATCAATGATCTGGTTGATAATTTCGGTCTGACCGTCTGTCTGCGGATGTTCTGCCGTAGATAGCTTAAGTTTCACGCGCGCTAACCTTGATAGCTCGTCCATGAAATCCGAAATGAATTGCGGACCGCGGTCGCTGGTAATGGTCTTCGGTGCGCCACGGAATCGCCAGACGTAACGGTAAAACAAGTCTGCAGCAGTCTTTGCTGTAGCACTTTTAGTGGTTGGGATGGAGATTTGGCGTTTAGACAATCTATCAACAACTACCCAAATGTTATTAAACCCTCGTTTGTCTGGTACCCCTACATCGTGGAAATCCATCGATATATCATCCCATGTACGTTCTGGGATGGCTAAAGGCTGTAGTAAGCCCGGTGTCTTATCTCTAGGCTTATGCGATCGTCGGCAGACATGACAGTTCTTCACATAACGCTCGATGTCTGCTGCGTATCGTGGCCACCAGTACCGGTCGCCAATTAGTTTCCTCATTTTGTTTCGTCCTGGATGAGCGGTGGATGTAGATTCGTGGATCATCTTCAACACTTGAGTACGGAGATTGTCTTTGGCTGACACCACCACGCGTCCCTTATGAAGCACCAACCCGGTAGGTTCCAAAGAATAAGGCTCTTCCCGCTGTCGTGCTTGCCGGCGTAGATCCTCGAGATCGGGATCCGCTCGGTTGGCCATAAACGTACGATCAATAGTATCCAGATCCTCGTCGATGGGCGCTAAAACCTTGCTGTCATGCGGCAACATAACTTTCTTTTGAGGGAGGAGGATTTTCGTACGTTCCAGTTCTTTTGCGGCTTTTTGTGTAGGGGTAAGTTCTTTCTTGCGAGATAACGCGTCCGCCAGGATATTTTCCTTGCCTGGCCGGTACTGAAGGTCGAAACTGAATTGCGATAGCACCTCTGCCCATCGGATTTGCCTATCGTTGAGCAGCTGCTTCTGACCAAAGTATTCCAGAACTCGGTGATCAGTCAGAATCACGAAAGGCTCCCAGGCGCTGGTGAGCTCTGCGCGCCATTCCTTCAAGCATTGGATGATAGCCAACAGCTCCTTATCGTGGATCTCATAGTTTGCCTCCGGACCAGTCAAGGTTCGGGAGTGAAAAGCCACAGGATGCCACACGCCATCCTCCTGCAATTGACTGAGTACTCCTCCTGTTGCTAAATCCGAACAATCGGTCTCTACACGTGAAGGCTTTTTCTGATCAAAGTACAGTAAGATGGGTGGGCTAACCAATTTCTCTTTCAGGGCAAGGAACGCTTCTTCAGCTTGCTCGGTCCATTGGAACAACTGGCCTTTTGGAATTGCCGTCAGGTTGTACAACGGCTTAGCAATCCGGGAGAAATTCTCAATAAAGTTACGGTAATAGTTGCAGAACCCCAAGAAGGATTGAATGGCAGTCTTGCTAGTAGGTCTCTCCCATGCGCGAATACTTTCCAGCTTCTTCGGGTCTGGCAGGAGTCCGGAAGTGTTAACAATGAAGCCCAGAAAATTAACAGATTTTTGATTAAAGCGGCACTTCTTAATGTCCACCTGCAGTCCAGCTCTGTCCAAACGTTGAAGGACCTCGCGTACTTCTGCGACGTGTTTACTTTTATCTTTAGAGTGGACGCATACATCATCCATATATGCGGAAACGTAACGTGCAAGCAGATTGCCTAGGACCGAATTGATATATCTTTGGAAAGTGGCCGGGCCACCTGACAGACCAAAAGGTAACACGCGGTAACGGTATTGACCGAATCGAGTACGAAACGTAGTCCATCCCACGGAGTCTGGATGCATCCGGATACGGTTGAACGCATGGATGACATCTAGAATGGTGAATTTCTTAGAACCAGCCATCTTGGCTAATGTCTCACCAATGAGGGGCAGAGGATAGCGATCTTTCCGCGTGTGTGCGTTTAATTTCCGGTAGTCTACACAAAATCGAAGGTCACCATTCTTTTTCTTGACAAACAAGACCGGGGAATTGAATGGAGAATCGCTGGGTTCGATGAACCCGTTCGCCAAGTTCTCCTCGATGTAAGCGTGTACGGTATCTAGCTCTTTCTGATTCATTTTATAGAGGGGAGCTTGCTTGAGCTCAGGCTCGCTATCCAGATTAATCTTATGGTCGAACTCCCTATGCGGCGGCAATTCATTTGCGCGTCTTTTGGAGAAGACATGGGCAAGGTCATGATATTCAGGAGGTAATTGGGCCAACAATTGTGTCCTCTCTTCTTCTTCAGTGAGCTCCGCAATATGCGCAATATCGGTACCGTCGCAAGCGGTTTCCATTTCTACGAACCAGCATTGGTCTTCCCCTTCAATTGTCCCAACCTCGACGGCTGAAAGCGTAGGTGTGTCCATTTCGTCTAGACCAAGATCCTCTTTTTTCTTATCGTAGACTTCTTGTCGCTCCTGCAGTGTAGGCCGGGGAGTCAGAATAATTGAAGGGGTCGCCGGCGCTTCTGCTACCATTTCAGGGCGTTTCAATATCTGCTTCGGAATAAAACGTGGAGATTTTTTAGCAGGAGGTTTGTTGATTTCTAGAGGGGGCAGTTCAATCAGTCGGTCACGGCGGTTAGCGTCCCACTGATGATCATTGCGATCTTCTGGCCACCACAGCCGGTGTCGCACGCAGTCTGGGAGTACGTCATGATAGGCCAGCCACTGTCGACCGAGGATCACATTGTTCTTGTTACCAAGTGTGGTAGCAAAGAACGGCATGTTGACTCGGTGCGAATCTATAGTCAGTGTCATCACATAGGCATGGCGTAGAGGTCGGGAGGACCCGCCGTCGAAGCCTCTGATAGGGAGTGGATGACGGAGATTGTAGCGCGTCATCTTAATCTTACTATTTCGGTACCAATCACGCAGTTGTTTACGATCTGCGAAGGCATATCCATTAGCGCCGGTATCAATGAGGGCAGAGATTGGAAATTGCGAATTGTTTTTAGTTTCAAGAGAACAATCTATAACTAGTGGCCTTCCGCCAAACAAATTTTCCAAATCAATGCCATTTACTCGATACGTGTTATTCTCTAGGAAGGCGACTTCTCCTAGAGACAATCTTTTCCCTCATCGGAGCTCATGGTGAATTCCGATCCAAATACTTCAGCTTCCTCCTTCTTCTTCGCATCCACCTCGTTGACTTTAACAGTAGGACACGCGTTAGCGTAGTGACCAGTCTTGTGGCAATGGAAGCAGACACCAGCGTTTCGGGCCAAGACTTTTGGCTTTGGCGGACCAGATGCTCTTGGAGGTGCAGTACGGGTGTGTTCCGGCGGGAGAAGTGGCTTCTTATACCTGTCCTTGCGTTGTTGGTAGCGAGCGGCTTGATCCTCCGATTTGCGCGCTAATTTCAGGTGTGGTTCGATCTTCAAGCAGTGTTGAGACATCTCCAAGGTGGATTCAAAATCCAATCCGGCGATAACATTTTGCAGCTTGGGACTCATCTTTTCACGAAGTTCATCCATGCGGTCTTCGTCTCTAAGTTGTAATTGAGAAGCGAAGGTCAAGAACTTAGTGAAGAAGGCTGAGAAGCTGTCATCCCCTTGTCGGAGTTTCTTGAAGTTGGCACGAGCTTCGGAGCGCTTCTGTCCTCGGGTCTTGCCGTAGGCTCCTCGCATAACTTCGACGATGGACATCGCAACAGTGATGTGGTTGACGCTTTCTGGCTCGAGGTAGGGTTTGATAAATTCCTGTGCGTCACCACCAATAAACCCCAAGAGGTAATTAATCTTGTGGTTTTCATCATCGAAGTAGATCGAATCGCCGTTCAACTTGCGCTTAACAGCGTGTTCCCAGTTTTCGAAAGTAGGATTATGAGAACCAGTGAAGGTGGGTGGGTTCTCAATCTTCTGGCGGTAACGGAGTCGCTTAGCCTGTGGGTCACGGACCTCTTTGTTGCTTGGTGGCGTCTCTGAGGCCTCACAGCCGGCGGCGTCTTTCTCAAAAGTGTTATAGGTAGCAGATCCTCGCACCGACTTGGATTCCTCCTTCTGCTTACCCTTATCCTTGGCTTTGAGATCTAGAGTGACCTCTGCAAATGCCCCCTTCCAGCGCTCAGCTTCCTCCGCCCAGGATTGTGCCAATTTCTCTGCCTCTGCCTTTTGGTCCAGTGTATCTCGAAGGTAGTTGCTGATGTTGTTGGCGCGATCAGCTAGAGCGGTACACATAGTCTTGAGGGTATATTCGTGACGTTCTTGATCAGTCTCCTTCTTGACTTCGGCAGCGCGGCGTTCGTTTCTCTTGATATAATCTTTGTCCAACATTTCAAACGTGACTTGCTGATACCATGGCACATCAATCTTTGTAGTTTGGTCCTCCTCTTCCCCAGGTGCGCGGGTGGCGTACACCGAGGTTGTGAAATCTTCCTTCGGCCAATCTCCTGGCATTTTCTAATGTCCTTTATTAGCGAGGCAATTAGTCGATGACTGTCCAGATAATCGTGAGCGAAACGCTGTCCACAGATTACTGAGTCTGGAATTAGTGTTTTACCTCTCTACAGAGGTCGCGTTGAGTAGTTTGGGGAGCTTAGTATTATGTCACGGCGTAGAATAGGCACAAGTGAAAGTACAGCTTGTATGGCGATTATTCAATCTGTCGAGCGAATACTAAGCTGGAGAAGAATAGAAAGGAACAGAATCTAATTACAAAAAGCCCTGAGGCTATTCCTATTCGGGCGGGTTTCCACTAAATTGCCGCGCACGTGCTTCTTCCCGCATCAGCCATTAATCTCACCTCCTCCATCCACGTAATCGTATATCATGACGGAGCGGAATGCCGTGCCGTGACAGCAAACATGCACCAGCAATCTGCTACAACCCCATACTCAGTAGCACTCCGAGCCCTTCATAATACCAAAATGGGGGATAACGCTGAATCCTACTGCAACAAATTCATAAAAAACCTACATGATGTGAACAATGCGGCTGAGTTAATGATAGAAACCCCACAAACATCAACTGAAAAGACTGAAAATGAATTTGCTGTTTTAAAAGGATATGCAGCCGCCATGTTTGTAGAAGGAACGATGGAAGTAAAGTGGCTGAGCAATTGGAGAGAAACACGAGCGTACACTGACGGAAAAAAGTACGCTAGGCTGGAGGATAGGATGTCTACTCTTAGAGCAGCAGTTGAGCAGAGATCCCTAAGGCCAAATCCAGTTGTAGCCTCAGTCTCTAATAATAGCAGAATGGAACCAGGCCCAGATGATCCTTGTCGGATGTGTAGACATAAACATCTTAACAAAGATTGTTTTAAGCAACATCCTGAACTTCGGCAATATAGAAAGGTTCAAGATAAGAAAGGAAAGGCTAAGACTGCATGTCAAGAAGAATCAAGTGATGAGGAAGAAATTGATAAAAGAACAATAGTAGCCAGCATCCTAAATTCAAATGAAAAACGTTTACTATATGATACTGGTGCCTCGCATCATTTCGTGCCAAACAAAAACAAATTTATCAACTTGAAAAAGTACTCTAAATCGTTCAAATTTGATCAAGCAGTTGGTTCGTCATCACTGACTCACTATGGTACAGCATGGCTAAGTATAGGGAAGAAAAGGTACGAACTTCATGACGCAGTATACTCTCCAAGATCAGCATGTACTATTTTGTCAGCTGGGAGGCTCCAGAGACTGGCAAATATAGTCCCTGACCCTGAAAACAAAATTTTAGTCCAAAAGAAAATAGGAAAGCCAAATATCAAAATAGCTCGCCTCATTTGTAAGAATGATGTATATTATGTCCGTCCACTTAATGAAAATAATTCTCCAAAAGAACAGAATAACGTTGTTGCACCAGGTGTATCAAGAATACCTAATGCGATCGGCGCACAGAGGTGGCATGAACGTCTAGGGCATGTTGGTCAAAAAATCCTAAAGAAAACAGTGGATTGTTCAGTTGGCCTACAATCAATAAACTTTAGTGACCTTAGCACTTGCGAGACATGTCATCCAAGTAAAGCTCAGCGATTTATCTCTAGGGATCAAAGAATCACACCAAACTAACCCTTGGATGAAATATTTGTCGATACAATTGGGAAACTAACAGCTGCTGTACATGGAGAACAATACGCGGTTATCATAACTGATGCAAAGACTCGCATGCGATGGGCGTTGAATACACATGCAAAAGACCAGATTGCATCACTTTTAATACAGTGGATAGAAGATCAAAAGCACTAGTATGATAAACGAGTGAAAATAATTTTTAGAGATGGGGCTCCGAGTTCATGCGTACGAAATCATACTGCGAGCAACATGGAATTAGAACAGATATATCTGCTCCAGATACACCAGAACAAAATGGTGCATCAGAAGCCGAAAATAAAGTCGTCTTGACAATGGCAAGGTCTATGCTCATTGACGCTCGTATGCCATCTTGTTACTGGCCGTGGGCAATCAAACATGCCTGCTTTATTGTTAATAGGCTCTACTGCCTACGCACAAAGATGGTGCCCCTCATTGACTTTCTTCAAGGATTAAATCAGCCAGCCCCAGAAAAGATAGACTTTTCGAATATGCCACGCTTAGGATGTCGTGCCTACAAATATATAGATCCAAAACCTGATAAATTTTCTCCAAGAGCAGAGACAAGGTGGTTTGTGGTTTCTGTTGGAATTTACCATATTTCTTACAATAATTGGCATTCCTTGCAAATATGAACAACTTTCCTACATACTCTATAATACATGCTATATTCTACATTTTAACTTCTTTTTGCTAATAAGCTATTCTCTCATACATTTGCATGTGCGGGGTAGTATGATACTAGATGCAAATGCAGTGAGAAACATGGTTATGTTTACTTTGCGACAAATAAGATGGCGTTAATGGTGCGGGGTCAGTACTGCTTTATTCCCCGCACAATTGTTTCGTGGTCAGCTGTCCTGAAGACTTTTTACTGTAATAATTGTTGTTTGCATACCCACTTTAACTCTAGGATATGCGCAATAAATTCGCATCTTACATGTAACTTAGAATTTTAATGGAAACAATATTCTTTGAGCTTTACTTTCTGCTCGTCTTACTCGGAAATCGCAACAGATTATGAGACCAAACCCGCTCTACTTATCTCTGGGTGTAAATACTTCTGACTCTGTCTTTCTTTTTTCTTCAGCGATTTCTAGTTTCCATTCACCTGCTTACTCTTTATCTTCTTGAACTAAGTTCAAACACTTCCGACATCTCTCTACTCTATCTCGCCCCATCTTACACATCTTCCTACTCAAGACTCTCGAGATATCTACTTACCATATTTTTGGGGACAGAAGCTATTTTACTTCTCTCTCTGCAACCAAAAAAAAAAAAAAAAACGTGTCCAGACTGCATCTAGGCATGTTCTCGAGGTTCAGGGTATCGGCTCTGTCAGTTTTGATGTCGGCATTTTCTCTGATAGTTCATTGAGTAGAACTATCACCCTCGACAATGTTTGGTACCTTCCTGCTTGTACCAAGAACCTCGTCTCTGGTTCTCAGCTGCATTCCAATGGCTATGAAATGCACATTTCTAAAAATGGGTTGTATACTGTTCATGGAGAGGACAATAATTCTTTGGCAACCGCTAGGGTAAAAGACGGCTTATTCTGCTTCAACGTCGTTAATTCTTCACCCAAGTCTTTAATTTCTTCGCGTACTTTACTTTCGTCGCACCGCTCTTCATCTTCTAACTTAACCTCGTCCACTGCTTTGATCACGAAGGGAAAATCGCCTACTTCTTGCGATAACTATTCTTCTTTTTCTGACGTGCCTTCCGCTGCTTTAATAACGAAGGATAAATCGTCCGTTTCTCGCGGAAAATTTTCTTTAAATTCTGCAACTTCTTCAACTTCTTTACCTTCGAAATCAGCATCTGAAATTTATTGGCTTCTTCATCACCGATGTGCGCACATCGGTGCTGGAATTCTTTCGTTACTTGACAACAGCCAATTAAATCAGATGATCGACAAGAAGGTCTCTTTCGAAAAGAATTCTTTCTTACAGTCAATTAAGTACTGTGAT
Organism: Blumeria hordei DH14; assembly: GCA_900239735.1. Lineage (NCBI taxonomy): Eukaryota > Fungi > Ascomycota > Leotiomycetes > Helotiales > Erysiphaceae > Blumeria > Blumeria hordei. The sequence continues at coordinate 447,541 of OENG01000028.1, read as the reverse complement.
GTTTGCCTTTCTTGCAGACAGGTTGAGAAAATCCGTCGAGACCCCTCTCTCCGGCCAAAGAGTGTTCTACAGCTGGTTCATTCTGACACGTGGGGGAGGTGTCGTGCGACTGGTATACTCGGTGCCAATTACTTTGTCAGCTTCACCAATGACTTCACGCGAGAGCGAAGTCTTTCTACTCCGGAGTCTCACTGATGCTCCCCATTGTTTCATTAAATACAAGGAATCAAAGGAACTACAGAACGAGGAGAAAATTAAAGCTTTTCGAAGTGACGGCGGCACCGAGTATATTCTCATCAACTTTGGGGGCATTTCTCATCAAAAGAGTGCCCCGTATACGCAGCACCAGAACGGAGTGTTAGAGCGATTAAATAGAACGCTTGTCATGATGGCTAGGTGTATGCTTTCTCATGCACATCTTCCTCTTCGATTTTGGGATGCTGCAATTTCTTCGGCCTGCTACTTACTTAACCGTCTTCCTCATTCTCACCAAAAGATTTCTCCTTACGAAATCTTTCACGGGTTTTCTTCTGGCCTTTCTCACTTGAGAGTCTGGGGCTGTCTCTGTTACGTTCTTATAGACAGTGAAGACCCCCAACAATACAAGCTTTCTCCAACCTCCCTCAAGGGAATCTTTATCGGTTATTGTGATTCGCCAACACAATACCGTGCTTACTTGCCCTCGAAGCAGGGTCGCAACAAAATTGTCGTCTCGGCAAATGTCCGATTTGTGGAGGACAAATTCTGGGATTGGAGTAGGTCCGCTCAAGAGCAATTTGGTGATTTAGAAATTGAGTCTGAAAATATTGGCAGCTCAAATCACAGCAAAGAAGATTTCTCAAGCTCCGAGGGGCCTAACCCAACCTCATACACTCAAGGATGGATTTTTCTTACCAATCTCATCCTATTTCTTTCTCAACTACTTCTTCCGTTGCCTCTCAGGAAAATCTTTTAATTCCTGATGAAGGCATAACTTCAATAAATTCTTCCAGCACCACTCCAACTGTTACGCTCCATCCAGCTGCTTCAATAGAGCAGAATGATCCAGATGATCAACCTCCTATTGCAAGTCTTAGAAGAAGTAATAGGATAGCCAAACAGGTTGAGAGTAGGTCTAATTTGCAGCCGGAGCATCGACTTCTTTACGTCGGTGGGGATGCCCCTATCCCCCGAAATTTCTCAGAGGCAATAAATGGCCCCAATCATCTAGAATGGAAGGCTGCGATCAAGGAAGAGCTCGAGTCACTGACTGAAAAGAAGGTGTTTACTCCCGTTACTCATATTCCTCACGGGAGGAAACCTATTGGATCAAGGTGGGTTTTTAACGTCAAATCAGATGGCAGATTTAAAGCACGACTTGTCGCTCAAGGATTTCGTCAAGTCTATGGCGTCCACTTCTTTGAAACTTATTCGCCCACTCTTCGGATGGATTCTTTGCGGATTCTTTTGGCTATATCAGCCTACCTTGACTGGGAAATTCACCAAATCGACATAAAAACAGCATACCTAGAGGGAGATATCCAGGAGATTATTTTTATGAAAGCACCCGAAGGTATGTCTGGTTCGAAATTCTTACAGGTGAATAAAGCTCTATACGGGCTCAAACAATCAGGCAAGGCATGGAATGATAAGCTTAATTCTAAATTACTTTCTCTTCAAGCGATCAGTGCATCTATATGCACTCCAGAAAACCTGTCGCACTAGGTGTTTATGTTGACTATTTGGCAATCTGTTGGAAGCATCTTTACGATATTCTTGACTTGAAGAAGCGACTTTCATCGGCTTTCCTAGTTAAGGACCTTGGTGAACTTACCACAGTGATCGGATGGCAAATCACCCGCGATCGAAGTACTCGGACCCTCAAAATTTCTCAGTCCGAGTAGATTTCCGATAAAATTAATTCTTTTGGTTTAGGGGAGGCAAAATCATCTTCTTTGCCTCTTGACGGGTACGACGGGATCCTTCTATCCCTGAAAGGTGATAATAGCGTAGATGAGTCAATTTATTCCAGCGCTGTGGGAAGCCTTGGTTATGCTGCTAACACATGTCCCGACATTTCTTTCGCTACCTCACAACTCGGTAGTTATAATCCTTCCCCTTCTCAGCGACACTGGAAGAGTGTCTATAGGGTGCTCAGATATTTGAAAGGCACCCTCGATTTGTGTATTACTTACAGTTTTGGGCCTGCTTCTTATTCTCAGGACCCTAAAGCAATTCTTTTTCTGGTTCTGATTTTGCTTCGGACACTCATTCCCGGCGATCTACAAGTGGATACATAATTATACTTGGTAACGGCCCCATTTCTTGGCAGTCTCGAAAGCAGAAATCTGTTTCGACATCTACTGCAGAGGCCGAATATGTTGCGCTCTCAGAATCTTCGAAGCAGTCAATCTGGGTTAGTTGCATGCTTAAGGAACTACATGTCGCCGACCAATTTCTTTATAAGGGAGGTATGTTAGTATATACCAACAACCAGAGTGATATGGCAATTGCAAAGGGCACTAATTCTTCAAAAACCAAGCATATTAATGTTGCTTACCACTTCGTTTGCGAGAAAGTCAATCGAGGCCAGGTTTCTATTTCTTACATTCCTTCTGGCAAAATAATTGCCGACATTCTCACCAAGCCTCTATCCGACCAAAGGCTAGGCCACTTTGCGCAGAAATCTTTAATTCTAAATAATTGTACAATTTCGGATACGTTGTTCAGGGGGAGTGTTGGAATTTACCATATTTCTTACAATAATTGGCATTCCTTGCAAATATGAACAACTTTCCTACATACTCTATAATACATGCTATATTCTACATTTTAACTTCTTTTTGCTAATAAGCTATTCTCTCATACATTTGCATGTGCGGGGTAGTATGATACTAGATGCAAATGCAGTGAGAAACATGGTTATGTTTACTTTGCGACAAATAAGATGGCGTTAATGGTGCGGGGTCAGTACTGCTTTATTCCCCGCACAATTGTTTCGTGGTCAGCTGTCCTGAAGACTTTTTACTGTAATAATTGTTGTTTGCATACCCACTTTAACTCTAGGATATGCGCAAATAAATTCGCGTCTTACATGTAACTTAGAACTTTAATGGAAACAATATTCTATGAGCTTTACTTTCTGCTCGTCTTACTCGGAAATCGCAACAGCTTCCAAGCAAATACCAACAAGAACTTTATTATATTTCACCCACACTGGACTCCGATACAAGGTTGGAAATGGATAGAAAGCTTTTCTCCACACGTAACATTTAATGAAGATGTAATGTTTGGGGATAGACTTCACCTAGCTGCGCAGCAAAGTGCGTCTAACTTCTAGAGTAACGGAACTTCATCCTTTTTGATAGATCAGAGAGCCATCAGAATCTTCATCCTCTACCTCTACAGATATCCAAACTGATCAGCAGTTCGAGAGGGAGCATTATCGAGAGGAAGTTAGTCAGTCAATAGAGACTGAAGATGATGTACCACAAGTTCCAACTCCTCCAAGAGATCCATCAGTAGACTCAGAAATGGGAAAAAATACCCAATGAAGAGCATGTACCGTCACAAATTCATCCCCAAGAACAGAGGGAGCCAACTCTAGAAGATCAGGCAAAGCTTTTTCCACGTCAAGAAAGAGTAATTAATCCACAGGATCAGGGGGAGAAATTTCAGGAAGAATAGGGGAGTATACGCTGGCAGAGAANGGTGGGTTCTCAATCTTCTGGCGGTAACGGAGTCGCTTAGCCTGTGGGTCACGGACCTCTTTGTTGCTTGGTGGCGTCTCTGAGGCCTCACAGCCGGCGGCGTCTTTCTCAAAAGTGTTATAGGTAGCAGATCCTCGCACCGACTTGGATTCCTCCTTCTGCTTACCCTTATCCTTGGCTTTGAGATCTAGAGTGACCTCTGCAAATGCCCCCTTCCAGCGCTCAGCTTCCTCCGCCCAGGATTGTGCCAATTTCTCTGCCTCTGCCTTTTGGTCCAGTGTATCTCGAAGGTAGTTGCTGATGTTGTTGGCGCGATCAGCTAGAGCGGTACACATAGTCTTGAGGGTATATTTCGTGACGTTCTTGATCAGTCTCCTTCTTGACTTCGGCAGCGCGGCGTTCGTTTCTCTTGATATAATCTTTGTCCAACATTTCAAACGTGACTTGCTGATACCATGGCACATCAATCTTTGTAGTTTGGTCCTCCTCTTCCCAGGTGCGCGGTGGCGTACACCGAGGTTGTGAAATCTTCCTTCGGCCAATCTCCTGGCATTTTCTAATGTCCTTTATTAGCGAGGCAATTAGTCGATGACTGTCCAGATAATCGTGACGAAACGCTGTCCACAGATTACTGAGTCTGGAATTAGTGTTTTTACCTCTCTACAGAGGTCGCGTTGAGTAGTTTGGGGAGCTTAGTATTATGTCACGGCGTAGAATAGGCACAAGTGAAAGTACAGCTTGTATGGCGATTATTCAACTGTCGAGCGAATACTAAGCTGGAGAAGAATAGAAAGGAACAGAATCTAATTACAAAAAGCCCTGAGGCTATTCCTATTCGGGCGGGTTTCCACTAAATTGCCGCGCACGTGCTTCTTCCCGCATCAGCCATTAATCTCACCTCCTCCATCCACGTAATCGTATATCATGACGGAGCGGAATGCCGTGCCGTGACAGCAAACATGCACCAGCAATCTGCTACAACCCCATACTCAGTAGCACTCCGAGCCCTTCATAATACCAAAATGGGGATAACGCTGAATCCTACTGCAACAAATTCATAAAAAACCTACATGATGTGAACAATGCGGCTGAGTTAATGATAGAAACCCCACAAACATCAACTGAAAAGACTGAAAATGAATTTGCTGTTTTAAAAGGATATGCAGCCGCCATGTTTGTAGAAGGAACGATGGAAGTAAAGTGGCTGAGCAATTGGAGAGAAACACGAGCGTACACTGACGGAAAAAAGTACGCTAGGCTGGAGGATAGGATGTCTACTCTTAGAGCAGCAGTTGAGCAGAGATCCCTAAGGCCAAATCCAGTTGTAGCCTCAGTCTCTAATAATAGCAGAATGGAACCAGGCCCAGATGATCCTTGTCGGATGTGTAGACATAAACATCTTAACAAAGATTGTTTTAAGCAACATCCTGAACTTCGGCAATATAGAAAGGTTCAAGATAAGAAAGGAAAGGCTAAGACTGCATGTCAAGAAGAATCAAGTGATGAGGAAGAAATTGATAAAAGAACAATAGTAGCCAGCATCCTAAATTCAAATGAAAAACGTTTACTATATGATACTGGTGCCTCGCATCATTTCGTGCCAAACAAAAACAAATTTATCAACTTGAAAAAGTACTCTAAATCGTTCAAATTTGATCAAGCAGTTGGTTCGTCATCACTGACTCACTATGGTACAGCATGGCTAAGTATAGGGAAGAAAAGGTACGAACTTCATGACGCAGTATACTCTCCAAGATCAGCATGTACTATTTTGTCAGCTGGGAGGCTCCAGAGACTGGCAAATATAGTCCCTGACCCTGAAAACAAAATTTTAGTCCAAAAGAAAATAGGAAAGCCAAATATCAAAATAGCTCGCCTCATTTGTAAGAATGATGTATATTATGTCCGTCCACTTAATGAAAATAATTCTCCAAAAGAACAGAATAACGTTGTTGCACCAGGTGTATCAAGAATACCTAATGCGATCGGCGCACAGAGGTGGCATGAACGTCTAGGGCATGTTGGTCAAAAAATCCTAAAGAAAACAGTGGATTGTTCAGTTGGCCTACAATCAATAAACTTTAGTGACCTTAGCACTTGCGAGACATGTCATCCAAGTAAAGCTCAGCGATTTATCTCTAGGGATCAAAGAATCACACCAAACTAACCCTTGGATGAAATATTTGTCGATACAATTGGGAAACTAACAGCTGCTGTACATGGAGAACAATACGCGGTTATCATAACTGATGCAAAGACTCGCATGCGATGGGCGTTGAATACACATGCAAAAGACCAGATTGCATCACTTTTAATACAGTGGATAGAAGATCAAAAGCACTAGTATGATAAACGAGTGAAAATAATTTTTAGAGATGGGGCTCCGAGTTCATGCGTACGAAATCATACTGCGAGCAACATGGAATTAGAACAGATATATCTGCTCCAGATACACCAGAACAAAATGGTGCATCAGAAGCCGAAAATAAAGTCGTCTTGACAATGGCAAGGTCTATGCTCATTGACGCTCGTATGCCATCTTGTTACTGGCCGTGGGCAATCAAACATGCCTGCTTTATTGTTAATAGGCTCTACTGCCTACGCACAAAGATGGTGCCCCTCATTGACTTTCTTCAAGGATTAAATCAGCCAGCCCCAGAAAAGATAGACTTTTCGAATATGCCACGCTTAGGATGTCGTGCCTACAAATATATAGATCCAAAACCTGATAAATTTTCTCCAAGAGCAGAGACAAGGTGGTTTGTGGTTTCTGTTGGAATTTACCATATTTCTTACAATAATTGGCATTCCTTGCAAATATGAACAACTTTCCTACATACTCTATAATACATGCTATATTCTACATTTTAACTTCTTTTTGCTAATAAGCTATTCTCTCATACATTTGCATGTGCGGGGTAGTATGATACTAGATGCAAATGCAGTGAGAAACATGGTTATGTTTACTTTGCGACAAATAAGATGGCGTTAATGGTGCGGGGTCAGTACTGCTTTATTCCCCGCACAATTGTTTCGTGGTCAGCTGTCCTGAAGACTTTTTACTGTAATAATTGTTGTTTGCATACCCACTTTAACTCTAGGATATGCGCAAATAAATTCGCATCTTACATGTAACTTAGAATTTTAATGGAAACAATATTCTTTGAGCTTTACTTTCTGCTCGTCTTACTCGGAAATCGCAACAGATTATGAGACCAAACCCGCTCTACTTATCTCTGGGTGTAAATACTTCTGACTCTGTCTTTCTTTTTTCTTCAGCGATTTCTAGTTTCCATTCACCTGCTTACTCTTTATCTTCTTGAACTAAGTTCAAACACTTCCGACATCTCTCTACTCTATCTCGCCCCATCTTACACATCTTCCTACTCAAGACTCTCGAGATATCTACTTACCATATTTTTGGGGACAGAAGCTATTTTACTTCTCTCTCTGCAACCAAAAAAAAAAAAAAAACGTGTCCAGACTGCATCTAGGCATGTTCTCGAGGTTCAGGGTATCGGCTCTGTCAGTTTTGATGTCGGCATTTTCTCTGATAGTTCATTGAGTAGAACTATCACCCTCGACAATGTTTGGTACCTTCCTGCTTGTACCAAGAACCTCGTCTCTGGTTCTCAGCTGCATTCCAATGGCTATGAAATGCACATTTCTAAAAATGGGTTGTATACTGTTCATGGAGAGGACAATAATTCTTTGGCAACCGCTAGGGTAAAAGACGGCTTATTCTGCTTCAACGTCGTTAATTCTTCACCCAAGTCTTTAATTTCTTCGCGTACTTTACTTTCGTCGCACCGCTCTTCATCTTCTAACTTAACCTCGTCCACTGCTTTGATCACGAAGGGAAAATCGCCTACTTCTTGCGATAACTATTCTTCTTTTTCTGACGTGCCTTCCGCTGCTTTAATAACGAAGGATAAATCGTCCGTTTCTCGCGGAAAATTTTCTTTAAATTCTGCAACTTCTTCAACTTCTTTACCTTCGAAATCAGCATCTGAAATTTATTGGCTTCTTCATCACCGATGTGCGCACATCGGTGCTGGAATTCTTTCGTTACTTGACAACAGCCAATTAAATCAGATGATCGACAAGAAGGTCTCTTTCGAAAAGAATTCTTTCTTACAGTCAATTAAGTACTGTGATGTTTGCCTTTCTTGCAGACAGGTTGAGAAAATCCGTCGAGACCCCTCTCTCCGGCCAAAGAGTGTTCTACAGCTGGTTCATTCTGACACGTGGGGGAGGTGTCGTGCGACTGGTATACTCGGTGCCAATTACTTTGTCAGCTTCACCATGACTTCACGCGAGAGCGAAGTCTTTCTACTCGGAGTCTCACTGATGCTCCCCATTGTTTCATTAAATACAAGGAATCAAAGGAACTACAGAACGAGGAGAAAATTAAAGCTTTTCGAAGTGACGGCGGCACCGAGTATATTCTCATCAACTTTGGGGGCATTTCTCATCAAAAGAGTGCCCCGTATACGCAGCACCAGAACGGAGTGTTAGAGCGATTAAATAGAACGCTTGTCATGATGGCTAGGTGTATGCTTTCTCATGCACATCTTCCTCTTCGATTTTGGGATGCTGCAATTTCTTCGGCCTGCTACTTACTTAACCGTCTTCCTCATTCTCACCAAAAGATTTCTCCTTACGAAATCTTTCACGGGTTTTCTTCTGGCCTTTCTCACTTGAGAGTCTGGGGCTGTCTCTGTTACGTTCTTATAGACAGTGAAGACCCCCAACAATACAAGCTTTCTCCAACCTCCCTCAAGGGAATCTTTATCGGTTATTGTGATTCGCCAACACAATACCGTGCTTACTTGCCCTCGAAGCAGGGTCGCAACAAAATTGTCGTCTCGGCAAATGTCCGATTTGTGGAGGACAAATTCTGGGATTGGAGTAGGTCCGCTCAAGAGCAATTTGGTGATTTAGAAATTGAGTCTGAAAATATTGGCAGCTCAAATCACAGCAAAGAAGATTTCTCAAGCTCCGAGGGGCCTAACCCCAACCTCATACACTCAAGGATGGATTTTTCTTACCAATCTCATCCTATTTCTTTCTCAACTACTTCTTCCGTTGCCTCTCAGGAAAATCTTTTAATTCCTGATGAAGGCATAACTTCAATAAATTCTTCCAGCACCACTCCAACTGTTACGCTCCATCCAGCTGCTTCAATAGAGCAGAATGATCCAGATGATCAACCTCCTATTGCAAGTCTTAGAAGAAGTAATAGGATAGCCAAACAGGTTGAGAGTAGGTCTAATTTGCAGCCGGAGCATCGACTTCTTTACGTCGGTGGGGATGCCCCTATCCCCCGAAATTTCTCAGAGGCAATAAATGGCCCCAATCATCTAGAATGGAAGGCTGCGATCAAGGAAGAGCTCGAGTCACTGACTGAAAAGAAGGTGTTTACTCCCGTTACTCATATTCCTCACGGGAGGAAACCTATTGGATCAAGGTGGGTTTTTAACGTCAAATCAGATGGCAGATTTAAAGCACGACTTGTCGCTCAAGGATTTCGTCAAGTCTATGGCGTCCACTTCTTTGAAACTTATTCGCCCACTCTTCGGATGGATTCTTTGCGGATTCTTTTGGCTATATCAGCCTACCTTGACTGGGAAATTCACCAAATCGACATAAAAACAGCATACCTAGAGGGAGATATCCAGGAGATTATTTTTATGAAAGCACCCGAAGGTATGTCTGGTTCGAAATTCTTACAGGTGAATAAAGCTCTATACGGGCTCAAACAATCAGGCAAGGCATGGAATGATAAGCTTAATTCTAAATTACTTTCTCTCAATTTTCTTTCTTCTTCAAGCGATCAGTGCATCTATATGCACTCCAGAAAACCTGTCGCACTAGGTGTTTATGTTGACTATTTGGCAATCTGTTGGAAGCATCTTTACGATATTCTTGACTTGAAGAAGCGACTTTCATCGGCTTTCCTAGTTAAGGACCTTGGTGAACTTACCACAGTGATCGGATGGCAAATCACCCGCGATCGAAGTACTCGGACCCTCAAAATTTCTCAGTCCGAGTAGATTTCCGATAAAATTAATTCTTTTGGTTTAGGGGAGGCAAAATCATCTTCTTTGCCTCTTGACGGGTACGACGGGATCCTTCTATCCCTGAAAGGTGATAATAGCGTAGATGAGTCAATTTATTCCAGCGCTGTGGGAAGCCTTGGTTATGCTGCTAACGGCACATGTCCCGACATTTCTTTCGCTACCTCACAACTCGGTAGTTATAATCCTTCCCCTTCTCAGCGACACTGGAAGAGTGTCTATAGGGTGCTCAGATATTTGAAAGGCACCCTCGATTTGTGTATTACTTACAGTTTTGGGCCTGCTTCTTATTCTCAGGACCCTAAAGCAATTCTTTTTCTGGTTCTGATTTTGCTTCGGACACTCATTCCCGGCGATCTACAAGTGGATACATAATTATACTTGGTAACGGCCCCATTTCTTGGCAGTCTCGAAAGCAGAAATCTGTTTCGACATCTACTGCAGAGGCCGAATATGTTGCGCTCTCAGAATCTTCGAAGCAGTCAATCTGGGTTAGTTGCATGCTTAAGGAACTACATGTCGCCGACCAATTTCTTTATAAGGGAGGTATGTTAGTATATACCAACAACCAGAGTGATATGGCAATTGCAAAGGGCACTAATTCTTCAAAAACCAAGCATATTAATGTTGCTTACCACTTCGTTTGCGAGAAAGTCAATCGAGGCCAGGTTTCTATTTCTTACATTCCTTCTGGCAAAATAATTGCCGACATTCTCACCAAGCCTCTATCCGACCAAAGGCTAGGCCACTTTGCGCAGAAATCTTTAATTCTAAATAATTGTACAATTTCGGATACGTTGTTCAGGGGGAGTGTTGGAATTTACCATATTTCTTACAATAATTGGCATTCCTTGCAAATATGAACAACTTTCCTACATACTCTATAATACATGCTATATTCTACATTTTAACTTCTTTTTGCTAATAAGCTATTCTCTCATACATTTGCATGTGCGGGGTAGTATGATACTAGATGCAAATGCAGTGAGAAACATGGTTATGTTTACTTTGCGACAAATAAGATGGCGTTAATGGTGCGGGGTCAGTACTGCTTTATTCCCCGCACAATTGTTTCGTGGTCAGCTGTCCTGAAGACTTTTTACTGTAATAATTGTTGTTTGCATACCCACTTTAACTCTAGGATATGCGCAAATAAATTCGCGTCTTACATGTAACTTAGAACTTTAATGGAAACAATATTCTATGAGCTTTACTTTCTGCTCGTCTTACTCGGAAATCGCAACAGCTTCCAAGCAAATACCAACAAGAACTTTATTATATTTCACCCACACTGGACTCCGATACAAGGTTGGAAATGGATAGAAAGCTTTTCTCCACACGTAACATTTAATGAAGATGTAATGTTTGGGGATAGACTTCACCTAGCTGCGCAGCAAAGTGCGTCTAACTTCTAGAGTAACGGAACTTCATCCTTTTTTGATAGATCAGAGGAGCCATCAGAATCTTCATCCTCTACCTCTACAGATATCCAAACTGATCAGCAGTTCGAGAGGGAGCATTATCGAGAGGAAGTTAGTCAGTCAATAGAGACTGAAGATGATGTACCACAAGTTCCAACTCCTCCAAGAGATCCATCAGTAGACTCAGAAATGGGAAAAAATACCACCAATGAAGAGCATGTACCGTCACAAATTCATCCCCAAGAACAGAGGGAGCCAACTCTAGAAGATCAGGCAAAGCTTTTTCCACGTCAAGAAAGAGTAATTAATCCACAGGATCAGGGGGAGAAATTTCAGGAAGAATAGAGGGAGTATACGCTGGCAGAGAATTTAGAGCCGTATTCGCAACACCAGACAGAGACCAATCGACAAACACAGATAGGACAAGATATGATAGAACAGAGTCAATTTTAGGAAGAAATACAAAATCATAATGATTTCGCAAATGAGAATGAAGAATTAGCATATGACTTCAATATGACTGGATGGGATCCAATACCCCCCATCGCTGGACAGAAAAGATCTCATTCTCCAGATTCCAATATTCATCAAGGTCCGAGTAAAAACAGAGTAGTTTCTCAACCTGATCCTGAAATAATCAATGAGGAAACTCCCTATGATGTTATAATGACAGGTTGGGAACCAGTAGCTCCAAAAGCCGGACACAAAAGGGATCACTCTCCTGAAGCTGAAACTATGCAGACGAAAAGAGGGAGAAAGGTTAAAAAACACGATTACTACCGTATGCATCATGGGATGTCAGCAATTACATCATCAGATCTTAAAACATGGCAGGAAGCTATGAAAAGCCCAGAAGCTAAACAATGGATGAAGGCAGCTCAAGAAGAATTCTCTTCTTTGAAAGAGAAAGGTGCTATAAAAATCATAAACCGCAACAAACTACCCCGAGGACGACATCCAATGAAATGTAAATGGGTTTTCAAAAGAAATTTCTCGGAGATGGGACTATTGATAAATGGAAGGCCAGATGTACAGCGAAAGGCTTTACGCAAAGGTATGGAATTGATTACCAAGAGACATTTGCTCCAACTCCAAGATCGGAGACCAGTAGGATCATGCTTGTTTTAGCTCATCAATTTAATTGGCACCGACGACAAGGAGATGTACCCACTGCTTTCCTTAATCCTGACTTAAATATTGATCTTTATATGGAAATGCCCCAGGGATTTGAAAAGAAAAATTATATCATCTTATTGGGAAAAGGTCTCTACGGACTTAAACAGGCAGCTGCGCTATGGTACGATGATGCCAAGGCTACATTGGCAGCGCAAGGCTTATATCCAACAACATCGGATGTATGTCTATACACAACCAAGCAAAAAGACTTGTTTGTCTTACTACATGTTGATGACTTCCAGGTCATGGGTCCGAATCTTACCAAAATTGAAAAACTAATGTCAGCTCTATATAAAAAATACAAGCTGAAAATGGTAAATACTGACCTCTTCCTGGGAATAAATATCTCTAAGCCAAGCAAGAATGTCCTAGAGCTCTCGCAGGGACAGTATGCCCGCTTAATTCTTGACAGACATGGACTTACAGACTGCAAGCCGGCCAAAACGCCCCTCGCGGGACCAATGGAGCCAAGTACCTCTGAGTGTAGTCCAGGATTTCAAAAAGAATTTAATTCAATAGTTGGTGGTCTTCAGTATTTAGCAAACAATACAAGACCTGACATAGCACATGCTGTTAACCATTTAGCTCGTTTCTTGTCCAATTCATCAGAAGAACATTTCGAGGCCGCCAAACGTGTTCTACGATATATTTCAAATTCACCTGACAAGGGCATCAATTTTACCAAAAGTGACAGCATGAAGCCAATTTTAGAAGCCTATTCAGATGCAGACTTTGCAGCGGATCCATCTAGCAGTCGGTCAACTTCTGGCTCACTGATCAACCTTGGATCTGGACCTGTATGCTGGAGGTCACATTTACAGCGTGAAGTTGTTTTATCTACAACTGAAGCTGAGTATCTCGCTGCCACAGAAACCTGTCGCCAGTTACAGTGGGTAAAATCACTGCTTGAGGAATTGAATTTACTTGGCATGATTGAAGGATCGAAGCTAACAAATTTATATGTCGATAAACAATCAGCTATTTCTTTGATAAAGAACCATGACAATCACAGACGTTCGAAACACATTGCCCTCCGAAACTTCTTTTGCTGTGATCAGCACCAATCTGGAAAAGTTAATGTGATTTATGTTTAGTCATCAGATCAGTTAGCTGATAGTCTGACCAAACCTAAATCAACAGTACCACTGTATGGTAGCATTAAAAGCAGAGATTGGAATACCAGCCAGTGATCAATGGGACTGTAATGTTGTTGCCAACAGAGGGAGTGTTGTGATCAGGCCCACTTATAGATCACATAACTTGAAATGGCTAGTATTAGGCAAGTGTAACCGACAGGACAGGCAATCCTGTGTCAATGATACGTCATTAACATACAGCAAATGACAACACCAGTATCTCAGCCATACATGATGATATGACCATATGACGCAGTTATATCTAATGATATAATTGTTGAATGGCTGAATGGTCGGGAGTTATTGCTATTGAGGGTATAGTTTGTGTACCATTTTTGTGTATAAATACTTGCTGTTATAACTCTGTACATGGTCAACCTTTTCCACTCCTACTTTCAATAGCCATCAATATAGCAGATCTACAATACATATCCTTCTTCTTCACGTTAGACTTAAAGCGCTATCCTCTATCCACCAAAGTTGACTGTTACATCCATTGCAACCATTCTTAGACTTCACATAACCTCGTTATCACAATAGGCGTACCATTGTCTTATTGCAGCAAGAACAGGCCACGGGGACTACACCGACTACCATCGACGTTTTAACCCTGAACATGAAGATTTGAAGTGCGTTTGCGGCCGAGAGAAAAGGCCCTGACATTTTTCAGAGTGTCGACCTGCTTTGCTACATTGGAGAAGCTATGAGAAAATGGCCCCACCTGGGGCCAGGGAAATGATATGGGAGAAAGGATGGCAGAAGTTCATTCAATTCTTAACTACAAGCAGATGTTATAGTCCGCCGAAGAATGAACAGGGTGGGAGGTGACCACACTGAGATTTTTCTGACCCGAAAGGAGACCAGTGTGGAAGATAGGGATGCGGTGCAGGGCACCGTAACTCAGACATATACTGTTCCTTTTGTTTTATATCTTTTCTTTTTTCTCTTCTGGTTCCACTGCCGGTCATGTAGGTAGCAATGAGCTTTCAGAGCCCATCTACCCCTGTCATGTCTAAATAGATGTTAGGTTCTTCCTGTAATATAAAGATTTCAAATTCAAATTCAAATACTCTCGCAGACAGTAACCTAATCTGCTTGGAGTAAACTTAACCCTGAAACTGATCAGGAAGGAACTTTGGATTAGTCATGAATTAGTCATAGAAGGAAAGGTGGTCAGAGCTGAGATGAAAAACTATTCTTGTGTGGAGTTCCTTTGGAGAGGAGTCAGTGTATAGAGATTGTTGCAATATGTATACTTAATATTGTTGAAATTGGTGCTTCCAATTATGGTAAAGACAGGGATGTGTAGAATACACGTCACTAATCTCCCATTAATTGTGAGGTTAGTATTAATGCGCTTTGACGCAAATACCAGCCACTAGATTTTATTATTACAAAATATAGCTTATATAGCACTCTGTGTCCTAGTGGGAGTAATTGACAACTCTCCACGACAGATTTACAGACTCCTATTGAAATGTATAACCCACTACTTAGTTCGTGGACTTGTTGGTAGAGGGAAGCTTATGCAATAATGAAGGATAAAAGGATGTCAATTCGACTACTCTTCTAAACACAGATACCAGACTCCTTTTAATCCCAATAGATAGCCCGTGCGGGATCTCCTATTAACAGCAGTAAACAACACTAACACAGGGTATACGCAATCTCTGTTCGCCAAACACCAGTCTGTCGGGACTACTAATTATCGAGCCTAGTAGGATCGACAATGTGTATCCTAACATAGAAATAATAGAAAGCTCAACACCCAAACCCCTCATCAATAAGTGCCATTAATCATCACCTGACTTATCTCTGTACTCCATAATTTTAACACTCCCCCACAGAGCAAGTTGCGGTGACTCTGGTTTTACTAAATAACAACTCCCAGCTGTGATTTAAATTTTTCGAAATTAATCCTTAATAGAGGCTTCGTCATACCATCTGCGACCATATCTATGGTAGGGATGTACGCAACATCAAGTTTTCCTCTCTCTGCTAGATCTCTGGTATGATGATAACAGATGTCTATGTGCTTAGATCGCTCGTGAAGATGGGGGTTTTTGACAAGGGCGAGCGCCCCTTGATTATCGCCTAGCATTTGAACTTTCTGAGGATTTGCTCCGATATAGTCAGGACATCCCAAGTCTCTGAATATTTGGGCAATCCATTGGCCTTGTTTTGCACAAGCAGAGAGAGCTACGTATTCAGATTCACAAGTGGATGTGGCTACTGATCGTTGTTTTTTACTAGACCAGGAGATAGGGCCACCGTAAAACATTGCCACACTTCCAGATACACTTTTCCGGTCAGATTTGTCACTTGCCCAGTCGGCATCGGAATAGATCACGAAATGTTTATGCGCTCCCCCAGGTCCGTAACGCAGTTTCTGAGTGACAGTTGATCGTAGGTAGCGAAACAATTCTTTTAGCGCATGGCCATGATGCTCTACTGGATCAGTCATAAATTGAGATAGCTTTCCAAGAACGAAAGCGATATCCGGTCGCGTTAACACTATAGCGAACATTAAGCTTCCGATGCCTTGTTGATATTCTGTGACATCAATTCTCTTGTCCTCTTTACTTGCGGGACGAATTAACTCATAGTCGGATGCTGGAATTTTCTTCGCTTTAAATTTATCTGCTGTCATTCCAAATCTTTCAAGCACCGACCTCAAATATTGCTCTTGATCGATCAAGATAGTTCGTTCTGTACGCTTTCTCGTTACCCTCATTCCAAGTATCTTTTCCATCTCCCCCAGATTCTTGGCATTGAAACGAGAGGAGAGCTTACTGAAGAACCAGTCTAGCTCATCAGTGGACTTAGCAGCTGCAGCAATATCGTCAACGTTGTGAGGGGTCCGAAGAGAGCACGAACTAGGAGATGACGAAGTCGAATCAAATAGATACTCAAATTAGGATTATAATATAAAGGATTCTAAACTAAGGAAGAGAAGGGAAAGAAAGCATCTACAGATCTATAACTGCACATAATTTACACCTGGCCCGTGCGTTCCATACCGGGTAACTCCTTATAATACAGACCTATCATTATGTCATTGCACCCCTACTCATTACTATGATGCAGGGCCGTCACATCACCCCTCCCTCCGAAAAAAGCTTGTCCTCAAGCTTGGAGTCATTGGATAATCATCGTCTAATTTGTTATAATCATTAAAGCCGTTTTTCCATGAGTCTAACCATAGCATCAGGTGTTTTGGCGGGCCTGGTTTATGTGGATATTGCAGATGATACTCCATAATCTTTTGCGGCGCTGTTTTGAAGTTAGAAGCCGGATAATACTGTGGGTCATCGTCCCAGCCGAGCCACTTTGCACAATATTGAAGTTTTTTTCTGATTAATTTGACATCGAGAATTTTATCAACTTCCCACTCATCATCACCTGCGATATTAATTGGGGTTGGCTGTGGAAGGATTTGCCCTGGTAATGGATCATCAGCAGCTTTTCTCAAAAAACGAGCGTGAAAGACATTATGGTTTGACCATTGCTTCGGTATATTCAACTTGAAAGAGTACCCCTTTTTAGAAATTATTTTAAAAGGCCCTATAAATTTAGGGGCCAGTTTTGTATTTGGTTGTTGAAGTCTTAGATTTTTTGTCGATAAATAGACTCGATCGCCTATGTCAAAATCAGGTTCGCGTCGATTTTTATTGGCTTGGGCTATCATTTTAGCTTGGCTCCGGTGCATGATTTCCTGTCCGACCTTCCAGGTTTCTTGTAATTTCGATGCAAAGGCTTTCGCATCCTCAAGTGCTAGAATTTCTCGTGCGTTTTTGGGATTTTGCGGTGTTTTCCAATCATAAGACTTTCGAGGTGTATAGCCACGAGAGAGCTGAAATGGGGACATCCCAATTGAGTCGTGAGGAAGTGTTAGCTGAGCATTGTCCATAGCTGGTAAGAGATCTGACCAATTGTCTTGATAGTAGTGGATAAAAGGTCGAAGACGATGTGTGATATACTGATTCATAATTTCCGTTTGCCCATCAGTCTGCGGAGAGTAGGCAGTCGATAGTCGCAACTCTACTCCTAGTAGTTCCATAACAAATTTCCAGAAGGCTGAGATGAATTGAGCGCCTCTGTTGGATACAATAGAGTCCGGGAGGTTGTAGTAGCGGTATACATAAGTAAAATACAAGTCCGCAGTATCGCGTGCCGTAACATCCTTTTTACAAGGCAGGGTAACAGAAACCTTTGATAATCGATCAATAAATACTACAACCTTATCAAAACCCTTTTTATCTCTTGGCATGTCCATATAATCAACACAGATATGCTGCCAAGGCCGGTCAGGAACAGGCAGTGGATGTAGTAGTCCAGGAGTTTTATCTCGTGCTGCGTGGTTAACACGGCAAAGATGACAGTTGCGACAGTATTGTTCCACTTCTTTTCGCATACCATTCCAGAAGTATCTTGATTTGAGTTCTTGGTAAGTTTTATTGCGTCCGGCGTGAGCATTAGATAATTGATCGTGCACTTCTCGTATTAATTCTGTGCGGATATTATCAACCAATGGAACTACTAATCGACTTTTGAAGAAAATTATGCCGTCATCTATCGAAAGATTAGTATTTTTGTTGACTTGTTGGCGTAGATCTTTTAAGCTGTCGTGGGTTTTATTTGCGGCAATTACAGCATCAATGACTTTGAATGACTCAAGATAGCAGAGATTTAAATCTTTTATGATCTCATTAGACAAATTCTGATCCTGTAATAGAGGTTTGTAACGAATTTCTCTTTTAATACTATCTTGAATATTTAAGTCTTGTTCTCGACGCGATAAAGCGTCTGCAGAGGCGTTTTGATGACCTGGGCAAAAAATAATTTGGAAGAAAAACTGGGACAGAACTTCGGCCCATCGTGCTTGTCGGGCAGTAAGATCTTTTGAAGTCATGAAGTATTCCAATGCTCGATGGTCAGTTAAAATTTCTACTTTATGTGGGGAACCTTGTAACTCAGCCCTCCAATTTGCTAATCCTCGTATTATGGCTAGCATTTCCTTATCATGGACCTCGTAGTTTAACTCTGCTGGCTGCATAGTCTTAGAAAAGAATGCAATTGGATGCCAAACGTCGTCTTCGTTTTTTTGAGAAAGCACAGCAGCTACGACTCCATCAGATGCATCAGTTTCCAGTCGAGATGGGCGCTCTGGATCATAATGAGATAGCAGTGGTGCTGAAGTGAGTGCCGTTTTTAATTTTTCGAATGCTTTGTGACAAGCCAAGTCAAAGTCAAAAAACAAGCCTTTTTTAGTTAGATTCACCAGTGGTTTGACAATGTGACCGAAATTTGCAATAAACCGACGATAAAAGTTACAGAAACCCAGGAATGATTGGACTCCCTTTACTGTTTTTGGAGGTAGCCAGCCTTTCACAACAGAAATCTTTTCGGGATCTACCATCAATCCTTCAGTAGAAATAATA
Organism: Blumeria hordei DH14; assembly: GCA_900239735.1. Lineage (NCBI taxonomy): Eukaryota > Fungi > Ascomycota > Leotiomycetes > Helotiales > Erysiphaceae > Blumeria > Blumeria hordei. Next base: position 428,598 of record OENG01000028.1, on the reverse strand, counting down.
AAGCCCAGATATCGTGTTTTAGTTACATTAAACTCGCATTTTCTTACATCTGCTTGTAATCCTGCCTGATGTAGCCTTACTAATACCTTTCTTACATGTTCTACATGATCACTTTTGTTCTCAGAGTAGATTAAAATGTCGTCAAGGTATGCAGTACAGAAAACATCTAGATAATCGAGAAGAATATCATTCATGTATCTTTGGTAAGTTGCAGGCCCATTGGTCAACCCAAAAGGGAGAACTTTGCACTTATATGAGCCATATCTGGTGCGGAAAGTTGTCAATTCTTCCGAGTCTGGGTGCATGCGAATTCTATGAAAAGCTTGTCTAATATCTAGTTTACTATATATTTTTGCTTTATTTAATCGCGAGAGGGTTTCATCAATTAAAGGTAGCGGGTATCGATCTTTTCGGGTTAAGGCATTCAGTTTTCGGAAGTCGATACAAAATCGGAGACTTCCATCTGATTTCTTCACAAATAGGACTGGACTTGAGAATGGTGCTTGGCTAGGTTCAATGAATCCCTTGTGGAGGTTTTCTAACAAGTATTTATGCACAGCTTTCAACTGATCTGCAGACATAGGGTACAACGGACCTGATTTTAGTTGAGCCTGATCTTCTAAAACTATATTGTGGTCATATGTGCGGTGAGGAGGGAGTTTGTCGGAGGCGGATTTAGAGAAAACATCTATGAGGTCGTGGTAGTCCGAGGGTATTTTCTTAATGGTTTCATTTAAATCTCGTTGAAAATCATCTAAATTTACTGATTGCTCCACATTTGCTAGCTCTTGTTCGATCTCATGGAGGCTAATAGAGAACAATATACTATCAGCTGGTATCAAATTCAAGTGAAAAGCGGGGGCGCTTATTTCACAGATATCCATTCCCATTAATTTACATGTATTGGGTTGACACATAGGTATTGGCTTGTGTTGTGGTTGTGTAGTTGTTTCAGTAGGTAATTCATTTTTGATGTGAACAAGATGAGATTTGCCATCATTATCAGGAGTTTCTATACTTCTGTTATAATTATCAAGATTCTTGTTGGCTTCGCTTGATAATTCATTACTGTGAGGTGCACTGCAGGAATTCCGGTGAATTTTTTTTTTCAAATGCACAGACCTCTTTTTCGAATTAGCCCCAAAATGAAAATTCTTGTCCTTGTTCTTTCAACAATTTGTCACGGCAATCAATATCTTTTTGGTGCTCATTTTGTACTGTAGGTTTGTTTTGTAACAAAATGTTCAGATGAATGCGAATTGGTGATGAGAATGAGGGTGTTAATTGATGGTTCAACGGCCAGACGAGTTTGCGTTGTCGTGAATCAATCATCACATTGTAGTGTGCCAGCCATCTACTCCCAAGAATTATATCATGGGTTCCTAACTCCACAATAAGGAATGGTATGTTGTCCAAACGCCGTTTGTCTATCCATAATGACAGCAAAATGTATTGTGAAATTATAGGGCCTTTCTTCCCATCAAATCCTTTTGACTGAATAGAATAACCCAAATTAATTGGAGTCTGACCCAACCACTTCGCAACCGCTGTTGCGCACTCCGAATCAATGTAGGCGAATCCGTTTGCGCCTGTGTCTGGAAGAACAGATATACCATCAACAACTTGATAGTTAAACGAAAGTGAGCACTGCAAGGTATATGTTTTCCCTGAAAATAATTTGCCCAGGTCTACTTCTTGTATATTGACCAGGTATCCTAGAAGGGCTTCTTTGTCTAGGATTCCTCTTTTCCCTCATATAACTCATTAAGGTCTGGCAAATTTCCTTCGGACTCTACTTCACTCCCAGATTCTTCCACTGCAACAACTTGGACTGTTGGGGGGCTTATTTTGGAGTTATATCTAGGACATTCTAACTAGGTATGTCCAGCTTTTTTACAATTGTAGCATATAACTCCTCTAAATTCCGACAATTCCTTATTGAGCTCTTTGCGAGGGCTTGGTTGGTTAACTGAGTAAATTGCAGACGAGTTGGGGTCGTAAAGTTTCCTTGAATTGAGTTTCTCTTGCAGAGTGTTCACTATACTTTTTTCAAGTCTGATCCTTTCCTTGTCTACAGGCTCTGCGTGTTGGCATAAGGAGTTGAAGTCGGGTAAGAGATGCAGCTGTGTATATACGGCTTGTTTGAGCTGCCGGTTCATTTTCTCATACAAAAGATCTTTCCTCATGGAGTGATGGATTTTGGCTTTTCCTGCTAAAGAAATAAATCTCGTCTTAAAGTCTTGGAACGATTCAGCAGATCCCTGTCGGAGGGTCTCAAATTTAACCATACTGTCACGTTGTAAAGTACTACTCCGGTAGTGTAAGGATTCCTCTCCCGATCCTCCCGATCCTTCCGATTCTTCCTTCGCCATATAATTTTACCCTTCTTCTCATGTTGTTATGACAACAGTATAATCCTTTACATATGGGATCATGTTGATATTAGGTTAATGTCTATGTTATGATGAGCTAGTGGAAGGAAAGCAGGTATATATGATGGCTTAGTCTGTAGCTTCAGAGTTCTTCACGCTTAGTTTTCTGTCATACCCAACACCTTCGGAACACCTTCGGATTACCTCTTGTACCTTTAGTTACCACTAGTACCCACTCAAACCTTTAGACCTCTTAGCTATTTATATTACCCATCTTTCAAACCTTTAGTTCCTCCTATTTATCTCCAGTAGACCTTCAGTCATCTCTTGCGACCCATTCCGACCTCTTCTCATCCTCCATTTCCGCTTCAGGTCAGACGCCTACGCTCCAATCTGACATTACTAAGCGTCAAAATTATATGAGCTATAGAGTACCTGATTCACCAGATACTCTGTCTCATTCAACACCCAGTGAAGTTTCCTTCTTTAGTTTCACTGATTATCAACCTCCAACCACCATGAACAACGATATGGCCGGCCTCCAGATCACTTCGACTCCACCCACAGATCAACATCACCCCCGATCAAACATAACATTACTACCACCACATCTCTGGAATTTGCCATATATAACACACTCACCCGATATTCTTGAAGTAGCCTCCCAAATCGATGGAGAACGTGTAAGCCAGCTGTTTGCATCTTCAGTCTCTTCCGCTCCACCGACTGCCCCTATACCCTCCGTATCACCTCAGCCCAGGCTTCATCTTCCGATCCAGCCCATCACACCATACGACGGAACACCAGAGAACTTGCGCTCTTTTTGCTCTCAGCTAGTCATTCAGATCCAGACAGAGAGCTTTGTTGCTGAATCCGAAAAAGTTAGATTTGGATACCAGTGTCTTGGGCCTGCTGCTCTAGTTAAGATGAGGCCATCATTCCGCTGTCTTGAAGATCCATCAATTCCGCCAGAAATAACGACACTGGAAGGCTTTCTTCTGGCCTTAAGGCAGAGATGCGAAGACCCATCCTTGCAGGACCAGGCTACCACAAGGGTTGAGAAATTGTATCAAAATGATAGTAAATTCCATGACTTTATTACGGCTTTCGAAGATAACATGGTCGATTCCATCTACTCGACAGTGGATAAAGCCAGCTGGAAGCTAATGCTAGAAAGACGCCTTTCAGTTCAACTAAGAAGTCTGATCCTCTCATCTTCAGATGTTCCGGTAGAATACCACGCCTTTGTAGCCTATCTTCGACGAAAGGATGCTGGATTGCAGGAAATACTAGCCTCATCACGTGCAAGATCGTCCCGACCGGTTTCGTTAAACAATCACACTCCTATACCAGCGCCTTCGATACCTCGACCCCAGTTCCGTCCTCTCCACCACGAGATTCCTGTATCACAAGGGGGCTCAGCAATGGATCTTGACCTTATCTCCAGACAAAAGGACGCTAGCGGACGCTTAACCCAAAAGGCAAAGGATGCACGTCGCACCTTAGGAAGATGTGTATGGTGCAATAGAATTGGACACATTGCAAGAGACTGCCCGTTGGGAACTCGAAGTGTCGCGACCACTAGTACAGAGGAAATCCCTCAAGATATGGAAACGTTAAAAGATCAACTCCAATAGGAAGTCGCCTGTTGGAGTCAGTTTCGGTAGGACAAGTGAGTTTAAAGGAGTTATCATCATCTCGTCACATGTATATAAAAACAAAAATAGGAGATATAACTTTAATCACACTCGTTGACTCCGGCGCATCTGGCTTTGCTTTCATATCTGAAAAATTATGCCATAAATTGAATGTAACCTCTAGTCACCTCAAGACTCCCCTCGCCCTAGTAGGTTTTGAGGGTAAGCCTGGAGCCCAAATCACGAAAATCACTAGTTTTAATCTCGCCATTGGTAGACACCAGGAAGAGATGTCTGCTTTCGTTACTCCTAATATTAAGTATGACCTAGTCCTGGGATTGCCTTGGCTCGAAAAACACAACCCTTTCATAAATTGGGCCGAACACACACTGACCTTTGGTGAAAATTGTTTGGATAATGCCTGTTGCAAATTCGAAACAACTATTCCATACGTCAACTCTACGGACTTTATTTCGGCAGGAAAATGTCAGGCCCAAATCGCTCCTCCCCAAATCATATCAAAAAGGCCATCTGAATTACAGGAAATCCGGCCAACTAAAGTTTCTGCCCATGAGTTTATTACTCTAAGCCAAAACCCCGGAAACCACCTTTTTGCTCTTAGTATCAGAGATCTAGACCTCCTTCTTGATTCCAGTATGCAAAGACAGCCCACAGTTCGGATCAATAATACCAACATTGCAATACCAAAAGACGCTGACCCCAAAATATACCTTCCTACCCATTATCATGCTTTCCTTGACGTATTTGATCGAAAACAAGCCAATCTCCTGCCTCCACATCGTCCTTGGGACCATTCGATTGATCTTCAGCCCGGAAAGCAACCCCCTGTCGCTCGTCCATATGCAATGAACCAAAAAGAGCTAGAGGCCTTGCGAGAGTATTTGAATAAAGAGCTTTCGAAGGGATTTATTAGAGTTTCGAAGTCACCAGCAGCTGCCCCAGTTCTATTTGTCAAGAAATCAAATGGAGATCTTCGTTTCTGCATTGATTATAGAGGACTTAATGCAATCTCTGTCAGAAATCGGTGCTCTCTTCCCTTAATAACAGAAACCCTTTGCCAACTCTCTCGTGCCAAGTTCTATACTAAGCTTGATGTTATCTCCGCCTTTAATAAGCTCCGTATCAGAGAAGGTGATGAATGGAAGGCCGCATTTACTTGCCGGTACGGACTCTTTGAACCATTAGTTCTCCCCTTTGGTCTATGTAATGGGCCTGCTTCGTTTCAAACCTACATCAACTATGCTCTTCGAGGTCTCCTGGACGATTTTTGCACGGCTTACATGGACGATATACTGATCTACTCAGAAAACCTTGTGGACCACCAAAAACATGTTAAAGCGGTCTTACAACGACTTCGCGAACATGGCTTGCAAGTCGATATATCGAAGTGTTCCTTTGAAACAACCACCGTTACTTATCTTGGGCTTATAGTCTCAACCAACGGAATTTCAATGGACCCTAAAAAGGTAGCCTGTGTTCAGGAATGGCCGACACCTCGCTCCGTTAGAGATATCCAAGGGTTCTTGGGGTTTGCGAATTTTTACCGTCGCTTTATACCTGAATTCTCAAGGTTAGCCACTCCTTTGACTCATCTAACAAAGAAGGATACAAATTTACCTGGGATCAAAAGTGTGAAGAATCCTTCAAAAACATCAAACGCGCCTTTAGAGATGGGACTATGCTTGCCCATTTTGACCCCCGTAGAAAAGCTGTGCTGGAAACAGATGCCTCAGATTATGTTACTGCAGCTATTCTATCGCAGTATGATGATGAGAACATCTTACGTCCAGTGGCATTTATGTCCAAGAAAATGTTACCAGCCGAGTGCAACTATGAGATATTTGACAAAGAGTTACTTGCCATTGTATATGCATTCGAGACATGGAAAAGTGAGCTTGGCTCTGTTGAGCACCCAACTGTAATCTTATCGGACCACAAGAACCTCGAATATTTCACCACCACCAAGAAGTTAAACCGGCGTCAAGCTAGATGGAACGAGTTTCTTGCAGATTTTGATTTCAAGATTGTCTTTAGACCCGGGAAACAAGGAGTTAAACCCGATGCCCTAACTCGAATTAGTGAGGATAAACCATCAGATGTAAACGATGAACGAACAAGGCACCAACAGCAGACTTTACTCAAACCACAGCAGATTCTTCGTCGTGTTGAAACATCAAAACCAATAGATCTTAGCCCGATGGAGCAGTTGCATACAGATGAACTGTTGCCAGAAGAGTGGAGTAGACATTGTAAGGAGGATAAATATTGTCAAGAAATTCGTGCAGCCTTGAATAATCCAGATTCTAATCGTACTGACATCGAATTAGCCAGTTGTAAAACTACTGAACACTCATTTTGTCTCAATGGTAGAGAGTACGTACCTTTAACACTCCGAGAGCAAATACTCAAACTACTCCATGAAAATCCGCTGTATGGCCATCGTGGAGCTGCTGCTCTGTATACCTTACTAAGTAGATCTTTTTGGTGGCCTAAGTGTCATAACGAGTGTATCAAGTATGCTCGAGGTTGCGAAGCCTGCCAGAGAAATAATCCATCAGTACAAAGACCTTACGGATTCTTGAAACCCCTACCAGCACCTTCAGCCGCATTTCGCCACTTAACTCTTGATTTTGTAGGACCCTTACCAACTTGTAACATCAGAAACTTTTATTATCGATATATCTTGCAAGTTGTTGATCGACTGACAAAACGGGTATGGATTATAGCCTTGGAGCGACCTACAGCGCGAGAAACTGCTCAAGCATTCCTAAATAACGTCGTTCGATTTGCGGGTTTGCCTGACTCGTTAGTGTCTGACCAAGGAAAGGCATTCATTGATAGTACCTGGAAGGAGATTTGCGCAAGGCTGACAATAAATCACAAACTCTCCACCTCCTACCATCCAGAGACAGATGGTCAGACAGAAAGGGCCAACAAAACTTTAGAAGTATATTTAAGGCACTTTGTAAATTATCGTCAAGATGATTGGGCTAATCACCTGGCCTTGGCTGAATTTTGTTGCAACAACCACGTTAATGCATCTACAGGTATCTCACCGTTCTTCGCCTCCTTTGGTCACCATCCTCGGCTTAACTTTCTTCCGGAATCAGAGATTACGGTAGCACGTGATACCCCCGAATTTATTTCACGAATGCAGGACATTTCGCAAAAATGCCACGAAAATATCACTTTAGCTCAAGAATTTCAAGCTACATACGCAAATGAAAAACGCCTCCCTGCACCAAGATATAAGGTCGGAGACCGGGTATATTTATCTCTCAAAAACATTCGCCTATCTAGACCAACAAAAAAATTGGATCATGTCAGAGCTGGCCCTTGGCAGATAATTAAAATTAAAACACCTCTCGTCGTGAAACTGGACCTACCGCCCCAATGGAAAATTGATAATAACTTTCACGTAAATCTGTTAAAACCAGCTTTTGTTGGATTCAAGAGCCAGCAGCAAAGCCAACCCCCTGCAGTCGAAATATCAAATGAACATCTAGACACATATGAAGTGGAAGCTATTTTGGACTCGAGAATTCGACGGAAAAAAGTTCAATACTTAGTTAGATGGACAGGATATGATGACACTACATGGGAACCTCTTGATAATTTAACAGGCTGCGGCGATCTACTAAAAGAATTTCACGGCCTTTACCCTAGCGCGGCTGGCTCGACGGAGCTCGCAGACTAAAAAACGGGAGGGGTAATGTAAGGATTCCTCTCCCGATCCTCCCGATCCTTCCGATTCTTCCTTCGCCATATAATTTTACCCTTCTTCTCATGTTGTTATGACAACAGTATAATCCTTTACATATGGGATCATGTTGATATTAGGTTAATGTCTATGTTATGATGAGCTAGTGGAAGGAAAGCAGGTATATATGATGGCTTAGTCTGTAGCTTCAGAGTTCTTCACGCTTAGTTTTCTGTCATACCCAACACCTTCGGAACACCTTCGGATTACCTCTTGTACCTTTAGTTACCACTAGTACCCACTCAAACCTTTAGACCTCTTAGCTATTTATATTACCCATCTTTCAAACCTTTAGTTCCTCCTATTTATCTCCAGTAGACCTTCAGTCATCTCTTGCGACCCATTCCGACCTCTTCTCATCCTCCATTTCCGCTTCAGGTCAGACGCCTACGCTCCAATCTGACAGGTAGGTTGAAATGAGGTGGTTAACCATCTGGACTGAATTTACAAAGTCATTTTCTTCATCTTCCCCAGTGAAGTAGGGAGCCAATAATTCCTGTGCGTCGTCTTTAGTAGATGCGAAGATGAAGTTCATGATTCGATTGTCCGATCCCCAGTGTCCTTCGTTGTCTTTTATTTTTCCTCTAAGCAGTATCAACCAATTTTCAAAAAACTTCAAGTCACAAGAGCCTCCAAACTCGCGGATGGGGTCAATCTTTCGGTCTGGCTCTCCTAAGATTACATTTCCATATGTTTGTCCAACGCTTTCTTTCGAGTCTTGATATTTTGCAAATGGGGGTCCTTGGAAGTCTGGCTCTTCACTACTTCGAAGTCTTGACATTCTCTTATGTTGAGTTTCAGGTGTATTGGTTCGGTATCTTTCGGCTGAGGGACCTCGATGTCCGTACTCACTAGGCATGTTCCTATTCGGCGATTTCCCTTTTTTAAATTGGGGAGCAAAATTCTCCTGACATTCTTCTTCCTCAAGCTCTTCAATATCCTCGCATTTCTGTCTTACTCTAGAAGGGTAGCGAGGCTGTATTCTTGATGAGCGATGATTATAATTTAAATCAGTCGAAGAAGAATTTAAATTTACAGACTCTATAAGCTTTTCAAGTTGTTTCATCTTTGTCTTCAGTAATTCTATTTCTTCTTGTTGATGCCGATTGATGATTTCCAAGTCATGATAGCTACTTAATTGTTTGTATGCAGTTTCGACAATGGCATCCGGCATTTTTTTTCCAACTTCATTATGAGCCATTGTCAATTCTTCTAACCTTTGATCAACTTCTGAAATGCGTGATTTCTTTTTCCGAAAGGCGACATGTGGTACCTCGGCTCTTGTAGGTATTTCATCTTCTCCTGGGTTAACATCTGAGTGTTCGTGTTCCGAATCAAAAGCAGGTTGTGGAGGTAAACGTGTCTCGGGGCTTTTATATATATCACTCATCTTGAAACGTTGAACTGAAGAGTGTGTAAGTAAAGGCGTGAGTAATAAAAATGAGGTATAATAATGTAAAATAAAATAATAATAAAATAGGCTTTATCTTATATGATTTTTCTATTTGAGAGTAGGAAAACTTCACCAACAACGGTAACCTATGTGGTTAGTTATTCCTTGAAAGTACTCTTACAACAACACTGTGTTATGGTACGTTTCGTCGCGTTCTTAAAGTTTACTGCGAAAAAATCTCAGTCTCAATGAGATCAGGAAATTTTATTGCCTTCCCAGGCGTGGAGATGAGTTTAGAATAATGTGAGGGGTCTGAAGAGAGCACGAACTAGGAGATGACGAAGTCGAATCAAATAGATACTCAAATTAGGATTATAATATAAAGGATTCTAAACTAAGGAAGAGAAGGGAAAGAAAGCATCTACAGATCTATAACTGCACATAATTTACACCTGGCCCGTGCGTTCCATACCGGGTAACTCCTTATAATACAGACCTATCATTATGTCATTGCACCCCTACTCATTACTATGATGCAGGGCCGTCACAAACGTATACAAGTAACTCAATCTGCCTCTCTTTATGGATAAATAAACATGGGTCTGCAAGGCTTTGGACAAATCCCCATTGTACTAGATGGGTTTTGCAGAGCAAATTCCAGTCTCTTGCAGCTTGTTTTAGTCCGTATAAGCTGCGCAATGCTTGTAACACATGGCCCTTTTTAACAGGTACGCCTTTTGGTGGGGATAAATATATTTTTTCTTTTAGATGAGATTCCGTGAATGCGTTTTTAATGTCATAGTGGTTGCACTCTAAATTTTCTCTTGCCACCCTGGCGAGAAATATACGCAGAGTGTCCATCCGAACGGTCGGGGCAAAAGTTTCCGTATAATCCTTACCTTGAATCTAGCTGAATCCACGGGCCACTAATCTTGCCTTAAATCTCTCAATAGATCCATCTGTATTCAGTTTGATAGTGAAGACCCATTTTGTAGAAACCATGTTTGCATCAGGTGATGGAATGGTTTCTTTCCAAGTACCATTTTCTCCTAGGCTGATTATTTCTTGCTCGATAGCTGATTCCCACTCTTTACTATACTTCGGATCATTAATAGCCTCAGAATAAGTTTTAGGTATATTTATACCAGCAATAATTTCGGCTGGGTACGAAAATTCCAATAAATTTGGTTCATCATTTTCTTCCAGAACTTTAGCAGCAAATGCTCTTGCAATTTTCTTGTGGCGTTCTTCATCTTCATCCAATATATTATCGCTCTCAGATTTCTTTCGCTTTGATCTTGTGAAGTAACGTGGCTGCTCAGGATATTTGTCAGTATTTAATGATGGTATTTTGGATGATTGAGACGGTGCATCAATGGATATATGATCCAGGTCTGGAGCAGTAAATTCTCTTTTTATTGCAACTTTAGACCGGGATGGATACAGCAAGCAGTTTTCATTGGCGGGCTTCTCAGATTCCATAGATACATCACTTGACTGCGTTGGTGAATTTTTGGGTTCGTGAGAGATCCCTGATAAATTCAGCTGATTGCTGCCAGAAACATGTAAATCATTTGAGGGTTTTTGAGCTGAGATTAACGGATCAATTATCGTAGGAGATTTAGTTTCAGGTACACCAGATTCCTGCTCGATCACATCTATGGGTTCTGATTGCTTAGTAGAGATTCTATTTGCCTCTAGAGGTACAGTAGAGTGAGAGTTTATTGCCTGCTCATTGAATTTTGATTCTTTATCATCTTTGCAGTTTTCACCTTTTTCCTGCAATGTTTCTTCTATTTTCTCAATTGAAACACCTTGAGCTGGCGGTTCTACAATTAGTGTTATGAATCCGAATCACGTGTTCATAGCCTTGGCGTTTGCGTAATGGGTCTGTTTGACAAAAGCATGTACATAACACTTTTCACTACACATTTTTAGTTAGACAGTATCATATACGAGCCATATTATTATCAACAATAATATCTTCTCTACATATCTCTGTCACACAGTGTACACTTTCACAACAGGTTAGAGCCCGGTAGTAGCGTACAGCAATCCGTGGATTATCAACATCCATTATCTTCTCAAATCCCGGGATTATCAACATCCCATTCTCTAGTTTCCCTTCTCTCGAAAGAATCAAAAGACTTTTTCCAATATCTAACGTTAATCATTCTCATTTAGCATTACCATTCTCTTGCTCAGGATGTCCACTTACAAAGATGATACCAGGTCAATAATTCTGAGGTCCGGCATACCATTTCTAACTTGGTCGTCGGATCTTCGAAGTGCCCTCGCACAAGAAGATCTGGTAGGGTTCGTCTTTCACAACATTAACGGTATTCGTCCTAAAATTGCACCATCTGCACCAGATAGCGCAGAATCTATCAAAGATCCTTCTTGCCTTGAAAAATATCTTGATCAATATGAAGCATGGAAAACGAAGGATCTACATGCATACGGAATAATTTTACGAAGAATTGACCAAAGTATTAGACCAGAGTCAACTGATACACAGACAGCTCTGCAGCTCTATAACATGATCGCCAATACCCACAAACCATCTTCTGCCATTCCATATCGAACATCCTTCAATAAACTGATGAATACCAAGCTTACCTCAAGCGCAACGCACTACTGTAACAAGTTTCAACAAAATCTCTCAAATTTCCGTAATGCCGCTGCAAACCTAGAGACAACTGTGAAGAACTCCACAAAATACGGTATTACAGATGGAATGGCGTCGATGATGTTCTTTGAAGGAACATCCCATATCGATTGGCTGGAAACTTGGAGAGCAACGGGAGCCGTAGATAGAGATAATCAGACATATGCATCGCTTGATCAGATGATGGCAACGTTACGATCTGTTTCAGGTGACCGTCATGCCCAACCACAACATGTCAAAGTGGCAGCTCTGTCAATTGGCCGTAGAGACGACGACCTGTGCTACATTCATCCAAAGTTAAATCATACCAATAAAGAATGCCGAGTTCAACATCCTGAGCTCCGAGGGGTTCTTAAAAATAGGTACAAGGAACATAGTGGACACTCTAATGCCGTGATAGCTCAAGACTATGAAAATGATGATAGTTCTCCTTTAGCTATGACAGTGTTTCCACCGTCCCTCATACGAGCAGCTAGCGCATCTGGTATTTCAATAACAAGAGACTCATTTATATGGGACTCAGGTGCGTCAAATCATTTTATCAACAAACGCTCGGCATTTTCTAGTTTAAATAAACTTGAAACCCCCTTCACCTTTGACCAAGCTATCGATAAAACTTCTCTCAACTATGCGGGTACAGCGCTCATCAAAATTGGAAAATTAGACTTACTTCTTGGTGACGCACTTTATTCTCCAAAATCTTCTATCAACCTGATCTCAGCAGGTCGGGCTTTTCGTCTTGCCAAAATTTCGGAGGATCGTAAAGCTGGTCTTCTCATCCGAAGTGTCAACGGTCGCCAAACTCCAGTAGCTCGGCTTGCTACTATAAGTGATATCTCCATTATAGTCCCACTCTCAGATACCTCGCCTCATAGCTCCAACTCAATCAAACTAGCTGCACCTCTGCTTGCGAAGCCAGCAATTTCCAAACTAACGAAATGCTCATCCGCTGACAGATGGCATCAACGCCTTGGCCATGTCGGGCCTTTGATAATGTCCAAAACGAAGAACTTCGCTCAAGGACTGGGCGCACTAGACACTAGCGATCTCTCACACTGTGAGGCTTGTCATCTCAATAAAGCACAGCGCACCGTAGTTCGAGAACCTCGTCCTATTCCCTTTGAGCCCCTGGATGAAGTCTTTGTTGATATGGTAGGACCCATAGACCCTAATATTTACAATCAAGCTTATGCCGTTATCATTACAGATTCCACTACACGTATGAGATGGTGGTTTGGTGCTGTTAAGAAAGACGAAATACCGGATCAGCTTATTGAATGGGTATCAGCAATAAAAAATCAGTATGGCAAAACTATTTGCATTTGTTTTTCTGATGGAGGAACCGAGATTCAAAAAAACACGCGGTGGCAGACCATTGCTCGAGAAAAAGGCATACGTCAAGATATTTCTTCTCCATACACACCAGAGCAAAACGGGGTGGCGGAGGCAGCCAACAAAGTCATCATTACTCGGGCACGCTGTTTATTAATTGATGCTGGTATGCCAGTTTGTTTTTGGTTTTGGGCAATTAATCATGCAATTTATCTGACTAATCACATTTACAATCTCTCCACCAGTGACGTACCTATCTTACACTTCAATAAGGGCCTCAATATTGCTCATCATAAATTGCTAGATTTCAGATGTCTCCCACGTTTTGGCTGTAAAGCCTACCAAACATTGAATAAGCCAGAAAAAGGTGGTAAATTTGACCCAAGAGCACAAATAGGATGGTTTGTTGGTTTCCAAGCCAATACAACTAAGAATGCTATCATTCTCTCCCCGCACAAAACGCCACAACATGAATGGTCTTGGAAAGTTTTCAACACCCCTCATGCCTCTTTCTACGAAAACTGCATGTATGGGCCCACTATGGCAAAGCTCAATGAATCAACACCTCTTGAGTATCATTCAGGGGGTGGTCTTGGATTTTACTACCCAGGTACCACGGAGAATGATCTAATACCTCCACCAACGCCTTCATCAAATTTAACGCCATCCCCATCAACACCGTTGCCTCCCAGTCCTTTACCTGAGAGCTCTATTGATGAACAACCGCTTGAGGGGGAGCCAGAAATTCATGAATCGTCCAGCCAGGGGGAGCCAGAGAATACAGAAAAATACGAGGACCATGCATCACAGCATGATGACCCTAGTGATCATGAGCACAGCCATAATATTTATGATACCTCAATGACACCTTTTGAGCCCCCAACTTACGTAGGCCAGAAAAGAAGACACTCTTCAAGCCCAGAGCCTCTACCTACAAGTAATCTGGTCCCTATAAGCTCCGTAGAAAATGATCATCTGCAGCAAGAAGATGAGGTTAACTATGATACTTTAATGACTCCTTTTTTCCCTCCATCTTACTCTGGCAAAAAGCGCATCCATTCACCAAGCCCCCCATCTTCTCCTCCCAGTTCAACAATGATAACTAGTCGCGGACGTACAGTTAAACGCCATGATTACAAACGTCTTAACTCTGGGAGAGCCGTCAAAATACACTCAGCCTACACTGATCCAAAATCATGGACAGAAGCGATGACGAGATCAGATGCAGACATGTGGATGGAAGCTGCCGAATCAGAGATGCAATCTCTAATCTCCACCGGCACTGCTATCATTGTAGATCGTAAAGAGGTTCCTAGAGATCGAAATATGCTTACTGGAAAGTGGGTATTCAAACGTAAAACCAATGCAGATGGCTCTTTAGATAAGTACAAAGCACGATGGACTGCACGAGGATTTACACAACTAAAAGGTCTGGACTACTTTGATACATTCGCTCCCACGCCTAGAGCTGAGACAACAAGACTTCTTCTGGCCCTTGGTCATCATCTTGGATGGCATAGAATCCAAGGTGACATCCCAGCAGCTTTTCTCAATCCAAACCTAGACGTTGTACTCTTCATACATATGCCTCAGGGATTCGAGCAAAAAGATAAAGTAATAAGACTTGAGAAAGGGCTCTATGGTCTCAAGCAAGCTGCGGCTTTATGGCATGATAACGCAAAATCGGAGCTACATAACCAGGGACTCGAAGCTACGGAATCTGATGTCTGCCTCTTTTCTAACAAAGAGAAAGATCTATTTGTCATACTTCATGTGGATGATTTTCAAATTCTTGGCCCAGATAAGAAGAAGATTGTCGGCCTTGCAAGAGCTCTAAAGGAAAAGTTTGATTTTAAGATCATCACAAGTGATCAGTTCCTAGGAATATTTTGTCAGTCACGAGGGGGAAAATCTAAAGCTTTCTCAAGGTTCATATGTGCGTGAATTACTATCGAGACATGGGCTTGCTGACTGCAAGCCAGCGACTACTCCCATGGAACGACGAATGGAACCATCATCTGAGCCAATTTCGGCTGAGCGCGTAACAATTTTCAATCAGATTGTGGGAGGTCTTCAGTACTTGTCAAATCAAACACGCCCAGATATATCATTTGCGACAAATCACCTATCCCGATTTCTTACTAATCCGTCTGAAGAGCACCTAACCGCTGCGAGGCACGTACTAAGATATATCTCCAAAGATCCTGACTCCGGTCTTATCTTCACCAAAGATCAAAGTCCTGTTCTAGAGGCATTCTCGGACTCAGACTTTGCAGGGGATCCCTTCACAGCACGCTCAACAACTGGATCTCTTATAAGACTCGGAGGTCCAATTTATTGGAGATCTCATCTACAGCGAGATGTTGTATTGTCTAGCACGGAAGCTGAATACCTTGCACTCACTGAGACCACACGACAAGTTACATGGACTTGCAATATTCTCGAAGAAATCGGACTCAGTGAGCGAATAAAAGGATCAAATTGCACTAGTATTTTCGTAGATAATCAGGCTGCCATTTCATTAACAAAGAACCATGACAATCACAAACTCTCACGTCATGTAAACGTTCGGAACCACTATTGCTGACAGCAATATCATCGTGGGCTAATTGATATACACTATATACCGACAGGTAAACAACAAGCTGACTCTCTTACCAAGCCCGTATCAACAGTTCGAATTGAATGATTGTAATAATTCTAGTTTTCCATGTATTACTTTTAACACTGTACACAGTGAGGGGGAGTGTTATGAATCCGAATCACGTGTTCATAGCCTTGGCGTTTGCGTAATGGGTCTGTTTGACAAAAGCATGTACATAACACTTTTCACAACACATTTTTAGTTAGACAGTATCATATACGAGCCATATTATTATCAACAATAATATCTTCTCTACATATCTCTGTCACACAGTGTACACTTTCACAACAATTAGAGCATCTGTTACTGGAGTATCAAGAGATGGGTTCTTTGTTTCTAGAGCAATTGAATCTGATGATTGCTTGGTCGATCCGGAGTGCTGTAGGTTGGCATTAATTGTAACAGATGGAGTATCTATGTCATTTCTAGGTCTACCACGGGGCTTACGGTCATCAAAATTGTTCGCAGTACCTTGAGGGCCTGTTGTGCAGTTTCGAAATCGTAGTTCTACCGTTCCACCTTTAATGTGTTCCATAACATTGAGCCTACTAGTTCTTGATGTGTATCCAAGTTCGGGATTATAAACACGCAATTGTTTATTTGTCGTATCACTGTAACCCATAAATACACCAACTCGCCCCCTATCAACCAGTTTATCTGTTCTCTGCCCTTTGGCTATGGTGTGAGGGTTAATATACAAGATACATTTACTCCCCCAAACTGCAATATGGCTTATGTCAGGTCGGACACCAGTAAATGCCTCTTCAGGGCTCACTTGTATTCCATCTATTACAGGGCCTGTTTGGGTGCGGTTTCGAATATATACATCGGTTTCCACAGCTTCATCCCAAAATTCAAGTGGCAAATCTGCGTCTTTAAGCATTGCTCTCATGCTATTTTCGCATGTTTGAATACTTCGTTCCACAGGCCCATTTTGGTTAGATGTTCCGATTGTGGTTGGTTCTGAACGAGTTCCTTGTTCTAGTGACCACTTGGAGATGACTTTTTGAAGTTCAGCCGCATTATCAGAGCGTACAGCCTTTATAATTTCATCTGATTGTAGCTGCACAGAATTTTTCCATTGATCGAGAGCAGAAAATGCTTCACCTTTTGTTTTACAACATAGAGCCCATAACTTTCTAGAGAAATTGTCTAGTATTATTATAAAATATTTATTTCCACAAATGGACGATGGAAATGGGCCGGCTATATCAAAATGAATCAATGCTAATTTTGTGAGCTTCCAAGGCGAAATTTTCTTAGATGTAAGATTTCTCATCTTTGTCAATAGGCAAGTCTCACATACGCGCTCTTCTTTAGAACTAGGGACTTTGATTGGACGTGAGAGATTTGTGACTAGGTGTAAGTTTCTGAGCTTTTGGGGACCAAGATGAGCAAATCTTCGGTGATAGAGTATGTACCTTTCTTTTTCTTTACTTGTAAGCTCTTTGTTGTCTAAAAGTTCCTCGTCAACAATCATCTTATCAGCGGTTTGGTCAGAATTTGTCGCATTGAGTGCCTGATCATGATCTACGTTGTCGATATGAGATACTATATAAAGCCCATTACGCATTGTAGCAGTTATAATTGTACGATTTTTTCTCTTGAAGTACATGTGGTTTTCATCAAAGGCACCTTTCAGACCTCCATGGCGGCAGATTTGTCTACTTGACATCAAGTTGATTCCAAGCGATGGTACATATAGCACATCTCGCAGGTACATAGAAGATCCATCTTCACATGTCATCTTAACATCGCCTTTTATTTGTGCGTACAATTTTCCTCCTCCCACCATGATAGTTCGCCGTGGAATATGCTTTAGCGATCTGAAAAGAGATAAATCGTCAGTCATATGTGTAGATGCGCCGGTATCACTGGCCCAAGTAGATGGAGTAGCCTTACTGATAAGTGCTCGAGATATCTGGACATGTTCGTGGGTTAGAACATCCGAATCTAAATCTGAATCTTCCTCAACTTCCGAGTCAGAATTCGTACAAGCTTCATATGCCCTATCCTTGCCTTTGAAACCGACCTTCTTTTCCACATTTTCCGGGTATCGAATTTGTGAAGGAGAACGAGCTTGAGACAGCGAAGAACGACCTGAATCTCTCTGCTTCGGTGCATTGCGAATGGATTTTGTTGTTCTTATATATTCTTGAACAGCATCTTGTGCAATCTCCATAAAAGGACAGGCTTTGATAAAATGTCTTCTTCCACACAAGTAACATGGTGGAGAATATCCTGGATCTTCGCTCTGTTCTAAGGTTGCTCGTAAGACTCTCGAGGATCGGATTTTGTCATTTTGAAAGCTAGAAAATGCATTGTCATTACGCTGGCTTGAGATAAGACGACTCTCTTTGGTTTGAAGCCGCTTTAATTTTTCGTCCACTGGAAGATCTGTCATGGCGTCAAGAGTGTCAATTATTACAACATACTCCTTCCGAAGTGATCGTATTAGAATCAAAAGTAAAGCTTCGTCTTGATAACAGTGTTTTGATCTCATATCAGCCGCGTACAACTTGCGTCGATATTCTTTTAATTTATCCCATCCTTGGATGATTGTCATGTCATCAAGGGAGAAATTCTGGATGAGTGTCATGTACTCATTGGCAGTGGTCGAGTCAGTCTGCTGGTATTTGGAACGAAGATAGGCCCAAAGACTGAAGGCGGAGTCGTACTCATCATATGAGGCCTGATCATCGAGAGAAAGTAATCTAAACATTAAATCGATTGCGGTTCCTTCATCTCGAAGGTACTTCTCCTTTTTATCTATGTTAAGAATGGGGTCATGAAAATTCTTAGCATTATCTGGGGAAGATGCCACTCGACATGCATTTGTTAATGTTTGGGTAACCACATAGTATACCCCTCTTCCTCTTAATTTTACCTGATAATGGCGAAACCAAGAGTCGTGATTCTTCCCATCCAGGACAGGTATACCCCAGCTATTTTCTTCCGACATTCTCTATAAAGTCGGGGTGGCGGTTACTGTAAGTGTAATTTTTTTTTTTTTTTTTTCGAACGCGCACCTAATCTTGTGCTTGACGCACCCGAGAAAAGGTTGATAAAATGGACTGCTTGTGCTTTGGCGTTGCACCGGAGAAGTCGGGTCTGGGATTGAGTTACTCACGGTCCCAGGAGTCTTTTCCTTTTAATACTTCAATACATGTGACACCGGGCTCATAACCTATTGAAATGTATAACCCACTACTTAGTTCGTGGACTTGTTGGTAGAGGGAAGCTTATGCAATAATGAAGGATAAAAGGATGTCAATTCGACTACTCTTCTAAACACAGATACCAGACTCCTTTTAATCCCAATAGATAGCCCGTGCGGGATCTCCTATTAACAGCAGTAAACAACACTAACACAGGGTATACGCAATCTCTGTTCGCCAAACACCAGTCTGTCGGGACTACTAATTATCGAGCCTAGTAGGATCGACAATGTGTATCCTAACATAGAAATAATAGAAAGCTCAACACCCAAACCCCTCATCAATAAGTGCCATTAATCATCACCTGACTTATCTCTGTACTCCATAATTTTAACAACTCCTCTATTTTCCCACTCGCTTCACTAAGTGTCAGATTGGAGCACAGGCGTTTGACTTGAAGCGGAATTGAAGGGTGAGAAGAGGTTGGATGGGTCGTAAGAGATGACTGAAGGTCTACTGGAGATAGCTAGGAGGAACTAAAGGTTTGAAAGATGGGTAATATAAATGACTAAGAGGTCTAAAGGTTTGAGTGGGTACTAGTGGTAACTAAAGGTACAAGAGGTAATCCGAGGTAATCCGAAGGTGTTGGGTATGACAGAAAACTAAGCGTGGAGAGCTCAGCTTCAGTAGACCAAGCCCTTATTTATTTACATGATTTCCTTCCATTGTTCCACCATGACATAAGTCTTATCTTAATAATAGAGTACCCAGTGCCAAGAGCTACGGTATTGTCATAGCCGCTTGGAAGAAGACTAAAAATATATACTAAATTAAGAACGAAACAGGGAATCCTTACACTAAGTGATATAATCTGTGCCTAACAGCCACAAGCTTTTCCAAACCAATCCGCTCAACAAATATAATATATTTGTTAATTTGCCCCAAAGAAAATCTACAGTAGCCGTTGCTCTAAGATTGATAAACAACGATATTGTACTTAGTAGATCTCCCATGCATTTTGTACTAGACTCGTGACAATGAGAGGCATTGGAGGGGGTATAAATCTAGATAGCTATCCTTAGTTTATAGGCAAAGATGTCCTACATGTTCCCACAGGGACATAGATTCAATATGGGAATGAACGCCAAAAACAAGGAATTGTTTGACAGATGCTGGGAGAGTGTGTTAGACTCTTCGAGGCAATTGAATAAATATAAAATGTAAAAAGTGTCTATTGATTCCTGGCTGCCCTTCTTCTGTCTATTAATATCTAGATTATGTATGTTCAGAAAATGGCAATGCTCGATCTGTCCCCTACTTGTCCCCATGAACTAAGTTTCTCATGATTTAGAACAAAACATCTCTAGTCAGCAAATATAGAGTTCTTGCTACTATAGCCCAAGCAAAACACCGTTGTCCGAAACAAGTAACTCCAAGCTTTGAAAACCTAACACCTTAACTCTAAATCTGACATTGATTGCTTCCAAACTAACCATAGTTTAATAGAGTGTATGCGAGAGCTCAGAAAAACTGAAATATAGGGACCAAATTCTAGGGAAGCCATTGAAGTTAACAGTAAGGCAATGGCCACCTCTGAGAAATTTAGGGCTCTATAGTGTAAGTGGAGTAAAAAGAGAAGGAGATTAGATAATTCGAAAGTGAATGCAGCTGGGATTGTTTTGTCAAAAATTTAAAGACCAGCTAAGGATGTTGTAAAGGTAAGAGCTTACCGAGGTTAATTGGCAGAAGGTTTACGGATGATTATCGATGAATCAATGCGAACTGCTGATATATTTGGTATTCAGAACTATGAGGATTTAAGAGGTAGAAAGCGCTAATTATATACACATATGAGGTGGCTAAACCCTCGCCTCATTTTCCCAAATCAGTATCACAGAATATTCTAGTATCCTCCATCTGGTTGTATAATGTAGAGACACTTTCCATACAGTGCTTTATTTTTCCTCTACTCATCATGGAGCCATCGGAAAAGTTCATCCTTCACCATCAGTGATCATTACCCTTGTGCATCGTAATCCTAGCCATCGCCAGCACAACAAAGGAGCAGACAACTAACAATTCAAGCATATGTCAAAAGAAGCAAAGGTACATGACCACAAGTGATATCCCCAATTAGTCTCTGAGAGAGTACTAGAAGTTATAGTAACTGAGACAATCAAGAAGGCCATGTAATCCATACACACCTGGCCACAAATCATACAGCTATTTTGACTTTGATTGATAATTAAATGAATGAGCTCTCCAACCTCATGACTTAGGGGTCACTGATTCCTTAAGACTACTGTTTTTGACAAGCCTTTTCTGTATATCCTTCTTCAGTTATCCCGCACTCTATTAATGTAATCTGCTTTGATGGATGAGAAACTTGTAGTTTATATGACATAACAGCTTTTGGTGGAGAAGAATATCAGTAGCTATTATATTACAAGGGTCAGGAATTAAGCTCACTTGTAAATGGAGGTCTAAAGGCTCTCGTAAAGGTAAGATCGTGATTAGCTGTACTACCAGAAAATATGATACCACCACATTCTGATTGTCCAGGATGCCGGCCAAAATTAAACTGTAAACCCTTTTCGTAAAGATTATTTGCTGCTGTATTGATAGTAAAGTCATCAATATATTGTTGACTAGGGCACTTGTAAACTGCAGCAATTTCGAATATGAAAAATCCAAAAATTACGGACAAATAAACAAGATGTGGAGATCTCATTTTTAATATATTGCTAGCAATTCTTATTTCAGGAATGATGATTCAGATTGATTAGAACTTTGTTTTGTATTTTGACTTAGACCCAAATCCATTCAAGTGTTTTTTTGGCAAAGCTCATTGGTGAAGTAATTAAAGTAGTTTAAGTGCAAACTATCAAGATGATGATGGGTGAAAATTTCTATTATATCTGAAAGGGCCCCAATTATTGAGGGATATATTCTGAGGATTCCTATCATTACGAAAATATACGAGTAATAATTGGCTCAGAATCATGACAAATACAATAAATACAAGCATTCTCACATGAGTGAAATAAATGATTGTATAAGAGTACTCTTCTAGCTGGTCCTTGTAGCCTGAATAAAGCTATTCTTAGACAAGATTAAAGGGTTCTTGGTATTCTTCGGCTGGAAATTTCATTGTTTATTATCATGAAAGTCGTTACAAGCTGTGGCTGACAGGGAGTAATCTGGTGAATGAGGTTGTCTACCAACAAGCAAATCTCCTGAGATATGATTATAGATTCCTATTTACAAATGCATGTGCGTTGTGCGTTGTGCGCTTTGCGGTATGCAACCTGAATACTAAACAATAATATATGGCAAATTATAATATCTGTTTCCTTGAAGGTTGAGAGGCACTTTATAATTATTTGTGTCCATGTCTAGCCTCACTATCCAGAGAGGATTGTAAGTGTTAGAGTATGGAGAGAACTTCGGAGTAAGAATTGCCTGAGAACGGAGAAGAAGTTCAGTTTTGCTTAATTGACTAATAGACTACAGGTATTACGATATATACAGTGGATTTACAAGGAAGAAAGGTTACCCGGAACCGACTCGACTGCAGAAAAGTGAGATCCCAGACCAGAAAAGAATTATCCACTGACTCAGAATACTGGGTCATGCCATAGAAAATACGAACAAACCAATGACTGGATTTGTTCGGGAAGAATTGGATTCAAGCGGACTCAAACGTTGAGTCTGATTGGATCAGAAGTATGGGCTCCTGCCTGAACTCAGAAATATAGTTCAGGCAAGATGCATGCAACCACATTGGTCGATAGAAAGAAATGCAGGAAGCTATATTTCCAACAGTAAGCCTTCTTAGTCACACACTACATCATCGAATTATAATTTTAATTTATTCATATGTTCAAATGCTCTATTGAACAATGCAGATGTTGTGGGCTGTGCCAGATCTTAGTAAGACTGGGAGGGTTGAATGTTTAGAAGACACGTGGCTTACTGCCCCACTTGACGAGGTCCGGTAAGGAATTAGGGCCTATGCAGGTTCAGCGTGGATTCCTTAACAGCTAACCTCTTGATTTCTTCTGGGAGGTGGCAGACATCATATCATGTCACAGACCGGCATTTTGTTATGATGTGCAATAATAGAGTAGTCGATAGTAGGGCATTGTGTAAGGCCATAGGCCACAGGACAATATTATTAGTGTATCAGTTAAGCTATGTGACGGCTTGTGAGCCAATGATTCCTGAAGCCTTCGATGGCTATCAAAGGCAACCTTCATATTCTATCACTCCTGGGATTCTCAGCTAACTAATATGGATACAAAATCGCCACTGAGACTACGTAAAGGGTAGTCCTGTGGGTACAGGTGAGTAGTTGAGACTGTTATCGCTCGGGACTCACAATATCAGATTCATGGGGTGATCAATATCGAAGTCTAAGATAAGCAGAAGGTTATCTCGCCTTTCTTCGATGGACTACCATGCTCTATATACATCCTATGCTATTGCCCTGAGCGGCGATCCGGTCTTATCTAACTAGTGGTAAGACGACGCTCATACCTCGTCTCTAGCTCACGGTTATCTACCCTTCAGGATCCACAGTGCCAAGGATATCAGAAGCATTACCCGTGTGGCAGAATAAACCTTAAGCTAGTATTATTGCCACTGTGAACGTAGGCTATATTTAGATACCTCTGGATGTGTATAAGTAGCACGGGAGACTTGCAAGTAGTTTACTTCTCCATAGATGAATTATAGCTTTACCTTTCAATCATACAAATGCCCATTTGCTTTCTATATTGAAACTGTGACAGGCGAGTATATATATCATTTCCTAGGTGTACCCACAATAAATGTTACAGGTGTATTCTTACACATTCTGTTCAGGAGGACGAAGGCTGAACACCTGTCAGTGGTGTCCTCTACAAACCTGGGGGTGAAATATTCCCCAAGAGCCGAGATTCATTCACGACAAAGGGTGGATTTGAGAGTTTTCGTCGAGTTGGCAATTGGGGGGTGTGGCTTTGGCTTATTTTTGGTCGAAAATCCGACTTGCAGAGATTTCACAACTGCACAACTCAACGAAATCAATCATCTACACCCCTGATACAAACCGCAGACAGGCTATAACCTGTCTGATGTTCGTATCACAACAACCGACACCTTCAAGATCTTAATTTCTTTCTCTGGAAAATCATTCCCTGCTAAACTCATCTCGCGGCCCTCTCCATAATCATTTCACTATGTACCGAAGCTATCTCATACCTCCAAAAGTCAAATTGCCATTGAAGAAGTAAGAAGATGTCTCACACTCCGCAACTGCCAGTCTCTGTGAAGGCACGATCGAAATACTGGCCTTAAATGCGTCCTCACCTCGGCCAAGGGCACCAACAACTCGACCTGCGACGAATTGCCACCGACAAAATACGTACGACATTTTGCCAGCACACATACTAGAACGTTCGACAAAGGCTGGGGCATCGGTGCCTCGGTCTTGAGCTCTCAGTTGGATTTTCGACCTCCACGGTAAGGGTTACAACAGCGATGGGGGAAGGCCGGAGTGGTGGACAGTCTACAAATTTTCTGGGATGGTGAGGTTGACTACAGGGCACAGGGATACTGTATGGGGAAAAATAGGGAATATAAACTGAGGAGACCTTTTTGGGCAACTGGATGAGGCCTCTAATGAAGAAGACGACCCCTGGATGAGATGAGGAGATGCTGAGATGAGCCAAAGCTGGGACTGAATTGAAGGGAAAAGTTACAGATCGCGAAGGTGTCAAGGTCTGGGGCACATGGTAGTGTCACGTTTAACCCTCGCTGACTAAGGTGGTTAGCATAAGCAAATAAGCGAGGTACAATAAGTAGAATGGTCCTCTTGGACTTCTTGTAGCTTCGTGATCAATCTATCTATTAATAAGGACATTGTCTTATTCCGTGACATATTGATCACCACCTAGCTGAATTTACTTTGTAATGCATCTTTCTCCAAGTCATGGACAATTTAACCTCCCAACCCATTCCCATACTGTTGTGCCTGGACCCACATAGCTACAGTGCACAGCTCCAGTTATGATGGTCACGCGACTGCATGCATTTGCTCTGTTTGCTCCTGCCTCGTTGAGTTAGTATAATTAGTAAGCAATAGTCTAGGGACTATAAGTAGAGAGCTTTCCTCCACAGTAGATAGAGCAAGCAATTCAGTCTTTCCTCATTCTACAGAGATCATTCTCCACTCCTCTTCTTGACCTGTCCGGCCCAGCAGCCCATCTGTGATAACTAGCAGCGAGCTCCCACAAATTGTATGTACACCCAAATCATAGACCTATCACAACACATACCTAATTTCGCATCCTACAGACGGGCCGAGCCCACACCCGAATCTTTTAATTTTGCTAGCAACCTCTGTGGCAAAGAATTCAGGAACATTGGCCCTGTAGTAATCTCTACCTCTGATATCGCTCCTATTCTAAAATATATCTAAGTCAACCCTGCTATTGCCCTACTCAAACTCCAGCGAGCTTTCCACATTGCAGGAAATCTCATTGCACGTCACAGGGACCTCGAAATATCCGACAAGAAAACCAAGGAGAAAATTGACATACTCGAATCTAATTTCAACGACCTTCAATTTGAACACAACAATCTATCCACGCAACATGAAGCGGAGATGAAAGGTGCACAAAAACTGATATTGGCACTCAATCTACCTGAGCTCACGAGCTTAACAAGCAAAAGAAGAGAACTGTCTAGACCTTATATACATCCAAAATTTTCTGGTACCAATAATAAACTACTAACTCCTTTCATTTGTGACTTGCGCAGGAAGCTCGAAGTCAACGCCGATTGGTGGGACACAGAAAGACTACGAATGTTCTTCGTTGCGTCATGTTTCCCCGAAGTCTCGATCACAAAAAAACTGTTGATAGTGGCTTTAAATCTGACAGCAAGATACTTTACAAATCTGTTGAGGACATTATTAGCCTCCTCAAACAGACTTTTGGTGATGTAGACGAGAGTACCACTGCACAAAGTGAATTGAAGGGGTGTTTTCAAAAGAACCAACCTCTTGCTACCTTTCTTCCTCATTGGATGTCGCTCTCAGAGCTTTCTGGATTTAATGATAGCGCTTTAATATCTTTTCTTAAGGATGCACTCCATCCTGATATCAACAATTGCCTTTCATTCATTAAAAAGTCCGATATTCCCGAGTTGCTCCATGATTTCATTGCTTTTGTACGTGAACAAGTCTCAAGGGCGAGGTTAGGACAGTGTTCCACAGGGTGCGTATGTGGTCTAACGGAGATCTAGGTGGTAGATGAAGGTGATGAGTGGGTCGAAGGGATGACTGGTCTTCTCTAGGAAGAGACGAATTGGTAGATAGTAGCGATAGAGGCTACACGTGGGTCTTGCTGATGAAGAGCTGGAAAGAGATAAATGGTCTTCCCGAAGAAGAGATGGGTAAACAAATGTATTGTTAAGGTAATTGAAGAAGACGTTGCGTGAAGAATAATGCTTCTTCACACCGAGTATTTATATACATAAAATTACCAAATAGCATGTACCACACCGCCTCTATGCCAAACAATCTGCTACACATCACCTAATGAGACTAGCCTACTCTTATCAGTCTTCCTTGCTAGTTTTAAACGTACATTGAACTAATGTTTGTGTTTTAGCCTAGCCATCCACATGACGTTTCATATTACGCTATGCCACAACGATCCATGAAAACAAGACGAAATATTACGAAATTTAGACCCGAAATATTTCTTAATAAACTGCTGAAAACATTATAATTACGCGTACAATCTCTTAACAACAACCCCCACGCTGCTCCCAGTCCCCCAAAATACAGAGCTGACAACATCGCAAGGAGTTGATGCCATGGATCTCAGTTCAATCCATGTAAATGGTCTCCAACTAGTCAGCAAGTGGACTGCAAAAGATGTGGGTGGGAATACTACCAACAATATCGAAAAAGCAAATTGTTGCGCCTACAACGCGTTAAATAACCTTTGCATTGTTTGTGACTCCAAGGACCACATCCCACGCAACTGCCCTGCATCTTTTCAAAATTGTAAAAAGAAAAAGACCGAAAATTTGTATAGTACAATTATTGCTGAGGAGGGTAAAGGGAAAGATTCGGTCCGTCTACAAGAGGCGGAAAATTTGTAGCTTCCGGAAAAAGGCACCGCCGGGAGCATATAACCAATGATGTAGAAGTAACTGTTTGTATATCTTCATTTAAAGAAGAGCACCATGATCATTTGCTATTACCTTGCAAAGTTAGTGATATTAATGGAACAATTATTAAAACAAAAGCTTTTCTTGACTGTGGATGTACTACAACTTCTATTATTGACATTGACGTGTGCGCAAATTACAAACTATACACTTACCCACTCCATAAGGCAAAAAGAATTATTACGGCTGATGGAACTGAATCACTTAGCGGCTTAATCACTCATGGAGCCAGACTTAAACTTCAGATCGGAAATCACTTGGGAGAAATCGACGCTTTGGTGACTAAGCTGGGAAATTATGACTTTATCTTAGGACTCCCTTGGCTTTCTCTGCATAACCCTTTTGTCAATTGGGCTTCAAAAAAAGTTACCTTTGACAAAGTGTATTGCCAAAAATATTGTTTTGATCGCAAACCCAACTATTTGGTACCTCAAAACCCGCCCCAAATTGCCTTTTTCAATAAACCTAAGTTTGATACTCCCGGAAAACCTAGAAAAGTCGGCACTGCTGCCTTTTTATTGCTAGCAGATCGGGAAGATGTAGAAGTTTTCAGTACTTGTATTGAAGAGATTGATCTTCAGCTTCAAAAAAAAGAACGTGGAAATATGTTGAAACACAATGTGTCCTGCGCAAAAGTTTCACTCGAAGATATCTGGATTGCACTCGACCCAAAACCTTTTACTGACCCAAAAATCAAGCTTCCTTCGCATTTTCACCAATTCCTTCACTTATTTGACGGCAAAGAAGCTGATATTCTACCTGAACATCGGGATTGCAATAATTTAAGGATTCCCTGTTTCATTCTTAATTTAGTATATATTTTTAGTCTTCTTCCAAGCAGCTATGACAATACCGTAGCTCTTGGCACTGGGTGCTCTATTATTAGGATAAGACTTATGTCATGATGGAACAATGGAAGGAAATCATGTAAATAAATAAGGGCTTGGTCTACTGAAGTTGAGCTCTCCACGCTTAGTTTTCTGTCACAACCACCACCTTCGGATTACCTCGGATTACCTCTTGTACCTTTAGTTACCACTAGTACCCACTCAAACCTTTAGACCTCTTTAGCTATTTACATTACCCATCTTTCAAACCTTTAGTTCCTCCTAGTTATCTCCAGTAGACCTTCAGTCATCTCTTGCGACCCATCCGACCTCTTCTCACCCACCAATTCCGCTTCAAGTCAAATGCCGGCGCTCCAATCTGACAGATCATAAGATTAATCTAAAACAGGGTGCTATTCCACTATCAGGACCTTTATACCAAATTTCGACTAAAGAACTAATTGTTTTACGAAAATTTCTCAATGAAAATATAGCAAAAGGGTTTATCCGCCCAAGTACATCTCCAGCAGCTTCTCTGGTACTATTCGCCAAAAAGCCGGGAGGAGGACTCAGATTTTGTGTCGACTACCAAGCACTAAACGCAATCACAATCAAGAATAAGTATCCACTTCCTCTCATACAAGAGACATTATATCAACTAAGTAGAGCAAAGTATTACACCAAGCTTGACATTATTAGTGCCTTCAATTGCATTCGGATGCAAGAAGGACAAGAATGGCTAACAGCCTTCAACACAAGATATGGCCTATTTGAGAGCTTAGTAATGCCTTTCGGGCTGTGTAATGCACCGGCAACCTTTCAAGCTCGGATACACAAAATCTTGCGACCATACCTCGACATCTTTTGCACTGCATATATTGTTGAAATATTGTATATCCTGGAATGCCAAGGATAACTCATTTGTAAGTCCGGCTAATTAGGTTATCAAATTCACCTTCCTATATCATTGTCATCAGCACATTCCTCACGGAAAGTTTAATGCATATTGGCATTTATTTCACACTAGCATTCCATCAGATGATTATGTATCAAATGCAGGTTAAAGGTTTCTCGGATCTATTACCGACACACATGTAATTAGCTTTATATTTCTGGCTTATATATCTGTACGTATATAGATTTACATCTACAGGGATCATAACTTATGATCCATGGAGATTGATAAATACTGGTCAAAAACCTCAGTTGATAAGATATGCGCACACGCAATCTCACTCTTATCAGCTCAGTTTACTCAGAACCATACATCTCAATACACTTGTTTCCAGTCAATTTTCCTTCTACAACTTCATACGAGACTTACTGTATCGGTCTAACAGCCGACACTGATTCCGCTATAACCTCCATATTTGATCAAGCTCATAACTTTAACATATATTGATGACATTCTTATCTATTCAGATAGCCTAGAAGAACATCGTAAACACGTCAAACAAGTACTCGAAGCGCTTTGCGGAACTGGTCTCCAGCTCGATATTAAAAAATGCGAGTTTGAAGTCCCTGAAGTCAAGTATCTAGGAATGATTATTTCAACAACTGGAGTAAAAGTGGACCCCCAAAAGATACAATGTATTAAAGACTGGAAACCGCTACAAGATATCAAGGATGTACAGGCATTCCTTAGATTTTCCAACTTCTATAGGAGGCTTGTAGATAAATTTTCTTTGATTGTAAAACCACTAGTAGCACTTACAAAAAAAGATGCAACGTTCTTGTGGTCAGACTCATGCCAAAAGGCTTTTGAGTCATTAAAAAGTTCTTTCATCAAAGCCTCTGTCCTTAAACATTTCGACCCTGACCGTAAAATTTACCTTGAAACAGACGCATCAGATTTCGTAACTACTGCAGTACTATCACAAGAAGATGACGAAGTGTTATAATAACGAGGTCATGAGGGGACATATGAATACCTGAAATGGATGCAGATGATTATGGATGCGCGGATATAATTTGATGTAGCTGTAGTGAGAAGATGTGTTGGAATGGACAGTAGTGAGATGGTTAATTCTCTATCTAACTGCGGAAGCATTGCTTCCTTATACATACATTCAGTACCCCAGTCCTGATCAGGCACTCACCACAGGTGCTTCCTACTTCTGTCACAGTAACCACTTCCATAGCCCCTGACAATATCTCCTGTCATAACTGTTGAAATTTGTGCTATATGGTAATGAAGGGTATCATTAACATGGAACGTAGAAAGGTATAAGTTCTCTAGCCAGGTTCATGATGACTCATACATTGACCAGCCTCCCAATTATCCACAATAAGCCAGTAATTGTGTCCCTCGCTTAGTTGTAATAATTAGTTTAAGTAGCACTCTGATACTAAGTGGGTTTAATCAACAACTCTCCACTATAGTTTTCAGACTCTTCAATCTCCCAACTCGCTTCACTAGGTGATATTAAACAGAAGCCTAACAGCTTAAGCTTCTCTACACAACTTCCATTATAACAGGTTATGACCCGGTGCCCAAAGAAAAGCATTAATATCCTAGAATTTCCCTTTTCTTTATTATCCAATCAATCATCCAACAGTTCAACAGAAAAATGGCAAACTTACCTTCGAACCCAATTTCCTCCACATCTGATAAAGATAACAAAAGATTCTTTGCAAAGCGACTAAATTGCACGCTTCGAAATATGTCGTTCTCTAATGTCACCCAACTCGTCGGACACGAGAACTACGAGTCATGGGTAATCACGATGGAGGCAATCTGGAGAGGTCAGAAGCTCTTTGAACTCGTTGTGAATGGAAAGAAACCAAAGGAAGATGCTTGCCTTGAAGAGCAGGAAGCATACAGCGAATTGTCTACAATTGCTGTTAATATATATATCTTGGTGGTGTCTCCAAGTATACTGAGAAAAATTCTCAAACTACAAGACCCCCATCTGATGTGGAACCACTTGAGTGCCGAATTTCATCGGACCAATAAGTTCACATTGGTTCATCAACTTGGATCTTTGATGTCGCTCTCGAGCACATACGATCCCAGTGGCACGATGACTTCTTCCATTGATGTATATGAGAACGAATACTTTCGGACTACATCTTTAGCCCGAGAATCTTCTAGTCTCAGTCGTCAAAAGATTGCTGATTTTTTGGATGATGATGAGATAAAGAGGGATATGATACTGGCATGTCTGAGTCGACATCACAAGAATATCGTTGACAATTTGGTGACAAAGGATAATTTATCCTACACTGAAGTTAAGCAGCGTCTTCTAGATCTTGATCATGAATTTCCAATTCAATCCTCTTCTCACTCAGCCCATGTCACGCATCACAGGAGGCCGAAAAATGACACTTCCAAAGCATCAAGACCCTATAAAGTCTTTAAATCTAAACATCCTAAAGATTCTAAACCGAAAGAATGTTCCTACTGTAGGAGACACTTTCCGTTGGAGTATAGAGGACATGTTTGGAACGCTTGTGTCAGGCTCCGAGAAAGAAACTCATCAATAGATAAGGGCTCCAAGGATATCCAAGAACGAGCAAATGCTGCTGTCAGTGGACCTCAAGGGGTAAGTCATCGTCCTTTCTATTTTGATACCTGTGCAACAGCTCATATGTGTCCTTATCCAGAACGATTCGAACGACTTTCAGTTTGCGCGGTCATGTAATGTCAAGCTCAAATGAAAAGATATCGATTGAAGGAAAAGGAACAGTGCTATTAAATTGTATACTATCAAATGGAAATATTTCTACTTTTAAAATTGATGATGTACTATACGTGCCCAAATTATCCCTACCACTGTTTTCTTGGAAAAAGGCTAGATCCAAAGGATACATGCTCCAAGATAATGGTACTACGATGAAGATATATAAAAATAATAAAATATGGTTGGAAGCTTACTACGATGGCCCGTTACCCGTGATCAAGGAAATGGCCAATAGTTATGAAACTGCATGCTCTACCTTTGAATTTTGGCATGAGGCTCTCTGTCATTCAGCACCTTCAATGATGTCTAAGACAGATAAGCTCATCCAAAACTCTGGTATTATACCAAGTCCACCAGAAAACTTTTACTGTGATGCTTGCATGTCTTCGAAGTCGGTACACCATAAACCACCCCCATCTATTTTCCGAGCAAAACATAAAGGTGAATATATTCATTCAGATCTTGCAGGTCCATTCCCTGTTCCATCTTATGGCAACGCGCTTTATTACATAAGTTTCATAGACGATGCAACTCGATGCACTACTATCCGATCCCTAAGATATAAATCTGATGCAGCACAAGCTATCATAGATTTTATTACGGCCTTGGAAACTCAGTACGATTGCAAAATCAAGTTTCTTAGGACAGATAATGGCGGCGAATATGTCAATGAATCACTATCCAAATATCTCGCTCAGAAGGGGATAAGTCACCACTTGACTCCTCCCTATTCTCCGGAATCAAATGGTGTAGCCGAAAGACTCAACAGATCAATTGCTGAAGGAGTTCGTGCAATGTTGATCACAGTCAAAGATAAACGGTTGTGGGCTGAAGCAGCGCAAACATTTGTTTACACTAAAAATCGTATACACATGGCTCTGTAAATGGACAGACCCCATATGAAGCTTTCCATGAGAGAAAACCATCCATTCTACACCTTCAACCCTTTGGAAGAGAATGCTACGTGCATGTCCCCATGGCGAAGCGACCATCTGGAAGCAAGCTTCTACCAAGGGCAGAGAAAGGTTTGTTCGTTGGATACACCGAAGTTGATCACCACTATCGAATATTTGTGTCTCAAAGGAAACAGATAGTTATATCAGGCGACGTGGAATTCCTACCTTACCATGTTGATAATTCCGTCTCTGAGAAAACTTTTGATTCCTATCCACATACCATAAATCAACCAGACTTATCAACATCATCCTTGATGTTGACCAGTTTGTCAGATCCTCCAAATGTTGGACAAGAACAAGATATTCGAAATATTCATCAAAATCAAGATCCATGTCTGGCTGTTCAGCCCAATTTAAGAGAGCCGCCATTGCAAGAACCGTCGTCGATTCCAACTACTGTTCAGATCGAGCCCCAACCAACAGCAGCTTTGTCAAATCCACCCGACCCATCAAATGAAGATTCAAGAACATCCGTCAACTCCAGACCAAAGCGCACGATACGTCCTCGGACATATGAAGACACGATAACGGGGGAATGGTGGAAAGCTTCTCGTGATCTTCCTCAACCCGCATCGCAGATTTCAACTTGTGGCAATGGAAATGAGTTAGCCTTGTTAAATATTCATGATGAATCTGAGCCCAGCTCCTACAGTGTTGCCAAGTCATCACCTAACTGGGCTTACTGGGAAAAGGCATTTGATGAGGAGATAGCATCCCTTAAAGATAACGACGTTTGGGATGTTGTTCCTCGGCCTACAGGACGAAAAGTTGTCAATGGTAAATGGGTGTGCAAAATAAAAAGAGACGCACATGGGGAAGTTGAACAATACAAAGCACGTTACGTGGCCAAGGGATTCTCACAGATCCAAGGGCTTGACTATGACGAAACCTTTGCTCCAGTTGTACGACTTGATTCATTACGGTTAATCTTGGCGATTGCAGCATCTAAGAAATGGAAAACGAGACAGCTCGACATTAAAACTGCATTTCTTTATGGAGTCTTGAATGAGGATATTTACATGGAACTTCCTGAAGGGTACAGGCAAGGAGATCATGTTGCTAAACTTAAAAGGTGTATATACGGACTCAAGCAATCACCTCGGGAATGGTTCTTCAGGTTGGCTGAATATATCATTCCTTATGGTCTTGCTCCTTCCCTATTTGATCCCTGTGTATTCATCCACAACACAGGTAAAATGATCATTGCAGTTTACGTGGACGACATAGTACTGATTGGAGAACAAGATGAGGTCATCGAAGATTTAGTGAACCACTTCAAGACCGAATTTAAGGTCAAGGATATGGGAACTCTTCACTGGCTACTTGGAATCCAGATCGAGTACTCAAATGTAGGTATCACTCTATCGCAGTCTGCATACATAAATAGAGTCCTGGATAGATTTTCGATGCAAGATTGTAATACGGTCTCCACGCCTATAGAGTGTAACCAACCGCTAAAGGCTGCGCAAAATGGAGAGCCTAGGGCCAATGCTACTCTGTATCAGCAAATAATCGGATCTATAATGTATATCATATCTGCCACTAGACCTGATCTTGCATATGCAATCTCTCACCTCTCTCAATTTAACTCAGATCCATCTGTCACTCATCTAGGTTCTGCCAAGCGAGCTCTACAATATATCAAGGGGACAAAAGATGTCGGTTTGTTATACAAATTTGAATCTTCCCTGGTTCTCAATGGATACTGTGACGCATCATACGGAAATTGTCTCGATACACGCAGAAGTTTCTCTGGTTATTTATTCCAACTTGGTCAATCCACAATCTGCTGGAAGTCTCGCAAACAACGTACTGTTGCTCACTCTACTTGTGAAGCTGAGTATATGGCACTGTCGTACGCAACTAAGCAATTCCTCTGGATTGTATAAGGACTTCACCAAATATTGGATAGAAATATACCTGCTTCTCTGTCAACCGATAATAATTCCGCGATTGATCTAGCACATAATCCAAAGCTCAATGATGCAACAAAGCAAATTGACATCGCTTATCATTTCACTAGAGAGCGAGTTGAAGATGGAACGCTCACCTTACTACATATTCCGTCAGCTGATAATCTTGCGGACATCTGTACAAAAGGTCTACCAAAACCAAGACTAATGCACTTGTGCACAAATATCTTTGGTACAAAGTGAGAAGGGGTGTTGAAATTGGTGCTATATGTTAAATGACAAGGTGTGTCTAGCTGCTACAGGGGCGATCCGAGTCAGGCAGAGTCAAACACATAAGTCGCATCAATTACGCTATTCATGCAGATCAGTCGCGTGGAGGAAAATTTGTACTTAGGAGTCTGGCTGTCTCGATCTTAGTATACTTCTAGTTAACTTGAATATCTGATTCTATCTGACCTCAATCCACTGTGCTAATTCCATCGTCTTCTATACAGTCATACTGCGATAGAAGTCCTCCAAATTAATAGGTTATGACCACCGGTTTGCCACAGGTATAAATAGAATCAAAATCGACTCCAAAGCCTTGACGGCTTAGCCTAAGATTCTAGAAAGGAATCTACAATTGTCTACAATTCGAGCAAGGAATCGAAATTTCGCCTTGGACTAAACCTCACAAGAATGGAGGATAATGAAGCCCTTGGCCGCATCCCCTCGCTATCAAGGGATAACTATGAGAGCTGGTTTAGAGAAATGAAGCTAAAACTTAAATCTAGGTCAGTATTTTTCACTGTTGAAACAACATTGGAAGAATACGCGACCACGAAACAAATCAGAAGTAAAACAATACCTTCGACATCTGGTATCGATGGAGGATCAATCAAAGTTGAAGTGCTGAGTACGGGTTTGGACGAAACAAAAGTTGAAAAGTATGAGAAAGCTGAAGCAACGTCACTTTTCCTCATACTCCAGGCTCTCAGCGCAGAAGATTTTGATATCATCGATGAGCACGAGACAGCACTCAGAGTCTGGAACGCACTCAAAGGAAAGTATTTTAGAACGAACGAGTATACTGCAAACACGTATCTAACTAGAATTGCAACGTTTGAATTCCGTCAAGAAATGGGCTTGGACAATTCTTGGGCTAAGCTAAAAGAGTTTCGCCGAAAACTCATCAGTGCAGATCCTATCATGAAGAACGCTTATCCAGATGCGGCGTTATTCTTAATTCTGACAAAGACACTCCCAGCGGCCTTTAAGGCGACAACAGATGGATTCAGAATACAGGTTACTCTCTCTGTTGAGGACAAGCTGAAGATTTTGAACGAAGTCGAAGAAGATCTACGACTTCAGAATGAAAAAGCCCTCGTTGCTAGGCAAAAGTCGTCTAAGTTTCCACAGAAAATGCGACAAAATCAAAACTCTGATTCTGATAGCCCTGCTTAAAGGTGCTATTTATGTAAACGGTCACACACTGTCGCTCGATGTCCTAGGTTAGAAACAGCTGCGAGACTTTTGAAAGAGCACGACAGGAAGAAGAAAGTGCAGGAATCAACTAAACCACGCCTGCAAGATAAAGATAAACCCAAAACTTCTCGATCAGCACAAAAGCAGTCCAGATACCACAATGCCTTCTCTGCTGAAACATTGGCTTCAGAAAATGAAGATTGCGAAGAATGTCACCTGTCAAAAGAAGAAATATGTAAGGCTACTCCATCCGATTGGCCCGTTGATACTGGTGCCACGTCTCACATGTCTGACCAACCTCTTCTATTCAGGAAACTTATACCAATTGTTCCCAAAAGAGTAAAGGTTGGAGGGGGCGAATTAAAGTCTGAATTTTCTGGCGATGTTCAAATGAGGTGTAAAGACGGATCTTCAATGCTTCTTTCCGATGTTTTATTTGTTCCAAATCTGGGAGTTAATCTTCTATCAGTAAGAAGGCTGTGTCAAGCAGGTTTGAACTTTGCGGGTAATCAAAATGAATTGTTCCTTAAGTTAGGCAATAAAGTTATCATTGAAGCTAGAATGAATCAAGGACTCTATACTGTGACGCATATCGCTGAATGATATGAAGAGACTGCGTTTAATTCTGTGGAAAACGACAGGTCAAATAATAACACTTCATATGTGAGCCCGAGTCAAATCTCACATCAAGAAACTATCCTGAAAAACGAAAGGGAAAGATACCTCAAGTACCACCGTCGCTTTGCTCACTTAGGACCTGAAAAAATTCGAAACTTACATCTGGTTACTACACTCAAAAAGCAGATCAAGATTCCACGAGATCTCGACGTCTGTGAGGTATGTGCACTTACTAAGATGAAAAACAGGATCCCAAAGTCCTAAGCCCTTGGATCAATGAAATACTGGAACAAGTTCAATTTGATGTCGCTGGCCCATTCCCAACAAGTATCAGAGGCAACAGATGGTTCCTCCTCATCATTGACATTTGCAGCAGAATGAATTGGGTGATTCCAATAAAGACCAAAATTGATGCATATGAGGCCTTGTCAGAGCAGCATGTAGACAGCAGGGCGGAGACAAGGGTCAAAGAGGTGGTATTCAGGCTAAAGGGCGCCATCCTACATTATGCATGAGATAGTTGCATAACCACTCGGCCAAAAGGCCAGACCAGAATCATAGAACACTTGATTCTGGTTATCTCCACATATATAGATTATACAGAAGGCAATCCTGACAGGCCTTGAAAACCTGGAAAACAGTAACCGAACATCAATCGGGCAAGAAAGTTAAATGTGCAAGATCAGACAACGCACCCGAACTCCTAAAAGCCATCCACGATTGGAAAATAGAAGATGGAGTTCTTGCACAATCAACCACTATTGCCTCTTCGCATCAGAACGGCCCTGCAGAACGTTCGATCCAAACTGTTGAGTTCGATATGAGGGCAATGCTAGAAGAAGCCCAACTTCCAATTGAGTTCTGGGATGAAGCAGCAGAAGCTGACTGCTACATACGCAACCGAACTGACTCTGGCCCAATAATTTCGAACATGAAAACCAGTCCAATCAAAGCCTTTACGGGTGAAACCCCTTCAATTGATCATATACGGAAATGGGGGAGTAAATGTTTCTACTATGTAGATAAAAAGACACTGCCTGCTCATGAAAGACACGATAAACTTGTTAACCCAGCGAGAGTAGGCGTATTTGTAGGATATTCTGAGAATACAACAAAATACTTGAAGGTTTATTCACCGGAACGAGGATACACTATTTTATCAAGTCGTGTAGTGATTAACGAGAACGAAAAAGGAGGAACAGTTGATCTAAAGATACGAAATGCAAAGATCGGGCCTCAAGGAACACCGAATGTGACCATGGATAGAAGACCAAGAGGTAGACCAAGAAATGTGGAGATTGAACAAAAGTTGAGTCTTCCTCAAGCTAGTACAGAGAAGGATAAACCAAAAGAAACTGAGGAGCATAACTTTAACTCAGAAGCCATCACACTCACTGATCCACGTCCAGCTCATAATAAAGGAGATGCCAGTCGAGAACATGTAAGTATAGTGGGCAGTAGTGAACTCCCCAAAATGATTCAGCCCACTCTTCACAAAGCAGCTCGCAGCAGTGAAAACGTTCGTCAAGACTTAGAGAAGACCTTAATTAACGATCAGCACTTGGAAAATCTGAGCGCGCCTGATATGGATCTGGAAAAAGAACCTGAAAGTGATAACTTGGCTTCAGAAACAGACATCGATACGGACTCTGATTCAGGAGAAGTATATGAGAGATATGAGATAAATGGAAATTGTGAACACCAAAATACAAATCGTCAACCTTACGAGGAGATAATTTCACAAGACGACGAAGAAAACATGAGTGATGGCGAAGCAGAAAAAATTGATGTTGAGAAACTTGCTATGGACAATGATTCAGATGAATTAGAGGAAGAATATCCAGTTGATGCTAATCATTCAACAGAAATATTGTCATTGAATTCTCAGACAAAGAATTCAAACGTAGATACCTCATTAGCTAACACTAATCTTGAGCACAATTTTTCGACCTCAAAACATTTACTCCCACTGCAAAGGCACAGATACTTTACACGCTCTACCGTTCAGAAACGTACCTCTCAGCAAGAAACTGAGCCGCTTCGAGATTCCAAACGTGTCAAGGTATTCATTGCACAATTGATTCAAAGTCGAAGAAATGATCTAACGAACAGTTCACTATTGCATCAGCTACATGATAAAGACGTAGAATCTGCACTTCCAGCCGAGGTAATTGCGGGTATAAAAATTCCCTCTAGCTTTGCAGAAGCAACAGAAGACCCATCCTACTCAGAAGAATGGAAAAAGGCAATGAATGAAGAAATGGTGTCACTCCGGAAAAATAATACATTTGTGGAAGTCATACCACCAAAAGACGCAAATCTTGTATCCTGCAAATGGGTATACACAATCAAGACTCATACCGACGGCTCAATTGAACGTTTTAAAGCCCGACTTGTAGCGCGTGGATTCAGTCAGATTCATGGTCTTGACTATAATCAAACA
Source organism: Blumeria hordei DH14 (assembly GCA_900239735.1). NCBI lineage: Eukaryota > Fungi > Ascomycota > Leotiomycetes > Helotiales > Erysiphaceae > Blumeria > Blumeria hordei. The sequence continues at coordinate 389,483 of OENG01000028.1, read as the reverse complement.
TTTGCTCCAACAGTTAGAATGGACACACTTCGATTATTTCTTGCCGTCGCTGCTGCTGAAGACTTAGAATGTTTCCATTATGATATCAAGAATGCGTTTACAGAATCTCATCTTAAAGAGACATTTTTCTTCAGCCACCTAAAGGAATTTCAATTAAAAGAGGCTACGTCTGGAAAGCACTTCGAAGTTTATATGGGCTAAAACAAGCTGCAAGAGACTGGAACTGTCTGATCAAAGATTCGTTACTGACATGGGGATTCACACAAAGCCTTGCCGATCCGTGCATGTTTACTCACGACAATGGTACAAGTCTATTGGTTTATGTTGACGACATTGTGGCATCGGCTAAGTCTCAAAAACATTTGGATTGGTTCTATAAAAAGTTATCGACAAGATTCAGCGCCAAGAATCTGGGGGAGATAGAAAAGATACTTGGAGCTAGGGTCACGCGAGATAGAAAGAACCGGACCCTACATCTTGACCAAGAACAATACATTCAAAACGTGTTGGAAAAGTTTGGATTCAGAAAAGGTGCTCACAAGCCAAAAACAGTGCCACTCACTAGATATGAACACTTACGGCCCGCCACAAGTGATGACAAAAGAATCGACGTTACAGAATACCAGCAAGCAATTGGAAGCCTTATGTATGCCACAACCGTCACGAGGCCGGATATCGCTTTTGCAGTTGGAAAACTCAGTCAATTCATGAGTGATCCCGCAGAACATCATGGATATGCACTCAAAACAGTTTTCCGATACTTGAAGTCGACAATAAAATTTCGGATCTGTTACGGTCTCGGAGGAGAATACAGTAGCTTTAAGGTCTATTCGGATGCCGACTGGGCAAGTGATAAAAATGACCGTAAAAGTACCTCAGGAAGCGTCACCATGTTCTATGGTGGTCCAATCTCTTGGTCGAGTAAAAAGCAGCGCTCGGTATCAACATCAAGCTGTGAAGCTGAGTATATTGCTCTATCAATGTGTGCAAAACATGGACAATGGATTGCTCAAATATTTCGAGACCTCGGACTACCAAAGTATATCGGGAAAAACCCTGCACTAGTCCAAATGCTCGGAGACAACCAAGGATCAATTGCGCTAACTGAAAACGCATATCTGAACGAAAGGTCAAAACATATCGATATTTGCTATCACTTTATTCGTGATCTCGCCGGAAAGGGGAGGTTGGCAGTTGATTACATTCCTACTGATGATATGGTAGCAGACGGCATGACCAAACCGTTGGCAAGAGTGAAGTTCCAGAAATTCATTGAACAGCTTGGTATTAACTGTACACAAGTCCCCGTGATAGAATCTACTAAACAACAAGTGATAGGAGACTAGAGTCAGGACAAACTTTGAGGGGGAGTGTTAAATGACAAGGTGTGTCTAGCTGCTACAGGGGCGATCCGAGTCAGGCAGAGTCAAACACATAAGTCGCATCAATTACGCTATTCATGCAGATCAGTCGCGTGGAGGAAAATTTGTACTTAGGAGTCTGGCTGTCTCGATCTTAGTATACTTCTAGTTAACTTGAATATCTGATTCTATCTGACCTCAATCCACTGTGCTAATTCCATCGTCTTCTATACAGTCATACTGCGATAGAAGTCCTCCAGATTAATACTATATGGTAATGAAGGGTATCATTAACATGGAACGTAGAAAGGTATAAGTTCTCTAGCCAGGTTCATGATGACTCATACATTGACCAGCCTCCCAATTATCCACAATAAGCCAGTAATTGTGTCCCTCGCTTAGTTGTAATAATTAGTTTAAGTAGCACTCTGATACTAAGTGGGTTTAATCAACAACTCTCCACTATAGTTTTCAGACTCTTCAATCTCCCAACTCGCTTCACTAGGTGATATTTAACAGAAGCCTAACAGCTTAAGCTTCTCTACACAACTTCCATTATAACAATAACATACGTTTGACACTGGTTGCTAGTGTGGAACTTCCGGGATTGCAGAGCTACACACCGTCGTCACATTGTATGCTGTTGCCACTCGGTAGCCATCAGAGTGATGAGCACCTCAGTCTAAATGCATTGGTCCACCAGGCAACACTCGGACGTAAGGATGTTGCCAGAGTGATTAGGTACTTAGCTGTGCTATCAGTGCCCTAATCTCACCTAGCTCACTGCGGCCGAGTGTCCGAGTGCCGCGATGGTGGAAGCCCGATGAGACTCGATTGGAGCTGACCCGAGGTATTCACAACACGAAGGAATACTACATCATGTAGCTTATATGTCCAAGAAGTTTGATCCGGCCGAATGTAACTATGAGATCTACGACAAAGCGTTACTTGCTATTGTGAGATCGTTTGAATGCTGGGAAGTAGAGCTGAAAAGTTCCATAGATATAAGTGTGCTCACAGACCACCGAAATTTGGAATATTTCATGACTACAAAACAACTCTCTCGACGACAGGTACGCTGGAGCGAATTTCTTTCCGAATTCGATTTTAAAATCAAATATCGACCAGCTAAATATGGAAAAAAGCCCGACAGCTTAACTAGAAGATCCCAAGATCTACCTTGTGTTGAAGAAGATGCTCGCAGAAGGTATCAAAATCAAACTTTACTTAATTACACTCACATCAACCCACTAATTAGGTCTCAATACCCGGAGATTTTTCTAAAAGAGCCCCCAGATGAAAATAAATGCGAGACAGTCTCTTTGGCAAAAATAAAAAAAGTATTGGTAGAGTGAGTTGTTGAGCATGTGGACTTAAAAGAAACAATGAAACCAACGCAAAATGAATCTGTAGAGCAACAAATTACGGCTCTACTCAAAGAGGGCTACAGTAACGAAGCGGAAATTCCATGCGACCCATTTTGGGCAGAAATCAAAGCTGAATTGACAAAGTAAACGGGTGTTCCATTCTCAAAAAAGATATCTTTATCTGAGTGTAAAATACAAAACAACCGCTTATATTTCAGAAACCGCCTGTACGTGCCATACCACAAGGAATTCAAATTAAGAAGACTGCTCTTACAGTCCGCTCATGATTCAACCGAAACCGGTCACCCAGGAAGCAGTAAACTATACCAAATATTGAGTCGCAAGTATTGTTGGCCATCTCTTCATACTGATAGCAGAACCTTTTCAACAGCCTGTTATAGTTGTAAATGTTGGAAATGGAGACACGGAGTGTTGTGGACGTATGGGCCCTCCATTTCGTCTAGGTTCCCGACACGATCTTGTGTATGTTTAAGAGGTTGGAATGGGTAATATGGTAGCGCTTCAGGCTACCTATTAGATATACGAGCGGCTGTATGGCGTGGGCACAAGGAGGTTGTTGGGGGTTTTCTATGCCTAGATGGCGCCACACTCGTTTATGGTGTGGCTTAGGCTACGTGTCGCTTACACTTGTACTTGTAGCGCACACTTTCCATACTTTTAGCTTTAATCCGAACATGACACTCTTTTAGTCAACTTCTACTTTCGTTCCATGAATATTGCGCCCATTTCATTGCGCGATATTTCCAACAGATTATGAGACCAATATGACTCTAACTAACTGAGTATAGTCGTCAAATTTTCTCGTTCGGATTCAATTCTTTCGATTCCGCCCCATCTCCGATACGATGTAACAGTCCATCGATCGATCAATCCTGCAGAACCCTCACGTCCACTTTCTTTGCCGATTATCGCCCACCGAAGTCTTTCACACTTTCCCGGCGCAATTCTCCCTCCATACGTTCCCAACTTTTCGCCTATTTATACCTTCTGTCTGTTGTAGCAGAAGAGTTTCTTGGTCTAGGGATATTCTTCGTTGGAGGAGCCGTGGCACTTTCTCGGCATCTTTCTCCCTCCAAATCTCCCCGAGTTCTCAACCGTGTGTGCCTTCTGTCTGGTTTAGCAGAAGAGTTTTTGGTTGAGGGGTACTTTAATTTGGAGGAGCCGTGATACCCTTCTTCAGTCTCAGTTAAGGACTGTTGAAGGCAGTGAATAGAAAAGGAGGCATTATAATTCGACTACTTTGGATTATGGGGTATTTCTTGCACACAAAGTTTGATGGGATATTTACGGGTCGACTTATTTTATTTTCTACTTTCACTCAAGCCGGCCACAATACCGACTTGTATTTATTATACTTGGAAGCTTTCTTTCTCTGTCGGGTTGGAGCATTTACCACTCGACATCACTTACCGAATACCTTCCTTCGGATACATTCTCTAACAAGTTGGCACTTCAACCACTTGTTCTTATATTTCGGATTTACTTTTCTTCAAGCTGGCACTTTCACCAATCGACCTATTTTCTTGTTGCCATTCTTTCTTCCGCCAATGCCGTTCGAGGCACAATTATACAGCCAGCTGCCCCTTTCTCTTCCGCCTCTCGGGACCTCTTCCAGTCTCCTCGCCGTCCCTCGTTGGGATTTCTTCTAAGGCCACTCATACTTAAAGGTGTTCCCCTCCGGACGTAATGTTTTCCCGCCACACATATGTTGCTTGAGTCGGGTTGCTGGATACTATGGTTTCACCTGAGTTGGTCGATCTTGTCGGTCAGGAGGAGTGTTGGAAATGGAGACACGGAGTGTTGTGGACGTATGGGCCCTCCATTTCGTCTAGGTTCCCGACACGATCTTGTGTATGTTTAAGAGGTTGGAATGGGTAATATGGTAGCGCTTCAGGCTACCTATTAGATATACGAGCGGCTGTATGGCGTGGGCACAAGGAGGTTGTTGGGGGTTTTCTATGCCTAGATGGCGCCACACTCGTTTATGGTGTGGCTTAGGCTACGTGTCGCTTACACTTGTACTTGTAGCGCACACTTTCCATACTTTTAGCTTTAATCCGAACATGACACTCTTTTAGTCAACTTCTACTTTCGTTCCATGAATATTGCGCCCATTTCATTGCGCGATATTTCCAACAGTAAACGCGCTAAAACTCCACATTCTCGATATCAGGGAGCGCTGAAGCCTCTTCCCATATCAATCCAGAGATGGAGGGATATTTCTGTTGATATGATCGGCCCTTTAATTGAAAGTAATTTATCGACTTTCTAAATATTGATCGTCGATTCTGTTTATTGGTCTGTAATGATAGACACGGAAATAATTCATGAGGTTGCTTAATGAGAGGCTAGGATTGATTCCGATATTATTTGGTAGAAGACTTCTCCCAACTATCAGAGGACTACAGCGTCTTTATCTATCTACAGGTAAAATCCCCCATATCCCATTCATACTAGCCATACAGGACCTAGCATATTAAACTTGATACGTATCATCATTTTGGGGTTGAGGTTTACCGTGTACTTGCTACTTGAGTCGCGTGTCTGACTACTATGAGACACGCTCAGGTATCAACCTTATAACCCATACCAAACCCAAACTACTTCACCACCCTGAATATGACCCCATGAATAGTTGTAACAGTAGCTTGAAACCTAGCACGATTAGGCTAGAGCTCGTTGACTAAGACCTAATCCGAACAGTAATGGATTCAACCAGATCATGGTAGTAGTAGACAGGTTGTCCAAAATGCGTCACTACATCGCAACTTCTTCGACTATGACTACCAAACAGCTTGCAGACCTAGTCATTCGAAATGTATATAAACTCCATGGACTTCCCGACAATATTGTCTCGGATCGAGGAAATCTTTTTGTCGCAGAGCTTTGGAAAAATATTTGTGCCAGACTTTGAATAGATCTTTCCTTATCCTCTTCCTATCATCCTGAAACAGACGGTCAGACAGAGAGCTCCTGTTAAAGTTATGAGCTTAAGCGAATATGGAGGTTATAGCGGAATCAGTGTCGGCGGTTAGACCAATACAGTAAGTCTCGTATGAAGTTGTAGAAGGAAGAATTGACTGGAAACAAGTGTATTGAGATGTATGGTTCTGAGTAAACTGAGCTGATAAGAGTGAGATTGCGTGTGCGCATATCTTATCAGCTGAGGTTTTTGACCAGTATTTATCAATCTCCATGGATCATAAGTTATAATCCCTGTAGATGTAAATCTATATACGTACAGATATATGAGCCAGAAATATAAAGCTAAATACATGTGTGTCGGTAATAGATCCGAGAAACCTTTAACCTGCATTTGATACATAATCATCTGATGGAATGCTAGTGTGAAATAAATGCCAATATGCATTAAACTTTCCGCGAGGAATGTGCTGATGACAATGATATAGGAAGGTGAATATGATAACCTAATTAGCCGGACTTACAAATGAGTTATCCTTGGCATTCCAGGATATACAATATTTCAACATCTCCAATGCTTTTGCGACTCAATACCTACAAATCTACGTCGATTTTACTCAAGACAATTGGGAGGACTGGCTAGCTTTGGCAGAGTTTGCAGCAAATAATGTCAATAACAAGGCTACCAAAATGTCACCTTTTTTTGCAAACACAGCTCAACATCCTCGAATGAGTTTTGGACCTCCTCGTGATTTGCCAATAAGAGCTTCAAAAACTGCGAAAAAGTCGGATGAACTAGGAAACAAGTTTGTTGATCAGATGGAACAAATTCTTGGTATCCTCAAAGAAAATATCACTAGTGCAAATTTGAGATACGAGGAGCAGGCAAATAGAAACCGCACACCTGCACCAGCTTATTGAGTGTGAGATCTAGTTTTCCTGAACGCTCGTAATATCAACTTGTCACGACCAGTTAAAAAGTTTGACAATAAATTCTTGGGACTTTTTAAGATAAAATCGCTTCTAGGTACTCATGCGTATCGTCTTGAGCTTCCCGCAGAGCTGCAGTCAATCGATAACAGTTTTCATACCAGCTTACTTCAGCCAGTACCAAACAAGATGTTTCCCGGACAAAGTGTTACACAGGATACGGCTATTATGATTGATGACTACGGAGAAAAGCTCTGGGCAATCGAAAAACTCCTTGACTGCCGAAGGTACAAAGGAGACTACCAATACCGGATTAAGTGGAGAGATTCCACAGATATTACCTGGGAGCCCTTAATAAACGTCACTTTTGCTTCCAAAGCTATTAAAGAGTTCGAGATTAATTATCCAAAGAAGAAAAAACTAACTAAAAAGGACATAGAAAAAGCCAAAAAGGAAGTTCAAAGAACTGCAATTTTGCAGATCGATCAAGATTTGGATGACTAATACTTATTTTTTATTTTTTGCCTTTTCTTTCATCTCCTAGACCTCTAGATTTTTTCTTTTCAATTAATTGTATGCATATACTGAGTTATTCCTTATGTTGTTTTTGTAATTGGAGGAAGGGTCTTATGTCACGTTTAACCCTCGCTGACTAAGGTGGTTAGCATAAGCAAATAAGCGAGATACAATAAGTAGAATGGTCCTCTTGGACTTCTTGTAGCTTCGTGATCAATCTATCTATTAATAAGGACATCGTCTTATTTCGTGACAGGTAGCCGAGGCTGAGGAGGAATTTGCGCTTCGGCGCATCAAAAGAGGGTACTATGCACAATTGGGCTTGACATGATTCAACACATGGGTGATGTCTGAGGTTTTCCAGTCATTCAGGTGGGATGAAGTAGATGTACTTAATGGTAATCAACCTGATCCAGCCCGGTGTTTTACTTTGTTACGGTTTGTTCTACTACATGTTTCTTTAAGGCGTTGATGGTACTGCAGGGAATAGACCTGGGATGTGCAGGGTTAGTGTCTTGGCATGTAGATATTTTACTATAGGAGATACACGTAGAAAACAGGCAACAGAATAGACAATCAGACTATTATTACCGCAAACCATTAATGCTATTAAGTCCATGACAAGTGATCTAATATACTTGGTATATGAAATGCGGAACTTACACTTGTGTTTGACGGCTAAGATATGATTTGATCGAGAGTGAATTGTAAGTGACTCTATGTATCTGTGTGTGTTTTAAGTTACAGTGGGAAAACCCCTCCTTTTATAACTCATTGACTCGTACTCGCCAATCATGTTGGTAAAACACGAAGTAATACAAATTGGGTGCCGTCACAAAGTCAGCTGTCTGTCACGAAGTCGGTGAATAATGTCAATTGACTGGTATCTCAAATTACATAAAACGTTGTCTCTTTTCTTCCCTTCTCCCTCTGCCCTTTCTTCCTCTACTCCAAGCGCCTCGCTAATGAGCTAAATCATATCCCTGTCAGCGTCCTAACGACGACCTGAACACCGCAATGACATAGAACAATTCATATTGCCCAAATATAATCCTTTTACCAACAAATCATATGCCTACTCATTTAGTATGCCTTGCCTGACCAAATGCTCCAAACATGTAATGTGAGTTGTCCATGCCCAAGGCACCCTGATGACATACTCACCCTCCATGCGCTACCTGCCAGGGCTATCTTAGCTGAGCACAACACCCGGCCCCACCCATGCTGAAGCTCCAGAAGGAGTGCGACGGGAATCACTGTACCTAGCACGTAGAGGGACAAAATAAAGCACATTCTACTCAAACCTTTACAGCATAATACTATATGAGTCTATTCACTGTCATACATGAGTAATAACATTATCCTGTCACACACGACTCTGCACTATAGCTTCCGCATAGCTCATAAACACAATACTTTTCCACGAGGACAACGGCCTGATTTATACTACCATTGTGCCATAGGCCAATACTGAGATGCTCTGCTTTGTCTGGTCAACCAAGCCAGGTGTCACAGTTACTAGCGTTGGCATGGTGATACCACTAGCATGGCAGTTAGGTTAGCACGCGTACATGTAGATTCTATAGACCGTTTAGCTTCTTCTTTATGCAACTACAAATATATTACCCTGAAGACTGAGTTACTGCCAAACTGCCCGTGAAACGCGTGGTTACTGGTCCTATTTGGATGCTAGCAGGTCTTTCAACTGCCATGGATTAGATAGCTAGCGTTTTTACTACTTTTCGCTCTATTACTAACAAAACCATTGATCCCTCTTATGTATTTTGATTCGTGTCGGTTTATCACCGGTTCAAGATTATGTTGTTGGAAATATCGCGCAATGAAATGGGCGCAATATTCATGGAACGAAAGTAGAAGTTGACTAAAAGAGTGTCATGTTCGGATTAAAGCTAAAAGTATGGAAAGTGTGCGCTACAAGTACAAGTGTAAGCGACACGTAGCCTAAGCCACACCATAAACGAGTGTGGCGCCATCTAGGCATAGAAAACCCCCAATAACCTCCTTGTGCCCACGCCATACAGCCGCTCGTATATCTAATAGGTAGCCTGAAGCGCTACCATATTACCCATTCCAACCTCTTAAACACACACAAGATCGTGTCGGGAACCTAGACGAAATGGAGGGCCCATACGTCCACAACACTCCGTGTCTCCATTTCCAACATATGTGCTAGCACAAAGAGTGGGTAACTGAGATATTGATCTAAAAAATTTATATCTATCTATCTCTATTGTGAATACAGAACGGAAGTAAACCCCAACGCTGCACTGACACCACGTGACTAATATTTGTATACTTCTCCCATAGGTATCCTACCAACGCCAATATTTATACACTGACAACTCTTTAAATGGTAAATGTCGAACTCAAGAAATATAAAAGAAAGTAATTCATCCCAAAAATACAAGTTTTTATTTGCCATTGTGTATTCACTTCCGGTTTACCCATCCTTCCAGTCTAACTGTAAGTTTATTTGTCTCATAGTTTGTTCTTGAAGATAAGCGACAGCATTTTCTCCTCCAATTTCCTCGAATAGATATTGGTCGACGTTGTCATACCCGTGCTCATCGCTGAATTCGCTTTCATCAGGCAGGTCCTCAATGGTTAAGAACTGATATAACTCCGTATCTGTGGATTGCCCTTCGAATTGGACGATGAATTGCCGAACAGCGTCTCCATCTTTTGATGGATAGGTTTTCTTGACTTTGTTAAATGCTGCCTGTCGCTCTTCCGCGGAGTGATTTGTTGACCAACAGTTCGCCTTCTTACAAATCAGGCAGCGTTTAACCCAGGATGATGAAGCACTTGATCCTTCCATTGTACTTCTGAATCTATCCCTGCCATGAAAAGACTTCTCACTTCGGCCTCTTCTAGATCCCCTAGCAGATTGGTATAGCGCTCTGCTAGGTAGGAATTTTCACTTTTCTGGCACTCAATGAGTTCGTGTTGCGTGTATTGGCTGGTTGGTGTACCTGATAAAGAAAGTTGCATGAAGCGGGCTCGAATATTGGCGCAAACACCTTCAGCAGTCTTTGCTGGTGAGAATAATACGAAGTGTAAATCTACTACTCCAGAGCAGGCATTGATAATCCTAGTCCGTAAAGCAGCGTCTGCAGAGTGTGCTTCCAGTCCTCTTTGAACACGACGTAACTCCCTTTCAAGATTGTTAAATACTTGGAGCTTATCTGGACATTTTCGCATTTCTTCGATCAGGTTGAGAGTGTTCCAGATTATCTCCCTTCTATTTATCCAATGGACTGTCTCGTAGTGCGACTTTATTAAATCGGAACGCTCATCAAATGACATATCCTCAATATGCAGTGTTGAATCTAGGTATTTTTCACTAGCATCTCCAGCAAACATTATGGCGAGCGCGTCTTTGAAATGCCTCTTCCCAACAAAAGCATTATTGCAGTTATTGAAAATATTTTTCGCTTGTAATCAAAACTGTCAGTCCCATCTTTATATTTGTCCTCGTCTTTGTACATTTTGACAAGGGATTCTTATTGCCTGCTTTTATGGAGTGGACGGTCTTCCCACGGGAGATAATTATCTCTTTGTGTGTATGGTCGCTGATTTGGTGCATATGACGAGGAACGATTATCTTTGTCACTATCACTGCGTCCATATTTGTTTCTGTTTGACTTAGTTATGTATCATATGTTGACGAAGATGACAATTGTTTTCTAAGTCGTGTAAATGATATGTCTTCTATGAGTAAATATATTTGTGTTGTTATATAGAAATAAGGTACAAATTATCTAGAAGATGATCAAGTAAAACTGGTTGTGATATCTGCTCCGTCCTCTCCAATCATCCAGATCATATCCATATTTAACCATTTCTATAACCGCTCCTTAGTCATTTAACCAAATATCTACTAGCTCTAGATTCCGTATACAGGTTTAGATCAAATCACACATGACACTAGAAAGTTACACATATCTCCTTAATTACAGTGTTCGTATGATTAGGCGTCCTGTACGCGTTTCTTCCCTTGACAGTTGTATACTCGCGAGACACGCGACTAGTCACGACCTGATATATCATTACCCTGTAATAATAATTGACATGGAACCTCTTCGGGTATCTCAGCGCAAGCATCAGATATTCCTTAGGGCCGAAACAGTAGCCTGGAATATACCTGTACTTCCTTACGCTTTACCTGTTGTAGTGTAACCGAAACAGTTTCCCTTGTCTCCATGACTTGGAGAGTTGCTGTGGGGCTCTTTACCTTCCTGTTTAGTTGAGAGATCCTTATCTTCCTCTTCAATTTCTTTGCGCATGTTCCCTCTTGTCCTTAAATAATCCAACGCTGCTTGGATTGTACGTTCGCATTCTCTTTAGCTTGGGTCTTTTGGGTCGCACCGTGAGCTTACCCCTAATGGGTTCTTCTTTTGATAGAATGCGATTTCTTCGGGAGCCCATTCATGGAAATCATCTCTCTTGACTTCTGCTGCAAGTTGTTGATCAATGTGTTTTCCCTTCCGATTTGGTGTCATATATATTCCTCTGGAAATGAGATAATCTCGGAATTCTCTTCTGACTTCCGAGTCAACTTTGCTAAAGAGATTAACATCCCAGTTCTCGAAGTCGTCTATCCATCTTTCCCATAGAGGGTCATCTCGTACACCTTTTGCTCTGTAGAGATCCAGCCTATTCTGGACATATTTTGTTATTGCTTCGTCAGAGTCGAATTTAGGTGGAGTAGAAGAGGATGGCTTGGCAGACAATGTTTGATTTTTGCGTGATAGACGCGAAGCAAGACTAGGGAATTTCTCCTGGTTAATGCTTGAATGACAGAATGCGTTAATGGACGTGGAAGTAAGAAGAGCGAATACTTAATACTTCTTAAATTTGACACGTCGGAGCTCAGTTCAGACGGGGTTGACAACTCCAAGGAACGTTCCTTCGTATGAATACTGCGTACAGATCTGTGACCGATAAGATGGATCACTGATCAGTGTCGGTTTCTCACCGGTTAAAGATTATGTGCTAGCACAAAGAGTGGGAAACTGAGTTGTTGATCTAAAAAACGTATATCTATCTATGTCTATTGTGAATTTTTTTTTTTTTTTTAATATTTTTAGGTCCTAAGCTAAGCTCTATATCTCCTAGGAGTCAAAGACCGGTGTACACGGCCGAGATCATGCTTCCCACATACCCGACTCGGTCTCACCGCGTGACTCACTACACAACAAGTAGCTAGTTATAATAAAGAAAATAAATGCCCACACAGACTCCCATAACCAAAATTTCAAATCCCATACTCCTGTTTGTGGTTGGAAAATGACACTTCTGGTCTCATTTGCCTACCTGCCATACATTGTGCTATGACTAATTACCACCGTCTCCGCTGAGAGCTGGAGACGGAGTCGCAGGTGGGCCCCCGAAGCAGCCGGTTTCCTACGCAAATTTTGTAAAGTTCTCGAGACACTTAGGCCCGAGAAGCTTGTGGACAAAGTCGTGATGTGACATTGTACCTCGTAGTCGATGCGTCTGGCGTGCGTGCAGTCGACAGTGAATGAAGTGGAGAGGCGTTGTTTCCTCTCCACACGCACACTCCATAGAAGCGGTGAAGTTGTTGAAACGACGATGGCATGCAGCGAAGTTTCCGTGTCCCGTACGGGCTGAGATCAGTTTACGAAGTAGCCGCCGGGAAAGTGCCAGCTCGCGTGGCTTGCGTCGTCGCATGAGAAGACCCAGGTTACGATATCTAGGTGGACACGCTTCCTCCCACCATTCCTCGAGAAGAGCTTGACGTTTCTGGTTCATCAGACGACGAACGTACGCCAAAGTGACGGAGCCAGGCTGGCTCTCTTTACTTGGCAGTTGTCGGAGGCCGGAGCGTGCAGCTCTATCGGCCTCTTCGTTTCCCTGTATCCCAGAGTGGGCTGGTATCCACTGAACCGAGACTCGAGCCTTTTCTGATAACTCTCTAAATTGGCGTACGTCGTCGAAACTTGTTGTGGCAGTTCCCGTCAGCAGTGCCTTCACTGCAGACTGACTATCCGTCAACACGTTGATCCGCCGCCTGCCGTAGCTTCCACTGTTCTCCCTCTCCAACAAACCCAGCGCAGCTTCCAGGGCCTTCCTCGCCCCTACAATTTCCGCATCAAGCACTTCACCACCATGCTTGATGCCGCACCCCTTCAACAGAGTTTTCCCATCTCTCTTCAAGACGAAACCCCATGCTGAGCGACCATGTCCCTCCGACGATCCATCCGGGTAGGCACAAATATCCGATGTTAGTATATCTCCAAGAAACCGAGTAACCTTTTCCTCCTCCTCTATCCTTGGGCCGAAACTTGAAAGATAGCATGGCGGCGGCAGAGGCTCGGCGTCTTCCGCGTCCGGGAGTTGACGGTAGGCCCGCTGTACTCGTGACATCTGGATCCCCGGATTCTTGGGTACCCGAGCAGACTTCTTGTACTTCCGTGTTCCAACGTTTGGACACACGGCGGCACGAGTCCGGAGCGGATGTCGGTTGTCAAGTGAGTGCAGTCGAGCCGAAAACCGTAAGCGGTTCCCTTCCAGAATGATCTTTCCAGTTGGGATACCTCCTTCGCGATGGAGAACAAGATTCGATGTCGTTCTCATTACCGGAAGGGCAGCGCGCAGTCCTGTCAAGATTGCCTTGTCGATCATCTCGCAGAAGATGCTAGTTCGAGGTGTGATGATTCCCCTAATGGTCGGACGTTTGAGGCCGGGCCACCAAACATCTGATCCAAAAGTTGCTATTGGGACAATACAAGTATCCACTGCTCGAACCAGTGCCGCAGGAGCGGCTCCTCGATACGCTGAGTTGAAACGGCGCATGTGCTGGGCAACCTTCAATGCCTTTACACACCAAGTTGTGACGTGGTATTTGAAGTCCAGTCGCGGATCTAAGTGTATTCCAAGCCAGCGTATTTGGTCTGCTGGCTCGATAGTCACACCGTTCACACGAATAGCCACTGGATTCTCGCGTTTCCTGCCGGGAAACTGGACTATCTCCGACTTGTTAGTATCGAAGGAGACTGCATTGTTACCTGCCCACTCCAGAAGATGATCCACTTCCTTCTGTACAGAAGCGGCCGACTCGGCAATGCTGCGCCCGAACCCTAGGATCCCGATATCGTCTGCGTAGCTGAACCTCATTCCTGGGTTGCCGCTTCGCATAGGCTCTGCCATGTATAAAAGGAAGAGGAGTGGCGATATTGGTGATCCCTGCGGAACCCCACACACCAGCTCTCTCTGCCCGGTTACCCCTCCGGAGTATCGGACTTGTACCTTTCGATGTGCAAGAAATGAAGCCGTCCATCGAAGGATCGAGTCTGGCCACCCCTGTTCTTGCATCCTCCTCACCAAACGGTTGTGGAGTACTGCATCGAATGCGCCTTGGACATCGAGAGTCGTGAATGTGGCCGCCCATCCCTGGGTGCTTGCCTCTTCGATGTCGTGGACTACGCAGTTGACAAGGTCGTTTGCCGACCTCTTAGGGAGCGCTCCGAATTGTTGGTATCCGACAACGTCGAGCGTTACCGCGAGATGGGCCATCCGCTTCGCCAGGAGTCGTTCCAGTCCCTTACCCAAGCATGACAAAAGTGCGATCGGTCTCCAGCCCTTGACAGTCGTTGGATCTCGGTTCGTCTTGCGTAGGAGCACCACTTCAGCCAGCTTGAAGCAGGATGGGTGGGTGCCGAGTCTGATGCAGGCGCGGAAGAGAGTGCCGACAAATGGTCCAATCGTCTTCCAACAGGTTCGCAGAAGCTCCACAGAGATCCCGTCTGCTCCAGGCGCTGTGTTGGCGCAGCCTACGGTGCACATGCGAATCTCCTCGTCCGACACATGGTCGTTCCAGGGGATTCGGTTGGTACTTGGCGCATCAAGTGGCGGTAGATCGTCCGTCGCTTGGTGCCGTGCCAATAGAGCATCTCGGAGTATCGCTGCCCGCTCGGCCGGATCGGAGTACACCTTCCCTTCGTGGTTAAGTGGAGGGGGGGTTCTTGCCTGCCTTGGCTCGGCGGACCGCATCAGCTTGAACACGTCATTCGGTGTCGTGATCGCTTCGACTTGCCGCGTCTGGTGTTCTTTCCTTGCCGCTATGAGGGTTGAGCGCAGTTTCTTCGCATGCACTCTTCGTTGCTCCGGGGTCACTGCTTCACGATATTCCGTTTGAGCCAGCTTGCATTCCGGTGTCCACCACGGCGCACATTTGCCACGTCTTCTATTCCTTCGTGTTCCTGCTGCTTTGATAGCGTTAGTAAGGCCGGAAGAGAGATCGTTGGCGTATTCGTCCACCCGAGAGACCGTGTCCAGGTCTAGTGGCGGGCGAGTCAACTGCATCACGGCGAGGGCGAACCTCGGTAAGTTTCCGCGCGTTACTCTGATTGGCGAGGGTTCCTGGTCCCTTTTTCCGAATCCGATGGGGACTTGTCCTCGAATCGGAATATGGTCGCTGGTCGCGCACTCGTTACGATCCACCCATGCTTGAGCCCCGTTGATGTTGGTCCAAGCAAGATCCAGCGTGTTCCCAGCTCGATGCGTTGGCTCGCCCACAATCAGGCAAGTGAGATTGTGGCGTTCCGCCCATCTCTCGATTTCGACTCCTTGTCCACGTGGGCGGGTAACATCTGGTTGCCACGCGCAGTGCACCGCGTTGAAGTCGCCAGCCGCGACGGATCGTGGTGGTGGGTCCCAGCTTAGAAGTGGTCGAATGGCCGTCGGGTCTTTCGGGTCTTTGTACACGTTGAGAAACGTGACTCCGTTTACCACAACCCAGCAGTAATCCGCCGTCGGGGGATCGCAGGGAAAGATTTGACTTGCCGAATGGATTCTCCTATTGATTAGTGTATAAGTCACAGCCCTGGGTCGAGTGTTTACGCCGCCATGTGGTATATGACAGTCGTATCCAGGGTGTGACTTTGTTTCCTTTGTGGCTTTTCTCCACAAAGGTTCTTGTATTAACACTACATCGACGCCTAGCTCGAAAGCTCGGGAAAGCGCGATGTCGTGTGTTGGCCCTCCCCTACCTACGTTGATCGACATAAAACTTATCGTAGGTGGGAGGCTAGAAGGGACCCGTGAGGGGCCCTTCAGGAAGACTCAACAGGATTCGTCGTTCCTGTGGCCGTGGCGTCGGAGGCGACGTCGGTCATCAGAACTTCGAAACTGTTGTTCGATCTCACCGCTTCGGGTGAGGCTTGCTTTTGCTTGGCAGCCGCTTGTACTGCTGCCTCAGCGCGACGGGCTGCAGCTTTAGCCCTCACGACAGCCGCTAGCTCGCGTTGGCTCGCGATGCGAATGTTGGCCAGTTGCTCTCTGCTAACGGGTCCGGACTTGGTTGGGCGCGCCAGGCAGGCTCGACTGTCGGACCTGTGCGGTCCTCCACAGTTGCGGCACTTGGTGTGAGCACGGCACTCGTCTGTCGAGTGCATCGTGGAGGTGCAGTTCCCACAGGCTTGAGCACGAGAGCAACCTCGCGTTCCGTGGAACTGTAGGCAGCGTTTACATTGTTGCACAGTCTGTCGTGGTTTGTGTGGGACCGCGATGCCCGAGTCGTCGAATAGGCGGAACCCTTTTCTTGGGGCCGCTCCCTTCTCGAAATGGGCTAGCCATGATTTGTACGGCGCGTTGAGCCGAGTTTTGCCGTGGGGCCGGACCTTGACTGGAACGGCCGTTGTGACTCGAGTGATCTCCTCGATCACCATCTCTTCTGTCACTTGCACCCTTCCAAGAAGAGTGTGGATGGCGACTGGGACCGTCGAGATGTGGAGCGCCACAAGGTTAGAGGCCTCCTCCAGTCTTCCCCCGATGGCAATAAAAGATTCCGCCGCGTTGAGTAGGTGTTGGCGGGATTCCTTATTTATCGCTTTGAGCGCAAAACCTGTTGGGACACGGTACACGTGTTCGATTGATGCTTGTGGCGCGTTTGTGAGCTGCGCTACAGCTTCTCTAATACCAGCTGGTGAAATCTTTCTCCACTGGTGTTTTGAATTCAGCCGGATGAATAGTCGGTTGTCCGGCGAGGACGAAGGGGCCGCTTTGGCCGATTTCTTGGTCGGCGGGGTCGGCATTACTGGGGCACAACTTGCCATCACTGGTGTCGGGTGGTTGGGTAACCCATTCCGGGCTACATTTGCCCAGGTTGGAGTTATCTGGGTCACTGCGACGGCAGGCTTTGCTGGCCTGGCGGTCGGTTTTGGTGGGGGCCCGATGCTGCTGGCCTGCTGGCCGGTGGGGCGGGGAGGAAGACTTGTCGGCACTGGTGTCGTCCCAGTGCGAAGGAAGTGGGCGAGGGCGCCCCTCAGACACACGTTCATTGCGTCCAAGTACTCTTTGTTATCCGTCGTTTTCAGGGACAGGATAACGCTTTGTAGGGTGTTTAACACCGTCGAGCCTACTTCGAGCTTGGCGGCGGTAATTGCAGCCCGCTCCCTCTCGGCTTCAAGCAAAGCTTCGATTTCTGGCGGGTTGTTTTGTGTAGTGCCAGTGGAAGCTCCACCGGCAGCGTGTTTGAGGCCCTCAGCCGTCCCTGGAATTGAGGCCGGGGATGGCGGAGGTCTGGAGACGTTTGCCGCCTCCGCGCAATTCGGGACTTCAGTTCCCCTCGGTGTGCTTTTATTTGGTGTCCGATTTTTAATCGGAATCGCAATTTTTCGAGCCGCAACGCGTGCGGGCTTGGTTGTTGTCGACGGGACATCCTTCTCGGCGACAATTTCTGGGGCAGTTGATGCCGTCTGAGAACTCTCAGCTCCTGCATTTGCCCATCGCGAGTCCTTAAGACCCTCACTGATCATCTTCCTGATTATTTTATCGACCTCCAACATCTCAACGTCGGTTTGGCCGCGTTCTGTCATCTGGGCGACAATATCAACTTCCATCAAGTCGAGTTCGGCGACGCTAGGTTCCAAACCTTCTTCGCCCATTCTATGAACTGCCACGCTTCTAGCTATATCAAGCATGGTTTTGTGGGGATCCAGACGGGTCTGGTGTTTTTGTTTAGCTATTTTCGTGGTTAACACAGCTTTCGCGATTTTCGCGGATTTGGGGGCTACCGGTGCCATTTCAAGGCTGAGTGGCGCGGTACCACGAGAAATTGATATTTCGACGTTCGAAGGGTGATCTAAAGGGGGGGAAAGGGAAAAAAGGGAATTTTCGAATTTTCGAATTTCTCGATTTGTGCGTTTGTTTGTTTGTTCATTATTTAACGTCTAACTAATATTTATAATACACTAGTCCCGGACTGGAAAAGGACGCCAGAGCTTACTGCTCTAGAACCGGGGGCACCCAGCTTCCCCAAACAAAAAAGAAGGGACCCGAGAAAAGATACAGTGTCAGATGACTTATTACGTCACGCTGTCTACAGAAATTTATGCCTCCTAGAGGGGATGAGAGCCAGTCATAGTGGGAAGAATATCTTCCCATCTATTGTGAATACAGAACGGAAGTAAACCCCAACGCCGCACTGACACCACGTGACTAATATTCGTCAACTTCTCCCATAGGTACCCTACCAACGCTAATATTCATACAATTCGCTTTTCCTTTTCTGCACTACTGTCTTTCTCGTACTCTTCTTTGGAACACTCACTTGCTTCTCGACAGACACCATTGGCGTGGTGAACGGCTCCTCTTTTGGTCGCCTGTCTTTCATCATCTGCCGTGTAAGCTCAAGGCCCTTCCGGAGATTACCTATTGTTTCAAGGTGACGCCATCCAAGTAGCTTTGCCATTCCCACAACGTTCGTTGTCAGCTTGAGTGGCTCCACCTCAGAGTTTCCTCCCGTTATTCCCCATGAAAACTTCACCACAAACTGCTTGTCGATATCGCGATAACAGCAAGTGTCCCGAGACACATGTGGTTTCTAACACTCGAGCGGTTCCGTCTCAAGCGTAAATTCCTACTTGTGATCTACACCGGTTGTCTACAGCTTAATGACTATCTATTGATCATGATTTTGAATAGAAGGATCAATGCCATACTCTTTAACACTCATTAGCATGTACGCCACAAGTGCATGCACCAGCCCTTCCTGCGCTTTGATAACATCACTGAGGAAATAAGAGTATGGGCCTGATCGATCATACACCCAAAGCTGCATTTAGTTTCCGAGAAGAATAAATCCATGCACAAATCAAAGCCGTGGCTGGGCAGAGATGACCTAGCTCGGTAATTTGCTCAACTGGAGAAACTTTCCCATAATCCTTGGCGGGGACAGCTTTGTCAGCTCTCCTACAACAAGGACGTCTCGCCTATGATGTTTATCTTCATCAGAGGTGTCTCGTTGTTTTATGAAGTAGTCCACTTGGTCGTCTGTTTTACCTCCAATAATATTACCAGCTGCAAAAGTATGATGCTGGCTTCCATGGAAGGCGTGCGTGAATTTACTAGAACGAGAGCTCTGCCTTCCTGTCCGTTCCGAATCATTGGAGTTAGAGCATGATTTGAAAAACTCTTCCTCTACGGCCCTCATGCATCTGCACACTGAGGCTTCTTCTAGCCCCGTGAGAAACTTGAATTTTCTTCCCCAGACTGTTTCACGTAGCCCTCTACGACCTCGCTGCATTATGTGCACCATTCCGAGTCCGCAAAATGCTTTTTCCAAAAGCCTTTGACCCCAAGGGAAACGGATCCAGATATTTCGTGGTGCAAAGATTCCTTCAGATCTGCCATGGTCTGTTTGGTACAGTTGTATGAAACACCAACTCGTCTTTGCATTGACTCTGCAGCTAGATTGATCAATTGCTTGCTTGAAATCTTCATGACAGATTAAAGTATCTCAACAAGCAGAACGAGTAGGTTCCACACTTCGATGTCAGGCGACTGAGCCGGTATTACCTCAGCTACTAGCTCAATGGATCAATTCATACTTCCCTGGATTCATCCAGCTTAAAATACAGTTAAATTGAGATTTAAGTGTCTTGCAATCTTCCCTCATGAAACTACCTCGACTGAGATAATAACAGAGAAGGCTCATTTGACACTCAAATGGGACCCGAAATTTACTTGCGGCTTTCGCCTATTCAAAAATTTTGTCACATAGTGTTGTGGAGCTTCCTGCATATGTCAACCCGAAAGTTTCTAGAATTATGGAAATCGGATTTTCAGTAAGGTACTGCTCAACTTCAATGTTGAGTGACATTTTGATGTGATGTTCGGTCGATGTGTGCTGGGGTGTAGTATGTAATATTTAGCAAATAGGTCGAAGGTTGCAGGGCAATGGACGACTCTCGAACTGAGCTGGATGTTTTATGTGATTGAGCTGTCACCTGTACCGATTAGCCTAATTTTCATAATTCAAGATAAGATATACAGTTATGATTAACTGTAGGTCATTCGACATGTTTAGTTTGTTAGGCTACATATCACTCCCAATGTAAAAGCTCACATATGCCGGTATAATATGGAGTCTGACTGGTTGGTATCAAAGTCTCAAGTAGCGAGGTTAGGACAGTGTTCCACAGGGTGTGTATGTGGTCTAACGGAGATCTAGGTGGTAGATGAAGGTGATGAGTGGGTCGAAGGGATGGCTGGTCTTCTCTAGGAAGAGACAAATAGGTAGATAGTAGCGATAGAGGCTACACGTGGGTCTTGCTGATGAAGAGCTGGAAAGAGATAAATGGTCTTCCCGAAGAAGAGATGGGTAAACAAATGTATTGTTAAGGTAATTGAAGAAGACGTTGGGTGAAGAATAATGCTTCTTCACACCGAGTATTTATATACATAAAATTACCAAATAGCATGTAACACACCGGCTCTATGCCAAACAATCTGCTACACATCACCTAATGAGACTAGCCTACTCTTATCAGTCTTCCTTGCTGGTTTTAAAAGTGCATTGAACTATTATTTGTGTTTTAGCCTAGCCGTCCACATGACGTTTCATATTACGCTATGCCACAACGATCCATGAAACAAAGTCCCTGTATATAACCGTCCCCCTCTGTTAGAATTAAAAGCTCCGATGAGAACCTGTCGATTGCAGCTGTGTTGTAATTAAGGCAGCAACATGACTGCAGTAGACAAATAGTTCATATTAGAATAATATGCACTGACGCCATGAGATATGATTAACCTATATCATCACTCACTGGCATGAATAGTAATTAGCCAATAGATGCCTTACAGCATACATTGGCTTCAGGATCTCCAACAACTTTCCCATTTAGGTTAGATAAGGAAGTATGTTGGAATTTACACTAGTGTGCGGAAAACCCCGCTTTCATGTATATAGAGGGACTTCTCGCTACACAGATAGAACTACAGCAATTTCTTTACAATTAACTATCCATTAAATATCAGTAAACTTCTTCGTACATTAAACAGATTCATCATATCTCTAAATCAACCTTAAGGCTAGTATTTATCTCTTCCAATATCCGGAACTATTTCAATTAGCTGTTGTTGGAAGAATTTGATAAAAAGACGCTGGTAATATTTCAAATATAGCTGACATAGAATATTTGAATAGGCAGCAAGACCTTACTACATAGCAGATGTTGTTCACCTCGGTCATCCATTTTGAATAATCTTCACATCGCTTTCTTCCCTGCCGCTGACAATTTTTTCCAGTCGCGAGACTTGATTCACGCCTCAACTGTTGAAATAAAATTGAAAATAATTGTGATTGTGATTGTGATTGTGATTGTGATTGTGATTCATGTTTTTTTGAATTTCCAACTATCTTTCGCGCGAAGTTGAACTTTGCGCACTCTATGTACGGACTGATGACATTACTATTTAGCGCACAGTTGATGCTCAATCTATAATGCTCCCATCACTCACCGCTAAATTTACGCTTTCTTATCTGTGATATATCTGGTCAGAATGTGACATTTCGGTCGTAGACTGTAAGCTCCCTCTGAGTCCTTACAAGTATTTGATTGTTGAGAGCTGGCTAGGAACTGAGCATGTTGGGGTGGAGTTGGATCCAAATTCCGATAGCTGGGAATAATTTTTAGTGATTAAATAATTGGATTGGTGGTAAATAAGACCATGCATGCAGCGCAAAGGAAAAAAACCTATGTGAGATTGGTGATCAAGCCAACGCATAGTAATTGAATATAATACACTATCCAAATCTCATGACCCAATTTGATCTCATATTAGACGAGGCGCGGGATATGGCAGCATGCAAACGCCAGTAAACACATCCAACAGTTTGCGCACAAGAGCTCACTGAATGAATGTAGTGTGGAGATAGAGAGCAAAGGTAGGTGATTCTTCCCTACATCAGTTTTGTTTTGTTCATTTACGTGTGAGGTACATGTCACCCATCGTACCCCTTCTAGAGGTGTAGTAAAAGCGGGGCCTGGCCAGATCATTTTAACTTCTGTAAAGTAAAATTATGCCTCGTACCACCTAAATGACCGGACTATCTCAGACTTCACCTATGTGTTGAATCATATCAAGCCTGACCGTCCAGCAACCCAGTGTAAACACGCCGTGGCGCAAATTCCTCCTAAGCCCTGGCCACCACGTGCCTGAGCCATTGATTTCAACATTGACTCCGAAATATAAAGCCGGCAAAGACGAATTCTTCACCTTCCAGTGGTGCCGGTGTAATCGCTCAGTATGCTCTGCATATCTGGGATAGCCAAGAAGAATCGCATCCGAATCGAAGTCGAAAGCAACCTCAAGCATATCTCCATTTGACGACCTCTCGACAATGTCTTTTTTCACATTCTCATCTGAGTCCTCAACCTCTTTCCAACCACGCCTCACCTCGCCTCAACAACCAATAAAGAAGTTACTCCAATTGCAAACAGGAGTTTGCCTCATTGATCACCGGCCATCACTCACTACAAATTTACGACGCTACGTATACTCGCAAGGAGGAAATCAAGTCATAATATACAAAGCTCGGGTCATGGTTTATGGGGGACTGATGCTCTAATGGAGTTCTACATCTTGAGGAAGGATAGACGGCTGAGATGTGGTGCGAGAGGGGGAACAGGTCTCTGAAGACGATGCTGGGACTGACATTTTCGAGGAGTTTTCAACTTTGGAACGATTGTGGGCGCCAAGACCGAGATTTCGGCTAATTAGCCTGGAGGGCTTCTTTTGTCGATGAGTCAACGGCACTCCCCAGCGCCCTGGACGGCACAAAAGAAGTTGGGCTAAGCTACTATACAGCTATCACGCACTGTCAAGGCTTTTCTGACATTTCAGCACGACCTTAGGGAAGGAGTTGGAAGGAGGCTAGAAAGGCAGAGTGTGAATTTCCCGAGGTACACACAAGTCTGCAGCGCCCAGCTGGCCGGCCTTTTCAAACGCTTCAGAAGGGTCACTATGTCTTCGGATTTAGTCCTAATGTCGGTATTAGGAGAGCTCCGCACCCAGTGGTTTTGCGATTTTTCCCGGCTGCCATACACCCGCAAATGGCCATCGCTTCGTTGGTTGGAGAGGGGAGATAATGAAGGGCAAAGGGCTCCTCTAAGTGTATGATCAAATGAGGGCTTGTGAGGGGTGGTACCGTTTGAGGGGAGCTGTATGGGAGGCATAGGAGGGGATATACTACTGGTATAGGTATCCTTGGCCTGTAGGCAGAGAGGACCTGCATGTCCTATATAGTCATAGACTCAGATAGGACAATGAAATGATTTATCCGAAATATAAATGTTATCCCAGACTTTATTGCAGCTTTAGCGTTGTATCTTCAAATTGTACCGCTCGATTGGTATCGACAATGGGGATCTGAACACCTGCGCAAAAAAGTGTAATCCCCTGGGTATCTATTCCCTCCTTTATCCTTCTCTATACACGTCCCGTTTCCATCGTGAATTTCCTCATTATGGCGTGTGTAGATAGGTGATGTGACGAGTGAGGAGGTGTAGGATCGACTGAAAAATATTACGTCACAATTATATAAGTAGTTTGAGAGGTTTCAGTTGATTTATTACGATCCCCAGACAGACTTGGGTTTTTCTTAAATCGTATGTTTGTAGTGGTGGGCTTTTATTCGATTTATGATGGTGAAATCTCTGTCGACTGAGAGAGAGAGGTTTCTTTATTGTACCTCTTGATTCTTAGACTATCTACCTCATCTAGTTACTCTCAGGTCCAGGCCACACATTGTTTAGTACTCCTATAATCTTTTGTTACTTGTAAGATCACTGATATATTACCCGTAATGAATAGCCATTCAGCTCAGTATCTACCCATGGAACTCAGCCAGTTTTTCCATGGAACCTTCTACCCAAAATTTTAAAAATGGTAACAATGGGAACTGCGTGCGCGGGAAAAAGTTTCAAAATACCTGCAGCCCTATCCAGGCGAGGCCTAGACACTGGGACCACACGAGGAGCGCATATTCATCTATACCTCTCTTTGTAACAATAGAGGCCGACTTGATCCAACCCACCATCTCCGTATCGGGTGATGGATACACTCCGGAAACTCATCGGATGGCTTTTCCTCCATGACCAAGGGTTGGTGATGTGTAGGGCTCTAACCCTACCATCTGGTCTGATCGTGGTTAGCTTCATGATAGTGGTGAAAGGGGAATGTGTGTGGATTTCGATCGATCACAATTGTAACAGGATGGTGACAAATATAACTCGTGGCTCTACTACAGCTAGTTCCGCAGAATGCAATAGTTAAGCTTGAGTTATAATAAATTTGTCTATCTCCTCTTCTAACTCACAACTCCGAAATCTACACTTTGTGCATAGCTTACTAATTGTAAGCTAACCGCATTTAGTAGTCCATATTACATGACATAGCCTGCTACGTTTCGGATCCACATGTGCGTAGGGGTGAAGACGATACAGACCGCGAAAGCGATTGGGAATCCTCATCGAAGTGAGGACTTTGTAACTTAATCTCGGCTTCACAGACTCTACAGTGAGAGCTGGAGATTCTTAGAGAACACCACTAACAGATGTTGAGAAAATTTTCCCTCTGTGGTCTGATTTTTCGACTAAAATACCGAATACAGCTCCTTCAAGCCGAAAATCCAGTAAACCAAATTTATCCACCATTTTTCATGACTGAATCTCGATTCGGAAGAATGCCCTACTCCCAGATTCATAGAGGACACTACTGACAGATGTGCAGCCTATATTCTCCGCGGTCTTTGATATGTCGTGTGGTGGGTGAATTCAAGATAACTGTCTGTCGAAGGTGCTGCAGTGCTGATCTTGAGGTAAGTGCACAAGGTCAACAATTCAAATAAGATATAGTATAGGACCAAGCTGGCATGGTTCCAGGGGATTGAGAAAGTGGAGATCACTGATGGAAAAAGATTTACAACTATTTGTAGGTTTGAATTCAATTTTATTTAATCCGATATTGCGCTCTATGGGCCTGTGCAGTTCAATCTTGCTACAATATTTACAAGAGAGGAATGGAATTGAATTGAATTGCATGTGTCCAATTTTCTATAAAGTCTATGACCATGTAGGGACATGTTTGTTCTTTCTGCCTCCAGGCCGGGAGTATCTGTGCCTCTGGAAGTGTATCCCCTCCTAAGAGTTCTTCGCAACTACTTTCTGATGTAATTGCTGTGAGGTTAAAGATCGAGAGAGATTACGGACTGTTGGAGAGGAAGGTCTAGTGGGATTCGAGCACAAGATCAGGTGAACGGAGCTTTAGATGTAAAGCTGTGGAGTTGATGAGAGGTGCGATGAATATAGCCTTCAGTGATATTTAGTTAATTAAATAAAATATAATATTGGAGAGACTATTGTAAGAGGATTTGCCTTCATAGATACTCAGTTAATTAAATGAACTGAAGATCTCTGGGGGTAGGAGAGAATTTATCCATTTTCTTTTTTTCTGCATAAGATTTTAATTGCGTATGCAGCTATCTAGCTATGATACAATATCAGAGAAAAGGTACGGAAAAGAAGACCTAATATACAATAAGAGCACTCATGCCTCGGATCTTATTTGCAAGTACCACTGCGAAGTTATGTCGGCTTTTTCTTCACCCCAAGTCAACCCTCATCCGTGAATACCCACCCAGGGGAACGTCTCAAAAACCCCGAGTTATCCCGACATGCCTTCATCATCCACTGAATTTTCTTCGCTCGGAATGTAGTCTGAGATGTCTCCTTCACAGGTGGAGTAGTTATTCAGGCTACTCAAACTATACGAGAGAACACCACCAGGAGGCAGAACACAGCACTTTACATGGTTGGAACGCTTTAATAGTGTCAGCTGCACTCTCGCCAGCGAAGTCTTGTCGCGCACAAAGCTCAATTCGTAAAACTCCTTGCCAAAATTCAAAATCACACGCCCGTCGAGATTGTATACATCCTCCGTGTAATCTTGTAAACTTGTCCTGATTCCTCTCACATCCATCCCAAAGAACTGTCTCCCAGATTTGTGCGCCACGCTTTGTTTCCTCCGTCGGGTGTAAATATCGGCGTGGGCGTGTATTTGGCGGCTAGCTGTGGCCAGAGAATAGTTGATGAGAGGGGTGGTCATTGAAATGAGGATGTAATAAGTCGTACTAGTAGACTTGATGAAACTTAGGTAGGAATCGATCTCGTTGGGTGGGAGAGACTGATTTCGTAGAGAGTCTTGGATCATAGCCTCGTGGGCAAACTTCTTTGGTTTTGCGAAACTTGACTGTACTTGACTCTGGGAGAATATTTCACTCCCAGGTCTGTAAGGACAGCGCGTACAGGTGTTCAGTTTTGCCCTCTTGTTGGGGGATTGTTGAGGTACGTGCTAATGTCTCAACCTTGACAGCATTCTCCAAATGACGTTTTAGCCTTTAGTTTTAGCGAAGCCCCGCGACTAAGACAAGAAACAGATGTGACTACATTAAACATGGAATCTGGTTACAAGTGAATTAAGACTTACATGTAGTAGTGCACAGACAGAGATCCTGCATAGATACTGGTGCAGAACTGTTTTATTACAAGAGCTGTACTGAATTCCAAGATGTTTTCTCGTGGTCTGTTGAAGCCGACCGTTTGGCTGACTTACTCTTACACTGAGCCGACCAATCGGTACAGGGCTCACCATTTAGACATCTCCATGCTAACGCAGGATGCAAAGACGAAGTATTAGGTAGTACACAAAATATGTTCGGGCGTGAGTGGAGGTAGAGGCTGGATATCAGAATCACCATAATACTGACCAGCGGGATGAATTAATAGATTATTCAATTATCCTAATTTGGCGCCGAAAGGCCAATTCAGGTATTTTCGGAGATATGTAACTTACGCGCAACGACTCATTTTGACGTTTGGGGATTTCATAGTCAGATCTTATTTGCAGATTCCACTCGAGGTTAACCCTTACGGTGTATAACTTCTTCCGTATATACCCACCTCAGGGCAAAGCGTGAAAACCCTATGGTTGTCCGAGTGTTCTTTCGTCACCCTACAAGTACGATATCACCGCGAGAGAATGTGGTGTGTGTGACTAGTGAAACTTAATTTGCTTTTTACTGTCTCATGTGGGAAAGGTATTCAATCTGCCCACAATCTACTTGGGAGAACGATCCGGACGGTGTACCACTGCACCACCCGACCCAGATCAGCATGTCAGTTGCTTCACATATGACAATCTATCCGATTTGGATGAGGGACGGCTAATTCCTTGTAGACGTTGAGTTTCACTGTTTAACGTCCAGAGTCATTTGAATGAAGTAATCTAGTGAAGATAACATTTTGCACTCAATTCATACAGACAAAGACCGCTGCCTTAAGCGATCTACAATATAGTTTTCAACAACTACCTGTACCTTTCCCTTGGCTCATAGATTCTGCAAAAATTTAAACAAGACGGAATTCTCTATCCATGATAAGGATATATCCCATCATTATTAGTAGAAAGAGCGAATTCGCAAACACTACAACTCCACCTAGCGGCACTTTTACATAGCGTGCGCCAAACATAAGTCATCATGTACCCCCTTGACTCCTTATCAATGCCTATGGAATCTTGACGCCCTCCTTGATTGGTATGAAAACAGAATGAGGGGTATATGGCTTCTCCTGTCGGAATTCTCACAAAAATTTAGCGTTAATCAGCAATTCCCAAACCTAACCCGACTTTTCCTTGCCCATCCCTAATCCCAATGCTACCGCCTCGCTCTCGTAAACGTCGTCCTTCCATTAGCCCTCTCAGTCCTCGTTTCTGTAGTCCAATTACTGTACTGACACTACCATCCCACACTGGTCTCCCAGAATTTGAGCTTATGTTGCTACCACTCATATCACTGTGTACACTTTCAGTCGCACTCCCGGGATCTTCATCATCGTATACTCGTCCATATCCACCAGAGCCTGTATTAATCATAAGGCCTTGAGCTCCAGAATTGTAGACCGTGGAAGAGTCTACATCGCAAGACTCAAAGCCGGGGGTACCTTTAAGGTCATTAAGACTCCAATGTTCTGCGACAAAGGTTGAGGGGCCTCCACCAGCCGCCATGGCTGATGCGTTAAATACAGCAGCAGCGTTACGTGAATCAAGTACGCCATGAAGACGTTCGACAACTGCCTCCAAAAGACCATCGACTTTGTATGGTCGGGCGATTTGAAGGAGCGAGCAGAGTATCTGGGGTGTACACAAGGACGATGAAGACGACGGGAGAGTAGAATTGTAGATGAAGTGTAGGAACGCTTGTACTGTTGGTTTAGTGTGGGGTAAGTATAAGGTCCGCGGCCGCGCGGTAGGTGACAGAGAGTTTGGATCAGGTGGGTTCAGCAGATTTGAAATATTAATGGACCTATTGTGGCCATTTGAGGCTTTATTTGGGTATCGTCCATTGCGGGGAGTTATCGTAATATTCGAGTTTCGGTTCTTGCTAGAGGTCATATTGTCGGGTCGAAGAGTTGCTGCATCACTGGCGTCTTGTGTAATGCTTCCCTCACGAAGCAGTTGTATAAAATAAGGTCCCCACCTCTTAGCAATTATCCGAGAATTGGCTGGTATGCGTTCCCCGTTTACACAGAGAATATCCATATCAGAAAGCTCTCGAAGTCCAAGGGCAGCTTGACCTAATTCCTCAGCAGCTTTTGAGAGCGGACGACCACCTACTGACCATCCAGTCTTCGAGATAAATTTAGAAGAAGCGGCAGAGAAGGGATAACTCGCTGAGACAAATCCTGACATGGGCGAAACCTTTCTCGGATTATCGTATAAGCCAAATGCCTCTAGCTCAACGGTACAAATGTTTGTAAAGTTAATACGTCGGTGGTTGTAGTCTTCCACCAGACTTCGCTTTCTGTTGCCCAAAATTACATACGTGTTTCGTCGACTCCATAGCACACCACGATTCCAGCTACCCTGGCTAAATACGCTGCCACCTGCGTCAATTCGACTCCAGGTTAAAGTCCGTAAATCCAAGGCCCACAAAGCGTATTCTTGCTTTGAGGATGTGAGATAGGTTCCGCTGACAACAAAATTTGTATTTATGATGCCGCCATTGGGAAATCGAAGACCCGGTGGCGAGAAGGTGCCTTGCATTAGCTTCTCGGTTAGTGTGCCATCTGGAGCACGTATCTGCAATTCTAATTTTACATCTAGGAAGTTGTAATTAGAATAGATTAGCATTGAAGATCCTGCGTCTTTAGTTTCCTGAGACGTATTTGTGTCCGATTTGGCGAGTGATGACGCTCCCAGGTCTTCAGAAGTTTTTCGAGTGAGTGGCGCGACAACACTTCGGTAGGCACCACAGCTCTTCCCTAATTGTTGAGTACTGGTCCACCTCATCATCCGAAAGTTAAAAACACTAATCTGCTCAATGTAGTGGTTAGTGCTATCTTGACCTCCAACTACAACCATCTCAGCTCCGCCACAAAGGTCTGTGTCATCATTACTATTTGAGTTATTGGAAGGAGAAATCGTGTTTAAAGTTAAGGAGATAGTAGATGAAGGCAGGATTGTCGCACAATGGGCATATCGACCTTGAGGTGCATCACCACATGGTATGAAAGTCCACTTCCGAGTTGGGACGTCATACATGTGAATATCAGACATAACCACCACTTCTGATTGAGAATCAACATTTGACTTCGTTAAACCATATTGCAATTGACTAGGCGCGGGCGACATGCCGCCGTAACAAATTAGTTTGTTATCCCCCAAGGGACATAGACTGTGGAAATAACGAGGAGGCGGTATATCACCGAAAGTACTTATTCGAACCCAATGCCGCCGTATCAGGTCCAACTCATAGAGGTCAGAGGTTAAAACTGGGCGAGTTCGTGATAGTATGCGCCCACCAAATACGTAAAGTTTATCGCCTAATATTGTTGTAGTTGCACCCACCAGGGGATATGGTTCTTGCCCTGTTGTACGATGAACATTACACATGAGACCCGACAAGTGTTGTGATGGGCCTCCTGAAGTACCTGCCACTCCGTTTCCAGACGATCGAGAAGCAGGCCCCGGCGATGGAGCTGCTGATGAAGGACCGTTGCTTTTTGGTGTGGTAATTTCATCTTTAATATCTTCTTCTGTATCTGAGCGAGTCAATTCCCCCAGGTTTCCTGTTGATTTGAACGCGGTGTAGATTGAGGAAGCTCCTGATGTGGTTGAGTCCATTGTGCTGGTGCGACTATCGTTGATTGGCTGACGGGCCGTACCCAGTGCAACTTGAGGTGTATATGGTGGAGAAAATGGAGCTCGCAAGAGCTGCTTGACGGTGGGCGAGGCAGGCGTGGCAGGTAGCGGCTTCCCAAGGTCACTTGTGCTTCGTACATGACCTTTTCTTGATGGCTGGTGTCGTTCAGATCCAGAGATGTTATGGGAGTCGAGCGTACCTGAATATATACGTTCATTGTTGTTGGAATGCTGCCCGGGCCGCGGGCCGGTGGAAATAGAACCTAACTTTTTAATTCCTTTGCGCACACCGGAAAAAAAGTCTGGCCTTTCGGTTGGAAAAGTATCAGAAGCTGCTGAGTCGACTGATGAGGATAGCTTGGACTCGAGCGAGCCTGAAGGCCGCAGAGTTAGCTTGTCTGCCATGATATGTCATGGAGGGCAAAATGGGCTCTTAAAACTGGACTGGGAGATAACACGAGATAGTTGTTCTCGAGACGCGATTGAAAAGAAATTGATGTTCTACTGGACAAATGGGTACTCCGCGGGCGGGGGTGTAGTTTGAAAGCGATAAGGAAGGGTGAGAAAAAGGGCGAGAGAGGTCAAGGGATAATACACACGTCCCCCCATTCCTCAAAAAGGTCAATAAGCGACCCAGGCAAAGAGTAAAGGATGCAAAATTTTGTCGACTGCACACAGGTCATGTCGGCATAATACACTAAAAGTACAACCGCAATTATGTCGATAGCCATTTATTTTAATCTGTTAGACTTCTGATCTGCTGTCTGTTTGTTTATTTGTTTGCTTGCTGTAGCACCGTCTGCGAGGCAGTGCTGATGGGAATTACGAGGAGCAGCTTGTGCAAGGGTAACCTGTAGACCACGGTCTCATAGGGACTCTACTTGAACCAAACTTATCGGAACACTTTAACCATTCACGAGTTTGTTTGTGATCCCTGTGAAATATGAGACAGTTAGCTGGCCTAACTGAAGCACGGATTTCTGATCTCCAAACGGAGCGACGGAACGATAAATCTAAGGAGCTACCCAAGTCAAGGCTCATCCCAGTCCAAAGCTGAGATCACTCTTCTCTACAAAAAAAAATTGCATAAAATAAGCGTTATCTCCCAGCATAAGTTCGTGGAGATGTTGTTATGCCTTGATGATTGAAGAAGATAGGGGTTTCTGAATGATTAATAGTAGACGCCATGTAGTGCACGAATTTATATTGCACTGCAGGTTTTGTGAAGTTCGTATGTATGCTCATGCAAAGGCAAGTCTAGTGCGGGTAAGCAGGGTGAGAAGCTAACATTCACTAACACGCAGCAATGTGCGCTTCCGCATGGTCATACGGCAAAGATTGTATTATGGACTTGTTGACAGCGCGTATGGATCCTAGTGGCTGGTCTCGGTAATTTCTCGGCACACTAAAATTTCCACTAAAAAAAGCAACTCTGAGATATTCGCCCTCTCCCCTGCATCAGGAATTTCCCGTCCGATCAATCTACACAACCCTAAATGAAGCAGCATCTTGTCCACGCATCCGAACCCTCAGCGTCTTATATGGGAACCACATCCCCAAGCATACACCGGTGATATTCTCTGTGTGTGATACATCTTAATCACGCTGGTAGTGAACGTGTAGAGATTTTACCGAAAAAAAGTGCGATTACAGCAGGCAAAAGATGGTCTTAATTTGAGGGGAGTGAGTTGGACAACAGCAATACCGATTAAGTACAGATATTGCTTCTTCTAACTCCCTCGCTATGGGCAGCGTCCATCCCTGCAAGAATTGTCACGATAACCTTCTGCCGTTCTTCTACAAAATAGAGTTTGGCTCTTTGCCTGGACGGGCTTTAATGTTCCAGAATTGTTTGATAGGCGAGAATTCTAACGCCTAATGTTGCAAGGTAAGTCTGTGTGTCGGTCCATGTGAGAGGCTTGTCTTCGTCAAATACTCCAAGCACCGATCATTGATCAGATTATTGCCCTGAGCCTTGCTAATAAGTTGTAATCAAATCCCTAGTGGGCCACCTGTGACTTGGCCGGGCACTGCTAGTCAATGTGAGGCCAGGACTCCGCTATGATAAATCGATCCCACCTAGGGTGTCATTACATGGCAGACAATCCTACTGAAATTTTCTTTTAAGACTTGAGAACAAGATCACTAGCCAGGAAGTACTTCATCCTTACAAAGCCTTTTATAATGATTGGCTTTCAACTGTGCAAAGTAGAGGTCACAAATCACGATTGAGAGCAAGCTAACACCGATGGGGGCTATTGAATAGGCTAGCTCACCATCTACGAAATTTTATCGTTTTTCGAATCGAATCTGGCACGGCCCCTAAGCTCGGATGCGCGTAATTGATCCCTATCTGATGATCTGATGATAACCGTAGTATAGTTAACGCTGCCATCGACAAGCCTATCTTCTGTTCTTGAACCAGGATCTAATTACGTGTGCAGCAACCTAGCTTTGACACTAAAACAAAAATAAAATACAGAATGAATGAGCCAGAATCTTTTCAGGACGTGTGCTTGTGTTTATCGTACAACTTGAATGTTAGACTATCTAGCACATTGGGCTCATATCTGACTCAGGCCACACCTTATACAGTGCTCCTTGCCTCTCATGTTTCATGAAATATCATTGATATATTGCTCTTGATGAATAGCCATTCAGCCCAGTATCTATTTATGGACTTCAGCCACCTTTTCTACGAAACCTTCTACCCAAAAAAATAAAAATGGTAACAATGGGAACTGCGTGCGTGAGAAAAAGTCCCAAAATGCCTGCAGCCCCAGCAAGGCGAGGCTCAGACACCGGGACCACACGAGGTGCGCATATTCATCTATATCTTTCTTTGTAACAATAGAGGCCGACTTGATCCAACCCACCATCTCCGTATCGGGTGCTGGGTACACTCCGGAAACTCATCGGATGGCTTTTCCTCCATGACCAACGGTTGGTGATGTGTAGGGCTCTAACCCTACCATCTGGTCTGATCGTGATTAGCTTCATGGAAGTGGTGAAAGGGTGATGTGCTTAAGGATGAAGACGATACAGACCGCGAAATCGAATGGGAATCCTCATCAAAGTGAGGACTTTGTAACTCAATCCTAGCTCTGCAGGCTCTACAGTCAGAGCTGGAGGTTCGTAGGGGACACCTCTGACAGGTGTTGAGAATAGTCCCCCTCATTTGCTAGTACTACTGCGTAGTTATGACGGCGTTTTCCTTCACCCCAAGCCAACCCTCATCTGTGAATACCCACCCAGGGGCACTTCTTAAATAGTCAAATGGCTGTGAACCATGAGTTAATTGGTATGCTCATCTTATAAATGTATTTTGAGGGTGAGGATGCTGGTGAAGGTCTATCTGTGCGATCTTGCACTAAACACTAAATGATATGGGAAGGCCGGCGCATGTTCGACACTTCAAGAGGACAGGAAGAAGAAGAGTCTGATCTTAGCTAATTTTTCAGAATACAGGCTGGGGGATGAAAATTGCTCTCCGTCAATACAAGTAGCGCTAGCACGAATCTCTAGCCAAAACAAACCTGATCATTGTGCTTCTAGAGAATGGGGACCGTCATGTGAATTGTTTGTACCCATTCATGTAAGTAGGTTAAGTACGCTGATGTTAATCGTAACTCAAGTTTACAATCTCTTGTAATAAAAAAAGAATGTGGGTGCAGTTCACTAATTCCCCGTATGGATCTTCTGCGATTGCGGGTATGATGGTTAAGCTCTGGATGTGCGCTGATCACCACAAGAAATTTTTGGTGAGGGAGCATTCGACTACAAGAACTTGTGAGTAGTAGATGTGAGTTGTTTTATTCAACTCCTGAGCGAAAGAAAAAGCTCTACGTCCTCCTAAGGGCACCGGGCCGGTGGAGGCAAATAAGACTGAACACTTGTACGTGGTGTCCTCTACGCACCTGGGAGTGAAGTATTTTATTTATTAAATCATTTTATTGTCCTGTCTGAGTCTAAGACTATGTAGGACATGCAGGTCCTCTCTGCCTACAGGCCAAGGATACCTATGCCAGTAGTATATCCCCTCCTATGCCTCCCATACAGCTCCCCTCAAACAGTACCACCCCTCACAAGTCCTCATTCGATCATACACTTAGAGGAGCCCTTTGCCCTTCATTATCTCCCCTCTCCAACCAACGAAACGATGGCCATTTGCGGGTGTATGGCAGCCGGGAAAAATCGCAAAACCACTGGGTGCGGAGCTCTCCTAATACCGACATTAGGACTAAATCCGAAGACATAGTGCCCCTTCTGAAGCGTTCGAAGAGGCCGGCCAGCTGGGCGCTGCAGACTTGTGTGTACCTCAGGAAATTCGCACTCTGCCTTTCTAGCCTCCTTCCAACTCCTTCCCTAAGGTCGTGCTGGAATGTCAGAAAAGTCTTGACAGAGCGTGATTGCTGTATGGTAGCTTAGCCCAACTTCTTTTGTGCCGTCCAGGGCGCTGGGGAGTGCCGTTGACTCATCGACAAAAGAAGCCCTCCTGGCTAATTAGCCGAAATCTCGGTCTTGGCGCCCACAAACGTTCCAAAGTTGAAAACTCCTCGAAAATGTCAGTCCCAGCATCGTCTTCAGAGACCTATTCCCCCTCTCGCACCACATCTCAGCCGTCTATCCTTCCTCAAGATGTAGAACTCCATTAGAGCATCAGTCCCCCATGAACCATGACCCGAGCTTTGTATATTATGACTTGATTTCCTCCTTGCGGGTATACGTAGCGTCGTAAATTTGTAGTCGTTGATGGCCGGTAATTAATGGGGCAAGCTCCTGTTTGCAATTGGAGTAATTTCTTTATTGGTTGTTGAGGCGAGATGAGGCGAGATGAGGCGTGGTTGGAAAGAGGTTGAGGACTCAGATGAGAATGGTAAGAAAGGAATTGTCGAGAGGTCGTCGAATGGAGATGTGCTTGAGGTTGCTTTCGACTTCGATTCGGATGCGATTCTTCTTGGCTATCCCAGATATGCAGAGCATACTGAGCGATTACACCGGCACCACTGGAAGGTGAAGAATTCGTCTTTGCCGGCGGGAGTGAAGTATTCTCCAAGAGCCAAATTCAATAAAATATCGCAACACGGTAGAAGTTGACCCACCAGGCAATGATTAAAAATACTCCGCAATGTCAATGTTTCACTCCCAACTAAATCAAGCCCAATCTAAGTCTCATCAAGTCTACAGGTACGACCAAGTACATCCTCATGCCAATGACCACACCTCGCGTTGACATTATCTGGCCTCTGCTAGTCACCAAACACACGCTCACGCTGATATTCACACCCGACGGAGGAAACAAAGCGTAGCGCACAAATCTGGGAGACAGTTCTTTGGGATGGGTGTGAGAGGAACCAAAACAAAATTACAAGATTACACGGAGGATGTATACAATCTCGATGGCGTGTGATTTTGAATTTTGGCAAAGAATTTTACAAGTTGAGCTTTGTGTGGGCCAAGGCTTCGGTTTCAAGAGTGCGGGCGACACTTTAGGTCCCGCCATGGCCGGATGGTGCGGTGGAACATTTTTTTGGCCGATCCCCCAAGTAATGTCTGGATAGCTTGGACACATATCCCACTTGAGACAGAAGACCACTGGTTCGAATGCAGGAAAAGAAACTACATATCTCTCGGCGCTGGTATACTTGGACAACCAAAGGTTTTGAAATGTCGTTTTGGTGGGTACTTACGGAGGAGGGTCGACTGTTTGTGTAAGCGGACATACCTCACAGTGGTATTTGCAAATGAAATCCAGAGTGTGAGTGTCTCTAATGTCGAAAAGGTCATCTATAAATTAAACTTAACACCGGTCATGTGTCATAGCTAGATAACTAAATACTTGTTAAATGAAAAAAACTCATCTCCCGAGTTAAGTTTTTATGCAGGTTTTTTGAAATTATCCTGATTGTCAGCAATTTTGTTAGAACTAGACTAGGTTTTATCATGGCTATACATACTTCAGAGCTTTGCAGACAATAAAATTCCCACTTAGCCCAAGATTAATATAGTTCTGGGCTAGATCCCGTCACGATTGGATTTGGGGAGTACAGGTCTCTGATGGATTTATGGTTTAGATATACCCAAGCGTTTGACTACCCGTCTAACGTTGATGGTTACAGAAGTTGTACAAAGTAAAATGACTTTATTGTCCTCAAAACGAACAAGGAATAAAAGAGTTAATATAGACATTAACCCATAGATTTCAGGATAGATCAATTCACTCATTCTCGATTCCATTCATGCTGTTTCTGATTATCCACTCAACTTGATGGATTTCCGTGGAGTTCCTTGAACCGTTGTTTGGCGCATGTATATGCATGGAGGCTATCATGGGGTGATGACTTCAAGTGGGTTTCTCAGGGAACAAGCGAATATGGTTAGAGATTTGCTGTGACAATTTTTTTTGCAGCAGATTTCAATTGCGTATGCAGCTATCTAGCTATGACACAGTATCAGAGAAAATGTACAGAAAAGACGACTCAGTATACAAGAAGAGCACTCATGCCTCGGAGTTCATGTGCAAGTACCACTGCGAAGTTATGTCGGCTTTTTCTTCACCCCAAGTCAACCCTCATCCGTGAATACCCACCCAGGGGAACGTCTCAAAAACCCCGAGTTATCCCGACATGCCTTCATCATCCACTGAATTTTCTTCGCTCGGAATGTAGTCTGAGATGTCTCCTTCACAGGTGGAGTAGTTATTCAGGCTACTCAAACTATACGAGAGAACACCACCAGGAGGCAGAACACAGCACTTTACATGGTTGGAACGCTTTAATAGTGTCAGCTGCACTCTCGCCAGCGAAGTCTTGTCGCGCACAAAGCTCAATTCGTAAAACTCCTTGCCAAAATTCAAAATCACACGCCCGTCGAGATTGTATACATCCTCCGTGTAATCTTGTAAACTTGTCCTGATTCCTCTCACATCCATCCCAAAGAACTGTCTCCCAGATTTGTGCGCCACGCTTTGTTTCCTCCGTCGGGTGTGAATATCGGCGTGGGCGTGTGTTCGGTGGTCAACTAAGGCCAGAGAATAGTTGAGGAGAGGTGTGGTCATTGAAACGAAAACGTATTAAGTTGTTCTTGTCAAATTGATGTGACTTACGTAGTAGTCGAACTCTTTGGGAGCGAAAATTTGACATGGCGGAGTATTTTGAATCATTGCCTCGTGGGCCAACTTGTTCGGTATTGCGAAATTTGACTGAACTAGGCTTTGGGAGAATATTTCACTCCCAGGTTCGTAGAGGACATCGCATATAGATGTTCAGTCTGTGCCCTCCTCCTCGCTGATTGTGTATAGTTGGAGCCTGGCCAATGTATGATTCACCATGGACCTGGCTAGTAAAGTAACAACCCTTTTTTATAACCCAAGTCAGCGGCGGTCTTTGTTGCCAAATAGCATCCATTTCGACACCTACCCTCATTTGCTTCATGAAAGATCATTAATATATTGCTCGTGATGGCTAGCCATTCAGCAAAGGGTTAAACCGTGGATTTCGGCCACCCTTTCCACGGAACTCTCTATCCTAAATAAAAAAACAGGTAGCAATCAAATAAGGTGCCCAGGCTACTCATATTATGCTGGACACATGGTCATAGCTCAATAGCTGAATACAATATGAAGTAAAAAAATAATTGGCTGGGTACAACCACCGTCGGCTTGTGTTCACAGTAATAGCCACAATCCATGTAGTGACCTGGCGTCTCAAGGCTATCATCAAATCATGTACCATAGGCGAGGTGTCATGTTTAGATGTTACAGTAATCTGAACCCGATTAAAAACAATGAAAAACTCTCCATCATGACCTTTAGCCTCTACAATCTGTCCAAAATCACTTGATTATGTCACATGATACAGAAGCCCAAAAGCTCAATTATTCAAACAATAGTGTTCTGGTCGTCATAAGCCTTCAAGACACCATTGTTATGCCTATTCTGATTGAAGTTGTCTCACTTAATCCCTGTCAAGTGATACATATTTATAAGACGATAGCAACATTCAAAGATAGGCGAAAGATTATCTATGGCTACTTGACCTAGCTCGATCAATCAATAAATTAACTTTTCGTCTATTATAAGAATTCTTGAGAGTACTTTTCACTTATCTCTCAGATTACCTTGTAACTGATACACAATGAGGAGAGATTATTTGACAACCGACATGATCAATGGTAGTCGGAAGTTTTCCCTTTTATAGAAGTCCGGCTTGCTTAAGTTGCACTCATTTGAATTGCTACCATTTTTAAAATTTTGGGTAGAAGGTTCCATGGAAAAACTGGCTGAGTTCCATGGGTAGATACTGAGCTGAATGGCTATTCATTACGGGTAATATATCAGTGATCTTACAAGTAACAAAAGATTATAGGAGTACTAAACAATGTGTGGCCTGGACCTGAGAGTAACTAGATGAGCTAGATAGTCTAAGACTCAAGTGGTACAATAAAGAAACCTCTCTCTCTCAGTCGACAGAGATTTCACCATCATAAATCGAATAAAAGCCCACCACTACAAACATACGATTTAAGACAAACCTAAGTCTATCTGGGGATCGTAATAAATCAACTGAAACCTCTCAAACTACTTATATAATTGTGACGTAATATTTTTCAGTCAATCCTACACCTCCTCACTCGTCACATCACCTATCTACACACGCCATAATGAGGAAATTCACGACGGAAACGGGACGTGTATAGAGAAGGATAAAGGAGGGAATAGATACCCAGGGGATTGCACTTTTTTGCGCAGGTGTTCAGATCCCCATTGTCGATACCAATCGAGCGGTACAATTCGAAGATACAACGCTAAAGCTGCAATAAAGTCTGGGATAACATTTATATTTCGGAGTCAATGTTGAAATCAATGGCTCAGGCACGTGGTGGCCAGGGCTTAGGAGGAATTTGCGCCACGGCGTGTTTACACTGGGTTGCTGGACGGTCAGGCTTGATGTGATTCAACACATAGGTGAAGTCTGAGATAGTCCGGTCATTTAGGTGGTACGAGGCATAATTTTACTTTACAGAAGTTAAAATGATCTGGCCAGGCCCCGCTTTTACTACACCTCTAGAAGGGGTACGATGGGTGACATGTACCTCACACGTAAATGAACAAAACAAAACTGATCTAGGGAAGAACCACCTACCTTTGCTCTCTATCTCCACACTACATTCATTCAGTGAGCTCTTGTGCGCAAACTGTTGGATGTGTTTACTGGCGTTTGCATGCTGCCATATCCCGCGCCTCGTCTAATATGAGATCAAATTGGGTCATGATATTTGGATAGTGTATTATATTCAATTACTATGCGTTGGCTTGATCACCAATCTCACATAGGTTTTTTTCCTTTGCGCTGCATGCATGGTCTTATTTACCACCAATCCAATTATTTAATCACTAAAAGTTATTCCCAGCTATCGGAATTTGGATCCAACTCCACCCCAACATGCTCAGTTCCTAGCCAGCTCTCAACAATCAAATACTTGTAAGGACTCAGAGGGAGCTTACAGTCTACGACCGAAATGTCACATTCTGACCAGATATATCACAGATAAGAAAGCGTAAATTTAGCGGTGAGTGATGGGAGCATTATAGATTGAGCATCAACTGTGCGCTAAATAGTAATGTCATCAGTCCGTCCATAGAGTGGGCAAAGTTCAACTTCGCGCGAAAGATAGTTGGAAATTCAAAAAAACATGAATCACAATCACAATCACAATCACAATCACAATCACAATCACAATCACAATCACAATCACAATCACAATCACAATCACAATCACAATCACAATTATTTTCAATTTTATTTCAACAGTTGAGACGTGAATCAAGTCTCGCGACTGGAAAAAATTGTCAGCGGCAGGGAAGAAAGCGATGTGAAGATTATTCAAAATGGATGACCGAGGTGAACAACATCTGCTATGTAGTAAGGTCTTGCTGCCTATTCAAATATTCTATGTCAGCTATATTTGAAATATTACCAGCGTCTTTTTATCAAATTCTTCCAACAACAGCTGCAATCGACAGGTTCTCATCGGAGCTTTTAATTCTAAAAGAGGGGGACGGTTATATACAGGGACTTTGATACCAACCAGTCAGACTCCATATTATACCGGCATATGTGAGCTTTTACATTGGGAGTGATGTGTAGCCTAACAAACTAAACATGTCGAATGACCTAAAGTTAATCATAACTGTATATCGTATCTTGAATTATGAAAATTAGGCTAATCGGTACAGGTGACAGGTCAATCACATAAAACATCCAGCTCCATTCGAGAGTCGTCCGTTGCCCTGCAACCTTCGACCTATTTGCTAAATATTACATACTACACCCCAGCACACATCGACCGAACATCACATCAATATGTCACTCAACATTGAAGTTGAGCAGTACCTTACTGAAAATCCGATTTCCATAATTCTAGAAACTTTCGGGTTGACATATGCAGGAAGCTCCACAACACCATGTGACAAAATTTTTGAAAAGCCCAAAGCCGCAAGTAAGTTTCGGGTCCCATTTGAGTGTCAAATGAGCCTTCTCTGTTATTACCTTAGTCGAGGTAGTTTCATGAGGGAAGATTGCAAGACACTTAAATCTCAATTTAACTGTATTTTAAGCTGGATGAATCCAGGGAAGTATGAATTGATCCATTGAGCTAGTAGCTGAGGTAATACCGGCTCAGTCGCCTGACATCGAAGTGTGGAACCTACTCGTTTTGCTTGTTGAGAGACTTTAATCTGTCATGAAGATTTCAAGCAAGCAATTGATCAATCTAGCTGCAGAGTTAATGCAAAGACGAGTTTGTGTTTCATACAATTGTACCAAACAGACGATGGCAGATCTGAAGGAATCTTTGCACCACGAAATATCTGGATCCGTTTCCCTTGGGGTCAAAGGCTTTTGGAAAAAGCATTTTGCGGACTCGGAATGGTGCACATAATGCAGCGAGGTCGTAGAGGGCTACGTGAAACAGTCTGGGGAAGAAAATTCAAGTTTCTCACGGGGCTAGAAGAAGCCTCAGTGTGCAGATGCATGAGGGCCGTAGAGGAAGAGTTATTCAAATCATGCTCTAACTCCAATGATTCGGAACGGACAGGAAGGCAGAGCTCTCGTTCTAGTAAATTCACGCACGCCTTCCATGGAAGCCAGCATCATACTTTTGCAGCTGGTAATATTATTGGAGGTAAAACAGACGACCAAGTGGACTACTTCATAAAACAACGAGACACCTCTGATGAAGATAAACATCATAGGCGAGACGTCCTTGTTGTAGGAGAGCTGACAAAGCTGTCCCCGCCAAGGATTATGGGAAAGTTTCTCCAGTTGAGCAAATTACTGAGCTAGGTCATCTCTGCCCAGCCACGGCTTTGATTTGTGCATGGATTTATTCTTCTCGGAAACCAAATGCAGCTTTGGGTGTATGATCGATCAGGCCCATACTCTTATTTCCTCAGTGATGTTATCAAAGCGCAGGAAGGGCTGGTGCATGCACTTGTGGCGTACATGCTAATGAGTGCTAAAGAGTATGGCATTGATCCTTCTATTCAAAATCATGATCAAAAGATAGTCATTTAGCTGTAGACAACCGGTGTAGATCACAAGTAGTAATTTACGCTTGAGACGGAACCGCTCGAGTGTTAGAAACCACATGTGTCTCGGGACACCTGCTGTTATCGCGATATCGACAAGCAGTTTGTGGTGAAGTTTTCATGGGGAATAACGGGAGGAAACTCTGAGGTGGAGCTACTCAAGCTGACAACGAACGTTGTGGGAATGGCAAAGCTACTTGGATGGCTTCACCTTGAAACAAGAGGTAATTGGAGGAGGGGCCTTGAGCTTACACGGCAGATGTTGAAAGACAGGCGACCAAAAGAGGAGCCGTTCACCACGCCAATGGTGTCTGTCGAGAAGCAAGTGAGTGTTCCAAAGAAGAGTACGAGAAAGATAGTAGTGCAGAAAAAGAATAGCGAATCAATGGTTCTGTTAGTAAATGTGCGAAAAGTAGTAAAGACGCAAGCTACCTAATCCATTGCAGTCAAAAGACCTGCTAACATCCAAATAGGATCAGCAACCACGTGATATATTCCTGTGGGTGAAATATGCCCAAGGTCGACAAGGCCTGTGTCAGAATAGGAATATTCCAACTCAGCCGTGGGTAGGCTAGTATTGTACTAACGAGGATATGAGAAGACTAAGAATTGTCGCAATGGACGTAACCGTCAACTTAGGTGGATGTAGGATAGCGCTTTGAGCCTAGCGTAAAGAAGACGGATATGTATTGTAAATCTGCTATATTGATAACTATTGAAGATAGGAGTGGAAAAAGGTTAATCATATACATAGGTCTAGCAGCGAGTATTTATACACAAAGACGGTACACAAAATATACCATCAATAGCAATAACTTCCAACTATTCATCCATTCAACAATTATGTCATTGAATAAACCTGCGTGATATGATCATATTATCAAGTATGGCTGAGATACTGGTTTTTGTTTTGTTTTGTTTTTTTATTTAACGTCGTGCCAGCTCACAACACAACCGTAAGGTCTCGTGTTGGCCTGCTCAGTCTATATAAACTACCCGACGTGCCGACGCTTTTAACTAGGCCCGACATGTAATAAATGGACCAAGACCAGCCTGCCATGCACCCCGAACTATCAACTGAAGTCAAAAGTACTCTCCAGCTGAGACTATTGTATTCTAATACAGTAGAGAAGATATTTATCTATATTAACAAGAAAATTATCCATCGCCTAGACTAATAGTCTTAAAATCAGAGCTCTTGCAAATACATGCCCAATATTTATAGTTTGGGGCACTAGTTAGTGTTGTTATTG
This sequence comes from Blumeria hordei DH14, assembly GCA_900239735.1. Lineage (NCBI taxonomy): Eukaryota > Fungi > Ascomycota > Leotiomycetes > Helotiales > Erysiphaceae > Blumeria > Blumeria hordei. The sequence continues at coordinate 345,991 of OENG01000028.1, read as the reverse complement.
CATGTTTCAAAAAAGCACGTTTCATGAAGCCATTTACTAAATGCTATGGCACCTTCAGGAGAGCCTAGAATCCAGGGAATTCCCGGTGTTGGATGTCTAGTATTGCCAAGGAGGCGGGACCGGCTACGATTGAGTTGACAAAAGAAAAAGTGATCAGGCGATTTTTCTAGCCTGCAAGCGCATGATAGAGGTGCGTCCGAGTGGTGAAAGCGGCGGTGATAGTCTGCAAAGTCGCCGTGACCTGATCGGGCTGCAAGAAGGCGACCAAGAGCGTAGCGATTGAGGCTCCTGAGCTCTGGGGAGCTCCCAGTATTGGCGTTTATTCCCAGTTGTTGGTATCGTTCAGGAGCGTTTTGGGACCAGTACAGAGATATAGAGGATTTGTATCGAGTGATTACGTCTCTCTTTGCTCGAGAGATTGTTGGAGATAGGGGGGGCGTAGGGGCTGTGCATGCTTGTTTAGCAAGTGCGTCAGCAGCTTTTTGCCAGGTATGCCGACATGTCCTGGACACCATCGTACTCTATATACCTGGTTTGGAATAGCAGCTGCGTTCTCTTTCTATCCACCTGGTAGCGAGGTGTCGGAACCGAGCGATACGAGAGGAACTGCTTGGGGTAGGAGTATCTATGAGGAGGCGAAGGGCGGCTTCCTGATTATCTAGGCATACCGTAATATTTGTGGCCAATCGGGCCATCGGATTATGGAGAGCAGCATCTAGGCCTACAGTGGCTCCGGCTATTTCTGCATCATACACTTCGGCCGATTCTCCGAGAGGAAGAGTCCCCTGCCCAACTCTCTGTGTGAGGCCTCGATAGATGACATATCCGGACCCGGCTCTACCATCAATAAGGGCGCCATCAGAGAAGACGAACAGATCTAAAGGGGATTGAGAAGCTTGCCATCTATTGAATTCTTCGAGGCCATTTCTTCTGCCTATAGCCCCGATGTTTTGTAGAAGTGTTTTGCGACTGACATTCCAAGGGGGTGGTATTGTATCAGTAGAAAGTTCGGGAGATGTTCTTTGTCGGATCCACAACATTCGTGAGGAAGTCCATCGCCGCCGTAAAGGGTGACGTGGGTCTGCTGATGCTACTCGTACCGTAAAGCGGTCATGTATTCGTTCTAGCCAAGTACTAGCCGCCCCCCACCCTGTCTCTCTAAGAAGGGCAGGAGTTGGGGTAGTGCGGTAGACAGGGAGAACGGCTCTAGCGGCGTCGTTGATCCTACGCTGAACACGCCTTATTATATCCAGTGGCGTGTTTTTGGAATACCATGTCTCGGCTCCGAAAAAGAGGATAGCGAAAGCTGTTCCTTGAATAGCTTGCGAAGAAGGAAGGGGCTATGCCACGGGTGGTGCATGAGAGTCTCTTAAGGTGGCTTGTAATGGCTAAGACTTCCTACAGGCTTCACTCACATGGTATCGGAAGCGTAAGCCACGATCAAAGTATACTCCGAGCCAACGGGTATGGTTGTTAGGCGCTATCTCGATTTCTCCCGCGTGGATTGATGGCTCTACTATTTCGCCGCGTTTTCGGTGAAAGTACTGTAGCTCAGTCTTAGAGATTTCAAAGGAGATGCCGTTTTCCCCCCCAGGACAGGGTATTGTTAAGTTGAGTCTGGAGGAGGCTGGCACACGAAGTCAGGGAATTTGCGGAAGAGAAATGCGAGATGTCGTCAGCATACCAAAAGCGGCCACGGGACAGTCGAAGCACTCCTTGAATTGCCAGAATGAAGATGATAGGAGAAACAGGAGAACCTTGGGGTAGACCACAGAGGGTCCAGAAAGAGGAAGATAGGTGCCCATCTAGATATATTGAAGCCTCTCGTTGTTCCATAAATGAAATTACCCAGAGTACCACGTTGGGTGGCCAGCCCTGATTTCGTAGACAAAGTGAGAGACGCCCTTTTTGGATGCCATCAAAGGCACCTTGTACGTCTACAGTTACAATTCCTGCTACTTTCTTTTTATCCCAGGCTGTTTGTATATCGCATGCAAGGGCTGTGGTAAGATCTGTAGAGGAGCGGCGAGGGACTGCACTGCACTGATCCTTAGCTAAGATACGATGTTTGAGGGCGATGTACGAAAGCCTTCGGGCTATTAGTCGCTCGAGTCCTTTTCCTAGGCAGGAAAGAAGAGCTATAGGCCTGTAGGACTTGGGGAGGGAGAAATTACGGCTTCCAGATTTTGGTAGTATAATGACCCTAGATTTCTTGAATGCAGATGGGTGAATTCCTAGCTGGACACATTGGCGAAACAGAGCTATAATCCGTCTACCTATTATAGGCCAAGCTTTTTTAAGAGCGTCTATGGTGATTTCATATAGTCCTAGGGTGGTGGACTTCGCCTGGCAGCATGCGTGGAAAATTTAGTCCTCTGTTAGCGATGGCCAGGGGAGACATTTCCGGGGTACAGCTGGCGCATCTATCGGAATATCTTGTAGGTTTAGATGACGGCTAAGAAGTGTGTCCCTGAAAAGCTTTGCTTTTTCTGCGGGAGTGATGGCTGGGCCATCAGGTCTAGTCAGGGGAGGGGTATGCGGGCGGGTTTGCTTCTTATGCCAGCTGGTGATTTTGTATGCCTCTGTGAGGTTGGCGACTCCATCGATCTTCTGTCGCCAATATTCACTCTTGGCTTTCCTCACGACTTTACCAAACAGCCGACGTTCCTGAATGGCATCATTATTGAGGCGTCTAGCTCGGCAGAAGTCTCGGTGAGCTTTTGTACACTCTTCTGTCCACCATCTACAGCCTCTTGTTTTCTCACTCGATCTAGGGCAGGCTGCGCGCAAGGCTCCTGATATTGCTTCTACAAGAAAGGTAGCTTCCTCTTCTGGATCTGTCTGCGGGGGTAAAATAAGTCAATTAGAGAGGATTGTGCGGAAATTATTCCAGTCGCAAGCCTTATATCGAGGACGGCCGTACTCAGGAGCTTCGGCCCCTTTGTCTGGGAGCTTTGTTAGAAGAGTCCTGTGATCTGAGCCAACTTCAAGGTCCGGGCGAACTTGGCATTTAAAGTTTGGGCCTATCTGAGCAAACAAGAGGTCGATGACTCCGCCAGCATCGTGTGTTGGTACTCCATATGGGTTAAGAAGGAGAAGGCCTTTTTCCAGTGCCCAGGTGAGTAAGGATTCTCCTGTAGCTGTGTCGTTCCTGGTCGTCGCATCCCATGCGGAGTGGTGTATATCGAAGTCTCCGGCAAGGATATCTGGGGTTTCAGGGAGTGTTAGAGGTAGACGCAGACCTTCCCCTGCATCAAGAGAGCCTATTGGAGCGTTATAGATATTCCAGCAGTCGATCATGGGCTTTCCTTTTCTTTGGACACAGACTTTAAGTAAGTCACGCGAGTGGATACTTGGCTGGAACGGTGAAAGACCACAACCTTTATGTGTGTAGGTCATGACCCGGGGTCGACTTGTCCAGTCTGCAAGCGGAGCAAAAGCAAGGAAGCTAGGGTGAGTTTTAGTTTTCTTTTGAGAGATGTCTGAGAAAACCCATGGCTCTTGTATAAGGATAAGGTCAGCCCTAGATTGAGAAGCAAGCACGAGGGCAGCGTCATGGGCTGGGCCACATTTAGCAACATTGATTTGGAAGATGCAGAGGCCAGTGGCTGTCTGCGTTGTATGTCCTCGCTTTCGGACCATTAAAGTTGTACTTCAGTTGTAGGGGAGGACTTCTGCGTCGGGATGGCTTATGCTAGGATGGTAGGGCTCTCGCACGTCTGCATGTTATCATTAGGGGTCGGTATGATATTTGGATTTTCAACTGCCTGGATTGTTGGAGGGTGGTTTTTGGCCTGCCAAGCTTTGTGGCCTTGTTGACGTATTTGCCGAAGCCTTTCCTTGTCGGGACGAACTAGGGTTCCATTCTCGCGGCGAGGTCTGGAGGGGCAGTTAGCTGTAGCTGTTGGATGCGGTCCACGACAGTTTAGGCATTTATGAGGGGTGCTACAAGTTCAATCGTGTGAATCAGCGGCGCAGAAAGCGCAGCGAGACATACGAGTGCATGTGTTTAAATTATGGAATCCATGACAATTGGAGCAGGAGGGAACCTGTGCTCGGTCGTCGGCTGGCCTAAGTCGTGCGGCTCTCGCAAAGAGACGTATATAGTTTGGGAGATTCTTGATAGATGATGCTTTGAGTACTAAGCGTAGTGTAGCATCGCTTTGCGAGGATTTGTCAGACCGGCGAGTCCAAGACATCGCATATATTGACTCTGAGCTGATTTTCTGTTTCGAGCTCCTGTCGGATCTCGTCATAGGTAAGGGCTTCTCGATTTCCGCACGCGTCGTATCCGTATTTGGGTACCGGGCCCAGTAGGTAGTTTAGTCTTTTCTCTTGTCGTTCCATCAGTACGTCACCTGTAATAGGTTTAAGATCAATGACCGCTTCAAGTAAATCCTGAGCTTGTGACGGGCTAGGGGCCACAAGTGCCAGTCCTGTTGGCACCCTTCGGATATCTTTGATAAGTTCTGGACTATTAAGTAGTCGGCGTAGCTTGGTTCTTACAAGAAGTGGGTCCTCACTTCGAAGAGGGTGTTCCGCGGGTAATCGAATAATTACTCTGGCGTCGGGTTTTGGAGTGATAGACTTTTTGGCGGGTGTCTTTTTTGTTGGTAGTGGGGAATTAGTACCTTTCTGTGCAGCCATTACGTATGTGGGAGCCAGTTTGGGGGCCACTATTTCCTTTTGGGTTCTTATATCTAGCATGTCTGTATTAGTGGTGTTGTTCATGGGGGCGTGATTATGAGTACTAGGCTCATCAAAAACTGACAGGCCGGCAATGACGCGTGCAGCACTTCGAGTGGTAATGGCTCGGAGATCTGCAGCAATGGATGGGGGGAGATTTTTTAAATATTTGGCTCCTGCATTCTGCCAGGCAGTCAGTACTGCGGCGAATTCATTGATAGATTTTGGAGGAAGCTGAGAGGTAACAAGACGGTTATTCATGGCTGGTGTACTTGTTGCCTCATTATTAGGTAGAGGAGCACTAATTGCAGGAGTTGCATGTATGGAATATTCTTGATCCTGTAGGGGCTTTATAGGGATTGATGTTGCCTTCGTATGTGTCTCTTGTGCACTGGGTGTCATGTCAATTGAAGGATACGAGCTTGTGTCATCTAGCATTATCTCGTCGTCGGGGGCTGATGATAATTCTGAGTCAGAGTCAATCTCGATGTTCTCTGCCTGGGGGTTTTCATTCAAGCGGTCCATCTTGGAACAGCCTCTGGTAGTGAGAGCTTCAAGGACGGCTGTCTTAGTGAGGTTTGAATTGCGACTTTTCACGATTTTTGATGTCCCAGAGACGGTTGGCTTCAGTGTAAGGGGGCGGATCGGATGTAAGAAGGCGGATCGGATGTAAGAAGGCGGATCGGATGTAAGAAGGCGGATCGGATGTAAGAAGATGGATTGGATGTGAGAAGACGGATCAGATGTAAGAAGACGGATCGGAAGGAGATATCAGATCGTAGGTTAAGCTAAATCTACAAGAACGTTGCACGACCTCTAACAGGTGCGCGTAGCTCTTACTTTATACACGAATTACGGACTACTTCCAGCAGAATATGACGAGCTTCCGATAACCCCTTATTCCCCTTAACTATTACAAATAACACCTGATAAACCACCTGTTCTGATCTGCACTCAATTATACTATTGAACCATACCCATTACATCAAGTTGGGCGATCAAGATCGTCCATAAGATGATGATCCTACCTAGCTGAATAGGAACACTGACATTCAGGGGTTGGAGTACCCCACGAGCTTTTTTCCGCCTCCCCGGAGGCATTCTAAATAGTGTGATTATTTACTGAATGTGACGGCCCTGCATCATAGTAATGAGTAGGGGTGCAATGACATAATGATAGGTCTGTATTATAAGGAGTTACCCGGTATGGAACGCACGGGCCAGGTGTAAATTATGTGCAGTTATAGATCTGTAGATGCTTTCTTTCCCTTCTCTTCCTTAGTTTAGAATCCTTTATATTATAATCCTAATTTGAGTATCTATTTGATTCGACTTCGTCATCTCCTAGTTCGTGCTCTCTTCGGACCCCTCACACTGAACTTGTTACAAACCAGTGAAAATGTTTTTAGGCTATGGTCGACGTGACACAAGACTCGTGTGTGTGAAACTAGTCGTTCTGGTTTTGTCATGGCTGAGATAATGTTTGTTTGTTTGTTTATTATTTAACGTCTAACTAATGATTATAATACACTAGTCCCGGACTGGAAAAGGACGCCAGAGCTTACTGCTCTAGAACCGGGGGCACCCAGCTTCCCCAAACAAAAAAGAAGGGACCCGAGATGAGATACAGTGTCAGATGACTTATTACGTCACGCTGTCTACAGAAATTTATGCCTCCTAGAGGGGATGAGAGCCAGTCATAGTGAGAAGAATATCTTCCCAATATGCTTGATTGAATTAGAGGAAAGGAAAGGAAAGAAAAGAAAATTTAGCTCATGAGCATTCTTTTATTTTTAATTTTCTTTGAATTGCTGTTAAGCATCGTTTATCGATGTATCAGGAAGAATCCGGTGACAAATTTTAGTGAAGAACTGTGATTTTTCAAGCCATTGTGCAAGTTTTGATGCTCCTGTGGGGGTCCCAAGAAAGAACTTCCATTTGTCTGAACAGCCCCTGGGTGGTTTGAGGGGGCTTGATGTGATCAGTCTACAGTTTAGGAAATGTGCAGGGGACTTGAGTTTGTTGCAGCTGCAGGTATTGTGGGCGGGGTTGTGGTTGAAGCAATTATGATAGGCTGCAAAATCTCCATGTCCAGAGCGAGCAGCGTATATATGAGCAGTATGATGTCGAGGTAGTGATAGCTCTGCGAGGCAGCCTACAGGATACTCGATTTCCAAGTCTTGATATGACTGAGGGGCATGCTTTGCCCAATACTCTTTGTGAGCTTTTATTGATATGTCCTTGACCCAAACTTTTGCCGAGGCAATTGTGAGTGGAGATGGGGATGGATACGGCATGGCCAAAGCATCTTTCGCTGCTTTGTCTGCTAGAACGTTACCTAAGAGTCCAGAGTGGCTTGGGATCCAATGAACCCGGACTTCGCCTGGAATAATATGGGGGAAACGCGTACGGCCTGGCCATTCTTGAGCTTTGAACGCTAATTTTTTGAATACTTCATGAGAAGAGCAGATCGGGGTTGATAGAAGCTGACGGGCTACATCTAGGTTATCGAGTAGAACCCATAAGTTGTTTGCAAAGCGTGTAGAAGGAAGATATATTGCTGTCTCTACAGCGCTTAAAGCGGCTGCAGCATCTGCATCAAATATCTCTAGTGGTCGGCTTAGAGGTTTTTCTTTTCTGGCAGATCATATGACCTGCTTGGAAGATTACAAAACCACCTCCGACGCGAGGTCCCGAAGCTGATTCTAGGCGGCTGCCATCGGAATATATAACTAAGTCTTGTGAGGGTTATCCCCTCAGGAAGTTGATGTGAGGCAGCAGTGACCCGTCTCGTCCTTGAGAACCAACTCTCCTTCGCTAACCAAGGGGGGTTGACCAGAGGGTCCAGATACTCTGTAGGCGGGAAGTTTAGGGCCCACCTAGAAAGGCGTGAGACACGTCTCTGTTGGCTAAGGATCCAAATGTTCCGGCGGCGGAGAGGGTGCCGTGGATCGAGGCGGTGTATACGGAGGGATGCTTGACGAAGTTTTGAGTCCAGCGCGATTTCTGGAGGGGAAATACCTGCTTCTCTATATAGCGCGCTAGCTGGTGTTGTTCGGTAGACTGGAAGAATTGCTCTTGCACTAGTTCTAACAACCTTTTGGAGGAGGGAAAGATGTCCCTTCACTAAGTTTGAGACGGTCCGAGTTGGAGAGATAGCGCGTGTCAGGCCAGGCCACCATGTTTCAGCTCCATAATAAGCGATAGGTAGTACGCAAGCGGTGACTGCTTGGCGTAGGAGTTTAGGGGGGGCGCCACTTAATGTGTTACCAAGACTGCGGAGCGTGTTTGCCACTACTAGAGCTTTATTTTCAAGGATGCGGACGTGCCATTTAAAAGAAAGAGTTTTGTCAAAATATACTCCCAACCATCTGGTGTATGGGCGATTTGTTTTCTCAGATACGGAGAAATTGCCGTGCTTGACCGACGGAGTGTTACCCGGATTCTTATCAGCCCGTTTTCGTGAAAAATGCTGAAGCTCTGCCTTAGCTGGGTCGAAAGTGATGCCCTCCTTTATCCCCCATTCTAAAACTTCTTTCAGTGCCATTTTTAAAGAAATGCAATTGTCGTGAAGTGATTTTTGGGTCTCAAGAATTGCGACATTGTCAGCATACCCAAACCTCTAAAAGATGTTTCCCAGCTTGAACAGAGGAGATATATAGAGCATGAAAAGGATAGGAGAGGCAGGGGAGCATTGTGGGAGACCACAGTTGATTGACTGGAGAGGACCTAGCTCGCCATCAAGACGGATTTGTACTGAACGGTTAGTAGCAAAAGAGGCTACCCATTTGACAAGGAACTCTGGCCAGCCTTGCTCCCGCACACGCCGGACAAGCCAGCCTGGGAGTACAGCATTAAAGGCTCCTTTCACGTCGAGTTTCAGCGTGCTGGCCGGGCGCCCCTCGCTCAAAGCTCTTACGGCATCATGTGTAGGACAGGTGGTGAGATCGACGGCTGACCTTCCTGGGAGAGCACCAAACTGCTGGGTGGTGAGCATCGTATTTCGGGTCGCGATCCAAGCTATACGTCTGGCTATCAGCCGCTCCAACCCCTTCCCAAGTGCGGAGAGAAGTGCTATCGGGCGGTATGAGCGAGGAGAAGATAGGTCTGCCTTGTTTGGCTTCTGAAGCATGATTAAAACAGCTTGTCGAAAGCAGACAGGATGATGGCCGAGAGGGAGACAGCTTTTGAACAGTGAGAAAATATGTTCACCGATGAGGGGCCAAGCTATACGTAATATGGCAGTCGAAATCTCGTCAACCCCAGGGGCTGTATTTCCTGCTCTAAGAATCGAATCCTGAACTTCGTCCTGGCAGAGTGGTGGGAACGAAATGGAGCGTTTTGCAACAGTCGGGGTATCCAAAGGGATATCACCCACTTCAGCCAGGTTTGTAAGTAAATTACCGAGTAGAATTTCCCTTTTTTCAGGCAACGATGTTGCAGGGGGCGGTCTGGAGACCTGGGATCTTTAAGGGGAGTGGATCGGAAGTTTCCCGTGGACTTATGCCATTTTGTCAGAGCAAAGATGTCCTTGCCTGTACTGGCTGCGGCAATCTTGTTAGTGAAGTATGCCTTCTTTGCCCTTGCAATCGTGTCCCGATACTCCTTTCTCTCTCTGGCAACATCTTCCTCTGTTATGGGTCCGCTACGGACCTTCTTGTACCTTTGGCGAGCCTGTTTGCATGATATATCCCACCATGGGTTCCCTTTACCATGGCCTAGTGAACGGCGGGCTGCGCCCGTGTATGCTGTGCGAATAGCTTCTGTAAGCTCTATAGCACACCTGTCCAGCGCCTCCCTGGTGGAAGCTAGTGGAATTGGACTAATACCATCAATATTGGTGGATAGGAGACGGAGGAAAAGATCCTTGTCCAACGTGTCGAATCTGAGCCTGCGGATGGGTTCAGTATAGCCTTCCCAATCTACAAAAGTTAGTATTGTAGCATGGTCTGACGTCGTGTCCAGGTGTGGAGCGAGGGTGCACTTTGTCTTTTGAACTAGAGGGCTGGATCCGAGAACTAAATTGAGTACATTGCCTCGGTCATGCGTTGCCATATCTGCAGGTGATAAAAGAAAGAGACTATTTTTATCTGCTCATTCAGTGACCTTTTCGGCGCCGGGTGAGGGACAGCGGGTCCATGATGGCTGCTATCTGGTGTGGTGTAGGTTGAAATCTCCAGAGATAAGAAGATTGCCTTCGAAAGGGAGGGTGAGAGAGTAAAGAGAATCGAGAACGCTATTGCTAGTGGGTCCTGCAGGAGCGTTGTAGGAGTTGACAATACTTATGGACTTACCAGAGGACGAGATAATTCTAAGAAGAAGCATATCGCTTGAGGATGCCGTATAGCCCTGTTCTGAACAGAGACAGGCATTTTCCCGCACATAGGACATCACCCTGGGTCGTGAAGATGTCCAGTCGTCGATAGGTGAGAAGGTCTCGAAGGATGGGTGGCATTTGGTGATACGCCTGGCGCGGTCGCTGTAAATGTACGGTTCTTGTATTAGTACAATATCAGCGGAGGCTAGGCTGGCTTCGTTGAGAGCTAACTCGTGCGCTTGGGCTCCGCGGCCGACATTTGCAGATACTATTTTTAATGGGCAATTGTTTTGTTTGCGGCGCCGTAAAGGAGTCATTACGATTGCGCTTGATCGTTGCTCTGATCCTCTGTGAGTAAAACTTCATAGGGGTTGATGGATTTTACGGAAACCGGCTGGGTTTGGCTTATTTCAGCAGGAGTTGCGACCGCAGTATGCGTGGTTTTGAGGTTGGCCGTAGCCTTAATACAGCCAGCTTCTGCTTGTTTCCGTAGGCGAGCATCTGCGTTAATCTGGCGGATAGCAGTTACTTGATTCTTGGTCTTGGGAGGACAGGAGGGCTTAGGCCGGAGGTCACAGCTAACATCGTCCGCGGGATGGGGCCCATGACAGTGGATGCATCTGTTGGGGCATATATGTTGGCCCGTAGCGCCGCATTGATTGGCATGGTCTTTTTCGGAGTGTCTGGAGGATCCGCAAAGGCGGCATCTGAGGTCGGAGGCACATGTGCGTGTATTGTGCCAGAGCCAGCACCGGGTGCACTGGACAGCCATCTGACGCTTGGGCAAAATTCTTGTCTGCGTGCGGCAGCCAAAAGGAAGAGGGTTCGTGGCAGGCGCTGATGTGATTCTGGGAAACGCACGATCCATGTCGTCGATGAGGACGTTGGATTAGCATCATTGTCGCGAGAAGCCGCAATAGCTACAGGTACCGCTCCAGCTGCCGTGGCAAGGGAATCCTTCAACGCCTCAGCTGTGACGGGCTTAAGACAGTACTTCCATTCTTCGTTGATGTGTTCCAGGGCTCCATATGTCCTAGGAACATTTTTGATGCGGTAGGAAGTCCATGGTGTTGCTTTCTCAACTGGTGCGTCCCCGAAGAAACTAACGGACTTGATCTTTTCCATGAGATTTTCGGAGTCTCCGTCTTTGGGGCAGAGAGCGAAACCAGTCTTTGTTGACTGCACATTTGTGAGAATCTGACCCTCATTACCAAGCTTAGCTTTCAGGTGGGATTGTATCGCGTATGCTGAGTGATCTCGGAGTGTATTACCTTCCGGGATGCGGACGAATAACCGATCATCGGTGCGGGTGGGCTTGGGCTGAAGCCGCGCTTTAGCGGTTGTTTGGGGGGTTGGAGTGTGGCGACCGGCGAATTGCTTATTGGATGCCCTTGAAGCTGCATTTGCGTAGGTCTGCGCAGTTTTTGGGGCATTGCGGCTGGGCGGGGCGGCATCGTTGGTGGCGGTCACAGGCTTATCACAGAGGTAAGCATCGAAATGCCGTGCTGCGACTTTAGCTAAATCATTGCAAAGGCTTTTGAATGCTTCAGCTTGCTTGGCGGGTGGTGTAGCGTAGTTGGGTGCGCTGCTATGCTTGTCGATTAGTGCAGAAATACCTCCAAAAATGGTCTCTGCTTCTTTTGCTCGGGCTGTCAAAGATTTTACGCTCTTGGTCAGAGTGTCTTGCATCAGGCCCGCGGGAACTGGCTCTAAAAATGGGTCGTCTACGGGGTCGTCGTATTCAATTAGATCGTCGTAATTAATTGGATCGATCTCCATGTCATGCTGCTGGCTGCTCCCGGGTGTGTCCCAATCGCTAAGAGCTGGATTATAGAAGGGAATGGAATCTACCGCTTGAGATTGGTTAAGACCCTCCATAGTCGGGAGGGCAGCTCTCGCGCGCGCTGAGCGCGGGATGCGGCTTGATTCTGATGTCGGTTTGGCTACAGTTGTTGGTTTTTGACGCGACTTGTGAAGGGTGGTAAGGGGGGGTTTGATGTTTTTGTGGTTGTTTCTGATCGGAGCCAGAACTGAAGGATCTTTACAGTACAATCTACAGATGAGAATATGCTGTGTTAGATGCGTGAAAAGCTGAGATACTGGTGTTGTCATTGTAAACCTCGTATTGTAGAACAGGTCATGTGGTTTCGCTTAGCTAGTCTCAGGGCTCTATAGTTACGATCCCACTTCCCGGGGTAATGGATCATCGGTCGCACTGACTGTTGGAAATGGAGACACAGTGTGTTGTGGACGTATGGGCCCTCCATTTCGTCTAGGTTCCCGACAAGATCTTGTGTATATTTAAGAGGTTGGAATGGGTAATATGGTAGCGCTTCAGGCTACCTATTAGATACATGAGCGGCTGTATGGCGTGGGCACAAGGAGGTTATTGGGGGGTTTTCTATGCCTAGATGGCGTGCTAGATAGTCGTTGACTCAAGTAGTACAATGAAAACCCACTCCCTATGCCTAGATGGCGCCACACTCGTTTATGGTGTGGCTTAGGCTACGTGTCGCTTACATTTGTACTTGTAGCGCACACTTTCCACACTTTTAGCTGTAATCCGAACATGACATTTTTTTAGTCAACTTCTACTTTCGCTCCATGAATATTGCGCCCATTTCATGGCGCGATATTTCCAACACTGACTCTGAACGTACGTACGCGCTTTTCTGTCATTGCTGTGTGCCGATGACGTATCATTGATACAGGATCGCTTGTCCTGTCGGTTACACTTGCTTAATACTAGCCATCTCAAGTTGTGTGATCTATAAGTGGGCCTGATCACAACAGCTAGTCATTCCTCAAAAAGCCACCATAACGCAGCCGTCGGATTCACGAACAACAATCTAATCAGTCCGAGGGGGAAAAGCGATCAATACCTGAGGGCTCTGAAGTGTATGATCAGGTCACGAGACTCCAACTCTCTAGTAATCATAGAGTGACTATAGCTAGTGATGTGGGTGGTTCAGTGACCAGATGAGGGACCGATGTAAACCAACTTGGCATGAATGCTACAACTGATGTCTCCAAGTCTGGAATTATTGCTGGTGCTGAAATACCAGGCTTCAAGATTATAAAGGTCAAGCATTCAGTAATGCGTGATTTTCAGCAAGCGGCTATTGCAATAACACCTTTTGGACTTCGATTTATAAGCTCAACTTCGCATTAGAGCTCTTCGTTGGACTACGTAATACCATTAAGGCACACGTGACGCTACTTATTGAGTCGAAGATACGTCACAGAGATATCTCAGTGAACAACATCATCTTGGTCGGCCCTGAAGATACGACAGACTATGGTGGCAGACTTATCGACCTGGACCTAGCTACTTTGTTGAAGAGTGGTAAAGAACAAGACAAGAGAGGGGTGCTGACTGGTACAACCCAATTTATGGCACTGGAAATTTTGAAGAGCAGTTACTGGAGCACCGGAGTTGTCAGTAAAAAATATCGTCATGATATGGAGTCATTCTTCTGTGTACTCCTGTGGATTTGCATTTGATGTGACTTTGCAGATTTTAAACCACCATACTAAGACCAATTATTGACATGGTATATTGGGACTGCGGAGGAAACATTCGTGAAAAAAAGAAGGTTTGCAAAAAGATTTCTTCAGGAATGAGCTTTTGCCTCTTTTCTCGGCAATGTTTGCGGATCTGAAGCCACTTGTGTCAGAATTTTGGAGGAGCCTGTTTATGAAGAAAAATGAAAATTTCATTGATAAAAACATGGATGAAAAAGAACTGTATGATCCAATAATCAATGCGTTTGATATGACAATTCAAAGGATGAAAAATTTAGTCATTTTTCTGCTGAATGTAGTTGTATTTTTAATGTTTGTGGATGGATGGAACTGTTTCAAGTAAGAAAGAAGTTGATTCTGAGGTTTTTATCTCTAGCAACAATTATTTCACGACGTGCCGTGGGATAGATCAAGATAGTCGCTTGCTAATGGTATGGAGATGCAAGGTGGTGAACATAAGAGAGATGGAGAGCCGATGAAGTACTTTGACGAGGAGAATGCTATAATAATATTTTAAGATTGTGAATCTGGAGAACTACCTTTTGGTAGCTCCAGTTTCCTATTTTACATGTAGCTGTATAACACAATTAAACCAAGAATGTAGTAATTTCTCATCATAACACAAACTGTGATCTCAATCATATCGATCCGAGCTGGCGCATTATCTAGTCTCACCATATAAGTGCAAGTGTTAGGGGTGAGCTGAATACCTGTTCCGTGAACATTATCCTCAGACCCTCCGCCTAGACTCTGGGTCAAGAATGTCTCGCCATGACAAGTTAGATTTATTAACCATCGATGTTAGTAAAAAATTGATGGAGAGAGCTCTACAATTTATCTTTGGCAAAATCACCAAAACTTAAATGTGTCGAGACAAGCTCTAGATAATCCCGAGTACGTCATTTGGCGTCATTAGACATCAAAAAATTCGAAATAGGCAAGTAATGTGATGGTTCATGACAGGCTCAATTTGTAAACTAATATCTCACTTCTATGTTTGTGCGCGATAAATATTTTGACCAACTTCTAAATGGCTTGACAATCAATCAAGGTTTATATTAGAATAAGTGACTGAGGACTTATGGTGAGGATGAGAATGAGAATTGAGATAACTTTGCAAGAATGGGGATAGGAGAGAGATAAATTTTGAATTTGAATTTGAAATATTTTACGTGATTGGAAAGACCCAACATCTATTTAGACAATACAACGGTAAATGGGCTCGGAGAGCTCATTGCCATCTACATGACCGGTAATAAAGCCAGAAGCGACAAAAAAATGAAAAAAAGTAAAGTTAATGTCTGACTTACGATGCCTTGCGCCACATCTCTATCTTCCAAACACATCTCCTCTCGAGTCAGAAATAATCTCAGTATGGTCACCTACCACCCCGCTCATTCTTTGCCAGACGGTAACATCTGATCGTAGTTAGGAATTGAATATACTTCTTCCGTCCCTTGTTTTATTATTTACATGGTCCTAGGTTGGAATATTCTCTCGCGGCTTGTCCAACGGTGCAAAGCAGGTCGGCACTCTGAAAAATACCAGGGCCTTTTCTCTCGGCCGCAAACGCATTTCAGATCTTCATGTTTGGGGTTGAAATGTCGATAGTGCTCGGCGTAGACCACGTGGTATGTTCTTGCCGCTATCAGACGAAAGTACGCCCATCTTGGTAGACCTAGTTCCGGTGGTCTTTTGCAACGCATGAATAGGTCCAGATCTTTGTATCGTTTCGGTCGATACTTCTGCCACCACTCTTCCACGAGTTCCTGGCTGCGCAGTTTAATCCACCTCCCTAGTGCCGCAAAGGTTAGATCTTGATCTTCTCCACTGAGCGCAGCTGAGGTTAGTGACCGGTTATTGGGAGTTCCCAAGGCTGATTTGGCCAGCTTATCGGCCTCTTCATTGCCTTGGATCTCCACGTTACCGGGTATCCAGCGTATTTCCACACGCTTATTGTGTCTCAGTGACGAAAACTTGTCCACCGCTGACTGCGAGGAACTAGATCTTCCCCTTTCGAGCGCCAAAGCAGCCGCTTGATTGTCCAGAAGAATGCAAATCGGCAAGTCTCCTCCGACCTCTATTGCAGCCTCCAGCGCTTTCATGGCGCCTACAACTTCCGCGTCGAATACCTCTGCTCCTGGAAGTGGACCAGAACCACTTCTAGCTAGCTTGCCTCTTTGGTATACCACGTATCCCCAGGCTGATTGTCTGGGACCCGATGACAATCCATCAGAGAAGGCCACGACTGTATTGGCTGGTAGGTAAGTTAACCATTGTTTGATGCTCCCTGAACTAGCTTCTTTTTCTCGACTGTATGGAGTCGATACCGGGGGACCATGCGGAAAGTAGAGCTTTCCAGGGCCTTCGGCTATCGGAACTCGACGCATACTCATTTGTAGGCGTGTCATGTACCGTTCTGGTTGTCTGAACAAGCGATTTCTTAGTCCTGATCTAAGACCTAAACGTCTTATTGTATCTTTCAGGCCCTCAGCCGCTCGAAGGGCTAGAGGGTACCACACATTCATTCTTCGCATTCGAGCTGCAGAACGCAACATCTTTTGCTGGAGAATGATGGATGCCGGGGATATTCCTGCTTCACAATGAAGAGCGCGATTGGGAGTGGTGCGCCACGCTTGGAGTGCTACTCCGATAGCTTTCATTATCGTTTTGCCCAACAGACATATGTGTCAGTCTACTCCAGTGCCCACTTCTTCATCTCTCAGTGTGGTTATTTGAGTAAGATCTGGCCACCACGCTTCTGCCGCATATAGAGCTGTGCTCAAAACGCACGCTTGCAATGCAAGAATCAGAGGTCCGGGTTCTACCATGCGTTGAATTCCGTTTATATGTCGTAAGAAATTGACTAGACGATTAGCCTTTCCAGTCCATTCCTGTATATGCTACTTGAAGTTTAGCTGGGATCGAGCCAGACTCCTAGCCACCGAATGTAGGGTGACGGTTCGATTCGGCATTCACTCACCATGACGGAAAAGTCAGCCGTGTTGATTTTCCTCCTAGGTCCTCCCCCAATCACTAGAAGTTCGGACTTCGCTAGGTCAAACTCAATCCTATGTTCTCTAGAGAGAAGGACAAGGCTGTCGAGGTCGTCTTTTACTGTGGAAATGGCTTCAGTAGCGGATTTTCCAACTCTAATGATGACTACATCATCAGCATAGCCAGACCTGCACGTGAGACTATGATCCTGAAATAGCACAGCAATGTAGAGCATGAAAAGAAGTGGCAATAGTGGCGAGTCCTGAGGTACTCCACATTCCAGTATCTTCAACTTCTGTGATTCCACCACGGTATTTCACCTGGATTTTTCGTTGGCAAAGAAAGTGTTGGTATCACAGTGTAAGGATTCTTCTTCCCATCCTTACTTCAGTTCATAATTTTAGCATTTCTTCTATGTTATTATGACAACAGATTAGCTCTTGGCACTTGTTATTATGTTGGTACTAGTTTAGGGCCTATGTTATGATGAGCTAGTGGAAGGAAGCCAGTATATGTAGGACGGCTTGTTCTGTAGCTTCAGAGTTCTTCACGCTTAGTTTTCTGTCATACCCAACACCTCCCGATCATCTCCGGTCACCTTTAGTACCATTAGTCAACACCAGTATTCGCTCGAACCTTTAGTCTCTCTAGATAATTATACTACCAAATTCAACCCTTTAGTTTCTCTATGTGATCTCGGGTAGACCTTCAGTCATCTCTCGCAGTCTATCTAACCTCTATTCCACTACAATTACGCTTCAGTCCGTACGCCTTTTCTCCAATCTGACACACAGGTATGTGATATCTGTTGCAACTTATTGGTTACTCTCGATATCTCGTGTTGTGCTTTTTTCCCTCCCTCTATCTGCTACACTACTTGGTATACTCTGCATGGTCAGTGTGACTCTACATGTAAGCCGTTGCCGGAACTACCAATAACCACCACGTTCAGACAGAAAGGTCTGAATAAGCCGGCACAGGGATAGTGGCCAGTCTTGTTCTCACAGGCGTTTGAGCAGTCTGTTGTGAAGGACTGCATCAAATGCGCCTTGAATGCCTAGTATGACTATAGCCGCACACCTACCACTTCTCATGGCCGCCTCGGCATCGTGGATTACGCAAGATGCAAGGTCGACTCCTGATCGTCGTGGAACGGAGCCAAATAATTGCGGATGAACAACTTGGTGACTAATTGTCAGCCATGCCATTCTCTTAGCAACTAGACGTTCGAGTTCTTTGCCTAAACTTGACAGCAGCGAAATCGGTCGCCAGACCTTGGTGGTGGACAGATTTCTTCCCGATTTTGGGAGAAGCACAACCTCTGCTTCCCTGAAAGCTGTGGGAAAGTGGCCGATATTCAGATAGGCCTGGTAGAGATCCTTGACCAGAGGTCTTAGATGGGACCAACAGTCTTTCAGTAACCGTACCGTTATCTTGTCCGCTCCCGGTGCCGTATCGTTGACGGAGACAGTGGCGCTTTTCACATCATCCTGTGATAATTCCGTATCCCATGGGATACGCTCCTCCTGTCCGTTCTCCCAGATAGAAATGTCGTTCTCGCCGCTAAACCTAGCCAAGAGAGTGTCTCGTAGCGCACTAGCTCGCTCTCACGGGTCAGATAGCCACCGGTTTTCATCAATCTATAGAAGAGGAGGCTCGGCTGCTGTTCGATGTTTGGCCTATCTCATGAGCTTGAAGACCTGCGCGTCAGTAGTGACTGCCTCCACTTGCCTCTTCCAGTACTCTCACTTGGCTTTTCGCACCACAGCTCTGAAACTTTTGCGGGCCTCTTTTGCAAGGTCCGGGTTGTACCTCACTGCCTTGTACTCTTGCCATTCTGTGCCACATTCATCGGTCCACCATGACCTAGTTCTTCCGCTTTCGATGGCTGGGACTTTCCCTGCAACCTTGAGCGTATCTTTGAGTGCTTGTGTGACATCATTAGTGAAATTTTCGATGTTAATAACGCTTTCAAGAGGGCCAGGTTTGTGTAAGGAGACGGATCAGATGGAGACAATTCGGAAGGAGACGGTTCGGAAGGAGTTATTAGATCGTAGGTTAAACTAAATTTACAAGGACGTCGCACAATCTCTAACAGGTGCGCGCAGCTACTAATTTATGCACGAATTCCAGACTATCATGGTACCTGTGGTTCTCGCTTGTGACCTGAACTATAAGTCACATGACGCACAATTATCTTGCTTAGTTGTATGATTGATGCTAGCGCAGGATTGAAGTATAAGTATCTAAGCAGTTGCACTCTAGGATAGATTGTGCAACGTCTTATTAATATATTCCTACCCGTACTTCGCCCTCTCGTATCTCCGATCTGCTCGTGACTCCGTTCCAACGAGACCCACCCGTGATACGGACTACTGTCAGCGGAATATAAAAAGCTTCCGATAACCTTCAATTCCCCAAATTATTACAAATAGCATCTGATAAACACCTGCTCCGATCTGCGCTAAAATATACTGTTGAACAATACCCATGATAGTAATTTGGGCGATCGGGATCATCCATAAGCGGAAGATCCAATCAATTGTACAGGAACACTGACAGTTTGGTCCATTGGCGAACGCATGGGCTAAATTCCTTCAAGTTGGCGTCGCTGATACGAATGTTCCTTGCAATTCCAGAGAGATCTGACACTATGAGATTCAGTACGGTACTCTCGATGGTCGAGTGATCTGAGGAATAGTGGTAGCGTGTTGAGATGGATTCTATGGCGGCTGTATTGCACCAGGTTAAGTCCAGCACATTTCCGTCTATATGCGTTGCTTCTCCCACAATACTGACTAGATCCATATCGTGGGCTGTCGCCCATTCCATGATCTGGCTTCCATTGCCGTGCTGATTTATGATTAGCGGCTGCCAATGCTGTGACACAGAATTGAAGTCGCCTCCAACAACCACTAGTCCTCTAACTTCTCACCAAAGTAAGGGCTCCAGGGTTCCGCTGGTGCCCGGGGCACGATATACGTTAACAAATGTCAGACCACTCATCTTTACATAACAGTAGTCAGATGTCGGGCCTGATGACGATGGAAAGAATTAAATCGCCTGAATACCTTTCCGTGTGAAAGTGGCCGTACGAGGCTGGACGCCTATTCCTCCGAATGGTGTGTGGCTATAGTAGTCAGGGTTACTCTTTGCTATAAAGCCCCCCTCTTTCTTTCTTGTCCATGGCTACTGAACCATGACTACGTGTGCACCGGAGACCCATGCCTGCTGCAATTCTATATCCGTATTTTCTCCACCCCTTCCGACATTCACTTGGTGAAATGAAGGGTGTTTTTTTGTCTTTTGGTGCTTTTGTTGAGGGGTTTCCTAACATTAACACGTCACTGTTCAATCTGGGGCAATAACGGTTTTAACCGCTTTGCCCTTCCTTTCTGAGTACGCTAGAGCAGCGTAATAATCACGATGTCCGCGTTCTCTGATGATTTCAGGCTCGTTAGCTAGATCGGAGGACACGGGTCGGAACGGGTCGGAACGGGTCGGAGTCGGGACAGATATAGTCGGGATAGGATGTAATCGGAACAGGATGTGATCGTAACAGGACGAAGGCGAGACAAGACGGAGGCGGAACGGGACGGAGTCGGGGTATAAGGTAAAGTTTATGATAATCGGATCAATCTAAAGTCTAGAATAATTACAAGACAAAAAGCTACTGAACAAATCCAGTCCTAGACATTCCTTAAGTACTCAAGACCGGCTACTACAATCAAGGGTATGATAGTCTACAGCTATAACATAGCAACTGATTACTATGTTGATTAGTAACTGTTGCTATCACAACATTTTAACCATCCCAACGCATTGACTATGTTACTGGGGAAGCTCCTGACTTGGATGACCAGATTAAACGTAGCATCTCAGTATTATCCTAAGGCACAATGGTAGTAACAAGCAGGCCGTTTTCCTCGTGGGAAATCGGTCTGTGATAGATGATGTGTAATTCTGCGGGGGTACGAGGCAGAATTATCCCGTTTTGTCCTCTTGACCTGGCCATACAGCTACCCTCATTCGAGTTGTGAGCTCCCACGCGATTTGAGCACTTTGGTAACTTGGCCTGGCACTCTGATGTCTTGTGGGTTCTCCAACATCTTCCACATCGCTGGATACTGGTACAGGAACGCGTTGTGTGAAATCCCCAGCAATGTTGGCATTGCTCGATTTGTCTTCGGCACGAGAAGGGAATGGCTGGTCCGCTCTTGTCAAATAGCCGAAATATTTTGTTCTCTGGTTTTTGTTGGAAATGAACAATCCTGCTCGTTGAGTATTGCCCCAGCTTTGTTTCTGTAGGCCTTACCTGGATTGGTGTGGCGCCGCATACTGCTTGGCACTCGTTCTTCACCATGTCGTTGGCGACTCAGATGCTACCTTTGAGAGTCCTGATATACAATGGTACATGAGGTACTATCAAAGATGTCCATTTCGGGGCTGCCTCAATCATAGTGTTGTCTTCGTGTAGGGAAGGTGCAATTCCAATGATTGTGTCTCTCAATGCATTTGACGCGCATTCGAGAGCAATCCCCGACTAGACTGGGTACATCGAGGTTATATCAAAGGCTGCTATCTCAGCTTTGTCGGCTATTATTTTCTTGATGGTGACTGGCGATAACTTGTGCCAGTGTTGATCTCTCCCCAATTGAAGGAACAGGTGTTTGTCTTCCTTTGGGGTTGTCTGTAGCTTCGGGTGGCTTGATGGGGCAGGCCTTCGCGGAACTCGCACATTTGATGACGTCGATAGCTTGGCCACTGTGCGGGCTACTGTCACTCAGGGTGACCTGGTGTCTTGAGGCTTTGATGATAAGGCGTGGCTGTGATCCTCAACAGCTAAATTGTTCGTAGGCGCGACTGGTTTGGGAGTGGTGGCCAATGTGGAGTGTTTCTTACTTGAAAATTTGTGCGTTTCTGCCTGATCAACTGCAAAAGCAGTGATAACAGGCGTGATCTTTTCCATCAGCGTCGCGACGACTGCTGCGGCTAACTTATCTCCTTTGCTCTTAGCCCAGGTGTCGAATAGTTCAAGAAATTCCTGGGCTATGCCCTATCTTTCCTTTCTTTCTTGTTCAGCTTATTGCATTGTTTTCACAATGCTAAGCAGGCTTGGATGAGGATTCCCTCCCGGGTTGGAGGTTGCAGACGATGACGCTGCAACGGCTGGGACCATTGCATCGGATGGAAATTGTTGGTACAACGGGGTTCACTTGGTTTAATGCCTTAAAAGTGCTAAAAAACAAGTGGTATATTCTGTCTATCTCTCTTCGGTATCCCCCCTCAAGCATTAATATCTAAAGTACAAAATGAAGCTTAGCGCCAAAAAAAACATCATTTTTGCCAGAAATCTGCGCAGCATTCCACGCTGCCCGTATCGCCAATTTGACATCGTGAATCTTATTTTTTCATCTTCATTACCCTCCTTTCATCATTTCATCTTCTGTGCTTCAACATGGCAGGTGTGGGTGCTGGTGTGGGTAAATCCAGCGGTTTCGACGCGTCGCAAAATGCGACAATGGCCTCAACAAACAACGGCAGCGGAGCGCAGACAGCTCCAAAGGATAAAAACTTAGAAATCCTAGGGAAACTTCTAAAACAGGTTAGATTAATCGTGATGGGAGAGATGGATGAGGAGGACCTACCATCAATGGAGGACGTGAACGAGGCCGTGAAGGCCTTTAACGCACACAAAAGGGCCTGGATGGAAATGTCCCAGAAGAAGTCTCCTATCGAGGAGAGGATGATGGCGCTAGAGGAAGTCGTCAAGAAAAGCCTCGCGGATCCCGCTCGTCAAGCTGCGCCAGCAGTGGTTTCGGGCACGCCGCCACCAAGGAGCTACGCGTCGGTCGTGGCTCCGCAAATGACAAAAACAGCGGTTCGAATAAGAATCGAGGGAGCAGAAAAATTGCAGCCGGAAGAGCTGCTTCCAAAGGCAAAAGAGCACATTCAAGGTGCATACGCGATTCGTCAAATGCGGAGCAACGATACCGAGGTGTATGTCCAGTCGGCGTCCCAGAGAGACGCGGCGCTAAATATGCGACAACTAACGGAATTTAAAATTTTGCGGCAAGATTTTCCAGTCGTGGTCAACGGTGTCCCATTGCGGACACGAATCGAAGGGGGCAGAGATGCCGACAATTTCGCCATCATCAGGGAGATAGAGACGGCCATGAAGGCACGAATTCCAGGCTTAGTCATAAGTCGTATACGGTGGTTATACGACGGAAAGGAACACCAGCGATCGAAGAAAAACGGTCGCAATCGAGGATCAATTGTGGTCAGCCTCCCATCGGAGGCAATGCAGACGGAAGTGGTCCGAAACGGCCTTGTTATGAACGCCATGCTCTTCACGGCTCAGGTGTGGTCACCACGGTCCCAGCCAAAGCAATGTTACAACTGCAGTCAGTGGGGACACACCCAGGCGTCGTGTGGAAAGGCAGGCAGGTGCGGTGAGTGCGCTGGCGCTCACCAAACTCGGGACTGTCCGAGGAAAAGGGTTTCTTGTGCCAACTGCGGCAAGGAACACCGTTCGTGGCAGAAAACAGCGTGTCGGACCTATCAGGTCTACAAGGGAAGTGTGGATAAGGCTCGGATGGAGCTATTATCGAGAACGGCGGAAATATGGAATGAAAAACCAACAATGGCGCCAATACGAACAGTCGGACCAATTGATGATCAGGGTTTCACTTTGGTCACCAGTAAGAAGGCTGAAGGACTCAAAAGAGGGCCAGGACGACCACGCAAGGTAGTTGAAGTCCCGGCAGCACCAACCATCGCCTCGACAGCTGCACCACCATCGGGGCCAACTCTTCGAGCACTTCGAAGACCAACGCCGAGCGAGGAGGTGCCTTCTCTTTTCAATTTCTCATAACGTTAGTCTGATTGAAGGGGGAGTTAATGAATTCTGGGGAAAGTTTAAAAAATTACGGTTGAAAGGAACGTCCTCAGCATTAAGCCGGGTCGGTTCAGAGTGGCGGGACTTCGGGTTTTGTTTGATGAAAGCTTTTTCCCTAACCAAAGCGGCTTACCGTCTTCATGGTTCTGTATATAGATACCGCATAGGACGTTAAACTAGAACAATGAATGAATGAAGCTTAGCGCCCTGATTATATCACGTGATGCGCTGACCAATGCTTGTGGAAGTAAATGTTTAATACAAGCCCTTTATCCCTACGCCATTCACCTGTGAACCGACAGAAATTCTTGAAATAGGGTCGTGGGTAATTCGATTATGTTGGGTCAAAAAAAAATGCGGATATTTCGTCTTCGGTAACACTAAGTTTATCAAAATATTCATTTTAAACTCAGATTTGCGCCAGCAAATCTATTTACCCCAGACATCTCATCTATTTGTGTTCAGTAATCTTAACTGGAACTCTTCTAGTGATTCCCACATTCAAACGAGTAAATCTGTTGATTTTAATAATTCTAGTACATTGTGTCGACGTTGATTTACACCATGATGTCGATGATGATCTTTATTTTACGTCTGGCGAGCCACGCGCTAGACGCGTGACCCTGATAAGTCCCTACTGAGACAAAAGACACCAGGGTCTAATCCCTGGGCTTCTACATATTTGAAAGGAAAGGAATAAAAAAAAACCAATACGAGACTTTATATACATAGAAAGTGCATTTACATAGCTACTTCCCGCAGATTGCTAAGCTCTTGTGTGGTGATGTAATGATTGCTCGGCGCCATCCCCTGCAAAGGTCAGTCCACATTCCATGTTGACCTCCACTGCCGAAAAAATAATTTTTGTTGCTCCATTGAGTTACTTTTCTTTCTTCTTTAGCTAGCTCGCTTTAGGCATCTCTTGAATCTCAAAGGTGATTTGTGGGCATATCTCTGTAAAGAATCGAGTTTCTTGTAGCCATTCCCCGAATTTTCGCCCCCCTTCATGTGTGCCAAGAATGAACGAGATCATTTTTGAAGGTGGACCATGCATAAGACGTGATCTTCTTTTCCCTATGTGGCAGAAGAAAAAATGTAGTGGGGCCTTTCTACGGCCACATCGGCAATATTTTGATGCATTCTCGTGATTGAAGTGTTCGTGGTAATTGGCGAAATCGCCATGTCCAGATCTAGCTGCTAGAATACGGCCTAGAGTGGCACGTGAGAGGGTTAGTTCTTTAGGCTTAGGGGGAGCTGATATAATTCCTAGTTTCTCATAGCTTATGTGCTGGGGGAGAAGAGTTCTCCATAGTTTGCCAGTAGCTTGCGTTATGGACTCGTTTGCCCAACGCTTCGGACCAGCATATGAGAAAACTAGGTCATCTGAAGTTGGTAAATGGCAGCCATCTTTTGCGGCTTTATCTGCGGCTTCATTTCCAATTATGGATGTGTGGCTCGGAACCCATCGAACCCATATTTGGCCCCGTCTAGTGTGGGCAAGCCGAGAGCGTTCTTACCACTTGGATGTTAAGGTGAGGAACTCATAAAATTGCGCTTGTGGGGACCCTGGAAATTGTGACGAGAGTCGAGTGGCAACCTCTAAGTTATCTAGACAAATCCAGAGGTCTGTAGTGAATTTAGCAGTTGGGAGTGCTAGTGCAGATTTTGCTCCTTCTAGGGCGCCTTTCACTTCCGCATCAAAAACTTCGACGCCCTATCCAAGAGCGATACTCTTATGTAAAACTTGTACACCACCTTGGTATCCAATGAAGCCAGCGCCTCCCAGGCCATTCAGTTGCTTCGAGCCGTCCGAATAGATAATTCTGTCTCCAAAGGGGATAGTCTGGAGGTAATCAAGGAAGATTTGTCTGTTTTCATCTGCAGAGCCACTCTTCGGTCCAGCCACCCGGGAGTGTTGATCTACATGTGCAGTAATGGTCAAATGGCAGTGGGGAAAGATTCTCTTATGATCACGTGGTATAAACAATTACTATAAAAAAGCTTAGTGCCTAATTCAATGCACAGACCACCAAAACATGTCTATAATCTACACAATATCCTACAGGGATTAAGCTCCAATAATAAAATTTTATGTTCATCAATCTCATCCACACAACGCTCTTATACCAACAACATTTAGCTATCTTTCAATTCTCATTATCATTTAAAACACAATTCAGATATTACAATCTTGATTACAATTTTGTCTGATAATTAAAATCCTCTAGTTTACAGTGTTGAAAAACCAACAAAGCCGATGTCTGATAATGAAGATGGTGGGAATTATGGAGCGTAAGTGCGAAGAAAACAATCTTCACGAGGAATAATTTTCGCCGTGCTCGACTAACTGGAATGATCAGCCTTTCTCCTGCCTACGATGCGGAACCTGAATACGACCCAGATGAGCCAACTGAGCCATTCGACCCAGATGGTGAAGGCACACACGAAATCGACGATATCACGATAGCACAAAATCCTGACCAGTTGTTGACCACGGGAGACCGCTCTGTTGTTGTCTCAGGAGATGTAGCAGCAGCAAAAAGAGCAGAGAAAACCCCCAAAGATAAAAAAATTCCCAACGATCAGCGTATCACTACTCCATACATGACGAAATACGAGAAGGCAAGAATCCTTGGCACAAGAGCCCTACAAATCAGGTAAATTTACCTGTTTCTGAAATTTAGGACTTCACTCTGACAAAGTTTCTCTAAGCATGAATGCGCCTGTACTAGTCGATCTCGAGGGTGAAACCGATCCACTTCAAATTGCAATTAAAGAGCTGAGAGAGAAAAAAGTACCTCTGATCGTCCGTAGATATATGCCTGATGGCTGGTATGTTTGTCACACTAATTATTACAAGTAAGCTCACTATTCCTAGTTATGAAGATTGGACCTGTGAAGAACTTTTGCAGTAGTATTACCATCAATATAAAGAATATCAAATGGTCAATCTAAATAACACCATCGGATTGGCATCGCCGATAATAGCTAAATAATTGATAACCCTAAAACCAGGCACTCGAATCATGCCCTATAAACTCATGGCAATTCACTGAATCATTAAACTCATCCACTGGTTGATGAATTTTATTAATATCACGTCGATTTTTCTATTAATTGACACCTAGTCTTTGGCTGATCTAATACAATCTTTTTCTGTCAATGATTCAAAGGCGTTTAAAAATAAGTTTTGGAGCGTCTTCTACTTTTTAGAAAAATTGAAGTTACACTAAGATGGATTTTTGGAGTGACATCGAAGGCAACATGATCTTGTATCTACTTCGAGATTCAATCTCGGACAATCGGCACTAGGTTCCGGGTATCATGCTAAATTAAGTATGGCCACAGGCAACCTATTATGATACATAACAAGTGGTCACTAATTTTGACTGCAAGCATGTAAGACTGTGAGCATGCATTATCAAAGCTAATACATGGCCCAACCATATCAGACTTGGCAGAATAGAGTAGAATAGAATAAAATAAAATAGAATTTAACTCCCTACTAAGTCTGACTATGAAGGAATTGCAGTGTCTGAGATCTTGTAAAAAAGAGCGCATCTACTACTATCTTAGATTGTTAACTACTGAAACTTGCACGATAAACTTATACTGCTAACTTTGATGTACCACACCACACTATTAATAGCGAGATCGGTATTACGCTGACAGCGTTAGTATTTTAAATTTGATTCGTATTCGCCTACGCTGAAGATTTACAGGTCGGCGAAGCCTTCCGGCAACCTCAATGCAGCCAAACTACCGCAAACTATTATTGCGCTTTTATTTGTCTTGCAGGTCTTCATTCTGCGTTTAAACTTCGGTCACTACCGATAGCAGAAGAGTATTGTTCAATGTATCGTAGATGCAATGTTTATCAATTCGAGACTAACGCAGGTTTCCATGACAATTAAAGCCAGAGTCAAAAAAACCAAATATTGTATATATACTGAATTTGAATTCGTTAACCTGATTTGGCGCCCTATGAGCCTATCCAGGTGGCTATGAACCTATCTTTATATATATGTATATATTTTAATAATAATTTAATGTGTATTCAGCTATTCAGCTATGACACATGACCGGTACTATATATACACGTAGGATGACTCTTTTGACGTTAGAGACACTCTTACTCTGGATTTCATTTGCAAATAGCACTATGAGGTGTGTCCGCTTACACAAACAGTCGACGCTCCGCCATAAGCACCCACCAAAGGGAAATTCAAAACCTTTGATTATCCAAGCATGCCTTCATCGTCCGTGCATCCGAGCGCCGCGAAAAGTGTAGATTAGGTTTGTGGGATTCGAACCGACCAGCTACTGTCTCGAGTGGGATATGTGTTCTAGCCATGTCGACCGTACTGGAGACACCGGCCAAGATGATGTACCACTGCACCATCCAGCCACGGCGGTGCTGGTAATGTTGCCTGCACTGTGTCGCTAGGTTTTGTCGTCCGAGCTACGGAGATTTTTCAACCGTCGACCGTCTGGGGATGCGTTCTTGGCCCGGAGGAATCTGCAATGCTCATCGCGAACGGCGTGACGATGGGTGAAATAAGTTCAATGGAAGGCGCGGCCCTCGGGCCGCGTCTTCGGTTCCGGCATTGGCTTGCGCCCAGCCATCGATACTTTTCGGGAAATTCTGCGCCACGCTCATTCGCTGCTTTCCTCGGCGTTCCGCTTGCTCCATGGCAGCAGTCATCGCGAGCAGGCGCGGGTGTACATGGTCGGCTGGGTCGATTGACGCCGAGGATGACGGCTGGTTGTATGCAGCCGTGCGGCTACTTGATCTCGCGGGGCTGGGTACAGGGATAAGTGTGCTGCTACGCGTGTAGGGGATAGAAGAATTGGATGATGGCGGTGTGTCGTGGATCATGGGTCTCTCGATGGACTGAAAGTCTGAGTCGGTCTGCATCGTTATCCTACCGACCAACTCCCGTGATTGGGGTGGGGGGGGGGGGACGAAATTTGACAGCCTTCAGTGGCGTCCCCTACAAACGAACAGCTCTCACTCTTGTCCGATGGGCCGAGTTCGAGTGAGACCTTTTCAACTTTGAGCTGAGACATCTCCTCCTCCGACAAAGGTTCGCTTTCGATGATACGTAAGACGGCCGAGACGACGATAATGATGCTGGGAATGAGGATAGATCACGCCTTACAAGCCGCTCCAACGGTAGTGAGAGGAGCCCTGCTTACATCAGCATGGGCCACGCATCGGCGGGCACACAAAAAGCGCACGAAAGCAAAGTGAAAGACCCTTCCGCCCCCCAAGGAAGAGCAGATCTCGACTCATCCAAAGCAGCGTCCCTTGTAACCCTTGCTTCCGAGTCTACTGGCCGCGAGGGCGTCTGAATTACATGAGTTGCTCGACGACCCCACGTCTGCCTCGAGTTTTGGATGTTGGGCAAGGCTCCTTCGTGGCAGCCATTCTCGACCAAGGTCTTACTGATATCCCTTGTCGATCTTTGCTTCCTCCTACAGCTTGAATCAGAGGAGGATTAAGGAGGAGATGAGGAGAGTTGAGGAACGCTGTTAGGTATACACAGGTCTGCTGCACCCGGCTGGCCGTTCTCTTCGTCATAGGAGAGCCCCGCACCCAGTGGTTTTGAGTCTTTTCCCTGTAACTACACACCCGCAAATGGCCATTATTTCGCTGGCTGAAGAGGGGAGAGAATGAAGTACAAAGGGCTCCTCTAAGTGTATGATCGAATGAAGACTTTTGAGGGGTGGTGGTGCTTGAGGGGAGCTTTATGGGCAACATAGGAGGGCATATACTTATGGAATTAGTGTCCTTGGCCTGTAGGCAGAGAGGATCTGCATGTCCTACATAGTCAGACTCATAAAGCAAAATGATGTCTTGAATTGATAAGGAGCTGACATAAAAGCAATGTATGTTTACGAATTGTACAGATTTCTAACTATAATTACTGTTCATTCGAAAGATATATCTCAATACCGGAACAAACCGTATAATCAAATTAGAGTGGACCATTTGAATACATTAGATCATTGATCTCTTGCATTTAATCATTTGGTAAGCTCGCCGTGAAGATAGTTGATTTCTCATTCAAACTGCAAGATTCTTACTATGTGATGATTTTGTACGACATTCATTTCTAGTGTAGAGATACAAATTGAGATCCGTGTAACACTCATGAAAATAACCCTAAATCTTTAACAAGCAGTAGCCCACGTTTTTAACATGTTAAAATACACGACTAAAAAGTCTTTTTTTGGAAAACACTTTTACAACTCATCATGCTTCTCTGGTTCATCTTCTCCGCTAGCCTCACCAGCATTGTACATCTTGCTGGTGATAGGGTAGGCAACACTAGACAATTTCTCCTTTTGCTCCTCGAAGTCTTCAGCAGTTGCTTCACTACCACTCTCTTCGAGCCAGGTGCTAGCTTGCTTGATTGCTTCTTCCAACTGTAGATAGTTAGTGACATGTAATTAAAGTAGTCAGGAGGTATATCTCAGGAGGTTGGCACTTACAGTTTCTTTATCACTATCCTCAATTTTACCGCCAAGACCCTCTTTGTCAGCGACTTGGTTCTTGAGAGAGAAAACATAGTTCTCGAGACCATTCCTTGCGTCAATTCGTTCCTTTTTGGCCTTGTCCTCGTCGGCATACTTCTCAGCCTCTGCTACCATACGTTCGATTTCTTCTTGAGTGAGACGACCTTTGTCATTTGTGATGGTGATAGACTCGGACTTTCCAGTGCCTTTGTCAGCTGCAAGAACCTTTAAGATTCCATTGGCGTCTAAATCAAACGCAACCTCGATTTGAGGAACTCCCCTGGGCGCTGGTGGGATACCGGCAAGTTCGAATTTACCCAAATTGTTGTTATCTTTGGTCATAGTACGTTCTCCCTCGAATACTTGAATGAGAACAACGGCCTGGTTGTCGGCGGCAGTGGAGAAGATTTGTGATTTGTGAGTTGGGATAACAGTATTTCTTGGGATGAGCTTGGTCATGACACCCCCAGTTGTTTCAATACCCAGCGTCAAGGGGTTGACGTCCATAAGGACTAGATCTTCTGTACCTTCCTCACCAGAAAGAACTCCACCCTGAACAGCGGCACCAAAAGCTACAGCCTCATCAGGATTGATACCCTTCGAGGCCTTTTTCCCCGAAAAGTACTCCTCTATGAGCTCAACAACCTTAGGAATACGGGTCGATCCTCCGACCAGAACGATGTCATCTATCTCAGATTTCTTGACCTTGGCGTCTGAAAGTACCTGCTTTACGGGCTCAAGAGTTTTTCTGAAAAGATCGATGTTTAATTCTTCAAATTTGGCTCTAGTAAGGGTCTCGGAAAAGTCATTGCCATTGTGGAAGGCTTCGATCTCAATACGAGTTGTCTTTTGAGATGAAAGGGTACGCTTTGCCTTCTCAGCTTCACGCTTGAGTTTACCCATTGTCTTGAGGTCCTTTGAGATGTCTACATTGTTCTCTTTGTTATATTTCTTGGCGAAAAAGTTGATGACTCTTTGGTCGAAGTCTTCTCCTCCAAGATGGGTGTCTCCTGCGGTTGCCAGAACTTCGAATACACCTCGGTCGATAGATAATAGCGAAACATCAAAGGTGCCACCTCCTAGGTCATAGACGATGATTTGCCTTTCGCCCTCAGTCTTATCAAGTCCATAGGCGATAGCTGCAGCGGTAGGTTCATTGACAATTCGAAGAACGTTGAGGCCGGCGATAGCACCTGCATCTTTGGTTGCTTGTCTTTGATTATCGTTGAAGTAGGCGGGTACTGTTACAACTGCGTGAGTGACTTTGTTACCGAGATATGACTCAGCGACTTCCTTCATCTTTCCTAGAATCATAGCTGAAACCTCTTCAGGAGTGAATCTTTTTGGCGATCCGTTCACGTCAACCTCGACGGCCGGTTTGCCTTTGTCGTTTACCACATCAAAGGGAAAGTGCTTCATGTCATTTTGGAGGTCTTTGTCGTTAAACTTGCGACCAATCAATCGCCTGTATCGTCAGTAAAGCCGAGTTTAGTTGTATCATGAAACTTACTTAATGTCGAATATGGTTCTTTTTGGGTTCGCAGCAGCCTGGTTCTTAGCCGCATCTCCAACTAATCTCTCTTCATCTGTGAATGCCACGTATGAAGGTGTAATGCGGTGACCTTGGTCGTTGACTAATATTTCAACTTTACCCTTTTGCATAACACCGACACATGAGTAGGTAGTTCCAAGATCAATTCCGATAACTGTTTCTGAATTAGCTATGATAGAATTGTGGATATATATCGACCAACCAGTTCCAAGGGGTTCCTGTAGAGGAGCTTGATCCTCTGCTACAGCGGTACCCAATAAGGTGAAGGGGGATAGAAGAAGTAAAAAGTAAAACATGGCAGATAGGCCTAAGAACAATGAATTCCTCTGGATATTGACCGACATGATGTTCTGGGTTGTTGCCACTCTGGTAGAATGTTGAATGTGAACGATGCGAGGAAGTTGAGCTGTTCTCCTTGCCTTATATGGTCCTGCATCGAGGACATCTGGTCTTTGGGGATAGCACACGCGAGGATTGGCTCGCTTAGTAGCGTGGCTCGAAAGGCCAGATCGCGCGAACCCGAAAAAGAAACACCTGTATGCAGAAGCTACGAGAATTGCGAGTAAGTGGTATGGAATTAACGATTATGGGAAGTGCTTGACAAATGCATTGCAATACTCGCGGCTCTGACTTCAGGAGCTCATCTATTCGAGTCATGAAGGCTTTGACTAGTTATGGCCCAGGTTTCGGCACATGTCTCAGGCTAGTTTCCCGGCTTTCTACTAGTTTAAGGATATAGAATAATCTGAATCCAGGGTCTCGTGTATTAGCATGGGTCAATCAGTCTAGCTTCAAATAGTAGCTACATGTCAGTAGAACCAACGGTGTTGACCACAAGGCCAGCGCAGTGAGGCACTGGAGACACGATCGCGAGTCTTATTTAGTAACCAGGCGACCCACTCATATCCACGTCCAGTCTGTCGGGAAAGTGACAGACGGCGCCCGATCGCGTACGGGCTGAGGTGTAATAATAGATTATGGGGAGAACGTTGAATCCTAGGAAGTATTAGTAGCGAACGTAATCATGCCATTGCATGGTTTATGCCATACTGTCTCAGCTCTCTTACTGTCCTGAACCTGATCCACCGCCGCCGCCGAGAACCCAAGTTAATGTGTGCAATTCCATCGGTGTTTGAATTGAAGCGTACGTGGTCTCTCCAACATCCATGTTTCTGCCACTTACTCGATGATTCAACCGCCTCAGCTGCATCACAACCAAGTAACCTTTGGACGGGCTGCCGAGTTCTCCCTGTGTTTTAATTCCACGTTTTGGGCCCAAATCTCCACGACTTGAGCTAGATGAAATGTGGTCTTCCGTTAATCGGAATGGCTCAATGCATGCAATGCATCGCCTCTGACTTACTGAAATTTGATCTACTCTAGATATTTTGCTCACAGTAACGCCATAGGATGGGTAGTAGATTTCTTGGTGTATTTGAAATGGTACGCAAGCTTGTCGTTTACCCATCAACACTGGACATCTAGGGAGATCCATGACAATAGACGTACAACGAAAGTAGCAATCGTTGCGCTCACCCAAGCGAAGAAATCTGTCCACAGTTTGAATCAGGAGACTCAAGGGTTAATCTTCGGGTGATTCGGCTTGATAATAACTGAATAGATTGAATCATATCCCTACTGTGAGAGATAATACCGTCATTTCCAAGTGATGAATACAAAATTCAGGCACCAAGAATGTCCTTAGCTTGGCAGCGTAATTTAGATCATGAGAAACGAGGTGTAATAGCGCCATGAAAAGGGATTTGCTGTTTGTTCTTGGTGGAGATTGCGTACATGTCAAGAAAAACTATCAATACTCAATGACTAGAGCCCGATGAAACTAAGTCTGTTCCACAATCTCCCTTGCGGGAACTTTTACCTACCATTGGAAGGCCCAAGAATCTAATACTAGGCAAAACATGGTCTTGAATATGAGTGTTTTGAAAGACACTTCGCCCTGATGAATCTCGAGTCTGAGTCAGTGCGGATAATGGACGTGTGACTATTGCGGGAGCCTAAGCGTGGGAACCGGCTGGATCCGATGGAATAGATGAATTTGGCTGTTAAAGCTGCATCGCCGCTCGACAGGTGGGGCCAGGCTACTTGACACGAAGCAGCTTTCTAGTCAGCTTGTGCGCCCCGGCTAAAGCTAATTCATCACCAGTACCAATAATCTGCGCTGACTAAGCTGACAATATCAAATTCCTGAGCACGTGCGCGTGGGCATATTCTAGTGCGCTGTATAATATATTACTTGGCTTTTTTTTTTTTTTTTTTTTTGCATCAGATTTTAATTGCGTATGCAGCTATCTAGCTATGACACAATATCAAAGAAAAGTACAGAAAAGATGACTCAATTTACAAGTAGAGCACTCATGCCTCGGATTTCATTTGCAAGTACCACTGCGAAGTTATGGCGGCTTTTTCTTCACCCCAAGTCAACCCTCATCCGTGAATACCCACCCAGGGGAACTTCAAAAACCCTGGGTTATCCAGACATGCCTTCGTCATCCACCGAATTTTCTCCGCGCGAAATGTAGTCTAAGATGTCTCCCTCCCAAGTGGAGTAGGTGCCCAGGCTACACAAACTATACCGGAGAACACCACCAGGAGGCGGACCACGACACCTTCCATCGTTTGCGTGCTGTTATAGTGTCCGCTGCACTCTCGCAAGCGAAGTCTTGGCACGCACAAAGCTCAATTCGTAAAACTCTGCCAAAATTCAAAATTACACGCCCGTCGAGATTATATCCATCTTCAATGATATGTGATTTTCAACAGGCTGTTGGCACAGTTGGTCGTGTGCTGGATGTGCTTTCTAGAAGTGGTAGGTTGGATTCCTACACGGCCTGTTTAAGGGGGGACTACGGCTGCTCGTCGTGAAAGAGTACAGGAGGAATTATTGAGGTTTTCCCACGAAGGTTTTCCCTCAATGCATGGTCTGAGGATCATGGTAAATGCGTTCCTACCTATTCGACCTGATGTAACAAGCGTGAGGCACGTAGCAGGAAAAGTCAGGCACCGGATGGGCTTTGCTGGAAAATGGAGGAACTTGTATTCTAGATGTCCTCTATACGTGTCATGTCCACTGGATGGAGGGCGTAAGCCTGGCACTAGAAATATAATAATATAATTATATCCATCTTCAGCATCATCTTGTAAACTTGTCCCAATCCCTCTCACATCCGTCTCAAAAAACTGTCTCCCAGATTTGTGCACCACGCTTTGCTTCCTCCGTCGGGTGTAAATATCGGCGTGGGCGTGTATTTGGCGGCTAGCTGAGGCCAGAGAATAGTTGATGAGAGGTGTGGTCATTGAAACAAGGATGTACTTGGTCGAACTTGTAAACTTGGTGAGACTTGGATAGGAATCGAACTCGTTGGGAGCGAAATTTTGACATGGCGGAGAATTTTGGATTATTGCCTCCTGGGCCAACTTGTCCGTTATTGCGAAATTTGACTGAACTTGGCTCTGGGAGAATATTTCACTCCCAGGTTCGTAGAAGGCACCACGTACAGGTGTCAGTCTTGCCCTCCTATTACTTGGCATACGTCGCATGCCACCGCTACGATTTTCTAGTCGAACTGATCATGAACCTTCCAGAACAAAAGTGGAAGCTTCTACAGATGACGAGACCATGTACATAAAATCTTGGCCGGAAGGGGCTATTCCTTCATCTTTCGGCTGTGCCGGTACTAGCGCTCATCATGATTTTCATAACTGTAGTAGCCCATAAATATCACATCTGAACAAGAGCCGAAATGAAACGCGAGCATGCCAACAACTAACTGCTGATCATCAGTATCTATCCTGTAATTCTCATGCGAGACCTCTAACTTAATCTTACCATAATCCATGTCACCTCATCGCTCGATGAAGAAGTTCACTGTTTGCGTACGGAAGCTTACCTCATGAATTACGGGCCGTCACTCTCTACAAAATTACTGCTCTACGAATACCTGCAAGAATGTAATTAAGGCGTACTACAAGAACTCGGATCTTGACTTTTAGTGGACCGTTAGACTGATGGACCTCTAGAACTTGACAGGGAAGAGGTAACTGGGGTGTGGACCAAGAGGTAGGAGGTAGCTATTGTGCATGCTGGGATCGTTTTTTTCCCGGGGGTTCCACTTCGGGTATTTGTGGTCAATAAGGATACGGTATGTAGTAAATAGCCAGAAGGACTTTACTATCAATGAAGCTACAACACTTCCCAGCACCATAGACGGCACAAGTAGAGTTGCCAGAGCGTGATATCTGTAGGTATTAAAAATATGGAGGACGGACATAAGTCAGGTGATGCTTAATAGAAGTTATTGATGTAGGGTTTGGTTGGTGAGTTTCTATTATTTCTGTGTTTGGATATCCTTTATCGATCCTACTAGGCTCGATAATTAGTAGTCCCGACCGACTGGTGTTTGTCGAACGGAGATTGCGTATACCCTGTGTTAGCATTGTTTCCTGCTGTTAATAGAGGATCCCTCACGGACTATCAATTGGGAATAAATGGAGGCTGGCACCTGCTGCTTTATTTTTGCTTCAGATTTTAATTGCGTATGCAGCTATCTGGCTATAACGCAATATCAGGGAAAATGTACAGAGAAGATGACTCAATTTACAAGAAGAGCACTCATGCCTCGGATTTCATTTGCAAGTACCACTGCGAAGTTATGATGGCATTTTCTTCACCCCAAGTGGAGTAGGTGCCCAGGCTACTCAAACTATAACAGACAACACCACCAGGAGGCGGACCACGGAACCTTCCATCGTTTAAATGTTCTTATAGTGTCAGCTGGCCGGCAGAGACGAATCTTCACCTTCCAGTGGTGCCGGTGTAATCGCTCAGTATGCTCTGCATATCTGGGATAGCCAAGAAGAATCGCATCTGAATCGAAGTCGAAAGCAACCTCAAGCTTATCTCCATTTGACGACCTCTCGACAATACCTTTCTCACCATTCTCATCTGAGTCCTCAACCTCCTTTTAACCACACCTCATCTCGCCTCTACGACCAATAAAGAAGTTACTCCAATTGTAAACAGGAGCTTGCCCCATTAATTACCGGCCATCATTCACTACAAATTTACGACGCTACGTATACCCCGTCAGGGGGAAATTAAGTCATAATATACAAAGCTCGGGTCATGGTTTATGAGGGGATGTTGCTCTAATGGGGCTCTACATCTTGAGGAAGGAGAGGCGGCTGAGATGTGGAGCGAGAGGAGGAATAGGTCTCTGAAGACGATGCTGGGACTGACATTTTCGAGGGGTTTTCAACTTTGGAACGTTTGTGGGCACCTAGACCGATATTTCGGCTTGTTAGCCAGAAGGGCTTCGTTTGTCGATGAGTCAACAGCACAAAAGAAGTTGGGCTAAGCTACCATACAGCAATCATGCTCTGTCAAGAGTTTCCTGACATTTTATCACGAGCTTCGGGAAGGAGGCTAGAAAAGCAGAGTGTGAATTCTCAGAGGTATCCACAAGTCTACAGCGCTCAGCTGGCCGGCCTCTTCGAACTCTTCAAAAGGATCACTTTGTCTTCGGGTTTAGTCCTAATGTCGGTAATAGAAGAGCCCTTCACCCAGTGGTTTTTGTGATTTTTCCCGGCTACCATACGCCCGAAACTGGCCATCGTTTCGTCGGCTGGGGAGGGGAGATAATGAAGGGCGAAGGGCTCCTCTTAGTGTATGATCAAATGAGGGCTTGTGAGGGGCGGTACTGTTTGAGGAGAGCTGTATGTGAGGCATAGGAGGGGATATACTACTAGCATAGGTATCCTTGGCCTGTAGGCAGAGAGGACCTGCATGTCCTACATAGTCATCGACTCAGACACGACAATAAAATGAAATAATAAACGGAGCGAGTCATTTGCCTTCCTGCCTCTTGTTTTACATCCGAAGGCTAGTCCATGAGAGCAAAGTTTAAAGTAATAAAAATGGAAATATAAAATGTAGCTAGTATCTTTATAGATTCCAGGAGTCCTCTATAGTTATTGACTCAGTTAGAACTAAAATACAAATCTATCTATCTATCTATATCCGAAGGCCACTGCCACGTGACTTGGATCTTTCTCAACACATGTCACGCAGACTTCCTGCCCGACTGGTAACCACTAACAGTCAGGTAAATATGTGACCCATAAATTATGGACCCCATAATAATATTGTATGTTCTGGTTCTCAACAAAAGTAACAGGCTTACCGGCAGCAAGTAGCGATATGATACTATGTTGTCTGTGGAGATTTAATTAGACGTCATTTGACCAAAGACATGTCTGACGGCAACAAGCCGTGCAGGCACGCCAAAGGTTCTTTGGAGGGCTAAGAGGCCGGGGCTATCCTGTGTGCTTTCTTGGCGTTAAATGTTTACAAACAAATAAATATCCACGTAACCTCTCAACAACAACTGTAATTGCCATCAGCGATCAGCGAATATGGAATCGAGAGCGCGGCGTCAAAGACATATCGGCTGGACAGCTGATACCGAGGCCTGAATTTCATGGGGATATTGTCTTATCAACAAACTCCGATGTAAATTTCTGTTTGGCCACTATAATCTAAAGCATTAGGCTAGGAGTTCAGAATTCACAGGCCATTTATGGATATATCTGCAAATTTTCTATAAGTCTGTCTGAGATCTCCGAGAGTGTCCTAGGCTCCATATTGCTTTTATTCCTAAAACCGCGAGGTCTTTGAAGTTAAGGGTGCCATTAAAAAACTCACGAAACATTGTTCATTTATTTTAACTAGGAATCTGGATACAATTTATATGTTTTTCAATTTATAGGTTTATGTACTAATCATAGGTAATATCTAGGTACATCTTAAGTAATTTCCAGTCAGTTTATTCCCGTAATATTCTTCTGAGATCATAATTTGACATTCCGCCCTGAATCCTTACCCTGGGATGCTAAATCTAGAGTTTAGTTACAAGCTACTCTATGAGACCCGCAGCAATCGTGCAGCCATCAGAGCGAAGAACAACTCGACCTGGGGATTCTAATGGCACGGCTAAGTCTACCTCGACAACCACCCGCGCTAACATGCCTGGTTTGACGACTTTGGGGGGTTTTCCGACGACAGTTCCGGTTGTTTTATTTAAGATGCACTCAATATTTTTTACGCGCCCTGTTGTATGAAGACGTCCTTTGTGAATTTCTACCTTCATTGGAAGAATAAATTCAAACGCCAATATTTTTGCTGTGAATTCTTTGATATTTCGAATAGGGGATGAAGCCGAACAAAGCACATCTCCAGCCTTTAGATGTTGGTCACCAATGCCCGACAAGTGAATTGTTATTATCTGTCCGCTTACTGCCCAGTTTACTGTTTGGTTATCGAATTCAAGAGCTTTGACAATGCATGTTTGACCAGAGGGCTGCGCAAGAAGCGTCTCTCCCACTTGTAAAGTGCCTGAGTCTACACGACCGTTTAAAGATACAGGATTCTGTTGACCGCCACGGAAAACATCGAAGATCGTCATACGCAAGGGTTTATCTATATTGCGAGAGATTGGTCCAGAGACATCTAGAGTTTCGATCAGAGTTTGACCGTTGTACCATTTCGCTGCTGAATTCTGAGATCGATTGATTACATTATCACCCAAGAGGCCAGAGCAGGGCACAATAGATATATTCTTAGCATGAAACCCAGCAGTGGTAAGAAACGATGAGATCTGATTTTTGATCTCTGTAAAACGCTCTTCTGACCATCCAACTGTATCTAGCTTGTTGATAGCCACTATTATTCGTTGCACACCCATGCTGCGCACAAGAAGGGTATGTTCCTTTGTTTGACCTTTTAGACCCGACTCAAAAGAGCCGGTACTGGCATCAATTACAAGCACAGCAAAATCAGCTTGTGAAGCACCAGCTATCATATTAGGGATAAAGTCTCGGTGACCCGGCGCATCAAGAACCGTAAATGATGTATTCGGAGTCTCAAACTTATTCATAGCAATATCGATCGTTACTCCTCGAGCACGCTCTTCGCTCCCTTGATCAAACACCCAGGCTATAGCGAAGGATGATTTACCAATTGAATCAGCTTCCTTTTTGTATCGATCAACCGTTCGCTGTTCGACCACACCAAGGTCAAGAAGAAGTCGTCCCATAAGCGTGCTTTTGCCAGCATCTACATGACCTAACTCTTTTTAGCTGAAGTTGATAGAATAGGAATAGGCAGAGTCACCAATAACTACAAAATTAGCAGTATTTTTCCCTACTTGATTCCGAAATTCCTTGGGAACATCTAATTTTTTTAATTGAGGCTTCACATCATCTATCGTTATCGATTCAAATTTCCCGATGATTTCTTCTGAATGTCCTTCCTTTTTAGATTTTGGTTGAAAA
This sequence comes from Blumeria hordei DH14, assembly GCA_900239735.1. Lineage (NCBI taxonomy): Eukaryota > Fungi > Ascomycota > Leotiomycetes > Helotiales > Erysiphaceae > Blumeria > Blumeria hordei. The sequence continues at coordinate 306,142 of OENG01000028.1, read as the reverse complement.
TTTTTAGCGCCACTGGCTGTTGCTATATCAGTTTCCGAATTCCGTCTTCGTACGAAGATGTTTGCTCAAACCTTTCGACTGAGCAGCAAGTACTATATCATCGGGACTAGGACCTGCAAAAGGGTCAGCTGTTTGATAGGTACTAGCAGCATAAGGCATCGAGAAATAGGGCTGGAAATTTGGTCGAGAGATCCTGCTAAACATAGTATTGGCAAATTCTGAAGGACTGGCTTTGCTTGTTTCTTGATCAACATTGAAGAGAGAGTCTTTGGAATCGGGTAATTTATCCTTGGGGTAAGCAATGCTCTGGTCTATGGGAACCAAGGGCTGGCGTTTTCGGATGGGAAATCCTCGTGACGTCTTCTGAGGGACTTCTTGATTTGAGGTCAAGTTTTGAGTGCCGCTGGAGGCCCCAATATGACGATTTTGACTCAGTTTGAGCTTTGCAAGGCTTTCTGCAGCATTCACACCATTTTCATTTTTAATTTCGGAAATATTCTTTCGCCGTGCAGCTGCTAGAGCCTGTAGCTTCGACATCTTTGGAGGCTCACCAGAGCCACCTAGTAAACCACCTCTAGGGTAGGGAGGTGCGACCAATATCGCTTCACGCTCTTTGGGTACTTTGAGCCATGGTGTATCCTTAAAGAACTCTGTAAAATGAAAAGATCTAGATTCAAGTATCGACATATTATCTGTGCATGTTAGATATATGTACCGCTATAGGAAGCCTACGACCCACTTTTCACTAAGTCATCACGAGTATCCTTTTTCACGGATTTGCCAAGATCTGTAATGTAAAATAACAAACCTTTTGAGCTTTTCTTCTTTGATATTTTTCCTGCTTTAGGCTTATCGGAGTGCATACGTAGTAAATATTCCACCGTTTTTTCAACATTATAAAACGTGTGCCATAGTGATTCTTGTATTTCCTTGTCGGTGATGTAGCTTTTACAAAGCGGTAGGGAAGCACGCACAGCAATGGTGCCATCTCGCAACTTTTCTAGTTTCTGTTAATATGCATGCGACTCGGTTTTTTCTTGCGTTTAGAAGTGCGACCGACCATGATCTTCTTCACTGAGCTCTAGTTCATAGATTAAATTTTGCGAGATAAGTGAGGATGGGCAATTACCTTCTGCATCGTCGAAGTCGTAGTCGTCGTCAGCCCCACCATCAAAATCATCTAATTCATCGTTCAGATGGAGATTTCTAACTAGCCTGTGGCGGGACATTTATCAAAAATATGAGAGATTCTTGAAAGTTGTGCTTAGTATGACAAAATTTCGGACTGTGTTCAGTCGAATAGTCCGCAGTAACTTGTACTATGTTGCAGGATAAGAGAATGAAGTCATGACGTGGTGACGTTGTATATCATAGAGGGGCACTGCTGACGTAATGCCAGCGAGCTCCACCGGCCCTAGTCCCTTAACAATTTTTATGGATGGAAATTAGAATGTAATTAAATTTAAGCCCCCAATAAATCTATGACTATGAGGTGATAGGGGAGAATGGATGGTAGAAGTTCATTCAATTCCTAACTTTAAGCAGATGCTATAGTCTCCTTGATAATAAACAGTGGGAGGTGACTATGCTGAGATTGTTTCTAGCTCGAGTGGAGATGTGTTTAGAAAATAGGGATGCGGCGCAGGGCACCGTAACTTAGACATTTACTGTATTTTTTTCTTTTCTTCTATCGCTTCTGGCTGCCGGCATAGACGAACAATTCACCTTCCAGTGGTGCAGATGTAATCGCTGAGTGTGCCCTGCATATCTGGAAAAGCCAAGAAGAATCGCATCCGCATCGAGGTCGAATGCAAACACACACACATCTATAATAGGCGAACTATCACCAATGTCGGTCTTGTTATTCTTATAAGAGTCCTCTACCTTAACCTCCCCACACACCAGCTCGCCTCAAATACCGATAAAGGCGCTACTCCAATCGCAAACAGGAGCATGCCTCATTTTTTACCGGCCATCACCAACTACAAATTTACGAGGCTACGTATACCCGCAAGGAGTAAATTTAGTCATAATTTCCAAAGTTGAAGTGTTGTTTTATGGGGGACTATTGCTCTAATGGGGCTATACATCTTGAGGAAGGACAGGCGACCGGGGTGTGGAAAGATATAAGGAAGAGACCTCCTGTGGGAATAATAGATCTGATATTTTCGAGATGTTTTCGACTTTGGAACGTTTGTGGGCACCAAGACCGAGATTCCGGCTAAATGGCCAGGAGGGCTTCGTTTGTCGATGAGTCAACAGCACAGAAGAAGTTGGGCTAAGCTACCATACAGCAATCATGCTCTGTCAAGAGTTTTCTGACATTTTATCACGAGCTTCGGGAAGGAGGCTAGAAAGGCAGAGGGTGAACTTCCCGAGGTACTCACAAGTCTACAGCGCCCAGCTGGCCGGCCTCTTCGAACTCTTCAAAAGGATCACTTTGTCTTCGGGTTTAGTCCTAATGTCGGTAATAGAAGAGCCCTTCACCCAGTGGTTTTTGTGATTTTTCCCGGCTACCATACGCCCGAAACTGGCCATCGTTTCGTCGGCTGGGGAGGAGAGATAATGAAGGGCGAAGGGCTCCTCTTAGTGTATGATCAAATGAGGGCTTGTGAGGGGCGGTACTGTTTGAGGAGAGCTGTATGTGAGGCATAGGAGGGGATATACTACTAGCATAGGTATCCTTGGCCTGTAGGCAGAGAGGACCTGCATGTCCTACATAGTCATCGACCCAGACAGGATAATTAAAAGAATTAATATCGCTTCTTGTGGGTTAATAAGCTTGGTCAAAGCTCGACGGAGAGAGTATCCATCATGACGTCAAATATTATCACGTGTTCTAATGTTAACGATTACTCTTGTATAACTTATGTAGATGATGGAAGACGTAGAGGAACACATATACATTTTCGAATAACCAACCTGACATTTGTCGACCCTTGTGATATCACATTGTAAGACCTTCCAACACTGATCAGTGATTGCACAAGGCAATCACAGACTGGCAAGGAAGAAGAGACAGATCAATTCCTGAAGACCTCCCTGGCTTGACCATACTCTCGAGAAGGAATTTCTGTGCTACAGCCCTCAACGTTATTCAGACCTCCCTGGCTCGACCATACTCTCTGAAGACACGTAAGGAAGATCAAGGCTATAAATCAAGGCTTCTGATTCATTTCAAACTTTTGATTAAAGCCAAGATACGCGTCCTACCACGCAACTATCAGTTTTGTACAAATTATCTAATATAATGGCGAACGACACTCCCAAAGTCCCTGCAATTCCTACATGTACTCTAAATGATATCCTAACTGCAGGCACACTCAATATAAGCCCTGTCGCATGGCAGCAAATCGACCCGAGTCTCTGGTTTACCCCCGTCTCTGACAACCCGACTGAAGTTCATGTCACAACGTGGGTTGCACGGCAATTACAAGACTACACATATGGAAACTTGGTTGGAGATGATTTGTTCTATGCTTTTCAAGAGGACTTTGCAACCTGGACGGAAATGAATTTTGATAAGATAAATCAGCCATTTAAGAGAGAACTTAAGCTCCTCCTCCGCAAGCGAGGTATCTATACTGGCAAGAATAATGGTCCTATCGGACGACAACTTGCGAACTTGCTTAAAATAGAGTCATGCCCTGAATGGCCCGTGGATGAGCGTTGCCCAAACCCTCATGAAAGATTTGTCACATACAAACCGGAAGCAAAGCAAGAGGATACAAAAGTTTTGTTGCAAGGAACTTCTTTTCTTGATTCAAATGCCTCTCAACAGAAAGAAAAATTACAAGGATCAGTCACCTCGAACCTTTACAAAAATGAGCAACCACCTAGGCAATCACAAGCCGGAACGTCAACCATGTTACAGAATCCTTACATCACATTACCACCAGAACCAACTGTAAATGAAGATTTAGATCCCCATGTGCTAACCCAATTCGCTAAGCTATGGGATAAAGGAAAAATGTATTCAGGCGAGCCGTATGATATACTTGATGACAAGCTTCGAATTTTCCTGAACATTTGTAAATTTTTGAAAATCCGACCCGGTCAATTCCACGCAGCATTTCCAAGGATTTTAAAAGGTCGGGCTGAAACGTACTACCTTCATTACATCGGCCCGGAAGCGAACTTTGCGTTGGCCTATATGAAACTTAAGGCGCATTTCGATACAGAAATCAACCATAATACGTACTACACAGACTGGACTACAACAACTTTTCATAAAGTTCGCCAAGAAAATAGTGAAAAGTCTTTACAAGAAGTACTCCAGATATTAATTGACAAGCTTGAACTTTGCCAACGCGCCCTTGGTCCGAACTATACTGGAGAAGAAGTGCTACGTACCGCCGTCATTATGGCATGTCGTGGTGTTCCTGAACTTAAGAACGCCTTATTCAAACCAGCAAAATACTGTGAAGAACTTTACTCGGACCTGCGATCATCAATCGAGACCTCTTTGAACGATGTCCCTCCACGCCAATTTATGACCGATAATCAGGAGGATAACGACCAATACTATCTTGACCGACGCTATAACAACAATCGGCAAGGGATGTATAAGAAAAATAACCGAGGGAACTATGATCAGGATGATTCCCGGCGGAGCAAATTCAGACAGGAAAACCTTGACTGTAATACGAGAAGTAATCCCACCTGGAAAAAGAAATGTTTTATTTGTGGTAAAGAGGGGTGTTGGTCTACAAAACATCCAAATGATGAACGTCGTCGAGCACGAACTCGTTACCTCGCCCATTGTCATTATACAGGCGACATTTCAAACGACTTCGCAACTTACCTTGTCGGCTACGAAGGGCACGAAATGGCTGTTCAACAAGATGAAACCCCCAATGACTTTGAAGATGAAACTTATGCAGCCGAAACAGCAAACTATCTAATGAATCAAGCATATCTTCACCAACTTACAGGAACTAATGTCTTTAAAGAGCAAATAGACGCCCCGGCCAACCAGTTTTTTATTGAAGACCGTTACTCAAGAACTGTTTTCCAAGGTATTCTACCTGATACTGGCGCTGCCCAGGTTTCAACGGCAGGATTAGAGCAATACCTCGCACTGCAGCGAGTTGAATCATCTGTGCAACTTGACAAATCAACAGCTGGCCGAGCATCAGTCTGTTTTGGCAAAGGATCAATAGTCAACTCAATTGGCTCTACAGTGGTTAGGACACCAATCGGAGAAATAACTTTCCATGTTCTCGATACTCCAACACCATTCTTGTTATGTCTCGCCGACATGGACCGAATGGGTGTATATTTTAATAACATCACGGACGAGATCATCAGAGGAAACACCCGAATCCCGGTAATCCGAAAATGGGGACACCCCTGGTTTTTCCTCAACAGACTCGAAAGCTGTGCAGCGTTTCTTACTGAGATTGAACTTCGTCGATTACACCGCCGGTTTGGCCATCCATCTACGGATCGTCTTTGTCGTTTGTTAAGGAAAGCCGGACATGATGATGTGAACGAAAAATCGCTTGAGACCATAACCAAATTTTGTCACCAGTGTCAAATGCATAGTCCAGCTCCGAGACGATTCAAATTTACCCTGAAAGATGACCGCGAATTCAACCATGAGATCTTTGTTGACGTACTGTATATCATCGAGCGCCATGTGTTGCACGTTATTGACTCAGCAACTTCGTTTCAAGGTGCCCGATTCCTCAAATCTTTATCAAGCAAAGAAACGTGGGAGACACTCCGTATGTTATGGATTGATACATACCAAGGTCCTCCCGATATCATCACAAATGATGCCGGTACCAACTTTGCTTCTTCAGAGTTTAGGAATGAGGCCAAGATCCTTGGGATCACATGTAAACAGGTACCAACCGAGGCTCATTGGTCAATAGGAAAGATAGAACGATACCACGCTCCTCTTCGCCGTGTTTTCGAGATCCTACATGCTGAGCTATATAGTACTACAAGTCCAGAAGCAATACTACAAATGGCAATCAAGGCGATTAACGATACGGCTGGACCAGATGGTCTTGTGCCAACACTTTTGGTTTTTGGCGCATATCCTCGGATGACCGTAGATTCACCACCATCCCCATCAACCTTGAGGCGAACCGAAGCAGTTCAGAAAGCCATGAAAGCCTTGCGGAAACTCAACGCCGACCGACAGATAAATGACGCTCTGAATACTAGAAACGGACCTTCAACTCACGAGATTCTTTCATTGCCTCTACAAAGTGAAGTACGCGTTTGGCGTGAGAAAGATGGCTGGCAAGGTCCCTACAAGATTATCGCGACCAACGGCCATGATATAACTCTTGACATGGTGAATGGCCCAACAACCTTTAGATCTACGGTGGTTCAACCATACTACCGGAACTCCGGTGAACGTGAAAACTTAGAACCTCAAAATCATCTCGAAGATCAATCCACTAATGATTTTCAGCCTGAAATTCCGATTATGAAGCCTCAGCCACGCAAAAGAGGTCGTCCCTTGGGCTCAATGAACAAGTCGAAGAATGTAAGTGCGGCATACTTGACTAAAAAGGAGGAAGATGACTATGCTCTAGCTATCAAGTTGAGAAACGATGGTGTAATCACGTCACCTGAACCTCCCTTCGAAGAGTCGGATTCAAATGAGATAAATGATCTAATCAGTCGTGGTGTATTCAAATTTGAACTGTTTAATAGCAAGATCCATGGAAACCACCGAATTTTTAAATCACGAATGGTACGTGAGGTTAAAGGCAAAACAACCAAGCCCTATGAAAAGTCTCGCTTGGTAATACAAGGGTACAACGATCAAGCTAAAAGTACCATCCTGACGCAATCACCAACCATCCAGCGAATGAGCCAACGTTTGATCCTTGCTCTCGCCCCCTCATTAATGATGAAAGGAATGATCATCGCAATCAGGGATATCACACAGGCTTACCCTCAATCACATACCAATCTCTCCCGTGTCGTCTTAGCAAGCTTGCCCTCGGAACTTAAAACAAAGTACCCTGAAGGAACTATTATTCGTGTAATTAAGCCTCTGTATGGAATTGCAGAAGCAGGTGTTCACTGGTTCTCTACTTACCAAGGTCACCATAGGAAACTGCTAGACATGTCCACTTCGACATTTGATGAATGTTTTCTCATTACAAATGGAGAAATAGATAAATTTGGTATTGTGGGAATACAGACAGATGATACCCTCATGTTATGCACCAAATCTTTTTCTGCAACAGAGGAGGAGAAACTTACTGAAGCTCAATTCCGAGCAAAACCTAAGGTGATTCTATCGGCCGAAACACCTTTAGAATTCAATGGAGCAACAATTATCTTTGAAAATGACGCAATTGTACTTAAACAGAAAGGACAGGGACTTAAACTCAACTTGGTAACTAACAAGGTGTTAGATCGAAATCAGAGGTATATTGAGCAACGTGCCCGAGGAGCGTATATTGCCTCCATATGTCAGCCCGAGGCAGCTTTCGATATGTCGGTAGCAGCACAAGCCAAAGATCCGGACGAAGTGGAATACACTGCTTTAAACCGGCGACTCAAATGGCAAATAAAGAACATACAGCGTGGATTACGTTTCGTTCCAATTAACTTGGCCACGGCTAAGATAATGGTCTTTACGGATGGATCATTTGCTAATAATAAGGACCTCAGCTCACAACTTGGATTTGTATTGATACTTGCTAATGAGGATCAAATCGGATCTAAGACCAAGGTTCGAGGTAACCTTATTCACTGGAGTTCGACAAAGTGTAAACGAGTCACCCGCAGTGTGCTAGCCTCTGAAATCTACGGAATGGTCAATGGCTTTGACATTGGTCTTGCAATCGCATCTTCTTTAAAGATGATAACCGAACGTCTTAATCTTCCTGAAATGCCTCTAGTTATATGCACTGATTCTTACTCGTTATACGAGTGCTTGGTAAAGTTAGGTACTACTAAGGAGAAACGCCTAATGATTGATATTATGGCGCTTAGACAGTCTTATGAACGAAGAGAGGTTGCGGAGATTCGATGGATCAACGGGGAAGATAACCCTGCTGATGCTTTGACAAAAGTGTCACCGAATCGTGCCCTGGAACGATTCATCGATAATAATGAGTTAACGATTCGAATTGAAGGATCGGTAATAAGACCGTAATATTAGTCAGTAAGATATGGCAGACGGGGGCTTTCTATTCAGTGCTAGTTCATAAAGAAAAGATTGCCGGTGTGGGTTAATAAGCTTGGTCAAAGCTCGACGGAGAGAGTATCCATCATGACGTCAAATATTATCACGTGTTCTAATGTTAACGATTACTCTTGTATAACTTATGTAGATGATGGAAGACGTAGAGGAACACATATACATTTTCGAATAACCAACCTGACATTTGTCGACCCTTGTGATATCACATTGTAAGACCTTCCAACACTTCTGGCTTTACTGCCGGTCATGTAGGTAGAAGTTAGTCCTCAGAGCCCATCTACCCGTGTCACGTCTAAATAGATGTTGGATTCTTCCTTTCACGTTAAAGATTTTAAATTCAAATTCTATTACTATGAAGGACTACTAAAGCTATCGACCAGCTTCAGAACTCAATTGGCAAATTTGAAATTTGATTCTTTTCAATATTTACTGTGGAAATCGAGAGTCATGCCCTTTACATTTCAGCTTCGATAGGCGTTAGGGACTGGTCGGTTTGTAATCCGTGCCATGTCAACCCTCAACACTCCAAGCTCAGTTTAAAAAAATTAGGCTATGATGTAAAGCAAACACTTGGAGAATCCTCTATGCGAACTGACTAGTATAATCTATCTGTTGATGAATGGATGTAGGCGTAATAAATAGAGTAATTTAAGACTGTTGGCCAATGTATTACCGAATTTATTTTTAGTGAAATAGGTATGAGGAAGAAGTATTTTGTGTGCTATTTTGAATGGTGCGACATGACATTGTTAGGTCTATTTGGGAATATTTTATCATAATTCTATGCGCCTTGTATTTGGAGCCCTCGACACCCAATTAGAACTAAACGCTACTGGGGTCAGAATCTACAGAGAAAAATTTCATCTTCAGTTCTAGATAATTCATTCCACGTGGAGGATAGGAATATCTCCAACTCCGCCTATGTGTTGAATTTGTCAGGTCCGATCATTTAACCAGCAGTCTTCGCGACGATGTGTTATTTCCTTCTTAGCGTCAACGACCATAAGTCCGAAGGACAAAAACTGAATACCTGTATGCAGTGTCCTAAATGAACCTGGGGTGAAATATTCTACCAGCGCTGAGTTCTGTCAGAATTCGGCATGCCAAAGAAGTTGGCCTACAGGGCGATGATTTAAAGTACTCCGCCATGTCGTATTTTCGCTTCCAATGACTTCAGTTCCCACCAAGAATTTATCGAGCTCGCAAGTATGACTTAGTACATCCTCAATTTAATGACCGCACCTTTCGTCGACTTTCTCTGACCTCAGCTGGCCACCAAATACACGCTCGCGACGATATTTACACCTGAAGGAGGAGACGAAGCGTGGCGCACAAATCTGGGAGGCTGTCCTTTTTGATGGGCGTGAGAGAGATAGGGATAAGTTTACAAGGTGACACAGTGGATGGATACAAACTCGAAGAGTGTGAAATTTGGAAATTCGGCAAGGAGTTTCACGAATTTGGCTTTGTGCGCGCCGAGACTTCGATTGCAAGAGTGCAGCTGGCACTATAAAAACAAGTCAACGATGGAAAGTGCCGTGGTCCGCCTCCTGGTGGTGTTCTCTGGTGTAGTTTGAGTAGCCTGGGCACCAACTCCACTTGGAAAGGAGACACCCCAGACCAAATTTCGCGCAGAGAAAATTCAGTGGATGATGAAGGTATACCTGGATAACTCGGGGTTTTTGAGACGTTCCCCTGGGTGGGTATTCACGGATGAGGGTTGACTTGGGGTGAAGAAAAAGCCACCATAACTTCGCAGTGGTACTTGCAAATGAAATCCGAGGCATAAGTGCTCTTCTTGTAAATTGAGTCATATTTTCTGTACATTTTCTCTGATATTGTGTTATAGCTAGATAGCTGCATACGCAATTAAAATCTGATGCAGAAAAAGCTGTAGTTGGATTGTGCTGTGGTACATCATCTGGGCCGGTCTCCTAAGAAGAAACTGTAATGATCCTGAACTCCGAATCTCATCGAAGCCCCACGTCCCTCGGCAATCGAGCCGCTGAGTTCCGAGTCTAGGCGAGACGTTAAATTCCTGATCCCAAGCAAGTCGCTGTACTACAATACCACATCGAGATTGCATACCTCGCATTCCTTGCTCACAACCCAAGCGTCTAAGAGCCCGACTCATTCTCTACTGTATTCTGAAAGTTTACTTTGACATGTATTAATATCATTACAATATCTGGAGTTTGGGGAATCTCATGTATTCAAGGAGGAGTTATAACGTTAATAGAAATACAAGTTAACACCTAGTCTCAAGTTGTAAACACATATAGATTATCATAATCAGAGCCAAGAGAAACCCGTGAATTTTTCAGTCAACAATCATCAGTTTATTCCTACTAACGTACACAAGAAACCTCAACTGGATAGCTTGGACAAATATCCCATTTGAAATAGAAGATTGCTGGTTATAATCAGTCAAAACGCAACCAAAATTCCTGCGCCACCCGTGTGCATAGATGACGAAGGCGTGCTTTGATAATCAAGGTTTTTGAAACATACCTTTGGTGGATAATCACGGAGGAGACTCGATTGTTTGTGTGAGTAAGAGTACTTGATAATGGTATATCCATAGTTTGATAACTAATCATGATAGCTTGTTCGCATGTAACGGCTGTTGAGCCGAAGGATTCCTGTAGCCTACGCTAGCTAGCGTAGGCAATGACACAAAGCGAATACTTGGGAGAGGTCTCGGAAGCCACGGAGCTTAGAATATTCTCATTGAACCTTCTGGAAACATACTGAAGGTTCATGAGGATGACAGATGTACCGAGAACCTTCTAGGTAGTTGTCGAATAGTCTCAGTCATTCAGGTTATAGGGAGAATCTTCTCGAAAGGCAATAGTTCAGAATGTATATATATGTAGTCTTTAGCTTCAGGAATTCTCTCCTCAGAGAATTATAATAAATATACTGTACCTACAAGATCGCACATGCACCTTGTACTGAAACCGTGACATCTTGTGTGTGTTTAAGAGGTTGGAATGAGTAATATGGTAGCGCTTCAGGCCACCTATCGGATATATGAGCGGCTGTATGGCGTGGGTACAAGGAGGCTATTGGGGTTTTCTATGCCTAGATGGCGCCACGCTTCTTTATGCTGTGGTTTAGGCTACGTGTCGTTTACACTTGTATTTGTAACGCACACTTTCCACACTTTTAGCTGTAATCCGAACGTGACACTCTTTTAGTCAACTTCTTCTTTTGTTCCATAAAAATTGCGCCAATTTCATTGCGCGAGATTTCCAACATGAACTGCTGTTAAGCATCGTCTATCGATGTCTCAGGAGGAATCCGGGGACAAATTTTGGTGAAGAACTGTGGTTTTTTAAGCCATGGTCCAAGTTTTGATGCTCCTGTGGGGGTCCCGAGAGAGAACTTCCATCTATCTGAACAGCCCCTGAGTGGTTTGAGGGGGCTTGATGTGATCGGTCTACAGTTTAGGAAATGTGCGGGGGACTTGAGTTTGCTCCAGCTGCAGGTATTGTGGGCAGGGTTGCGGTTGAAGCGATTATGATAGGCTGCGAAATCGCCATGTCCAGAGCGAGCAGCGTATATATGGGCAGTATAATCTCGAGGTAGTGATAGCTCTATGGGGCAGCCCACAGGATACTCGATTTCCAAGTCTTGATATGACTGAGGGGCATGCTTTGCCCAATACTCTTTGTGAGCTTTTATTAGTATGTTCTTAACCCAAGCTATTACCGAGGCATTTGTGAGTGGAGATGGAGACGGATATGGCATGGCCAAAGTATCTTTCGTTGCTTTGTCTGCTAGAAAGTTACCTAAGAGTCCAGAGTGGCTTGGGATCCAATGAATCCGGACTTCGCCTGGAATAATATGGGGGAAACGCGTACGGCCTGGCCATTCTTGAGCTTTGAACGCGAATTTGTTGAATACGTCTTGGGAAGAGCAGGTCGGGGTTGATAGAAGCTGTCGGGCTACATCTAGGTTATCGAGTAGGACCCATAAGTTGTTTGCAAAACGTGTAGAAGGAAGTTCTATTGCTGTCTCTACAGCGCTTAAAGCGGCTGCAGCTTCTGCATCAAATATCTCTAGTGGTTGGCTTAGAGGTTTTCTTTTCTGGCAGATCATATGACCTACTTGGAAGATTACAAAACCACCTCCGACGCAAGGTCCTTAAGCTGATTCTAGGCGGCTGCCGTCAGAATATACAACTAAGTCTTGTGAGGGGATCCCCTCAGGAAGTTTATATGAGGCAGCAGTGACCCGTCTAGTCCTTGAGAACCAACTCTCCTTTGCTAACCAAGGGGGGTTGACCAGAGGGTCCAGATACTCTGTAGGCGGGAAGCTTAGGGCCCACCTATAAAGGCGTGAGACACGTCTTTGTTGGCTAAGGATCCAGATGTTCCGGCGGCGGAGAGGGTGCCGTGGATCGAGGTGGTGTATACAGAGGGATGCTTGACAAAGTTTTATGTCCAGCGCAATTTCTGGAGGAGGGGGACCTGCTTCTCTATATGGCGCGCTAGCTAGTGTTGTTCAGTAGACGGGAAGAATTGGTCATGCACTAGTTGTTCGGATTAGGTCTTAGTCAACGATGTCTAGCCTAATTGTGCTAGGTTGCAGGCTACTGTTACAACTATTCATGGGGTCATATTCAGGGTAGTGAAGTAGTTTGGGTTTGGTATGGGTTATAAGGTTGATACCTGAGCGTGTCTCATAGTAGTCAGACACGCGACTCAAGTAGCAAGTACACGGTAAACCTCAACCCCAGAATGATGATACGTATCAAGTTTAATATGCTAGGTCCTGTATGGCTAGTATGGATGGGATATGGGGGATTTTACCTGTAGATAGATAAAGACGCTGTAGCCCTCTGATAGTTGGGACAAGTCTTCTACCAAATAATATCGGAATCAATCCTAGCCTCTCATTAAGCAATCTCATGAATTATTTCCGTGTCTGTCATTACAGACCAATAAACAGAATCGACGATCAATATTTAGAAAGTCGATAAGAGTTAATACTAGCGTACGCGGAAGACATAAAGGATAGGATACGATACGGTAGTTTAGCTTTCCCCAAGGAAAAATTATTCATTTCCATTGCGTTATCGACTTCAAGTACTTCTGAATTCCTTAAACCTTTTACAGGACGTGCCATTTAAAAGAAATTGTTTTGTCAAAATATACTCCCAACCATCTGGTGTATGGGCGATTTGTTTTCTCAGATACGGAGAAATTGCCGTGCTTGACCGACGGAGTGTTGCCCGGATTCTTATCAGTCTGTTTTCGTGAAAAATGCTGAAGCTCTGCCTTAGCTGGGTCGAAAGTGATGCCCCTCTTTATCCCCTATTCTAAAGCTTCTTTCAGTGCCTTTTTTAAAGAGATGCAATTGTCGTGAAGTGATTTTTGGGTCTCAAGAATTGCGACATCATCAGCATACCCAAACCTCCTAGAGACGTTTCCCAGCTTGAACAGAGGGGATATATAGAGCATGAAAAAGATAGGAGAGGCAGGGGAACCTTGTGGGAGACCACAGTTGATTGACTGGAGAGGGCCTAGCTCGCCACCGAGACGGATTTGTACTGAACAGTTAGTAGCAAATGAGGCTGCCCATTTGACAAGGAACTCTGGCCAGCCTTGTTCCCGCACACGCCGGACAAGCCAGCCTGGGAGTACAGCATTAAAGGCTCCTTTCACGTCGAGTTTCAGCGTGCTGGCCGGGCGCCCCTCGCTCAAAGCTCTTATGACATCATGTGTAGGACAGGTGGTGAGATCGACGGCTGACCTTCCTGGGAGGGCACCAAACTGCTGAGTAGTGAGTATTGTATTTCGGGACGCTATCCAAGCTATACGTCTGGCTATCAGCCACTCTAACCCCTTCCCAAGTGCGGAGAGAAGTGCTATCGGGCGGTATGAGCGAGGGGAAGATAGGTCTACCTTATTTGGCTTCTGAAGCATGATTAAAACAGCTTGCCGGAAGCAGACAGGATGATGGCCGAGAGTGAGATAGCTTTCGAAGAGTGAGAAGATATATCCCCAGATGAGGGGCCAAGCTATACGTCATATGGCAGTCGAGATCTCGTCAGCCCCAGGGGCTGTATTTCCTGCTCTAAAAATCGAATCCTGAACTTCGTCCTGGCAGAGTGGTGGGAACGAAATGGAGCATTTTGCAACTGTCTGGGTATCCAAAGGGATATCACCCACTTCATCCAGGTTCGTGAGTAAATTACCGAGTCGAATTTCCATTTTTTCAGGCAACGATGATACAGGAGGGCGGTCTGGAGACCTGGGGTCTTTGAGAGGAGTGGATCGGAGGTTACACGTGGAATTATGCCATTTTATCAGAGCGAAGATGTCCTTGCCCGTACTGGCTGCGGCAATCTTGTTAGCGAAGTAGGTCTTCTTTGCCCTTGCGATCGTGCCCCGATACTCCTTTCGCTCTCTGGCAATATCTTCCTCTGTTATGGGTCCGCTCCGGACCTTCTTGTAAGTTTTGCGAGCCTGTTTGCATGATATATTCCATTATGCGTTCCCTTTACCGTGGCCTAGTGAGCGGCGGGCTGCGCCCGTGTAAGCTGTACGATTAGCTTCTATTAGCTCTATAGCGCACCTATCCAGCGCCTCCCTGGTGGAATTTAGTGGAATTGGACTAATACCATCAATATTGATGGATAGGAGACGGAGGAAAAGATCCTTGTCCAGGTGCGGGGCTAGGGTGCACTTTGTCTTTTGAACTAGAGGGCTGGATCCGAGAACTAAATCGAGTACATTGCCTCGGTCATGCGTTGCTATATCTGCAGGTGATAAAAGAAAGAGACTATTTTTATCTGCTCATTCAGCGACCTTTTCGGCGCCAGGGGAGGGACAGCGGGTCCATGATGGCTGCCATCTGGTGTGGTGTAGGTTGAAATCTCCAGAGATAAACAGATTACCTTCGAAAGGGAGGATGAGAGGTAAAGGGAATCGAGAACGCTATTGCTAGTGGGTCCTGCAGGAGCGTTGTAGGAGTTGACAATACTTATGGACTTACCCGAGGACGAGACAATTCTAAGAAGCATATCGCTTGAGAATTCCGTATAACCCTGTTCTAACCGGGGTCAGGCATTTATCCGCACATAGGACATCACCCTGGGACGTGAAGGTGTCCAGTCGTCGATAGGTGAGAAGGTCTCGAAGGATGGGTGGCGTTTGGTGATACGCCTGGCGCGGTCGCTGTAAATTTACGGTTCTTGTATAAGTACAAATTCAGCATAGGCTAGGATGGCTTTGTTGAGAGCTAACTCGTGCGATTGGGCTCTGCGGCCGAAAGTTGCAGATACTATTTTTAATGGGCAATTGTTTTGTTTGCGGCGCCGTAAAGGAGTCATTACGATTGCGCTTAGTCGTTGCTCTGATCCCCTGTGAGTAGAACTTCATAGGGGTTGATGGATTTTACTGAAACCGGATGGGTTTGGCCTATTTCAGCAGGAGTTGCGGCCGTAGTATGCGTGGTTTTGAGGCTGGCCGTAGCTTTGATACAGCCAGCTTCTGCTTCTTTTTGGAGGCGAGCGTCTGCGTTAATCTGGCGGATAGCAGTTACTTGATTCTTGGTCTTCGGAAGACCAGAGGGCTTAGGCCGAAGGTTACAGCTAACATCATCCGCGGGATGGGGCCCATGACAGTGGATGCATCTGTTGGGGCAAACATGTTGGACCGTGGCGCCGCATTGGTTGGCATGATCTTTTTTGGAGAGTCTGGAGGATCCAAAAAGGCGGCATCTGAGGTCGGAGGCACATGTGCGTGTATTGTGCCAGAGCTAGCACCGGGTGCACTGGACAGCCATCTGACGCTTGAGTAAAATTCTTGTCTGCGTGCGGTAGCCAAAGAGAAAGAGGGTGCATGGCAAGCGCTGATGTGGTTCTGGTAAACAAACAATCCATGTCGACGAGAAAGACGTTGGGTTAGCATCATTGTCGCGTGAAGTCGCAATAGCTACAGGGACCACTCCAGCTGCCGTGGCTAGGGCATCCTTCAACGCCTCAGCTGTGACGGGCTTAAGGCAGTACTTCTATTCTAAGTTGATGTGTTCTAGGGCTCCATATGTCCGGGGAATATTTTTTATGCGGTAGGAAGTCCATGGTGTTGCTTTCTCTACTGGTGCGTTCCGAAGAAACTAACTGACTTTATTTTTTCCATGAGATTTTCCGAGTCTCCGTCTTTGGGGCAGAGAGCGAAACCAGTCTTTGTTGACTGCACATTAGTTAGAATCTGACCCTCATTGCCAAGCTTAGCTTTCAGGTGGGATTGTATTGCGTATGCTGAGTGATCTCGGAGTGTATTACCCTCCGGGATACGAACGAATAACCGGCCATCGGTACGGGTGGGCTTGGGCTGAAGCCGCGCTTGAGCGGGTGTTGGGAGGGTTGGAGTATGGCGACCTCCTAATTGCTTATTGGGTACCCTTAAAGTTGCATTTGCGTAGGTCTGCGCAGTTTTTGGGGCATTGCGGCTGGGCGGGGCGGCGTCATCGGTGACGGTCAAAGGCTTATCGCAGAGGTAAGCATCGAAATGCTGTGCTGCGACTTTAGCTAGATCATTACAGAGGCTTTTGAATCCTTCAGCTTGCTTAACGGGTAGTGTAGTGTAGTTGGGTGCGCTGCTATGCTTGTCTATTAGTGCAGAAATACCTCCAAAAAGGGTCTCTGCTTCTTTTGCTCGGGCTGTCACAGAGTTTGCGCTCTCTGTCAGAGTGTCTTGCATCAGGCCCGCTGGAGCTGGCTCTGAAAATGGGTCGTCGTATTCGATTTGATCGTCGTAATTAATTGAATCAATCTCCATGTCATACTGCTGGCTGCTCCCGGATGTGTCCCAATCGCAAGAGCTGGATTATAGAAGGGAGTGGCTTCTACCGCCTGAGATTGGTTAAGACCATCCATGATCGGGAGGGCTACTCTCACGCGCGCTGAGCGCGAGACGCGGCTTGATTCTGATGTCGGTTTTTGACGCGACTTGTGAAGGGTGGTAGGGGGGTTTGATGTTTTTGTGGTTATTTCTGATCGGGGCCAGAGCGGAAGGGTCTTTACAGTTCAATCTACAAATGAGAATATGCCGTGGTAGATGCTATTTTTCCAGAGATTGTGAGTATAGAGTGAATAATTGAATATCTGCTGAGTCCTCCGTAATTCACTCATAGATGAACTATTCAATGAGTTCACGTGAATAACATTTACAAATAGAATTGGATAAGTCCGATTCTGACCCTACAAAGCCCTAAGCCTGTAACAGTTGCGAATAAAATCTGAAGTATGGGTGCCTCCAACGTCAAAAGACTCATCGTATATGAACACATGATACTAATCATTTGTCATAGATATGTAGCTATGTATGCATTAAATAACGTAAAAAGAGTTTCGCAATGGATATAGCACTTGGGATAGAATAATTATCGATGTATAAGTGACAACTTTGTGTAGTCGCAGTCAGCCATTGCCATATCAAACACATAATTAGTGGCTAGGAATGTGTCCGGTTTCATTTTGCCTGATTTTTTTTTGTTTATTGTCCTTTCAAGTATTTTGAATTTATAACACCATGAAGGTCCTTCCTATCTACAGGCCGGGAGTATATGTGCCTCTATTAGTATCCTCCCTCCCATGCCACCTTCACGACATCTTTCCAGCAGTAATACAGGGATCCATCTGTTTAGAAACAATACTTGTGATATCTTCTAGTAATCTGAAAAAATAAGCGATCCATTTTCCTGCGTCTTGTCTAATGCCAGAATTGTTATATCAGGTGATTGATATCTTCGACTTAAAATTGCCCACAGATATTCTATATCTATCGTAGCTACTGTTGAGTATAGAGTAATAATATGCAGAACTCTTCGAGTGATCACGGAGAAATAACGAAGTATGAACTTCAAAGGGTATCTGTAGATGTGAATCATGTTTATAGTAAAGTCTTGATCGAAACTTGTACTTTACTAAAGGATATGAGACTGTCTATATACATTGATGTCTGGCAATGACATTGGCTAGAGAGTAATGCCTCACTACGGGATACAACGGAACAAACTGTAGATCTGATACCAGTTACGCGTATTCTCGTCGCAGTCTCGAATATCATACGTGACAGAAAATGATGGTGCAACTAGTAGCAGATAGGCGACACCCGACAATCTTGATGGACACATACTGAGACCACAAGCACGGGGAGTGTCTAAGTTGGTTTCGCAACAGCTACAAACAGCAGGGTGAAAATACCACTTTGAGTTATTTATCTCGTACTAATAATTTACATTTTAGATTTCAACAACATGAAACGTACCTTTTGGACGAAGCGTATGAGCGAAGTTGCCATCGGACTGCAACTGTGCTATGAAGCTCAGCTAAAAACACCATCACTAGGAAATCAAGTTAGAGCATGGTCAATGACATGAGTCTTATGGTGTAAACAATAGGCACTTCAATTCCTCTTTTGGCAGCTTATATCTGTGACGGAAACCGAGTTGGTAATGAATAAATCGATTTAATAAACTATATAAGGAGAAAAGATAACTCTAGCTACTACTAACAGTTATTTATAGGCGTTAATCCTCCTCGTGAATCTACAGACTAGTGACTTGTCCTTAGGCATAATACTTATTACCCAGCCACGTATTTTCAGGTGTCACTAAGTTGTAATAACGTTTCCGCCTCCTGACTAGTAGTGCCGTTTCGTTCAGCTTCATCTCCCCCCATACAGCCTCATCATAAGAATTCTCAATATTAGGCTTAGGCATCCGCCTAAGCTCAAATAACGGTAAAACCGTAACAATATCGCAACCCAATCGCATCTATTACCTACCATTGAGTTTCTAATCTTCCAGGAGACCAGGAGACAATTCACTGACCTGTAAATTTGTTTCAATTTTACTCGTGGCATTGATTGTTACCCCCTGATGATGAGTACGGTTGTGGAAACATGTATTTATAACGACTTAATGGTTTATTCACAAAAATACTTACCGACCGCCTTAGTAATCTGTGGACTCATCCTATCTCCCAGAGGCATTTTTGATTATTGTTCATGCAGAGGATGTGATACGAAAAGAAACAAGCGTAAAGCACTTACGTCGCTGCATTAAAACTAAGACCTATCTGCTTTTACATTTTTTTGGTTCTTTTCTATCTATTACATTTTTCTTTAGTTGTTATCCAATCATCTAAGATTATAGCCAAAATTAATGTAGCTTGAATGAGTTGGATTTTTTGCCATTGTTTGAGACGATCCCTTCCATCATGTACTTATTGCGGACCCAGAGATTTATCATATGAACTTAACAGTACTACAGTATTATAACCATTAGCTAACGTGCTACCTTGAAAACCCCGAAAACTCAACGGTAACTGTTTGTTGAAGACAAATCACCAAAGATGGCACAAGGATATATATTGGACGCGTGTCTCACATGATATTTTTCAATTATTTCTCCAATCACATCAATGCATCTCGCAGATAACGAAGGGAGAGGCAGAAATATCTAGTTCAGTGTTGATTTGATTATTTTAAAGAAAACCTTTATTAAGAAATACACCAAACACCTCAACTCCAAACCCACCGAAAATCTCCATCGCGCAATTCATGAATTACCCCCAAAATCACCAAGAGAACCAATCACTAATTATTCATCCTCCCTTAACCCCTCATTTTACCAGAACAAATTTCAGCAAAGTCCCTGTTGCCAACCTATATTACCATGGTATTTCATACTGGAGCCATGACATGGCTCTGGATGCCATCTCTGTTCTCTCATCGGTCGTGAAATAGTGCCTCCAGTCTGCCTTCTGCGCTCTCGATCGGCCCGCTGCATCCATTTCTTTCGAATATTCGATGCCGCCTTCACAAGGTCTTCTTCGGTAACCCGATCTGTGATACTTTCAATCACACTATCGACTGTGCTAGTGTAATTGGCGTTGATTTTATCGTCGCGAAACTGCATGTATCGCCAGCGCTTTTTCTCATCCATATAGCATTCGACTATGCGATTATTGACTGTGGTTTTTTCCGCTTTAAATGCCTCCCATTCATCCATTTCAACATGCATGGTGGAAAAATGTATGTCGCCTTCTTTATCTCCAGCATGGATGAGCAAATGAAAGATGGGAATTCCGGATTGGTTAGAGCAATGATTTGCACTGCTATCGTCAGGCTGAGTCCGCGGATACTCAAGGCGCAAGCGAAAATCGATGGAATTTTCAGTTTCCGGTTTCCACTTGAGAATCTTTGGATCGAACCCGAATCTATACGCCGAATTTCGGCAGGTGAAAATTAGACCATCATTTCCATGTGCAAGCGATGGTATGATCTTCTTAAATATATGTTCGACAGCATACGAGTTGACCATTGACTTCAGTTCCAGGGAGAAATGCTGAGGCCGAAACCGACTGTGTGGATCCTGAAATGCACGCCGGTATGGATCGTAAAGTCCTCGTTGAAGTTGTGACAATCTTTGATCGAACGTCAATCTCATCAGTCTTTCTCCGTCAACTAAACAATCAAAAGCCAAATATTTGGCCACGAGCTCACCGGAAGCCGTCTTTTCCATGACCAGCTCACCATCGATAAGGGTGTCAATGTGAAAGCCCCGTCTTTCACGAGGTGCTGGACAGAAAAACGATGCTCGGGGTACAGCCCAGAAGTTGTTTTTTCTGTTAATAAAATACTGAGACTCGTTGCCATGATTGTCTTGAGTGAAATAGAGGAGATGGCGCATTCCATCTGATTTCTCACATACCAAGTAACTTTATTTTGTTACTCAAATGATGGTGAAAGAATAATGGAGATAACTTACTCTTCCTCCTCTAGCTCGTGTATATGCTTACGAGAAAGACTCCCTGGATTTGCGCCGGGGAATCTATGATTGGAACGGCCTAATAGACGGGCGACGTTTGCGCGCAGTCTTGTAAGAAGGGGCCCTTCCACGCTATTACCTGGGGTTTCAACTGAAGTGAGCGTCATGTCGAAATTTAAGAGAAGTGGATCAAGTGGGTAGAATTGGCGTATGGAGGAGAGTATCTAATAACTCTTATGGAATGAAGAGCTAAATGCTAGTGAAATATCACAGTGTAACAGAAGTTAGCAGAGAGGATCTTCTGCACTTTGTAGTGAACTTTGTAGTGGATGTTGTGGTGGATGTTGTAGTGGATGTTGTAGTGCGTGTTGTAGTGGATGTTGTAGTGGGTGTTGTTGTGGATGTTTTTGTAAATTGTGGTGTTTTGTTTATTAGCTACTAAAAGAAAACTTTTCGAGATTGTGCCCGATTCTATCTGTCAGAATAATGAAGATCGAATTGGGTGAGGTTTAGAAGGTGCTATGGGAGGGGTTTAAATACCTGTTCAATTAGCTTAGATCTTACATCGTTAGATAGGATTTGTAATTCTGACTCATTCATAGTGTGTTGATACCACCAATCTAGAGCATAATTGTGGATAGACCCATAATAAACTTACGTCCATTCCACCCGATTTGATTAATCGTAGCGTGCCGTAATTCCGTACTATCTTGTGATATATTATTTTGTTTTGCTTATATTAATCCTTACGCGTCAGCCAATTATTTTCCTCAGCTATCATTGAGGGGCTCCATCACATGTGGAAGCAGGCTCTATCAGGTTAGTTACCTATAATTACATGAAATATGTCCGGCATTTTTGGCCGGATTAAGTCAGAAAGCATTCATGTGATAGTTGATAACAATTTTGACCAATATGAATCCGACCTTAACATATCCGAGCGTAAATTTGCCTATATTCTGGTCACAGGTTTGCCTCGATTCAGTGTTTACTTGGTTCAAAATGTGTCGTATTCTTCAAAGGAGGGTCTACCTAGTCAGTTAATGAGACCTGATCCATTTTACCTCTTTTTGGTCATCTACTGTAAGAACTAATACTTACATACAGCAACTTATCATCTTAGTAACTTTTCAAATTATCAAGCCCAGAGTATTCCTATATCCTTACCATAATCTTAGCTGTGGAGCAACACGATGCGAAGGATAGATGCTGGAACAAATTTATGGTTGATAATAAAAATGAATTCATTGGAGACAACTCCTAATGGACCTATTTACTCATGTATATACAAGGGCCTCCTTATGATAGAGTCTTATTTCCCTAGCTTTTACTGTTCTGTGGAGCCTTTTCTATATGCTTATAATTCCAGTGATAGGGCATCAATATGTTAGTAAATGAAAGGAATATGTTCGATCTCGTATATTTACAAACAATTTTAACTTATCTTCATGTGAGATGGTTTTGTGCCGCACTGAAGGGCCATGCGAGTAAAAGCTGAGAATAAAGGAATCGATTTCCTGGATTTTGTCGAATGCTCCAGTTTTTCTGTCTATGAAACGGTATATCCATTGTACTCTTGTCACAGTTGTAAACCTAATGAAAGTCCTTAATCTCGATGGTATCTGCAATGTACGCGGCGTGAGGGTCAATCGGAATAGCTCATATTTCTAACAAAATCTAACTTTTAGACTTTTCAAAGTGATTTAGTGAGTTGTGACCGGAGTTGAGCTGGAAAAAGTCTTACAGAGAAGATCGAAATAAGGAATAGTGCTAGTTGTTTTCAACCAAGGTCTTAAATGATTTAGAGCGTATCTGTAGTTCGTATTTGGGATAAAAATAATGGAAGTCGTTAATTTTTGCGGGCGTAAAATCTCGAATTTCATATCATCGAAACTTTTTGGATAGATCTTCTTCTTTAATCGTATGCTGGCTCCTAGGAAATATTTCTTCAGATTAATCGGTGAATCGACTTGTAGATGTTTAGCTTTAGTTCACCTCTCTCATCGTGTCTTCGAACAACAAGTAAAATTACATGACATGAAATCTATTTAGATTAGGTTGAAGATATAAATTCTTAGTAATATTTTGGGCTTCCTAATGAGGAAATTGCAGTCCTAGTAAGCTATTTGTAATGAAAGTTGATTCTTCATGGAAGGCACAACCAATCAAAGGTTCTATCATCATAGACATCTTGCTTCCAATTTATTTAATGGTCATCTGTTTACACTCTGCTTGTCATAGGTACCCTAGCAATTCTCAAACTTTCTATGGCGTGGATTTCGCTCCCCGAGAAGGTTGTGATTTCATACCTGCTCCATACCTACACACCACAGCTTGCAATTAACTTCAAACTAGAGGTGCTGCATCACTCAATAATGATAATCAATCTTGTACCTGTAGCTCAAGATCTTCTTTCAATTGATGTAAGAGTGACTGAATTTATTTGCCGATGTTTTGTATATTGACTTGAGACCTCTTTAGGCCACCTTGCTCGATATCAGCGTTTCTTTAAGATTAGCATGGCTCAAAATCCATCATACATCACAAGCGCGGTCACTTCGGCGACCATATTCTGCAAATTTTATGATCGTATTAGATTGAATAAACAATTAGAAATATTATGACTGAATTGATCTGCTCTGAAATCTATAGAGGTTGATGTCTATACGAACCTCATTGCTCCTAACTTATTTTGAGGACAGCAATATTATCTAGCCTCTTACACGTTCTTTAACCGTTGATGATAACCCGAGGGGTCTAATGCTTGAGTAAACCTAAGCCAAAAACTCATCTAGAACCTATGTATCCCAAAGCTAGCACTGACTGTAACTGTCCCAGAAGTGTATCAAAATTGGTGCTGAGTGGAAACCCGATCGCCTCTAGGTCCCAAAGTCCTGTATAATGCGAAACCGTAATAGATCGATCAGAATGATAATAATGTGTTTCCAGACGTTAGAACCTGTACTGCTGCAGAGATGTTTGTTTAATAATCATCATGCGAGGTAAATGATAAATATGGCACTTCTACTGATGTAGGAGACCAATTTAGACCGGGCTAGATCAGGTTGAATACTGCAAAAGTATCAGTTTTGAATTGTTCCCCCCAAATTATCAGAGACATTGAGAAATGCATCTGTCAGTCAAATTACAGCGCACATAGTAGCGAGGGAAGCAAATATAATATTTCTGTTGGCCTCTCTTTTCAAAAATTAAAGTAATTATCTCTCATTCAACATATTGCTATAGTCACCATGCGCTTGTAGCTCGATGTGATTATAGCATTAAATTTATTGCCACACACTAGTGGCTACCAAATCACGCACTACTTTAAGTTGATTCTCCTATCATATTCCACCTATTTGTCATGATTAAGAGAAAAAATCGCATTACAAAAGTTCAATAGCTCTACATGAAATAAGATTCTACAATTTCTTAAGGATCCCTGAAAATACAAGACCATAAACTGCCGAGCTTATGTTACCTAGAGTGCTAATTATATATTTCTTTCTATTTTTCTCGGAATTTCTAGCCTACCCTCATAAAGAACAGAACAGAACAGAACAGAATTGTAAAGAATAGGACTGGAATCTTTGGAAATGTTTCCCATCAATTCAGAACAGTCTTCTGGTGGGTGATATCAGTGCGCAAATTCAATTCTGCTGAGATTATTTCATAGAGAATTTCCACTGGTTTGATCTGAGCATAGTTTAGATAGCAAGCACTTGGTACCTTTGCCTTTAAATCACCATAAATCTAGCGCTGTCGTAACCTGGATAAGATGAGCCAGTGGAGTTTTTCTAATGCACTTGGATTGAAGTGCTATGGTCCTATTATTGAAGCTACTATGGTATACTGCAAAGTTTTGATGTTCGGTTTGAGTTAAAATCAAGTAGGCATATTTAACCTTTGGCGTGGCGTAACACCAAAAGCAACGGCAGCTTGCTGAGCGTGACCAAGTCGATTTCGGTTGACAAATGGGCTAGGTTCCGTTCCCGGCACGATAGATCAAAAGTTTGGGTCTTTTATATTCAGTCTTCTAACAACTTCCCGATTGAGTTTGACTGGGAGGACTTTACGACTCACCAAAAATCCCCCCAAATCAAAGGTAAAATTATTTCCGCATTCAACCTTACTAACATTGTGTGCAGGACTGGGCACTTGCTCGGCCTCATTTTAGACAGGCACCTTGACCGCGACATCAACATTCTCAACTTTCGACACATTCCAAAGACGGCGCGAACGAAGCCTCATACAGACAACGAACAATGTACGACAAAAGCTGGGGCACCGATGCCTCGGTTTTGAGCTCTCGATTTCGGAATTTCAGCCCTCTCAAATGGGGGTTGGGCGCAATACAGGGGAGAATTTGGGATGGAGGATATGTGATTTTCAACAGGCTGTTGGCACAGTTGATCGAGTGCTGGATGTGCTTTCTAGAAGTGGTAGGTTGGATTCCTACACGGCCTGTTTAAGGGGGGAGTATGGCTGCTCTTCGTGAAAGAGTACGGCAGGAATTATTGAGGTTTTCCCACAAAGGTTTTCCCTCTATACACGATCTGAGGATCATGGTGAATGCGTTCCTACCTATTCGACCTGATGTAACAAGCGTGAGGCACGTAGTAGGAAAAGTCAGGCACAGGATGGGCTTTGCTGGAGAATGGAGGAACTTGTATTCTAGATGTCCTCCATACGTGTCATGTCCACTGGATGGAGGATGTAAGCCTGGCACTAGAAATAAAAAAAACCTTTGGCGTCGCAATATTCAGAAATTGCTTGCTATTATAGTCTGTAGCCATGTTAGTCTGGAACTGGAGTTTATCCGGTCCCTTGCTAAGCGCTAACACATTTGTGGTGAGTTGTTGTTATTGCTTATGTAAAGGGTCACCTTACACAACGCGTAGTATTATATTCATGAACATCCTTCCGGGGTATCCTTCACTTTAGATAGAATATAAATTCTGATTTAGACACACACCAGTTAGAAGCTTAAATTCCGTCCTTTGTCACAGTTTCGAGGGACAGGTGCTGGGGCAACTATGTGGTCGATGGTAGTAAATAATGATTCTAAGGAAAGAAACCCCACTACATCTGTCTAATCATATATATACGTGGAAGCCTCCTCGCCACCGAGGCTAATCCCTCTCCTTTTCCTGTGCTATGGAGCTCTCCTAGTGTTCAGACTATACCTGTTACGGTTTGACCGTGGTTTAGCTTAGGTGGAGACCTAAGCGGAGTTTGGGGGCGTATTAGGGAGAGTGTTACATATTATCTTGTATCAAGCGACTAAGTTTCACTTGGCCACATTACATTGGAGCTAGGAAGGAATGTGAGACGGCGAAGTAGAATTGCCAAGTGGGAGAGTCAGCTAGATGGCAAAGATGACGACGGGCAGTGGCGGAGCAATATGTCATTCTCACCAACAGAGTACGTACTGGATGAGCTAGGAGAATGTACAAATAGTCATTACCCGTAGTTGTGGGACTTCTCTCTTCATATAGTTTAATCTTTCTAAAAGTACACTACAACCAGCTTGGTTTCGTCACAATACCTATAATACAGCACTAACCTGTTGTGGTCCAGATGTCACAGGGACAACTAGTTAGGGTGTAATCACGTGAGAATTTTGGCGTAACTCTAAGCGAGGACACTTAGATTTAGATCTCTGCTTGTAGATTGGTTTCGTTCCTTGTGCAACTACAATTATATATTCTGAACATCCGAGTATTTATACAAGGCCAGCTCGTGATAATTAGTTGCACCTTTCTTTGCACGCGTTTCATATCAAATTTTAGGCTACCAGGAATAATAACAGCGCGTAGCGAGTCAAAATAAGCCTTATGGTAGGCTCAGTGATTCAGAGATTTTGCTACTAACCCGAGACCGAGATATATATCATAATATGAGAAAAGATAGAACCGTGTAATTTAAAAAAAGGATAATCCTTGGGGAGAAGACAGCAACATTGAATCCGCTCCTTTATACACTCGTGACGATAGACATGAGACGGCCTGGGAAGCTTTAGTGGAGGTGATAACCAAATGCCCTGTAGTACAAGAAATTTTTATTGACGTCAATTTTGAAAAGAAAGTCGACCTTTCTATATTGGCTTATGCCCCATGTGACAGAAACCGAGTTGGTGATGAGTAAATCGATTTATTAAACTATATAAGGAGAAAAGAGAACTCTAGCTACTACTAACAGGTACTTATAAGAGTTGATCTTTGTGGGTCTATAGACTGATGACTTATCCATAGGCATTTTACTTGCTACCCAGCCACGTAATGCCAGGTATCACTTATTTGTGCTAACGCTCCAACCTCCTGATTAGTAGTGCCGTTTCGTTCAGCTTCATCTACCCCCCCATACAGCCTTTTCGTAAACATCCTTAATATTACGCTTAGGTTATTCGCCTAAGCTCAAATAACGGTCAAACCGTAACACCCCAGCAGAAGTGAAAGATATTTTCCATAAAATTTTCGGACTTATTAATGTACACTGTGTGGCCCAGAGGCAAACTCTACATGCCTTACAAAGGACAAATGAGGAGAGGAACGACGAGGTTCAAAAACTAAGATCAGTATACAACAAACAGAAAAATGAAATCTCGTTGCTCAGAAGTCAATTATCCGAGGTTCCAATTAAAGAACTGAAACCCCCTTCCGTAGCTCCCACAGTTCTCCAAGCCTCTGTCATCCAACAATACCCGGCGCAATCATTTCCGCCAAGTATGACTTACTTGGAGAAGCCACCATCCATAGATCCTTTCTCAGGTGATCAGAAAGACGTAGTAAAAAGGCACAATGATTACAATGCTTGGAAATTTAAACAAATCTCTAAGTGGAATATTAGCAGAGGGAACTTTGATTCTGAGTTCAAGAAGATCTGTGATGCAACTAATTGATTCAATGGTGATGCTTGTACTCGCCTGCAGTCTAAATTTTATTTATTTTACTTTTGGTCCTAAGCTAAAGCTATGTTTTCCACATTGGGTGAAGGTCCGGCGGATCTGGCAGGGTTCCCTGTAACTTTTCCTACAGCCTAACTCGTTCCAACCTAGTAAATCGCTACCAAAAGTGCAGTTGATTGAACTGAACAAAAAATCAAGAAAATCAAAACACCTCCGAAAACCAGAAGATTCCTCCTCATTGAACCCAAGCAATGTGCTTCTCACACATTCCGTCGTCCGCCACACCTTCCGAATGACAAAATTTATTCAATCTCCCCTGAGAGCAAGAGATGAGTTAGCAGGCACCTTTGATCCAGCGGGTATCCTGCAATTGGTTAGTAGATGCCCCAAAAGGGGACATTGTCGAGGTTGCTGTGTCCTCAAACTTTTTCTTCAGATCCCAGAGCTCCGAAACCTGTTGCCTCGGCCATCGAGACATCCTTCGCCGCAGCGATGATCGCCTCTTCGGCCCTTTTGGCTGCAGCTCGCGCTCGAGCCACCTTCGCGAACTCCCCTTGCTGGATGTGACGGATCCACGCGAGCTGCTCTTTTGTCACCGGACCGGACTTACTGGGTCTGGCTTGGCAGATCCGGGAGTCCGATCGGTGAGGTCCCCCACAGTTGCGACACTTGGTGAGGGCCTTGCACTCGGCTTCCGAGTGCATATTAGATCCGCAGTTCCAGCAGGCTGGAGCGCGAGAGCAACCACGAGTGGCGTGGAAGCCCGAACAGCGTTTGCACTGTTCAATTTGTCGGCGAGGCTTGTGGATGGTAGCCATACCCGACTCGTCAAAAAGGCGGAAGCCCGCACGAGGGGCTTCGTCCCGGTGAAAAAGGGCATGCCAGTTTCGATAAGGCGATCCAGGCCGACATGTCCCATGAGGTCGGACCTGGATTGGATACGCGCTGGTCTTAAGGAAGATCTCAGCGGTGACTCTTGCAGCATTGGTCGCTACGGGGCCGTACTGTGTAGCGGTACTTACAGGTATGTTCGGTATCTGTAAGGCGACAAGATCGGAAGATGCTTCGAGTTTGGCGTTTTCACTTGCCAGCTTCGGAGAGACATCTAGGATCTCTTGTCGTATTGTTTCGTTCTTTGCTATAATGGCAAAGCCGGTCTTTACTGGATGAATCGAGGTAATATCATTGTAAGAGAGATTGAGCGTGTCCACTACATTAAAATTCACAATGGTGATTGAAAGATTCCGCCATGGGTGCTCCTTTTCCAGGCGAAGGAACAGTCGCTTATCGACTTTCGCCTTGGGAGCTTCTTTCTTTTGGGCTTTCGCCGCAGGTCGAGGCACAGCCTTTGCTATAGGGACTGCTTTTTGTGGCAGTCCGCGTCTGTCCACCGTGGCCCAGGTGCTTTTTACGGGCAGTGCTAGGACGGCGGGAGTTGCGTTACTCCTGGCTTCGGGAGCCCTTGGGGTTGGGTTCGCCGGGCGAGGAGGGGGGACGGTTGGCGTAGTGGCCGGGCCCGTGGCCATATATTGCGCTATGGCGGCGCGTAAGTAGACTCTCATGGAGTCTACGAATTGTCTATTTGACCCGTTGGTCAAAGGGAGGAGGGTGGCTTCGACGCCAGAGATGGCGGCGGAACAGAGGGCCAGATTTGCCGCTGTTTCGGCGGCGCGTCGTTGTTCGGCTTCGACAATTGGTCGAAGCTCCGGAGGGCACTCTGCTTTCGTGGCAGCTTTTGGCGGCGACGTTGATTTTGGCACTGCTTTGTCTGCAGCGTTTTCCGACGGATTTGACGCTGTCGGGGGTGATTTTGACGATACTCCAATCCCATAGGGGACGGAGGATGGTTGAGAGAGTTCCTCAACAATTTCAACTGACCCGATCATGTCAGTATCGGGCTCAGTGACGGCGGGAGGGCTTTTTCCTTCCCTTTAGTTGAGACCTTGCTCATCTCCGCGCATTTCGGAGACTGGGCAAGGTCAGGTAATTTTTCGAGAGCCCTCGGGCGGACTCTCGTGTTGTCCAACTTGGCGTTGGGACGTTTTTTGCGAACTGGAGGCATGGAAAAAATGCCTAGGCTCGATCACAATTCAGAGATGGATGCGACGAGGTCGAGAAGGGAGGAAAGAGGGAAAAAATGAATTTTCGAATTTCTAAAAAATTGATTGATTGAATTAAATTGAATTGTTTTAGGGTCCTAAGCTATGCTCTATATCTCATAGGAGTCAAAGACCGGTGTACACGGCCGAGATCTTGCTTTCCGCATGCCCACCTCGGTTTCACCGCGTGAACCACTACACAACCAGTAGCTAGTTAAAAGAAAGAAAAATAAACTCCCGTAAACTCCCGTAAACTCCCGTAAACTCCCGTAAACTCCCGTAAACTCCCGTAAACTCCCGTAAACTCCCGTAAACTCCTAAAACTAAAGTTCCAAGCCCAGTAATCCAGTTTGTGGTTAGAAAAAAGACACTTCTCTTCTCATTTTTCTACCTGCCATGCTTCTTGCTATGACCTAATTTATGTCCTCTCTGCTGAGAGCTGGAGACGGATCCGTAGGTGGGCCCCCGAAGCAGCCGGTTTCCTGCGCAAATTTTGTAAAGTTCTCGAGGCACTTAGGCCCGAGAAGCTTGTGCACAAAGTCGTGATGTGACATTGTCCCTCGCAGTCGACGCGTCTGGCGTGCGTGCAGTCGACAGTGAATGAAGTACAGAGGTGATTTTTCCCCTCCACACGCGCACTCCATTGGAGCAGCGGAGTTGCTAAGACGGCGGTGACATGCCGCGAAGTTTCCGTGGCCCGTACAGGCTGAGATCAGTTCACGGAGTAGCCGCCGGGAAAGTGCCTGCTCGCGTGGCTTGCGTCGTCGCATGATAAGACCCAGATTTCGGTACCTAGGTGGACATACTTCTTCCCACCAGTCGTCGAGAAGCGCTTGACGTTTCCGGTTCATGAGCCGACGAACGTACGCCATTGTGACGGAGCCAGGCTGGCTGTCTTTGCTTGGCAGTTGTCGGAGGCCGGAGCGTGCAGCTCTGTCTGCATCTTCGTTTCCCTGTATCCCGGAGTGGGCCGGTATCCACTTCACCGAGACTAGAGCCTATGTTGATAGCGCCCTAAATTGGCGTACATCGTCTAGGCTTGTTGTGGCAATTCCCGTCAACAGTGCCTTCACTGCAGACTGACTATCCGTGAATACATTGATTTGCTGCCTGCCGTCCCTTCCCCCGTTCTCCATCTCTAACAATCCCAGCGCAGCTTCCAGGGCCTTCCTCGCCCCTATAATTTCCGCATCAAGCACTTCACCACCATGCTTGATGCCACATCCCTTCAACAGAGTTTTCCCATCCCTCTTCAAGACGAAACCCCATGCTGAGCGACCATGCCCCTCCGACGATCCATCCGGGTAGGCGCAAATATCTGATGCTGGTACACTATCGATGAACCGAGTTGCCTTCTCTTCCTCCTCTAACCTTGAGCCGAAACCCGAAAGATAGCATGGCTGCGGTAAAGGCTCGGAATTTTCCGCGTCCGGGAGTTGTCGGTAACCCCGCTGGACTCGTGTCATCTGGAACTCTGGATTTTTATAGATCCGATAATATTTCTTGTACTTCCGTGTTCCATAGTTTGGACACACGGCAGCACGGGTCCGGAGCGGGTGGCGATTGTCTAGTGAGTGTAGCCGAGCCGAAAGCCGTAGTCGGTTCCCTTCCAGAATGATCTTCCCTGTTGGGATATCTCCTTCTCGGTGGAGAACAAGATTCGGTGTCGTTCTCATTACTGGGAGGGCAGCGCGCAGTCCCGTCAAGATTGCCTTGTCGATCATCTCACAGAAAATGCTGGTACGAGGGGTGCTGATCCCCTTTTAGGTCAGACGTTTGAGGCCGGGCCACCAAACATCTGCTCCAAAGATTGCTATGGGGACAATGCACGTGCCCACCGCTCGAACCAGTGCTGCAGGGGCGGCTCCTCGATACGCTGAGTTGAAGCGTCGCATTTGCTGAGCAACCTTCAGAGCTTTGCCGCACCACGTTGTGACGTGGTGTTTGAAGTCCAGTCGCGGGTCTAGGTGTACTCCCAGCCAGCGTATTTGGTCTGATGGCTCGATAACCACGCCGTTCACACAAATGCCCACTGGCTTCTCGCGTTTTTGTCCGGGAAACTGGACTACCTCCGACTTGTTAGTATCGAAGGAGACTGCGTTAGTACTTGCCCAATCCAGAAGATGGTCCACTTCCTTCTGTACCGAAGCGGCTGACTCGGCAATGCTGCGCCCGAACCCTAGGATCCCGACGTCGTCCGCGTAGCTGAACCTCATTCCTACATTGCCACTTCGCATGGGCTCTGCCATGTAGAGAAGGAAGAGCAGCGGCGATATCAGCGATCCCTGCGGAACCCCACACACCAGCTCTCTTTGTCCGGTTACCCCTCCTGAGTATCGTACTTGCACCTTTCGTTGTGCAAGAAATGACGTTGTCCATCTGAGAATTGAGTCCGGCCACCCCTGCTCTTGCATCCTCCTCACCAAACGATTGTGAAGTACTGCATCGAACGCGCCTTGGACATCAAGAGTCGTGAATGTGGCCGCCCATCCCTGAGTACTTGCTTCTTCAATGTCGTGGACTACGCAGCTGACGAGGTCGTTTGCCGATATTTTAGGAATCGCCCCAAATTGTTGGTATCCAACAACGTCGAACGTAACCGCGAGATGGGCCATCCGCTTTGCCAAGAGTCGTTCCAGTCCCTTACCCAAACATGACAAAAGGGCAATCGGTCTCCAGCCCTTAGCTGTCGTTGGATCCCGGTTCGTCTTGCGTAGGAGCACCACTTCAGCCAGCTTGAAGCAGGATGGGTGGGTGCCAAGCCTGATGCAGGCGCGGAAGAGAGTGCCAACAAATGGTCCAATCGTCTTCCAACAACTTCGCAGAAGCTCTACAGAGATCCCATCAGCTCCAGGCGCTGTATTGGCGCAGCCTATGGTGCACATGCGGATCTCCTCGTCCGAGATATGGTCGTTCCACGGAATTCGTTTAGTGCTTGGCGCATGGAGTGGCGGTAGATCGTCCGTCGCTTGGTGCCGTGCCAGAAGAGCGTCTCGGAGTACCGCTGCCCGCTCGGCTGGGTCGGAGTACATCTTCCATTCGTGGTTCAGCGGAGGGGGGGTACTTGCTTGCCTTGGCTCGGCCGAGCGCATCAGCTTGAACACATCAGTTGATGTCGTGATCGCTTCGACTTGACGCGTCTGGTACTCTTTCCTTGCCGCTCTGAGGGTTAAGCGCAGCTTCTTCGAATGTATCCATCGCTGTTCCGGAGTCATTGCTACACGATATTCAGTGTGAGCTAGCTTGCATTCTGGAGTCCACCAAGGCGCACATTTGCCGTGTCTTTTGTTCCTTCGTTTTCCTGTTGCTTTGATAGCGTTAGTAAGGCCGGAACAGAGATCGTTGGCGTATTCGTTCGCCTTGCAAACCGTGTCCAGGGCTGTTGGCGGGTGTGTAAACTGCGTTACAGCAAGGGCGAATCTCGGCAAATTGCTACGCGTTACCCTGATTTGTGAAGGCTCCTGGTCCCTTTTTCCGGATCCGGTGGGGACTCGTCCTCGAATCGGGAGATGGTCGCTGGTTACGCACTCGTTGCGATCCACCCATGCTTGAGCTCCGTTGATATTGGTCCAAGCAAGATCGAGCGTGTTCCCGGCTCGATGCGTTGGCTCGCCCACAATCAGACAAGTGAGATTGTGACGTTCCGCCCATCTCTCAATTTCAATTCCTTGTCCGCGTGGGCGGGTAACCTCTGGTTGCCACGCGCAGTATACCGCGTTGAAGTCACCAGCTGCGACGGATCGTGGTGGTGGGTCCCAGTTGAGGAGAGGTCTAATCGCCGTTGGGTTGTTTGGGTCTTTATACACGTTGAGAAACGTGACTCTGTTTACCACGACCCAGCAGTAGTCCGCCCTCTGGGGATCACAAGGAAAGATTTGAGTTGCCGAGTGGATTCTACTGTTTATTAGTGTATAAGTCACTGCCCTGGGTCGAACGTTTACGCCGCCATATGGTGTATGGCAGTCGTAACCAGGCTGTGACTTTGTCTCCTTTGTGGCTTTATTCCACGAAGGCTCTTGTATTAGCACCACATCCACGCCTAGCTCATAAGCTCGGGAAAGCGCGATGTCGTGTGACTGGCCTCCCCTACCTACGTTGATCGACATGAAACTTATCGCAGGTGGGAGGCTAGAAGGGACCGTGAGGGGCCCTTCAGGAGACTCAACAGGATTCGTCGTTCCTGTGGCCCGTGGCGTCGGGAGTGACGTCGGTCATCAGAACTTCGAACCTGTTGTTTGGTTTCACTGCTCCAGGTGCGGCTTCCGTCTGCTTGGCGGCCGCTTGAGCTGCTGCCTCAGCGCGACGGACAGCGGCTTTTGCCCTCACTACTGCCGCTAGCTCGCGTTGGCTAGCCATGCGGATGGTGGCCAGTTGCTCTCTGCTTACTGGCCCGGACTTTGTGGGGCGCGCCAGGCAAGCTCGACTGTCGGATCTGTGCGGTCTCTCCGCAGTTGCGGCATTTGGTGTGCGCATGACACTCGTCCGTCGAGTGCATCGTGGAGGTGCAGTTCCAGCAAGCTGGGGCGCGGGAGCAACCACGCGTTCCGTGGAACTGCAGGCAGCGTTTGCATTGCTGCACAGTCTGTCGCGGTTGATGTCGTACCGCGACGCCCGAGTCGTCGAACAGGCGGAATCCTAGTTTGGTTCCGCTCCCCTCTTAAAATGAGCGAGCCATGACTGGTATAGCGCGCCGGGGTGATTTTTCCCGTGAGGCCGAACTTTGACTGGAACGGCCTTTGTAACCCTGGTGATCTCCTCGATCACCATCTCCTCCGTCACTGGCACCCTTCCAAGAAGAGTGTGGATGGCGACGGGACCGTCGAGATCCGGAGCGCCACAATGTCGGAGGCCTCTTCCAGTTTTCCATCGATAGGGAGGAAACATTCCGCCGCGTTCAGTAGGAACTGGCGAGATTCCTGATTCTTCGCTCGAAGTGCGAAACCAGTTGGGACTCGGTAGACATGTTCAATGTCTACTTTTGGCGCGTTGGTGAGCTGCCACAGCATCTCTGATACCAGCTGGGGACATCTTTCGCCACTGATGCTTTGAATTCAGCCGGAGGAACAATCGGTTGTCCGACGTGGACGAAGGGACCGTCTTGTCCAATTTCTTGGTCCGGGGGGTCAGCTTTTGTGAAGCACGGCTAACCATCACTGGCGCCGGCTGATTGGGTAGTCTTTTCCCGGCTACAGTTGCCCAGGTTGAAGTTACCTTGGGCACTGCAACGACAGGCCTGGCTAGCCTGGCTGTTGAATTTGGAGGAAGGCCCGCTGCTGCTGGCCTGCTGGCCGACGGGCGGGCGGGAGGGGAGGCTTGTCGGCACTGGTGTAGTTCCAGTGCGTAGGAAGTGGGCGAGAGCGCCCCTTAGACATGCATTCATCTCGTCCAAGTATTCCTTGTTATCCGTCGTTTTTAAGTGACAGTATAACGCTTTCCAATGTATTTATACTGTTGAACCCATTTCGAGTCTGGCAGAGGCATTTGCAGCCCGCTTTCTTTCGTCTTCCAAACAAAGCTTCGATTTCTGGCGGTATTCTTGTGCCACAGTGGGAGCCACCAGCAGGTTGGTTGTCGCGCACAGTCGTCCCAGGAATCGAGGCCGGGGCTGGCGGAAGTTGTGGGGCATTTGCTGCCTTTTGCGTTTGTGGGGGTTTCTGTTCCCTCGGTGTGCTCGCGTTGGTGTCCGCTTTGCTATCGGGACCGCAATTTTTCGTNGGTCTTAAGGAAGATCTCAGCGTGACTCTTGCAGCATTGGTCGCTACGGGGCCGTACTGTGTAGCGGTACTTACAGGTATGTTCGTATCTGTAAGGCGACAAGATCGGAAGATGCTTCGAGTTTGGCGTTTTCACTTGCCAGCTTCGGAGAGACATTAGGATCTCTTGTCGTATTGTTTCGTTCTTTGCTATAATGGCAAAGCCGGTCTTTACTGGATGAATCGAGGTAATATCATTGTAAGAGAGATTGAGCGTGTCCACTACATTAAAATTCACAATGGTGATTGAAAGATTCCGCCATGGGTGCTCCTTTTCCAGGCGAAGGAACAGTCGCTTATCGACTTTCGCCTTGGGAGCTTCTTTCTTTTGGGCTTTCGCCGCAGGTCGAGGCACAGCCTTTGCTATAGGGACTGCTTTTTGTGGCAGTCCGCGTCTGTCCACCGTGGCCCAGGTGCTTTTTACGGGCAGTGCTAGGACGGCGGGAGTTGCGTTACTCCTGGCTTCGGGAGCCCTTGGGGTTGGGTTCGCCGGGCGAGGAGGGGGGACGGTTGGCGTAGTGGCCGGGCCCGTGGCCATATATTGCGCTATGGCGGCGCGTAAGTAGACTCTCATGGAGTCTACGAATTGTCTATTTGACCCGTTGGTCAAAGGGAGGAGGGTGGCTTCGACGCCAGAGATGGCGGCGGAACAGAGGGCCAGATTTGCCGCTGTTTCGGCGGCGCGTCGTTGTTCGGCTTCGACAATTGGTCGAAGCTCCGGAGGGCACTCTGCTTTCGTGGCAGCTTTTGGCGGCGACGTTGATTTTGGCACTGCTTTGTCTGCAGCGTTTTCCGACGGATTTGACGCTGTCGGGGGTGATTTTGACGATACTCCAATCCCATAGGGGACGGAGGATGGTTGAGAGAGTTCCTCAACAATTTCAACTGACCCGATCATGTCAGTATCGGGCTCAGTGACGGCGGGAGGGCTTTTTTCCTTCCCTTTAGTTGAGACCTTGCTCATCTCCGCGCATTTCGGAGACTGGGCAAGGTCAGGTAATTTTTCGAGAGCCCTCGGGCGGACTCTCGTGTTGTCCAACTTGGCGTTGGGACGTTTTTTGCGAACTGGAGGCATGGAAAAAATGCCTAGGCTCGATCACAATTCAGAGATGGATGCGACGAGGTCGAGAAGGGAGGAAAGAGGGAAAAAATGAATTTTCGAATTTCTAAAAAAATTGATTGATTGAATTAAATTGAATTGTTTTAGGGTCCTAAGCTATGCTCTATATCTCCTAGGAGTCAAAGACCGGTGTACACGGCCGAGATCATGCTTTCCGCATGCCCACCTCGGTTTCACCGCGTGAACCACTACACAACCAGTAGCTAGTTAAAAGAAAGAAAAATAAAGAAAGTAAACTAAACTCCGTAAACTCCCGTAAACTCCCGTAAACTCCTAAACTAAAAAGTTCCAAGCCCAGTAATCCAGTTTGTGGTTAGAAAAAACACTTCTCTCTCATTTTTCTACCTGCCATGCTTCGTGCTATGACCTAATTTATGTCCTCTCTGCTGAGAGCTGGAGACGGATCCGTAGGTGGGCCCCCGAAGCAGCCGGTTTCCTGCGCAAATTTTGTAAAGTTCTCGAGGCACTTAGGCCCGAGAAGCTTGTGCACAAAGTCGTGATGTGACATTGTCCCTCGTAGTCGACGCGTCTGGCGTGCGTGCAGTCGACAGTGAATGAAGGAGAGGTGATTTTCCTCCCCACACGCACACTCCATTGAAGCTGCGAAGTTGTTAAGCGGCGGTGACATGCCGCGAAGTTTCCGTGGCCCGTACGGCTGAGATCAGTTCACGGAGTAGCCGCCGGGAAAGTGCCTGCTCGCGTGGCTTGCGTCGTCGCATGAGAAGACCCAGATTTCGATACCTAGGTGGACATACTTCTTCCCACCAGTCGTCGAGAAGCGCTTGACGTTTCCGGTTCATGAGCCGACGAACGTACGCCATTGTGACGGAGCCAGGCTGGCTGTCTTTGCTTGGCAGTTGTCGGAGGCCGGAGCGTGCAGCTCTGTCTGCATCTTCGTTTCCCTGTATCCCGGAGTGGGCCGGTATCCACTTCACCGAGACTAGAGCCTTTGTTGATAGCGCCCTAAATTGGCGTACATCGTCTAGGCTTGTTGTGGCAATTCCCGTCAACAGTGCCTTCACTGCAGACTGACTATCCGTGAATACATTGATTTGCTGCCTGCCGTCCCTTCCCCCGTTCTCCATCTCTAACAATCCCAGCGCAGCTTCCAGGGCCTTCCTCGCCCCTATAATTTCCGCATCAAGCACTTCACCACCATGCTTGATGCCACATCCCTTCAACAGAGTTTTTCCATCCCTCTTCAAGACGAAACCCCCATGCTGAGCGACCATGCCCCTCCGACGATCCATCCGGGTAGGCGCAAATATCTGATGCTGGTACACTATCGATGAACCGAGTTGCCTTCTCTTCCTCCTCTAACCTTGAGCCGAAACCCGAAAGATAGCATGGCGGCGGTAAAGGCTCGGAATTTTCCGCGTCCGGGAGTTGTCGGTAAGCCCGCTGGACTCGTGTCATCTGGAACTCTGGATTTTTATAGATCCGATAATATTTCTTGTACTTCCGTGTTCCATCCCTTGGACACACGGCAGCACGGGTCCGGAGCGGGTGGCGATTGTCTAGTGAGTGTAGCCGAGCCGAAAGCCGTAGTCGGTTCCCTTCCAGAATGATCTTCCCTGTTGGGATACCTCCTTCTCGGTGGAGAACAAGATTCGGTGTCGTTCTCATTACTGGGAGGGCAGCGCGCAGTCCCGTCAATATTGCCTTGTTGATCATCTCACAGAAAATGCTGGTACGAGGGGTGCTGATCCCCTTTTGGGTCAGACGTTTGAGGCCGGGCCACCAAACATCTGCTCCAAAGGTTGCTATGGGGACAATGCACGTGTCCACCGCTAGAACCAGTGCTGCAGGGGCGGCTCCTCGATACGCTGAGTTGAAGCGTCGCATTTGCTGAGCAACCTTCAGAGCTTTGCCGCACCACATTGTGACGTGGTGTTTGAAGTCCAGTCGCGGGTCTAGGTGTACTCCCAGCCAGCGTATTTGGTCTGATGGCTCGATAACCACGCCGTTCACACAAATGCCCACTGGCTTCTCGCGTTTTCGTCCGGGAAACTGGACTACCTCCGACTTGTTAGTATCGAAGGAGATTGCGTTAGTACTTGCCCAATCCAGAAGATGGTCCACTTCCTTCTGTACCGAAGCAGCTGACTCGGCAATGCTGCGCCCGAACCCTAGGATACCGACGTCATCCGCGTAGCTGAACCTCATTCCTACATTGCCACTTCGCATGGGCTCTGCCATGTAGAGAAGGAAGAGCAGCGGCGATATCGGCGATCCCTGCGGAACCCCACACACCAGCTCTCTTTGTCCGGTTACCCCTCCTGAGTATCGTACTTGCACCTTTTGTTGTGCAAGAAATGACGTTGTCCATCTGAGAATTGAGTCAGGCCACCCCTACTCTTGCATCCTCCTCACCAAACGATTGTGAAGTACTGCATCGAACGCGCCTTGGACATCCAGAGTCGTGAATGTGGCCGCCCATCCCTGGGTACTTGCTTCTTCAATGTCGTGGACTATGCAGCTGACGAGGTCGTATGCCGCTCTTTTAGGAAGCGCCCCAAATTGTTGGTATCCGACAACGTCGAACGTAACCGCGAGATGGGCCATCCGCTTTGCCAAGAGTCGTTCCAGTCCCTTACCCAAACATGACAAAAGGGCAATCGGTCTCCAGCCCTTAACTGTCGTTGGATCCCGGTTCGTCTTGCGTAGGAGCACCACTTCAGCCAGCTTGAAGCAGGATGGGTGGGTGCCAAGCCTGATGCAGGCGCGGAAGAGAGTGCCAACAAATGGTCCAATCGTCTTCCAACAACTTCGCAGAAGCTCTACAGAGATCCCATCAGCTCCAGGCGCTGTATTGGCGCAGCCTATGGTGCACATGCGGATCTCCTCGTCCGAGACATGGTCGTTCCACGGAATTCGGTTTAGTGCTTGGCGCATCGAGTGGCGGTAGATCGTCCGTCGCTTGGTGCCGTGCCAGAAGAGCGTCTCGGAGTACCGCTGCCCGCTCGCTGGTCGGAGTACATCTTCCCTTCGTGGTTCAGCGGAGGGGGGTACTTGCTTGCCTTGGCTCGGCCGAGCGCATCAGCTTGAACACATCAGTTGGTGTCGTGATCGCTTCGACTTGACGCGTCTGGTACTCTTTCCTTGCCGCTCTGAGGGTTGAGCGCAGCTTCTTCGAATGTATCCATCGCTGTTCCGGAGTCATTGCTACACGATATTCAGTGTGAGCTAGCTTGCATTCTGGAGTCCACCAAGGCGCACATTTGCCGTGTCTTTTGTTCCTTCGTTTTCCTGTTGCTTTGATAGCGTTAGTAAGGCCGGAACAGAGATCGTTGGCGTATTCGTTCGCCTTGCAAACCGTGTCCAGGGCTGTTGGCGGGTGTGTAAACTGCGTTACAGCAAGGGCAATCTCGGCAAATTGCTACGCGTTACCCTGATTTGTGAAGGCTCCTGGTCCCTTTTTCCGGATCCGGTGGGGACTCGTCCTCGAATCGGAGATGGTCGCTGGTTACGCACTCGTTGCGATCCACCCATGCTTGAGCTCCGTTGATGTTGGTCCAAGCAAGATCGAGCGTGTTCCCGGCTCGATGCGTTGGCTCGCCCACAATCAGACAAGTGAGATTGTGACGTTCCGCCCATCTCTCAATTTCAATTCCTTGTCCGCGTGGGCGGGTAACCTCTGGTTGCCACGCGCAGTATACCGCGTTGAAGTCACCAGCTGCGACGGATCGTGGTGGTGGGTCCCAGTTGAGGAGAGGTCTAATCGCTGTTGGGTTGTTTGGGTCTTTATACACGTTGAGAAACGTGACTCCGTTTACCACGACCCAGCAGTAGTCCGCCGTCTGGGGATCACAAGGAAAGATTTGAGTTGCCGAGTGATTCTACTGTTTATTAGTGTATAAGTCACTGCCCTGGGTCGAACGTTTACGCCGCCATATGGTGTATGGCAGTCGTAACCAGGGTGTGACTTTGTCTCCTTTGTGGCTTTATTCCACGAAGGCTCTTGTATTAGCACCACATCCACGCCTAGCTCATAAGCTCGGGAAAGCGCGATGTCGTGTGACTGGCCTCCCCTACCTACGTTGATCGACATGAAACTTATCGTAGGTGGGAGGCTAGAAGGGACCCGTGAGGGGCCCTTCAGGAGGACTCAACAGGATTCGTCGTTCCTGTGGCCGTGGCGTCGGGAGTGACGTCGGTCATCAGAACTTCGAACCTGTTGTTTGGTTTCACTGCTCCAGGTGCGGCTTCCGTCTGCTTGGCGGCCGCTTGAGCTGCTGCCTCAGCGCGACGGACAGCGGCTTTTGCCCTCACTACTGCCGCTAGCTCGCGTTGGCTAGCCATGCGGATGGTGGCCAGTTGCTCTCTGCTTACTGGCCCGGACTTTGTGGGGCGCGCCAGGCAAGCTCGACTGTCGGATCTGTGCGGTCCTCCGCAGTTGCGGCATTTGGTGTGCGCATGACACTCGTCCGTCGAGTGCATCGTGGAGGTGCAGTTCCAGCAAGCTGGGGCGCGGGAGCAACCACGCGTTCCGTGGAACTGCAGGCAGCGTTTGCATTGCTGCACAGTCTGTCGCGGTTGATGTCGTACCGCGACGCCCGAGTCGTCGAACAGGCGGAATCCTAGTTTTGGTTCCGCTCCCCTCTTAAATGAGCGAGCCATGACTGGTATAGCGCG
The DNA here is from genome assembly GCA_900239735.1 of Blumeria hordei DH14. Classification (NCBI taxonomy): domain Eukaryota; kingdom Fungi; phylum Ascomycota; class Leotiomycetes; order Helotiales; family Erysiphaceae; genus Blumeria; species Blumeria hordei. Next base: position 264,657 of record OENG01000028.1, on the reverse strand, counting down.
CCGGGTGATTTTTCCCGTGAGGCCGAACTTTGACTGGAACGGCCTTTGTAACCCTGGTGATCTCCTCGATCACCATCTCCTCCGTCACTGGCACCCTTCCAAGAAGAGTGTGGATGGCGACGGGGACCGTCGAGATCCGGAGCGCCACAATGTCGGAGGCCTCTTCCAGTTTTCCATCGATAGGAGGAAACATTCCGCCGCGTTCAGTAGGAACTGGCGAGATTCCTGATTCTTCGCTCGAAGTGCGAAACCAGTTGGGACTCGGTAGACATGTTCAATGTCTACTTTTGGCGCGTTGGTGAGCTGCGCCACAGCATCTCTGATACCAGCTGGGGACATCTTTCGCCACTGATGCTTTGAATTCAGCCGGAGGAACAATCGGTTGTCCGACGTGGACGAAGGACCGTCTTGTCCAATTTCTTGGTCGGCGGGGTCAGCTTTTGTGAAGCACGGCTAACCATCACTGGCGCCGGCTGATTGGGTAGTCTTTTCCCGGCTACAGTTGCCCAGGTTGAAGTTACCTTGGGCACTGCAACGACAGGCCTGGCTAGCCTGGCTGTTGAATTTGGAGAAGGCCCGCTGCTGCTGGCCTGCTGGCCGACGGGGCGGGAGGGGAGGCTTGTCGGCACTGGTGTAGTTCCAGTGCGTAGGAAGTGGGCGAGAGCGCCCCTTAGACATGCATTCATCTCGTCCAAGTATTCCTTGTTATCCGTCGTTTTTAATGACAGTATAACGCTTTCCAATGTATTTATACTGTTGAACCATTTCGAGTCTGGCAGAGGCATTTGCAGCCCGCTTTCTTTCGTCTTCCAACAAAGCTTCGATTTCTGGCGGGTATTCTTGTGCCACACTGGTGGGAGCACCACCAGCAGGTTGGTTGTCGCGCACAGTCGTCCCAGGAATCGAGGCCGGGGCTGGCGGAAGTTGTGGGGCATTTGCTGCCTTTGCGTTGTGGGGGTTCTGTTCCCTCGGTGTGCTCGCGGTTGGTGTCCGCTTTGCTATCGGACCGCAATTTTTCGTGCCGCAACGCGTGCGGATTCTGGCGTTGCTTTCGCCGAGACTACTTTCTCGACGGCAATCGTTGGTGCTGTTGTCGCCTTCTGGGAGCTCTCCGCTCCTGCAGTTGCCCAACGCGAGTCCTTTAGGCCCTTTCGGATCCAAGCATCAATTATGGGAGTGGCATCCTCCATCTCAATGTCGGTTTTGCCGCTTTCTTCCATCTGCGCAATTATTTCGGCTTCCATCCCTTCGAGATCGATGTCGTTCTGCGTCAGTCCATTTGTTTTCGCTTTTTGCATTGCAATGCTTTTTGCTTTGCTCAGCATTTGCTTTTGTGATTCCAGACGCGTCTGGTGGTTGTGCTTTACTACTTTAGTGGTTAACACAATTTTCGCGGGTTTCGCAGATTTTGGGGGTACTGGTGCCATTTTAAGGCTGAGTGGCACGGTACCACGGGAGATTGACGAGTAGGTAGTCGAGAGGTGAATTTAAAGGATGAAACGGGCTGATAGGGCAAATTTTCATCAAATTCTCTCAAAAATTGATCGATTGATTTATTTTACTGTCCCAGGCACCAGCCCAGCGCCTTATGGCACGGGACTGGTGGGCTCGGTAAGGATCATCCTAAATAGCTATGCCCTACTCGTTCCCACCACACAGTCACCATGTGACTCTGATTACAAGCAACCAAAACCAAAAAGAAATAACAAACGAAACCAACTGAAACAAAGCAAATTAACATGTAGGAGCGTTGCTAGTATTTCTCATCCTATGCCCCCCTCAGTCATTTCTCTCGTCCTGACTAATTAATCACTCCGGCCCTCGCATCCAGCTGAGGGCGGGTCTGCATCCATGCTCCCAAAGCAGCGGGTTATCCTTGCAAATTCTATGAACTTCTCGAGACCTTCCGGTCCAAGGAGTTGGTTGGTATAGTCCTCCACGGTCATGGGTCTTCTCAACCTGTGCATTATAGCAGCATTCTTCCGGCACCGGACAAAATGGGTTGGCGATGTCCTTTGTCCACAGACGCATTCCAGTTTCGCGTTTTCGTGGTTCAGGCGGCGATGATAGTCCGCAAAGTCTCCATGGCCTGATCTTGCTGCCAGGAGCCTATGGAGTAATCTTCGAGGGAGCCCTAGTTCTGGTGGTTTCCGACGTCGCATCTGTAAGTCCAGGTCTTGATATCTGTCCGGACCCGACTTATTCCACCAGTCATCCACCAGTTTCTGTCGGCGGTTGTGCATCAAACGACGTATGTATGCCTGCGTTGTCTGCACTGGCTGCGTCTGTCTATCCGGCAGCAGCTGAAGACCGGCTCTGGCTTCTGCGTCCGCTTCTTCGTTGCCACTAATCTTGGAGTGTCCAGGCACCCACCTCACTGTCGCGTTTGCTTCTGAAGCGAACTTGTGAAAGACGCGGTTATCTGCAGTGACGATGATGACTTCCCCGTCCGAAGCGCAAGTACAGCTGCCTGATTGTCAAGTAGAACGAAGATTCTCTCACCGTTCTTTCGAGCGCGAATAGCTTCCCGAAGTGCTACTGCTGCTCCTGCGATTTCTGCATCATAAACTTCACCTCCGTGTATACGACCGTGACCTTGTGCGAATGTTTGTCCTCCGCGTTGGAGGAAATATCCCCACGAATCGTCCATGGCCTTCGGATGACCCATCAGAGTAGGCGCATATGTCGGAGGGAGAGATCGTGCTAGCCCAGTTGTAGTGTGCTTTGACCCCCTCTTCTTTCGTTCCAAGACTTGATGTGTACACTGGGCCTGCCAGCCTTTCTGCCTGTTCGGATGACTCCGGGAGCTGTCGGAAAGCACGCTGTAGGCGCGACATCTGGGTTTCTGGTTGGCGCCTGACTCTCTTCCTTAGCTTGTACTTCTGCGAGCCAACGTTAGGGCACTCGCTTGCGCGGTTCCGGAGAGGGTGTCGGTCATCGAGCGACTGGATCCTGGCTGCTAGACGGAGTCGAATTCCTTCGAGGAGAATCTTCGCCGGTGGAATGCCCCCTTCCCTGTGAAGAAGGACATTAGGCGAAGTCTTCCAGACCAGTAACGCCGCATGAAGAGCTAGTTGAATGGTTTTGTCGATCAGACTACATAGGTGTGTAGTCTGTGGCGTTGAGGTACCTTTCTTCGTTAGCCGTGTTAGTCTGGGCCACCACACATCCGCTCCAAATGTTGCTACTGGTACGATGTATGAGTCGATAGCAGTTACCAGGGGACCTGGGGCCGCTCCTCGTTGAAGTGGATTAAGTCGCCATATGTGCTGGGAAGCTTTGAGGGCCTTCCCGCACCAGGTCGATACATGATGCTTGAAGGTGAGACGCGGATCGAGGTGAATTCCGAGCCAGCGAATATGCTCCGCCGGCTGGACTAGCCTACCACCAACTTGTATTCCTACTGGTTCGCCCCGATTTCTCCCTTTGAATTGTATCACCTCAGACTTGTCGAGGTCGAACGAAACCGCGTTCTCTTCAGCCCATTTCAGAAGATGGTCGACCTCACCTTGTGCCGCCATCGCAGACTCGGCTAACGAGCAATTGATGCCGAGAATACCAATGTTGTCCGCATAGCTAAATCGTGCTCTGCAGTTACCGATTCGCATGGGCTCCGCCATGTATAACAGGAAAAGCAATGGAGAGATCGGTGATCCCTGTGGCACCCCTAGCCTCAAAGATCTCGGGCTAGTCACGCCTCCCGGGTACCGTACCTGTACGCTCCTCCCTTTGAGAAAGGAGGATGTCCATCGTAATACCGAGTCTGGCCAGCCTTGTGTCTGCATTTGCCATAGTAGCCGGTTGTGTAGAACAGCGTCGAATGCTCCTTGTACATCCATCGTTACAAAGGTGGATGCCCATCCTTGAGATCGAGCTTCCTCGACATCGTGCACTACTGAAGATACCAGATCATTTGCCGATCGTTTTGGTAGTGCGCCAAACTGCTGGTGGCCTACAACGTCTAAAGTGATAGCCAATGCTGACATCCTTTTTGCAAAGATTCTTTCTAGCCCCTTGCCTAAACATGAGAGGAGTGCAATTGGTCTCCATCCTTTGGCCGTTGATAAATCACGACCGCTCTTCGGTAGGAAGACGACTTCCGCCAGCTTGAAGCGCGCCGGATGGTAACCTAGTCTCAGACATGCTTTAAAGAGTTGTGTTATATATTTCCCAATACTGCCCCAGCATGCGGCTAGCAATTCTACTGAGATTCCGTCTGCACCAGGACAGGTATTACCTCCTCCAACAGTGCATGACTGAGCTTCCAGCTCTTATAGCTCCTCAGACCATGGAATACGAGGCTCTGCTGACCTTGTGCAAGGAGGAAGGTCGTCTGTTTCCGAGTGACGGTCCAGTAATAGATCGCGCAGAATCATTGCTCGCTCTGTTGTGGTTATGAGCTGTGAGGTATATGGCGATTAAATGACTCTGCTGTCTGTCGGTGGAGTGGCATGGGCTCATGTGCAATGGTGAGTCGCGGAGATGGCGCGCTCACGCTGGGTGATGGCACGATGGACACTGAGTGCGTATCACTGTGGCCAAATGGGTGTCAGTAGGTATCAAATGTGAACTCTTACTGACAATGGTGATCTATGAAGGTGATGCTAGATGTGCATCCTGACGATTGATAATATCATCTAATGGATGATGTGAAGTATGATATTACTTTGGATAGATTTAATTCACTAAACTCGGCAGGTGAAGAGATTGTAAAGTACATGAACAGCGTCTGTGCACCAGCCTGTATTTTCCACCCTTTCCTAATACAGCAGCCCATCCTCTATTCCCCTGTCTCCTAACAACTCAACCGAGCCAGCACAACACGCTCTGCCTGGTCTGACACTAGCTTCCCATTATGCTGAAGGGGTGGCGGGATTTTTTGGTGTTTCGGGGCCGCCCACCTCATCATCTTGTAGACGTCCGAGCACGACCGCATCGTTTCTATCCGATTCTTCCAGTGCTCTCTCTTGGCTGGTGCTACTGTAGACCTCAGGATTTTGGCGCAGGTAGTCCTTTCTTCCTCGGTATATGCCGAGCGATAGTTAAGGTGAGCCTCTTTGCACTTTGGAGTCCACCAGGGCGCAGATCTACCGCTTCCTTGACTACGTCTTTTTCCGAACGCTTTCAATCCGTCTGTTAAGGCCTGACAAATCGCTTTCGCGTATCTCTCAACATCGCTAGTCGACTCCAAGAATTGAGGCGCTGAGATCCATGCTGCTCAGTAGACTTGGTAGAAGTAAGACTATTTAATATATCACCATTAAAATACAACAGGTTATGGCCCTTGCGCTTCCGCGTTGTTTTATTTTTATTTAAGTCTACTATATACCATATACCGTCTACTATATACAGTCTACCTCCCATCTTCTATCATCTATCATCTACCATATACCATATACCGTCTACAGTCTACCACTCTCATTTTACCATCCATCATCTGCACCGCTCAAAGCTCATAATTTAAATAAATAAATAAAATGGGTAAATATAGTGGTACAATACTCACAGGTCGAGAAAATTTCACTCTATGGCAGGGCAATCTTGAAGTGGAATTAGCTACCACGAAGCTCAAACAGTTTCTGAAGCCGGAGTATTGTATTCCGCCCCTACCCAAAAAGGAGTCTGATGTTGATATGGAAGATTTTATAATAAGGCTTGAAGAATAGGAATATAAGCACGCACAAGCCTTAAAGATAATCCTTCAGAGCATCAATCATACAAATAGAATTGCAATTCAGAGCTGTCGCACAGCAGCAGCAGCATATGAAACCCTAAATTCCCGATATGGTATGAGACACACAGCTCTCCTTGCTCAGTTGCTCTCTCATCTCTTTGCAGTTCTAAGCATGAAACAAAGCACTGTTTCAGAGAAATTTGACCTTATTATCAACTTAACAGCGCAAATTGCAGAGCAGCAACAAGATGCAGTCATACCGGATATTATACAAGCAGTTATCCTTATGCGAAGTTTACCTTCCGAGTACAATACAACTATTGAAATTCTAACTAACAAGGAAAAATTTCCTAGTATTCATGAAGTCTTTCAGGCCGCCAAAAGCACTGAAACAAAGATTAGTGAATCTCCGAAAGAGTTGGAAATTGCAGATGTTGTACAATTCAAGAAGAAAGCTGCCACTAAAGTCTGTTGGATATGTAAAGGAGACCATGTTAAGCCTCAATGCCCCATGTGGCTTGCATCTGATGATGGAAGGAAATTCAAAAATTCTGGCCTTAAATGGTATGAATGGCAGGAAAATCAAAAATCTAAAAAGCAAGTTGCAAATTCGGTCAGTGTATCAAACTTAGACTCAACTGTTCACTTCTCTGATAGCGATACTGAATCTGAAATTTCAACTTATATCTGTGCTGCCACCTCAAGATCACAAAATAGTGCTTGGGGCCTCGATTCAATGTGTTCATGTCATCTAACCCCATACAAGGATCTATTCATTAGCCGTATTGTCCCTAATAAGATTCCAATTGAAGTTGCTAATGGAACAACTATTTACTCAAAGGCAGGGGTGATGTGCGCATACACTGGAAAAATCCAACTTCACAGAGCCTATGTTCTACAATTATACGTAATGTATTATATGTACCAGATGCCTCTATTAGCTTAATATCACTGGGAATGCTTGCTGAGAAAGGTCATGAAATGAAATGTGATAGTTTAAGTATGACAATATCCGCTTCAGATGGGCAGCTTATCCTAAAAGGTGTTTGATTGAATAAAGTTTGGATAATACCAAAAATTTTAGAATCCGCAAATAGTTCTTTTAACAAAGCAGAACTTCTTCATGATTGACTAGGTCATCCTGGGCGACATATAACAATGCAAATGGCGAAAGCTGTAAACAGTATTGCACCTACAGTCAATCTTAATTACAGTTTTTGCCGGCCGTGCAAAGAAGCTAAAATGCCGAGAAGTATAAGTAGGGAACCGATGAGGGAAGTCTCTAGACCATCAGAAAGAATACATATGGATATTTGTGGCCCTTTTCGAACAATTTCATTTCATGGTAATAGGTACATGCTTACAATCACAGATCAATTTACAAACTTTAAATGGGCTATATTTAGAGATTCAAAGAAAGACCTAGCGCAATTCATCAATAAATGGTGCTCTCGAGTAGAAAATGAACGAGAAATAAACGGAAATAATGAAAAGCTTCAGGCCATCAGATTTAATTGTGGCACAGAATTCTTGAATAAGGACATGAGAATCTGGGCAGCTGGTAAAAATATTTCTCTAGAACCAACTGTTGGCTATCGACCAGAGGCAAATGGTGTTGCCGAGCAAGCTAATTGTTCTATAATGGAAAAAGCCAATAGTCTACGATTTCGAGCGGGTCTTGCCAATGAATTCTGGGAACTTTCATGCAGAGCTGCAATCTATTTAATCAACCAACAACCAATTGGTGGAAAATATATAACCCCCTGGACCATGTGGCATAATGAAACTCCTGATATTAGTCACTATAGAACTTGGGGATGTGCTGCATATGTCCATATTCCAAAAGAAAAGAGAGGGAAATTAGATAAAAAGTGTTGGAAAGGAATCTTTGTGGGTTATAACACCAAATCACCAATGTCAAACTCAAGGGTGCCAAAGATAGCGTCGGGAGGGTTACTAAGTGGTTTGAGTAACATCTGAGGAGGTAGGCAAGAGTCAAAGGTATGAATTCGTGATTATAACTAGGTCTAAGGACGAGGGACGAGGGACTAGGGAATCTAGGATCGTAGACAAGGCCAGTGGAAGACGGAAGACAAGTCGTGGCCCTCTACTGCGGCTCTGTCCACTCCATATATACATCATAGTAACCAGAGCAACCTAGGTCTCATAGGGTCCATCTCCTATTACTCGATTACTCAATTTGTAACCCATGGCAACCATTGTGACCCAGTTACCTCTATCCTCAGTTCCTGACAACCAAAGATTTATCATATTTGGCATCCAAAGAAGAAAATACTGTGTGAAGCACAATCTGTTGAGTTTTGTCAGAGCAGCATGTAGACAGCTGGGGGGACCCAGGGGTCAGAGAGGTGGTATTCAGGCTAAAGGGTGCCTTCCTACATTATGCATGAGATAGTTGCATAACCACTCGGCCAAAAGGCCAGACCAGAATCATAGAACACTAGATTCTGGTTATCTCCACATATATAGATTATACAGAAGGCAATCCTGACAAGTTTGATAGGAATGATTTTTCATCTAATGATAAATTGCATGATTTATCAGGAAAAAAATTACAATCCACCAATAAGCCTGATGATGAATCTGATGATGATTCTGGTGATGAACTTAATATACCTAATAATCTTAATTTTAATAATGAACCTCTAAATAATAACCAAGAAAAACAACATCCGAATTTGTTGGAAGATGCCGAAATACAACCTAATAATAATAGTAATAATAATGATCAACATCATAACATCAGTCGCCAACAAAAAATTCTGCCTACTTAAAAAGATTAGAAGAAGAGGCTTTGATTAGGGGAGATAGACGGTCAGGAAGAGTCAGAAAACCATCTGCTTGTCACGGTTTCGAGGGACAAGCGCTGGGGCAACTATGTGGTCGATGGTAGTAAATAATAATTCTAAGGAGAGAACTCCCACTACATCTATCTAGTCATATATATACGTGAAAGCCTCCTCGCCACCGAGGCTAATCCCTCTCCTCTTCCTATGCTATGGGGCTCTCCTAGTGTTCTGACTATACCTATAATACAGCACTATCGCGTTGTGGCGCGGAAGGATTGAACTCGGTCTCGTATATTTCCCGTTAGTGTAAGCCTATTAACATGTGTTGCAGTGCCGTACTGCCGTGCCGCACTGCCGAGTTCGATGCCACATGCATGCCATGCCAATGCCGACGCAAAGGTATTGTATTGGGTGGCGTCGCACATTAGCGCATTAGTAGTGGTTAATAGCGCCACTCGAATCAGGCCTAAGTTAACCAACATAGGCTACAGGGACCAATCAGCTTACCAGCCGTTACACTGCTAGGGCTAAAGATATGCATAATATCAGACAACAATCAAATATAGCAATAGAGCTAGCCTTCTTAGCTGCCCGAAATGATGGAATCGACATTCCCCGAACTTTTGAAGAAGCATTATATACTTCGCAAGCAGATAAATGGCTAGAAGCATACAAGTCAGAAATGAACTCTCTCATTGCACATGGAACCTTTTCAGGCCCTTTAGACAAAATACCACCTAACAAATCAGCTGTCACAGCAAAAATTGTCTTGGGCCTGAAAGAGGGGAGAATAATGAGATATTACGCTGTAAGGCTCGACTAGTTGCTAGAAGCTTTACTCAAAAGTACGGTGTTGACTTTGAAGAAACATTTGCACCTACAGTTCGCCTTGATGCTTTCAGAATTATTTTAGCTATTGCAGCTAGAGAAAAATGGAATATCTACCAAATGGATATGGTTACAGCATTCTTAGCAGGGGAGCTTAATGAAGAAGTTTATATTAAAATGCCGAAACACATGGTTGAGAGGTTTGGTCGATATGCTCGAGTCTTAAAGAGCTTGTACGGACTAAAACAAGCCGCGCAGGTATGGTACTTACTGTTCTCTGAATTCCTGGCTTCAATTGGTTTCACTTGTCTCCCGATGGACCAGACTATCTTTAGGAATGATAAAACTAAAGTAGTTATTGGTATACATGTTGATGACCTGATTATTACCGACCCAATTGATCAGGAGATTGCGAATCTCAAAGAAAGTCTTTATAAAAGATTCAAAATCAAGGATCTTGTGGTTGCCAGAAATGTTCTTGGGGTGAGAATTACGCAAAAGGATGACTGCTTAATTATTGACCAATCTCAATACGCCAGAAGTATCATAAATAATTTTTCTATGTCTGGGACAAAGATATATTCAACCCCAATGGCGACTGATGCCGTTAGTGAACTAGAGCGGACACCAGGGAGACCCTGTACTCACGAAGAGTTGACAAGTTATTGGAGTCTCCTCGGAAAGCTAATGTATTTGTATAATACAATGTCACAGTTCCAATATAGAAAGCAAATGGGCATTTGTATGATTGAAAGGTAAAGCTATAATTCATCTATGGAGAAGTAAACTACCTGCAAGTCTCCCGTGTTACTTATACACATCCAGAGGTATCTAAATATAGCCTACGTTCACAGTGGCAATAATACTAGCTTAAGGTTTGTTCTGCCACACGGGTAACGCTTCCGATATCCTTGGCACTATCCTTTACATAGTCTCAGTGGCGATTACGTATCCATTTTAGTTAGCTGAGAATCCTACAAGTGATAGAACATGAAGGTTGCCTTCGATAGCCATCGAAGGCTACAGGAATTATCGGCTCACAAGCCGTCACATACAAGACCAGATATAATATTTGAGATTCATAAAATGGCACAATACTCCCATACGGCATGTCAGAACCATTGGATATCACTTCTTCGAATCTTAAGTTATGTTGAAGGTACAATTGACTATGGCATAAGATATGGATGTGGAGATTTTGAAACCCCTTACTACAAGGTGGATAATAACATAGAAGTTTAAGTGGAAGTTCAAGATCTACTGATCTAGTTACATGTGCTGACTCAGATTACACTGGAGACCCTGGTGATCGAAAATCTACTATAGGGGTCATCATGATGCTAAATGGAGGAGCAGTAGCTGCAATCAGTAAGAAGCAGACTAGCGTTGCAACATCTACTACAAATGCAGAGTATATAGCAGCAAGTGAGGGAGCAAAACTCGCAATTTGGGGAGACAAATTAATATCTTATATCACGGGAAATCCGGGGAATTTAATTCCACTCCTGCTGGGTGATGATAAAGCTTGTATACAACTTTAAGGTGGGGTCTCAAATACATCGAAAATTAAACATGTGGATTAGGTATACCACCACATAGTTGATGAAATAAATAAAGGTAAACTAGAAAGTAGGTGGATAAGGGGTGATAAGATGTTGGCCGATGGATTAACAAAACCTTTACCTGGACCAATTTTTAAGTTGAAGAGAACTGCTATTGGAGCAGTCAAGATTATGGAAGCTGATCATCAGAGATAAGGGGAGTGTTGTGATTGGCAGGTATTAGCCAAAGATAGCCACGTTATATTTATTATGCACGGACCTTTGTATATTTCTGCTGCTCAGTAGACTTAGTAGAAGTAAGACTATTTAATATATCACCATTAAAATACAACAAAAACTCTAGTTTTGACATCTCATAATGGAGCTTTTGGATTTTCAGACTTGACGTATTTCACACATTGGTCAAGTTGAGATGGGACAATGCTCGAATACTTAATGATGGCAAACCTAATGAATCCCGGCCCGGGCTGACGAGAGCTATTGGGAGAGTGCAGAAAGTTCTCATTTATTAGCATGTTCATAAAGATTCATTCAAAATGATCAATTCAATAAGTCTTTGACTATCCAAGTTAAACCAAAGAGATTACATTTTGATACTGAGTGTAACAAAGGGTGTAGACCAAAAACATCATCACAAAGAGCACTTGCTCTTTTCCCTAAAAGTCAAAGGAAATGAATTGGGAGATCATAATGGTCAAGTAAGTGCATGTTGGGATGTAGATTCTCCATCTTTCTGACTGTCACACATCTTTCACTTGGCGCAGATAGACTCACCTGGACATGTCTCAAATACAACTATCCCATCATCCTCTCGTTAATTGTTACATACGCAAATATTATTCCGCTTATCCTATAGCCTCAATAGACCAGCCCGAATGATGAAGTACTAAGCTTCATGGAAACAACAGTCTCTAGACTATCGCTTGTGCCCTGGAAGCGGAGCCTTAACACATGTAAAGCTCTTCGAAGTTGAGAATTCCTCCAACTAAAATATTCACTCATCCTTAGGCTGTGTAAGGATTCTGATGAAATGTCTTAGGCAGGATCAATGGGTTCCTCGTTTAGTCCCACTGGGCTTTATTGCTTAGCAAGGTCCCTTAAGTAGTTTTCATTTCTTAGTGTTACTGGATTAATCCCTTGTGTTTGTACTGTCTGCGCCAGTACGGTAGGGATGGAATATAGGGCCTAGCCAGCTACGGGGGCTACCAATGTTGCGGTCTGGATATGGTTGCTTAGCAACATAGATTGTTATGATCGGCGCTGACAATTACAATTCCTTATGTATACAGCGAGAAGTAGGAAATCTTCTTTCTCTAGATTTCATTAATTAACTGATTTATTCTGGACTTGCTCTGCTGTATACCAACACCAATTGATCCGGCGACAAATTAATGAAATCTCTCTCTCTAAACTAACCCTTTATCAGCGCATGAAGATACGTGTTCCGTCTGATATAGAATCATCTCCAGCTCACTCCAGCGAATCCTCTGAAGACGAATTTTACAATACCGTAGAAATTCTTGATAACTTACCACCCAACAGCCTAATGAACGACTCATCTCAGTTCCGTTCCACCCATGAATCCTCAAGCAACCAAATGATGAGGGACGTGAATTTTGGCAGGTGGGATGGAGCGGCTCTTACATGGCCTACTCATCATCAGCTTCTTCAGGTCCAATGCGAGGTATACGCACCATTTCTAGTCACAGAGATCGCAATTTGTATGAAGATTTACGAAAGTATTCCGGAACCACAGGTCAGCGAATTCGAAGTCACTGGATGAAGTATGGAACCCACACAGTGAGTTACAACTGGAGGGAATTCTTAGGAAAATGTAACGAGGCATACTTTGACAAGGTTGGTGCTGAAAAAGCTGAACTTAAGCTACACTCGATGAAACAAGGTGAAGCCCAAATCTTCAGACAGTTTCTACAAGAGTGGGAGCTTCAATTCGAATATGCTGGAGGTCACGAATGGCCAGAAAGACTTAAAGTAAACCAGCTTCGCAGATCGATCAGTGAGAAGCTTCTTGACAAGATCGACGCCTTAAAGATGCCCAAAGATAACTACCATGCCTGGGTCGAGGACGTGGCCGAAGTAGCCTCGAATATCGAAATGCGGGATAATTTCGTTCGTAAGGGAGAGTCCCAAATTACTCAATATACTACCCGGAACAAGATTGCTCAGAGTGAGACTGCCCAATCACGGCCAAATTTCGCGGATAAAGCGCTACCTTTCACACCAGCATCCAGGATGGACCATGAAGGGGATATAGTAATGGGTGGTATGAAGGTCGATTTGAATGAGCTAGCCGTCTTGATCACATCTTTGAATACAAAACCCAATGGTAAGCGGAATGGGAGTAAAACCCTGGAGCCAAAACCACCTGCACCTTGGCGAAGTGAAAAAGAGTTTAATACCCTTCGTGAAAGAGATGTGTGTCTGAGATGTGAAAAACCTGGACACATTTCGCGATTCTGCAGGAAATTTGGACCCCCTAAGCGGCCCACCGAAATCAATAACATGCAGGAGTTGAGTCATTTCTTGGAGCAGGATATGTCGGGAAAAGATTAACCTCCAGTCACAGTCGCGACTGGAGAGGAAGGGGATTGAAGACAGATAGTAAAATGGATAAAAATAAAATACACGATATAATTGGCAAATTACACGGCAAACCAGTTTTAATTGATGCAATAATTAATTCTACATGTATTCCTGCGTTAGTCGATTTAGGTTGCACAATTTATTCAGTTTTAAGTGATTCTATTGCAACACGTCTCAACCTCCCGCGCCAAAAAGTTCCCCCTAGAGAGCTCAAACTAGCAAAAGATTCTGATAAAGATACGAAATTGATAGTAGACGAGATCTGCTGGGCAGATATCGACTTAGATGGGAAGTGCAGTACCATTTGTGGGTATGTCATTCCTGGACTAGCACATGATATAATTCTCGGAGAGCCATGGATGAGGTACAACGACGTTGTATACAGAGCTCGAGATAGAGTGTTATTCCTAGAAAGAGAAAAGCACATCATTCGCACCCATGGTTCGACATCTCCTACAGTTAAGGTTGAAATGATCCGACATACAGCAATGTCAGCTTTCTTAAGAAGAGCAGAGAAACAGCAGGGTCTTGGAGAAGACAGGAAAACTATATCGGTGTACGCAGCATCAGTCAATGATATCAATAAAATGCTGGCACCTAAAAGACAATTTTCTCGACAAGAAATAAAAGCCAAACTCCCTGAACAGCTACGCCACCATTTTTCAATATTTGAAGCTGACAAAAATGATGAAACTGATCTACCACCCCTTCGAAAAGGCGTAGATCTGGCTATTGAAATCGAAAAGGATGAGCAGGGGCGGGCTAAGGATCTTCCGCGAGGTCCAATATATGGTATGTCACGGGATGAGCTGCTATGTCTCAGAAAGGAAATTACTCAGCTTCTCGATCGTAACTGGATCAGAGCTAGTAGCTCGCCAGGAGGAGCTCCTGTCCTGTTTGTAAAGAAACCCGGCGGAGGATTACGATTCTGTGTTGACTATCGGTCCTTGAACGCAATTACCAAAAAAGACAGGTACCCCCTTCCTCTAATCAAAGAAACTTTTCAATCTATCTCTACGGCAAGCTGGTTCTCGAAAGTTGATGTCAGCGCAGCCTTCCATCGACTCAGAATTAAAGAGGGAGATGAATGGAAAACAGCATTTCAAACTAGGCTGGGCAAGTTCGAATGGTTAGTAATGCCTTTTGGCTTAACAGGTGCCCCTGCAGCATGGCAAAGATGGATAAATAGCCTGTTGCACGGGTATCTTGATGAATTCTGCACCGCCTATCTCGACGATGTGCTTATCTGGAGCGATGGATCAGAAAATGATCATCTAGAAAAAGTAAACAAAATCCTTGAGCGCCTGGCGAGCGTGGGATTAAAATTAGATTTAAAAAAGTGTGACTTTGCTGTAAAAGAGGTAAAGTATCTCGGATTCATTGTTACCGCAGGAAAAGGTATTTCAGTCGATCCAGAAAAAATCGAGGCTATCAAGAGATGGGATCTACCTCGAACCCAAACTGGAGTGCGTAGCTTCTTAGGCTTTGCAAATTTTTACCGAGATTTTATAGATGAGTTCGCAAGCTTGAGCGCTCCCCTCCAGCGTTACACCAAAAAGGAGTTCTCTGGGAAAGGAAAAATTCAATTAGATCATCAAGCTCGTCAATCTTTCGAGAAACTGAAGAATTACTTTATATCCGCACCAATACTTGCGCTATTTGACCCAGAACGCAAAACAGTACTCGAGACTGACTGTTCAGGATGGGCGATGGGTGCTTGCCTGTCTCAATGGGATTCATCTGGAAGATTACGGCCCATTGGATACTTTTCAAAAAAATTGTCGCCCTGTGAATGCAACTATGATATCCATGACAAGGAATTATTGGCTATTGTTCGGGCAGTAGAGTTTTGGAGATCAGAATTAATGTCGCTAAAACACGACATTGAAATACTGACTGATCATAAAAACTTGCAGTACTTCATGAATAAAAGGACCCTTTCAGAGAGACAAATAAGATGGAAATCATTGCTTGATGATCTGCCAGGGATTAAGCTGAACTATAGACCAGGTAAAGACGCCGTCAGGCCGGACGCTCTATCAAGACTTGAACAAGATACCCCAAAAGATGCCAACGACTCCCGACTCCTTCACCGCCACATGCAGCTAATTCCAAATAATTGGATAGAACCTAAATTTCAGGTACCAATCAATAATATTCGTACCTCAATTGTGAATTATAATGCGCCGTTTGAAGATATGGAGCTCGTTCGTCTCTGGGAGATAGGTGTCCAGGTGGATGGTCAATTTAGAGATATTACAAAAGCTCTGAAAGAGGACAAGAGATGCTTCCCCCCTTCGGTAAAGTCCAAAATTTCCATTTCAGAATGCTTGATAGACCAAAATAATCACATCAGATGGAGAAATCGACTTCTAATTCCCGAATATGAGCCTCTGCAGACAGCGTTAATACATAAAGCACACGACTCACCAGTAACAGGACATCCTGGACGAGAAGTAACGTTGAGTATTCTGAATAGAGACTTCTACTGGCCTCATATGAGCAATATGGTACGACAATTCGTACGTAACTGCGACACTTGTGGTCGAACGCACGTATGGCGGGATAAAAAACGCGGATTTCTCAAACCATTGCCCATTCCAGAGCGTTTCCATCAAGAATTGTCTATTGATTTTATGACAGATTTACCTGCTAATAATAACCAGCCACGCTACTTAATGGTGATAACAGATAGATTGAGTAAAGAGATTATCCTCGAGGCTATGGACACAATGGCTGCCGAATCCTGCGCAAATATATTCTTAAATTGCTTCTACCGATTTCATGGTTTCCCCAAAGCCATAACTTCTGATCGCGGAAGCAACTGGGTTGGAGACTTTTGGAGGCGACTTTGTGAACGGACTGGCATACAACAGCGACTCTCCACAGCCTTCCATCCGCAAACCGATGGAGCGACTGAAAGGGCTAACCAGGAAGTTCAGGCTTACCTCCGTGCATTTGTCACTTATTCTCAGACTGACTGGTCAGAACTACTTC
This sequence comes from Blumeria hordei DH14, assembly GCA_900239735.1. Classification (NCBI taxonomy): domain Eukaryota; kingdom Fungi; phylum Ascomycota; class Leotiomycetes; order Helotiales; family Erysiphaceae; genus Blumeria; species Blumeria hordei. Next base: position 248,182 of record OENG01000028.1, on the reverse strand, counting down.
CTGCAGCTCAGTTGGCACTAAATAATAGAGATTCTTCGCTTGGATATAGCCCATTTTTTCTAATACATGGATATCATGTTCCAGCTCTTCAAACTAGCGAGACAAATCTTACTCAGTGCACCTCCTCAAAAGCCCGTAAAGCAGATAGCCTAGTTAAAAAACTCGAGGAAGGCCAAGCTTTAGCTCAAGCTTCCATGGCGTGGCGTCAGCAGATAATGGAAGATACTGCAAATAGAGGTCGACAACAGGCAGAAATCTTTAGAGAAGGCGACTGTGTATGGCTTAACTTAAAAAACATCTCAACGCCAAGACCTTCGAAGAAACTCGCTTGGTTGCACGCAAAATATAGGGTCCTGAAGATAATCTCTCCCCATGTGATCGAGTTAGATGTCCCAATAGGTATTCATCCTCGCTTCCATGTCGATATGCTAAAGAAGGCTGCCAATGATCCATTACCTTCGCAACAGCAAGACGACAATCAACCAGCACCGGCTGATACTTCAGTACCACGGAATGAACAAGAGTTTGAAATTGAGAGGATCCTCAAGGCCGAGAATGTACGTCGTGGAAGGGGAAAACGACGCGTAGTACTTGTAAAGTGGAAAGGACAGTTGGAGCCAACCTGGGAACCACGTTCAGAAGTTGAGAATACCGTCGCTCTCGAAATTTTCGAGAAAAGATATGGAGCCACCGATAACGTTGGAGAAAAAAATATTGGTATGTATACTGGAGTGCGAAGACATTCTAAATAGGGGGGGTAATGTTACGGGATTAATCCCTTGTGTTTGTACTGTCTGCGCCAGTACGGTAGGGATGGAATATAGGGCCTAGCCAGCTACGGGGGGCTACCAATGTTGCGGTCTGGATATGGTTGCTTAGCAACATAGATTGTTATGATCGGCGCTGACAATTACAATTCCTTATGTATACAGCGAGAAGTAGGAAATCTTCTTTCTCTAGATTTCATTAATTAACTGATTTATTCTGGACTTGCTCTGCTGTATACCAACACCAATTGATCCGGCGACACTTAGACAGAGTTTTTCACACTTTGTCTTCTGTCTTTAGGAAAAGTTATAAAATTCTAATCACATCTCACTCTCGTCCTCTTAGACTTGGAAAAACCGCTGCTTAAGCCATCTCTGCAGTACAAGATGACCTCGACAGCCTCGTCCTTCTCGCTATAGAACATAGGATTGAGTTTAACCCAGCGAGGTCCGAACTTCTAGTCATTGGAAGAAGACCAAGACAGAAAATCAATGCAGCTGATGTTTGTTACGGCTAGAGTTGAAAAGTGATAGGTTTATGGTAGCACGTGATGTGTAGTCTGGTTGAGTAAGCGTCGGTCCCGGAAGCGAGCTGGCAGAGTTTTCAGCCCAGCAAGGCTGCATGCCTTTTTCTCTCCTTGTCTTTTCTTTTAGTTATTGTGCGTAGCTTTAGGTCCAAATACAAAGCAATTACTTTTCTATCTTTCAAGGTAGCCTTCTAGTATTAACCTGAGGTCGGTCGTAATATAAGAAAAGACCAATACAACCTTTGCTGAGAAGCATATCATCTGCCTGTCATCAAAATTGTCGTCGCACCTCTGCTGCACGACCTGATCAACAACCACCTGCCTACCTTTCCAAGTAGGTGCCTTCTAGTCAGTCCGCTGATAGGAGTGTCTCCGGAGCAAGCCCGAGAATTATTTAAGTTTCGCCTACCTCTGTAGCGTTCTTTCTCTGCCTCGGAACTTCGCTGACCTGATTGCAATTCAAAAAAAAAGGTCTCCATCCTCCATCTTCTACGCATGTCAACTCGTCGAAGCGCACGAGAGACTACTACACCTGCACGTTACGGTTTTTCTAGCAGCGCTGATCAGCCTTTACAGACCACTGAGGATACGCTGAAAAAAGATAGAGAAGTGGAAGAAATGTCTGACTTCACCTTAGCTAAGCAAGCAACAATAGGTCAGATCGTTGCCGCAGTGCTAGCTAATTCTCAGTCAAGTAAGTCGCCAACCACCGAGGCTCGAGCGACCCCTCGCGCCCTTACAGCTGACCTTCAACCTTCGGTGGACTACTATCTGCCTGTACTTGATCCTTCGATCGCCGCTGTAGAGTCACACCGGGTCAAGTACCCGCGAAGTGTGTTTACCGACCATCTGGGCAACATTGGATATTGTTCAGATTAGGTCTTAGTCAACAATGTCTAGCCTAATTGTGCTAGGTTGCAGGCTACTGTTACAAATATTCATGGGGTCATATTCAGGGTAGTGAAGCAGTTTGGATTGATATGGGTTATAAGGTTGATACCTGAGCGAGTCTCATAGTAGTCAGACACGCAACTCAAGTAGCAAGTACACGGTAAACCTCGACCCCAGAATTGTAAGGGGGCGGGTAGGATGTAAGAAGATGGATTGGATGTGAGAAGACGGATCAGTTGTAAGAAGACGGATCGGAAGGAGATATCAAATCGTAGGTTAAGCTAAATCTACAAGAACGTCGCACGACCTCTAATAGGTGCGCGTAGCTCTTAATTTATACACGAATTACGGACTACTTCTGGCGGAATATGACGAGCTTCCAATAACCCCTTATTCCCCTAAACTATTACAGATAACACCTGATAAACCACCTGTTCTGATCTGAACTCAATTATACTATAGAACCATACTCAGTACATCAAGTTGGGCGATCAAGATCGTCCATAAACTGATGATCCTACCTAGTTGAATAGGAACACTGACAAGAATAATGATACTTATCAAGTTTAACATGCTAGGTCCTGTATGGCTAGTATGGATGGGATATAGGGGATTTTTGTTGTGCTGGCTTGGTTGAGTTGTTAGGAGACAGGGGAACAGAGGATTGGCTGCTGTATTAGGAAAGGGTGGAAAATACAGGCTGGTGCACAGACGCTGTTCATGTACTTTACAATCTCTTCACCTGCCGAGTTTAGTGAATTAAATCTATCCAAAGTAATATCATACTTCACATCATCCATTAGATGATATTATCAATCGTCAGGATGCACATCTAGCATCACCTTCATAGATCACCATTGTCAGTAAGAGTTCACATTTGATACCTACTGACACCCATTTGGCCACAGTGATACGCACTCAGTGTCCATTGTGCAATCACCCAGCGTGAGCGCGCCATCTCCGCAACTCACCATTGCACATGAGCCCGTGCCACTCCACCGAAGGACAGCAGAGTCATTTCATCGCCATAAACCTCACAGCTCATAACCACAACAATTTTACCTGTAGATAGATAAAGACGCTGTAGCCTTCTGATAGTTGGGACAAGTCTTCTACCAAAATAATATCAGAATCAATCCTAGCCTCTCATTAAGCAATCTCATGAATTATTTCCGTGTCTGTCATTACAGACCAATAAACAGAATCGACGATCAAGATTTAGAAAGTCGATCAGATACAATGCTTGGAAGATGGAAATTAAGCTTTTCTTCGAGGAGTTTTTGGGTAACTTTCGACAAGGACAAGCCCAAGTTAGGGCATATTTCAAGTGTACTGGAGGAGAAGCTAAGACAATTATCCTGCAGCATATGGGTCCCGACTTCGGTGGAGTCTTTGACAGAGCAGCAGATGTTCTCAAAGCCTTTGATCAACGTTTTTTTGAACATAATCATGTGCAAGCTGCCAAATCCAAGTACCAACAACTTAAAATGGGCAGCATGACATAAGACGAGTTCCGCAAAAAGTTCACAAACTATGCGAGCACTGCTAAGATTGCGCGATCCCGTTGGTTCGAGGATGTCTGTGAGAAAATTTCCCCGGCCATGAAATGAGATGTCAGGATCGAGAAGTACAAGATGAAAGGTAACTACGCGATCTTGGACGAGTTCTTAGCCATTGCTGATCGCGAATCTCGCAACATCGTTTTCGAGGAGAGCCAGCTGGCCCGTAAGGCGGTTGTTATTCATGCCGAAGATCGAGGACGTAACCGCTACGCCGGAATTCTCAAAAAGGACAAATGGCGACCGAGCTCACCTGTCTGTCCCTCGACTTCCAGCACTGGCCTTTCCAATGTCCGTCTCCGTTCCCCGTCTCCGCTCGTTTCCGCAGTTGTAAGCCATGCTCTCTCGACCCCAGCTGGTGATTGCCGACTTTGTCACAAGTCTGGGCACTGGATGCAAGACTGTCCGGATGTCCTGAGGCATCGACAGATGGAAAAGTGGATTGCAGCCCTACAGTTAGATGAGGATGAAAGTTCAGAAGACCTTTCAAAAAACTTCTAAGCCGTGGTAAAGACTCCAACTACAGTAAAGGCCATCATTTGTGGAAGGACTTAGAATTTGATTACCGTTCCCTATTTGGAGGACGCCATTTCTAGTTAATATAGAACTAGCTAGAAATGGAAATTATATCAAAACAAGTACATATATTGATGGTGGAGCAAATATCTTTGGTGCTATTAGTACCTCTTTGGCCTCCCAACTTCTCTCCTCGTTCCGAATCTCATTTCTCACCATTCCTAAGCCGATCGTCCCCACTGGCTATAATGGCCATTCTGGAAAACCAATCACTTCTACTGTCCTCCTCACCCTTACGATTGACAAACGCCGGATCAACTTCCATTTCCTGATTACCAATTAGGGTAGTACTGACATTCTTATCGGTCGGAAATTTTTAGAGCACAATGATCTCACGCTAGACTACACTGGGGGAAGGAATCGGATACACTGGCCGGACAATATGCTATCTGTCCCTTACTATGATCGTAGATTGCTCCTTTGCGTTGTTAAGGCACCTCGCAAGACTAACGCAGATCATCAAGCAGACGTCGCCCGACGAGACAGCCAGACGGAAGCCGCCGAAGAAGTAGAACTTTCAGGAGTACAAATGACTAGTGACTTCAGACTGCAAGTCAGTCCTGTTGAAGGAAAACTCCCGAAATTGAAAAAATCTCAAATACAACCCCAGCCTTGTAGACAATCATGTTTCTTAAGAGACGTGCGGAACCGCTTATCAAGTGTGGAGGAGTTGCTCCAGAGATCAAATCCCTGCAGTCCACTTTTGAATTCTCAGACTTGTAGGTCAGAGTTACCAGTCAAATTGCCTGCCCTGCCCCCGAATTCGAAGCCATACAACACCTACTCGACGAATATTTCCATGATCTCGGTGTCATCAATGCATCGGTTCCACCTGAAAAGCTCTGCCCAAATATCTCATCATGCCCTTACCAAGGACAATTCTACTTTTGTTACTACGGTAAATGAAATTGATATGGAGATCAAGCGAAGAAAGGATGGGCTGGAATTTCAAGACGAAGTCGAGGTCGCGGCCCTAGATAGTAAACTATCTTCGGAGGAAGCTCTGGAGGCCAAATACCAAACGGACGAAGATATGTTTAAAGATAAGCTGATGCCTCAATATCAAGCTTTCCAAACCCTCTTCTCTCGGAGAGCCTCAGATGAGCTCCCTCCCCACAGGCCCAATGTCGACCACAAAATCGAGCTACCAGCTGGAAACAACTTGCCCATGTGTTGTGCTCAGCTAAGGTAGCCCTGGCAGGTAGCGCATGGAGGGTGAGTGTGTCATCAACATACCTCAGGCATAGACAACTCGCATGACATGTTTGGCGCATTTGTTCAGGCAAGGCACACTGCATGAGTAAGCATGGTGGGCATATGATTCGCTGGTAAGCGAGCCCATGGGGTATAAAAGGGGAGTATTTCCCACTGTAAATTAGAATATACATCCATAGAGTCATCTACAATTTACTCATGATAAAAACATCATATCTCAGCCGTCAAACGCAAGTGTACGTTCCCCATTTCATATACCAAGTAAAACACCATGGAGCCATTACGCCAAATGACCGATGAACAACTCTCGAACACCAAGCGTTACACCTTAGAGAACCTCCATAAAGGTTTCATTGCACCTTCGAACGCTCCGCACGCTGCACCAATCCTCTTTGCTAAGAAAGCCGACGGTAGTCTACGCCTGTGCATTGAATATCGAAAGCTCAATGAGCTAACTGCCAAGGACCCGTACCCGATTCCCTTGATCGACGAAATAATGGCACGTATTTCAAAGGCAAAGATCTTCACGAAGCTGGATATCCAACAGGCCTTCCATTGCATCAGAATGACCAAAGATGCCGAAGAGTACACCATCTTCCGCACTCGATATGGAACGTACAATTATAAGGTGCTGCTGTTTGGTCTGATGAACGGACCAGCCACCTTCCAGCGCTTCATCAACAACATCCTCATGGAACATCTAGACGATTTCTGCTCTGCTTACATGGATGATATCCTAATATACTCTGAAAATCCCGATGAGCATGAGATCCACGTAAAAAAGGTCATGCAAATTCTCTTGGATCATGGACTTCAAGCCGACATTAAAAAGTCTGAGTTTCATGTCACAAAGACGAAGTTAAAGGTATGAAAGTCGACCCCGACTAGATCTCGGTTATTAAAAACTGGGAGTACGCTGCTAACGTTAGGGGTGTGCAAAGCTACTTGGGATTTTGTAACTTCTACCGGTGTTTCATCAAGGATTATAGCACCATCTGTCGCCACCTCACACGCTTAACGGGCAAGGATGTTGTATTTAACTTTGATAAGAAATGTGAAGCAGCCTGGGAATTGTTGAGATCAGCATTGAAGTCCGCCCCAATCCTCTGCCACTATGACCCGTACAAGCAGACACGTCTGGAGACAGACTCGTCGGATGAAGTTGTCGTTTGCGTCCTCTCCCAATTGCAGGATGATGGTCTTTTTCACCCTGTGGGTTATTTCTCAAAAACAATGATTGATGCCAAGCTCAATTACCCATTCCATGATAAGGAACTCTTGGCAATTTTCCGATCCTTCAAGCAGTACAAGCCTGAGCTATTAGGTGCCCAGAAAAACGTCCATGTGTATACAGACCACAAGGCTTTGGAGTACTTCATGTCAACAAAGGAACTTACGGCCCGCCAAGCTCGCTGGGCAGAGTTTTTCGCCGAGTCCCATTTCACGATTATGTATCGGACAGGTATTACAAATACTCTTCCAGACACCCTCTCTCGTCGCGACCAAGAACTGACACCCATTGAGGCTAATAAATGGGCATACCGGAACAAACAGATGATTCCGGACGACAAGATAGACCCGAAGATCTTGGAAGACCTGCGAGTGGCGGAAATTGACTGCCTCAATGAAGTCAACCCTTACATCCATAGAGTCTCAGTGGATGCAGACAACGAGGTTGCGACTCATAATCCCGGATTAACAGTCAATGAAGAAGCTACATCACCTTTGGACCACCTGGTTGTTGATGGCGAGCCACCGGACCCGGCCTCTATAGTGGCATACAACATTGTTGATCAGGTTATTGAAGCCAATAAAACCTCTCCTGACTTGGAACCCCTTCGTGCGAAAGCTAGAGCGCACCACATGGTTTATGAGCTTAACCAAGGGAAACTCTACTTCCAAGGACGCCTGGAGATACCCATGGAACGTCCAGAGCTGCGCACCTCCTTGATCCGCCACGTGCATGCCCAGCCATGTGTGGCACACGCCGGAGTCAACAAGGTCAAGTTACTGCTCGGTCAGAAGTACCACTGGTCTGGATTAGGGAATGATGTTGCCCGTTATATTGCCAACTGCAGTTGTGCCCGCCAGAAGCCCCAACGGGACAAGACACCTGGCCTGTTACACCCTCTGCCAATCTCTGCTCGACCGTACCAACACTTGACAATGGACTTCACTGAGATTCCTCTTGATGGAGCGGGTTAAAACACTGCATTCGTCATCATGGACAGATTGACAAAAAAACCCCTTTCGATTCCGTGCCATAAAATGATCAGGGTAAGGAAATAGCTGGGCTATTCCTCGTGCATTGGGTACATCACTTCGGAATGCCCGACTCTATAGTCTCCGATTGTGGACCACAGTTTGTTTCAACTTTCTAGAAAGAATACTGCAGGATCTTAGGCACCAAAGTCAAACTCACTACGGCCTATAACCCTAACGTTGACAGACAATCTGAGGTCATGATCCAGTATGTTAAGCAGAGACTACGCCCTTTTTGCACGTACTGTCAAGATAATTGGAGCTCCCTACTGCCACTTATGGATATAGCACAACTCATCTTGCCCCACGAGTCACTCGGCAATATCAGCCAATTCCAGGTGCTGAATGGGTACGAACCAAGAACCTCGTTCGACCTTCACAACCCCGAACCTCCCAGATCAGCCACCAAACAGCTCAGTTGTCAGGACGCCTTGTATGTTGCAAGCCGTCAGGAGAAAGCAATAGCCTTCGCTCAGTCAGCCTTACAGTCGCAACAAGATAAGATGAAGAGACTGGCTAATCGTACCCATCGCGAGGTAGATTGGGTAGTGGGCGACCTAGTAGTCATTGACACTAGGAACTGGAAGTTGGACCGACCTTCAAGAAAACTCTCTGACAAGTGGTACGGCCCAGTCAGAGCTCTAGCGAAAGAGGGGGAGAGAGCTGGAGAGTCGATTTGCCAGTTCATTGGAAAATCCATCCCGTGTTTTATTCCCATTCCCTACGAAAATATATCAGTAATCCTCTACCTAGACAAGTACGCCCTGCTCAGGCGCCAATGCAAAAAATAGCGAATCAGGACGAGTGGGAAATTACTAGCATTTTGGGGTCACGGGTGCAGAACAACATGCTGGAGTATAGGATTCAGTGGCAAGGTGCAGAAGAGGATCTAGAATGGTACCCCCAACTCGGATGCAATGACCGACCCACACAAGCTCAAAGAATTCCATACCAGTCACCCACAAGCTAAAGGACCTCCAAGGGCTCTGCCGAAATGGATAGAAGCTTATAATGCTGGAATTGACGATTACAGCAACTTGGAGGACAATAGACCGATGACCCGAACTGCGCGGATGTCAGCTAACTGGGTGTCTGACCTGTGGCAGATGATGTGTATGTAATTAAAGTAAAAGATAACTCAGTAAAAACAACTTGATTTCTATTTCTCCCGGAATTCTAAGACTATATACACTGATCATGATTGACTTGATCTCTTGATCTCTAAATATAGACACGCGCTAGGAATAGAATAACCTGTGGCTCTAAATACAGAACGCAAGTACTGACCGAAACAAACAACCCACATACGTATGGGCAGTCCCTATTTTTGACCTGAGACATTTCCCTGTCCAAATTCTTCGGTAGTTATTCTTAGCCTTCGACACATCCCCCAGGACTAGAGATGTTAGATTTTAGTCCTTTACTATTCAACTGGCACGAGGTTCAGTAGACGGAAAAAATTGTCATGTTTCTGTTTGCCCAATGCTTCAGTCATTCCATCAGCAATCATATCTTTTGAACTGATCTATGAAACGCTTATATCTCCGGACTGTATGCGTTCCCGGAGTCAATGCTGGTAAATATCAACATGCTTTAGTCTCGTCTGTATTATCGGATCCTCTTTGGTGAGGAGTCGAATGGTTTGGACGTTATCATTAAATATTTCGATTTTTTTGTCCGGGTTGAATTTAATACCCCTAAATATACGTTGCATCCAAATTAATTCCTTGGTGGCGTTTGAAAGTGCAAGTAGTTCGGCCTCAGTTGTAGATGTTGTTATTGTTGCCTGTTTGCTGGAGTTCCAATGGATTGGTCCATTGAACAGTTTAAAAACATAACCTTGAACACTGCAACGGTCCTTTGTATTTCCAAACGCGGCATCTGCTGAGCAGTTAAGAATATTTAAATTTTCAGAGGAGCCAGAATACTCTATGCCTAAGTTTTTAGTCTCATGTAAGTAGAGGATACAATGATTTACTGCATCATGATGAGCTGGACCTGCATTAATCAAGAACTCAGCTAGATGACCAACAGCTCTTGAAATATGTGGCCTTGTGACCCTGAGGCATAAATTAACGGCCCCACCTTTTGTTGGTACAACTTTGTTTCTTCTTTGAGGGCCTGTCCGGTGTACTTCGGCAATTGGTCATTGACAATCAGTGTTGTGACTGCACGTCCCGGATTTTCTAATCCAAAATTACGACACATTTTTTCAACATATGTCTTTTGACTCAGCCACAACTTCTTATTCGATCTGCCGCAAGTTATTCTTACTCCCAGAAACCATTTAAGCTCGCCTAAAACTCTGAACTCGTATTTTTGGGTTAGTTTATTGAGAAGTTCAACAGTATCAGTATACCTTTCTGACGGAAAACATAGAAGGTCATCAACATAGAAGAAAATGATGATGCCATAATAATCCTTGAAAAAAAAAGATTGACCTGGAACCTGATATAAGCCAATTTCTATCAGAGTTGCAGATAGTAGCTTTATCCATAACTTTGGAGACTTGCGCAATCCGTACAACCACTTCAATAGGCGAGCAATTTTACCCTGATTGTTAAATCCAGATGGATTATAAACATATATTTCTTCATCAATTGGGGAATTACAGAAAGCATTTACCGCATCAACTTGAATTGTTTCCAGGTTAAAATATGTCACTAGAGCCATGAGTAACTGGAACACTTGATATGCCAATGTAGCAGCATAATTATCTTCGTCTGTCATAGGCTGTAGATCACCTCTGACGCAAATTCTGGCCTTAAACTTAGTCAAAAACCCATCTTCATTTAACTTGTAGGAGAAGACCCATTTTAGGGGAATTGGATGCATCAAATCAGTCTGCTTAACTTGCTCTATTGTTTTCTTACTTAACAAAGCATTGAATTCAGTTGACATAGCAGCCCAGAATTGATTAGAAAAAGGATGGTTTTTGAGCTTTTGCAAGTTCTCGGGCGGAGGAGGAAGCATTGACTGATGAATCTGTTTTGATTCCTTTGAAGTTTCAAGTATAAGACCACTTATAATTGCAGACAGTACATTTGGGGGTTGACCCAATCTACCTGAAGCTCTCGTTTGCATCCTATGCTCAGTAAGGATATTTCTTTCATCAATATGACTTAAGTTCCTAAATCTTGAGTGGTTTATCAGATCATTACAATTATTTGTAAGCAATGACCCCATCCTTTCTCCAGCGTCGAGTAAGGAATCATCTGGAGTCAGCAAACCTGTCTGGAGTTTGTTCTGAGTAAGTTCAAGATTTGGTTCTTCATTACTCATTTGCTCATCATCCTTAGTCTGACTATTTGGCTCCTTATTGGGTATTGGAAAGTCTTCTATGTCAAGATTTACATCTAGTATAGATGAAACTGTAGTGAAATCAACCAGTGGTAGATATAATTCATCATGTTCCAGCCCTCAATGATCACAGAAAAATATTAACTCGTCAAAAGACACATCTCGAGTTCCAATGACCACTTCTTCATCAGGCAGTAGGATCCTATAGATATTCCTGGAGTTACAACCAACAATATATCCTATTTTTGCTCTGGGTCTCATCTTTTCTCCCTTTGGTACTGACTTGTCCAATGCATACGCTCTACAACCGAAGGCTTTAAGGTGGCTATATTTGTCTCTATCCTGAATTCCGAGTTCTTTCCCCAGCTTAGACAATGGCGATAACCAATTTAAAGATGCCATGGGGATCCAATTAATCAAATATGCTGCAGTCAAAACGTACTCAGGCCAGTACTCGGATTTTAAGCCGGCCCCATTACCCAAACAGCGAGCTTTTGTTTGAATCATCCCCCCAGAACGTTCAGATTGGCCGTTCTGCTCACTTGTTGATACTGCAGACCACTCAATTTTGATACCTAAATCATCCACCCAACTTTGGAAGGAGAGTCCAAGACCACTTTCTTGATCACACCTAAAAATTTTTACATTCTTGTTATATTGTTGTTTTACATAGGCGACAAAGTTTCGGAAATGTCTCAACAAACTAGGACCAGTTTTATTGGACAAAAGATACACAAAATTTATTCTTGTACAATCATCAGTAAAGTGCAGCATGTATCAAGATCCATCAAATCCTAACAGGGAGTGTGAGACTAGATCGAAACAAATTTTATCAAAGGGTGATTTTGCACGGTCTGATTGTCGTCGAGAAATTATCCTTGTTGCCTTTTTCAGAGCACAAGTTTGACACTTGTTAGTCTTTGGACCGGCTGCGTCAAATTTGACCGTCTCACTTAGGATATGACTCAGTGCATCTGGACCAGCATGGCCAAGTTGCTGATGCCATAGTTGTATAGAGCCCATTGATTTACGCGGCTCTCTAGAATTGACCACAACTGTAGAATCATCAATCGATGGATGATGTTTTACTTTAGACTGGTGAACTAAGTCCGCAAGATTTATGTCTGAAACTGGCTGTTGAGTGAAAACGTCATGATTATGACAGTCCAAGAGCTGACAGATCAGATTTCCATTATATCTCATCTCAATGATCTCAGAATTCCATTTTACACCTTTTCTCTTGAGTAACTTTGAAGAGATAACTGATGTTAAAAACTCAGGTGCAAAGGCATTATTTGTGATGGTCATCTTGAAAGCTTTACCATTTTCAAGGTTAGCATCAAATGTCATGTTACCATAGCCTATTATTGGACATGTCCCTGCACCTGCTTGTACAAATGCGTCATTTTGAGGTGGCAACAGTGGCGAAGATGCGAGTCCAAGATTATTACAGACATGTTTATCTGCTCCATTATCTAAAAGTATCTCATTCCGTAACAGATGATTGATAATAGTGGTTAACGTGTTTATTTTAACAGATGTAATAAATGTCCCGCTGTGATTGTAATCATCTCTCAGATTTCGAGAATTGCTTGCAGAACTTGAACTCTTTTTTGAAAAATTGTCTTGGATGTAGTCTTTAAGCCATTTTGCAGTCCAAGGCGAATTTTTAACAAATGTTCTGAAAGGTGGACAATTGCATGCCTTCTTGAAACTTATCACTATATCTTTGTTTCTGACAAATCCGTGCGGAGCTTTTCCCTCTGCAAGATAGAAACAGTCTTCTCCTGCGTGAGTAGTTCCACACAGACAGGGCCTTGGTTCACCTGGCTGATATAGTTTCTGATTTTGACTATTTGTTGACTGACTTATGTTAATATTATCAGTCGAGCATTGTTCTTGACCCTGTAGACTAGTTAGGAAGGCTGAGAATTCAGTTTTCGAGTCAAACTTGTTTAGCTGCCAAAATTGACAAAATTCGATCAGAATGTCTAAAAACTTTATGGCAATTTATTTGAAAGTTTCAAAATTCTTATCAGAGCAGAAAGTAGATATCAGGGAGGACACACTGCACAGAGAGGTGATATTCGGGCTATTGGTGCCTTCATACAACATGCATGAGATAGTTGCACAACAACTCGGCCAAAAGGCCAGACCAGAATCATAAGACACTGATGATAGATTATCTCCACACATATAGATTATACAGATGGCAATCCTGACAATTTCCATTCTTTTGCTTGTCACCCACATTGGAAGAAGTGACTTTGCCCCAGTGAGAAAATCTTGGGTTAATTTGTAGTCACTGAAGTCAGTGACCTTTAACCTTTTTATCATTATTTCTAGGTGTTCCAATTCCATTAACCAAACGTCTACGCTTTTGTGTGTAGGTGAAATTCGGGCTTTAGCATAATTGTCAATTAATCTTAGTTGTTGGATATCTTCTGCAGGCTCAAGCCTATTTTTGATCTGGTTGAGGACTTCACGGCAAGTCATGTTTCCAAATACTAACTTTCGGTGATTGACATGAAGAGACTCAACTATTTTTGCTCTCAATTTGCCGATTAGCCTACAATCTTGTTTGTATGTTTGAAAATCCACTCTGTACTGAGCATTATCTTCTCTGAACATTAGCTTGTCGTCGTTCGCTAAATCAGCAAGTTTTTGTGCTGTTGCAACATTGTCTGAAAAAAGAGGTTTCCTGGGCTCGAAATGTTGGATTCTACTTGTAGGGTTGATAAACTGCCAAATACCATTGTCAGTGGCATAACCTTCAACCATGTCTATCCATTCGAGATATGTCTCCCTTGTTAACAAACCAGACTTGAACAAAGTATTGTGATCAGGCCCACTTATAGATCACATATCTTGAAATGGCTAGTATTAGGCAAGTGTAACCGACAGGACAGGCAATCCTGTGTCAATGATACGTCATTAACATACAGCAAATGACAACACCAGTATCTCAGCCATACATGATAATATGATCATATGACGCTGGTATATCTAATGATATAATTGTTGAATGGCTGAATGGTTGGGAGTTATTGCTATAGAGGGTATAGTTTGTGTACTATTTTTGTGTATAAATACTTGCTGCTAGAGCTCTGTACATGGTTAACCTTTTCTACTCCTATCTTCAATAGTCATCAATATAGTAGATCTACAATACATATCCTTCTTCTTAACGTTAGACTTAAAGCGCTATCATATATCCATCCAAGTTGACTGTTACATCCATTGCGACCATTGCGACCATTCTTAGACTTCTCATAACCTCGTTATCACAATACGAAGCCATTTTTATTCTTGATTTAGGATTCCTGACGTGTAAGGCTCAGGAGTAAGATGGTTTAGTAAGTATGATACAGATATAAACTTTGATGATAGATTGTGCAATAAACACGGCTCGTAACTGTCAGGTAACTGGGTGTCTGACCTGTGGCAGATGATGTGTATGTAATTAAAGTAAAAGATAACTCAGTAAAAACAACTTGTAGGAATACTCTTGCATACAGTACCTTGATCTGCTTGGAGTAAACTTAACCCTGAGACTGATCAGGAAGGAGCTTTGGATTAGTCATGAAGTAGTCATAGAAGGAAAGGTGGTCAGAGCTGAGATGGAAAACTATTCTGGTGTGGAGTTCCTTTGGAACAGGAATTAGTGAATAGAAGTGGTTGCAAGGTATATACTTAATATAATATATTTGTTAATTTGCCCCAAAGAAAATCTACAGTAGCCGTCGCTCTAAGATTTACAAACAACGCAACTTGATTCCTATTTCTCCCGGAATTCTAAGACTATAGACACTGATCATGATTGACTTGATCTCTTGATCTCTAAATATAGACACGCGCTAGGAATAGAATAACCTGCGGTTCTAAATACAGAACGCAAGTACTGACCGAAACAAACAACACACATTCGTATGGACAGTCCCTATTTTTGACCTGAGACATTTCCGTGTCCAAATTCTTTGGTAGTTATTCTTAGCCTTCGACAGCGGACGCAGTTTTTCAAAGGGTGGGGGTAATGTTACGGCTAGAGTTGACAAGTGATAGGTTTATGGTAGCACATGATGTGTAGTCTGGTTGAGTAAGCATCAGTCCCGGAAGCGAGCTGACAGAGTTTTCAGCCCAGCAAGGCTGCATGACTTTTTCTCTCCTTGTCTTTTCTTTTAGTTATTGTGCGTTGCTTTAGGTCCAAATACAAAGCAATTACTTTTCTATCTTTCAAGGTAGCCTTCTAGTATCAACCTGAGGTCGGTCGTAATAGAAAGCTCTCAAATTATAGACCCTAGACTATTGCTTATTGATGATACTAGCTCAACATAGTAGAAGCAAACAGAGCAAATGCATGCAGTCGCGTGACCATCATAGTTTGAGCTGCCCATTGAAGCTACCAGGGTCCAAACAAAACTACTGGACAATATTACTTATCTCTACCTCTGACAAGGCTCTCTTGGGACTTGGTTACTTAACTTGGAAATAGTTGGTGGGAAATCATGGATACTTGATAATAAAGACAATATATTAACAGAAGACTAGGTTCTTGATTCTTGGATATCTAGGTAAAAGTACAAGACTGAAAGCTGGAGAGCTTTCGACATGAAGATACCTCAGCTACTTATACTTCGACACTATCTACTACAGACTACAGTAATCTAGTTCCAGCCCGATTCCTGTCGAACTCCTGAGAGTGACCTAGAATCTGATCGAAGCTCAGTGAACTGGTAAGAGTACACAATACCATCCCGAAACATCTAGAAACTAATTGCTAGAATAGCTTAGAATGCCATCAAAGTCACTCAACACCATGAATCATCTCCACATCAGTCAGTCCGTGACAACCTCATAGATCACCATGAGACATACAAATATCTTAGCTTTTTGTTATAAAGGTAAGAGCTTACAGAGGTTAATTGGCAAAAGATTTACGGGTGATTATCGATGAATCAATGAGAACTGCTGATATGTTTGGTATTCAGAACTGTAAGGATTTTGGAGGACGAAAGAGCTACTTATATACACATCTGAGGTGGCTAAACTCTCGCCTCATTTTCCCAAATCAGTATCACAGAATATTCTAGTATCCTCTATCTAGTAGTTATATCTAGAAACATTTTCCATGCGGTACTCCATTGGTCCTCTACTCAACATGGAGCCACCTGGAAAGTTCTTCCTTCACCCTCAGTGATCATTACCCTTGTGCATCGTAATCCTAGCCATCACCAGCACAACACTTTTGTTATCAAAATCGCTGAAGCTATTCCTAGCCGATTTTCGAATTTCACTAGCTGTCATACACCCTCGAATAATTATCAATTTGTTGGCTTGAGAGGAGAAATGACGGAGACCTATGGCGCTAGACCTATACCAGAACATTGATACAAAGAGCAGACCACAGAAAATCTCAGTGCTGCAAGGACTTGATCTTAGCTTGACTTTGTCCCAGATACCATCGACTTCGGGGTGCAGAGGGCCGAGATTCCAACACTAGCCCGACCACAACATTATGCGCCAGCGTGCTACACAAGTAGGGATATCAAGGAATTCGAGACGACGGATTACAGAGACAAGGCCGAATACTGTTCCGAACAGTTTGAACTGAATGATCTGACCATGTGCCAATGGCCATTACATGTACTTGAACTGCCCCTCTCTTTACCAGGTTTACCTTCCACAAATTACATGATAATCAGCTTTGTTTTGCCACAAGGGCCAATACACAGTGCTTGATGATTCACAAAAACAACGGATGATACGGGACAAAACTAAGAGTAGCCTGATGGTTGTATTCATGGCAAAGATCTGAACGTAAGGAGTTCCATCTGTAGACATTCTTCTCTATTACACGAACGTTTGTTCACACCCATACCACCACAGCGCCCTACGCTTGTTGTAGGGTACACGGAAATAGCGCAAGCGTATGCTTTGATTCGTGATCACAGGACCGTTGGAAAACTGACGTTAAGAAAAAATTAGGAGAAAAAATTACTCAATACGTTTTGCTGGGTGAGTGAAAAATGGGGTTGGGGGGCATCGCAAGTCCAAAACCTGTCAGCGGTATCTTCTGAGAACTTCTGCTCTTATTGTGGGATCTGCAGCGCCCGGATTGAGTAATATCTTCATCTTCACTTGAAAAAGGATCCCCAAATGATTTCGTAGTCAGCATCGATCTCAGATCTAATGGTAGGATCGAACCCCTAATAATTGTCCCCTCAATCTTCTCGATCATGGGGGGAGAGCTATCTGATGAGTCTGCGGAGCGTAACCAGTTCGCGATACCAAAATAGTTCATCATATCAATTTAACCCCTCTTAAAATAAAAAATGTATTGAGGGAATGATGACGCCTGTCATAGGACACTAATCACGTGCTACAATGTACGCTTGGACCAGTGAGGAACCACTTTTATGTGTATATAGTATTGCGTTAGCCACCATGTCTTTCTCTCCTCATAGATTACAATCATATTATTGTTTTGCCTTTTAGTCAGAGTCTTTCCTGACCCTCATGCTATCACATTGATTGTAATCTCCATTTTAGTCTAAACCACTTGTAATCAGCGACGTCTCGCAATTATATGAGTAGTGACGACAATTTTAACCTTGAAGGTATTCTCCGTGAAATTTCTGCGATAGAAATCGACGCCTCAAGTGCAAATACAGAGTCTCACAGACCTGCCCTGGAACCAGAGCCACAGACGCCTGAATCAAAAATCGCAACAACTAAACACGAAACCAGAAATATTAAAGCCACAATGACAAACCAAACCGACGCAGTACAGCACAAGTTCACAACTTGGGATGGAACACCTGATCAATATTCTTTATGCTCAGTCATGTGGCGAGTAGCAGCGGAGGACCCAGCAATCATCAAGGGTTTCGGTGGTGAAAGAGGCGTCTGCCTTGCACTTATGCAGACGTTACCAGCGGAGCACAGAAGCCGAGTGGGGCCTTTCTTTGAGAAACAAGTTAAAGCTAAAGAATTTTACTCAAGTTCACTTCTCGACGAATTCGACCGGCACTTCGTTGATAGGGACCGTGAAGCTCGAAATCGACGCCTCCTTTACTCTGTGAGACAAGGAAACGCGCAACCTTTCGCAAAGTTCCTTCACACTTTCGAAGGTTATCTCAGCAATTCAGGTGAACTTGCTCCTATTGGAGTTTCTCGAATCCACACCCTATCTGAGGCCATTGCTCCGTATCTACGCCGGGCTGCAGCAAACCAGACAGATCTAGAAAAGCTGAACTATGAAAAATACGTCGAACAACTATCGACTTTAGCAACTAATTGGGAATCCTTGCCAGAATTTCAGGCTAAGAGTGTAGATGACACTGGAGAAACCTACACCGAAAATGCGATCGGAGACCTTCCTCTAAACATTCAAGAGCAACTACGGAAGCAAATAGTCAACCAAACAGAAACACAATTACAATCACAATCACCAAAACCCAGCGTAAACTCTCCAATACGTGACCGTGAGGGAGATATAAAAATGTCAGGGACTGACATTATTTCTATTGTTTCTACAGTTATATCAGCTATAAATAATGGAAACAATTCCAAAGGGTTTGGACAGGCTCGGCCACTAGATAAACGTCCAAATGCCCCTCATTGTTCCGAGGAAGAACGCCATCAGCGTCTCAAATCAGGTCGATGTATTCGATGCAATGTATTTCCATCGCACCGTTTTAGAGAATGCAAGTTTAAAGGTTTTCGCTCAGAAATGTCCAATCTAAGGATAGCTTCTGCATCAATAAGCGAGTCGGAAAACTAGCAGCCCCTGTACGAAGTCGTGTTCAGGGGAATGTTGGTGTGTTTGGAGAACTACTAGATCAAATACCACCTGCTAGCGAAATTAGGGAGGCTGTTGAAAGGTTGAATAGTAGTCCATTTTTAATTGATATTTTAATAAATTCTACTTGTTATTCCACCGCACTCTTTGACACAGGATGCCTACCCTACGCAGTTTTTGATCGTAGTTTTGCAGACCAGGCACACTTACCACGCCTTCCAGTCACCCACAGATCTCTAAAGCTCGCCAAAGATGGACCTCAAATTCCCATTACCGAAATGACTTGGGCTACACTTGACATTGACGGTAGAGCTGAAAGAGTATTTGGCTACATAGTAGCAAACTTACAATATAATATAATCCTCGGCAAAGGTTGGGCCGAGCGTAACAATGTAACATATGAAGCAGGTAAGAAGTTTCTCACTCTAGGAAGTGGTGCAAACGCAATAAAAGTCAAGGAGTCTGGATGGATGGAACGGGATGAGTTATCAGGCTCTATGCACCAACTACGTCAAGCAAAAAACGTTACAGCTTCAATATTTGCCGCGGAAATCCGTCGTGGAAGAAAAGCAAATAAACATCTACATTTATTCTCCATCACTATAGCAGATATCAACAAGGCCTTGAAAAAATTAGATAACTCAGCGGTCAAGCAAACGGTGGAAGAAATATCAAATCAACTACCTCAGCAGCTTCGACATTTAGCAAAGAACTTTCTAGCTGATGAAGATGGAATCCTCCCAGAATCTAAGCCAGGATGGGACCATTCTATAAACCTTGAACTAGACGATGAAGGCAAACCTAAGGAACCCCCCTCAGGTCCACTTTATGGCATGTCACGAGATGAGCTCCTCGTTCTCCGTAAAACTCTTACAGATTACTTACGTAAAGGATGGATTCGCGCCAGCAATTCTCCTGCAAATGCACCGGTACTATTCGCAAAAAAACCGGGCGGAGGTCTTCGATTCTGTGTTGATTATCGTGGCCTCAATTCAATAACAAAAAGGGACAGATACCCGTTGCCGCTCATCAAAGAAACACTTCAGCAACTCTCCAAAGCCCAATACTTCACAAAACTTGACGTCTGTACTGCATTCCATCGCCTACGTATTCGACCTGGCGATGAATGGAAAACAGCGTTTCGAACAAGGTATGGACAATACGAGTGGCTTGTCATGCCATTTGGATTATGCGGCGGACCAGCTACTTTTCAACGTTACATAAATGCTGTGTTACAAGATATTTTGGACGAATACTGTTCAGCCTATATGGATGATGTTATCATCTATTCTGATGGTGATTTATCCGACCATTATAAAAAGGTTGAAGAAGTTATCAGACGACTCGAAGAATCTGGCTTACGGTTAGACATCAACAAATGTACCTTTGCCACGTCTGAAGTCAAATATCTTGGGTTCGTAATCAAGGCTGGCGAGGGTGTTACAGTTGATCCAGCCAAAATAGAAGCCATCAAAAACTGGGAGGAACCAACGACAGTTTCTGAAACCCGCTCTTTTCTCGGTTTCGCAAATTTTTACCGAGAGTTTATTCCAAAATTTTCGGCCATTGCCCAGCCATTGATCAGTCTCACATCGAAACAAACCCGCTGGAGCTGGGACACGAAAGAAAAAGATGCATTCGAAAAGCTTAAGTCTATGCTATCCTCAGCACCATTATTAGCGCTTTTTTCAGCCGAGAAAGAAACCTATTTGGAAGCAGATGCCTCTGGCTATGCTATCGGTGGGGTTCTTTCTCAAATTGACGAAAAAAATCGTCTAAGACCAGTAGGTTACTTTTCACGTAAACTGACTCCAGCAGAATCAAACTATAACATTCATGATAAAGAACTGCTCGCTATTATAACAACAATGCGCCATTTTGATGGTGAGCTTCGAAGCGTTGAAAATCCTTTTACCGTTATCTCAGACCATCAAAATTTACGATATTTCACAACTTCAAGACAACTTAGCGAACGTCAAGTGAGATGGGCCGAGACCTTGGCAAGGTTTAACTTCAAAATTGTATTCCGGCCTGGCTCCCAGTCCGGTAAACCAGACTTTCTTTCGCGGCGGGCACAAGAAGCCCCGCGGGATACGTCGGACGAGCGGTTACAAGGCCGCAATATCCAGTTGTTCAAAAATAATTTAAGCACGTCTTCACCAGAAGAATTCATCTTAAATACAATAAACATTGTAGACTTTCCGGATATGACCTTGAAACATATTGAAACTGACCAGAATATCATGCCCAGCGGCAAAAAATTATTTGAAGATAAGGAAATTGCTTCTTTGTGGGACGAAGCTCTAGAAAAAGACCAAGCTTTTCACAGTATTCATGCATCAGTCGCTGCAGGCCAGTCTACTTTACCTATAGACCTTAAATTAGGGGTTCAAATGACAGATTGTAGCCTAGATGACAGAGGCGCGTTAACACGACGAGGTGCGCTATGGGTTCCAAATTGGGAGCCACTGAGAACAACGATCATACAACGTTCCCATGACTCAAGTATTACTGGACACCCCGGAAGAGACGGTACCCTTCACATAGTGTCTCGAGCATTTTTTTGGCCTCAACAATATTTAGACATTCGCAGATTCACGCGAAACTGCTCGATCTGTAGTCGATCTAAAGCGTGGCGTCAATGCCCGCAAGGATTACTCAGACCACTCCCTGTACCTGAACGCTTTCATAGTGAGTTGTCGGTAGATTTCATGACAGACTTGCCTGCGCAAAAAGAAGACGACCCCAAATATCTTATGGTTATCACTGACCGTTTACTCAAGAGCTGCACCCTAGAAGCAATGAATTCGATGGAAGCTGAAGCTTGCGCAGAACGCTTCCTAACTTGTCATTATCGTTTTCATGGGTTTCCTAAATTTATAACATCAGACAGAGGGGCAAATTGGGTGGGTCATTTCTGGACTTCTTTATGCAAAATGACAGGTATTAACCAAAGATTGTCGACCGCTTACCATCCGCAGACCGATGGTAGTACAGAAAGGATGAACCAAGAAGTGTTAAACTACCTCCGAGCATTTATTAGCTACTCGCAGATAGACTGGTCTAAACTACTCCCAACTGCCATGTTAGCACTCAATAATAGAAAATCGACAGTTATTGGCACTAGCCCATTTTTTGTTACTCACGGCTATGATGCTGAACCAATACAACAAACACATACTAATTCACGAGCAACAAAATCACCGCAAGCCCGCGCGCGAGCATTCGTAGACCGAATAATACAGGGTCAAAGCATGGCACAGGCAGCTATGACAACAGCACAGCAATTAATGGAAGAATCAGCCAACCATCATAGGAGACCAGCGGAACGTTTCAAACCGGGCGATACCGTCTGGCTAAACCTTAAAAACGTCGAAACCCCGCAACAAAAAAAGAAACTCTCATGGACTCAAGCAAAATACAGAATACAAAAAGAAATTGCACCTGATGTGTATCAACTAGATGTACCAACAGGCATACATAATCGATTTTTTGTAGACTTATTAAGGCATGACCCAAATGATCCACTGCCTTCACAAAAAGTCGATGACACACAGCCGCCCCCGTTAGTTGATGGAAAACATCCGTTGTATGCTGTTGAGAAAATAGTTCGCGCTGAAACAATCAATGGGCGTCGCAAAGTCCTGGTATTCTGGAAAGGGTTTGCTGAACCCACATGGGAGCCTCGACAAAATCTTAAGTTAACAGATGCCTACAAAGAATTTGTCAAGCAGTACGGGGATGGCGACAAAGTTGGTCTTCAGTTAGGGATGTTTACAGGTCGAACATTGAGAAATCGAACTATGCGAAAAAGAAAAACAAATAAATGAAACCGGGGGAGGAAAGTAATGTCATAGGACACTAATCACGTGCTACAATGTACGCTTGGACCAGTGAGGAACCACTTTTATGTGTATATAGTATTGCGTTAGCCACCATGTCTTTCTCTCCTCATAGATTACAATCATATTATTGTTTTGCCTTTTAGTCAGAGTCTTTCCTGACCCTCATGCTATCACAACGCCTCAGTCATTGAGGTTGTGGAGCGCATTGATTGAAGTACCTACCGAAGTGAAACGAACTTCAGAACTTGTAGTCACGTGTGTATCAACCGTGAGGCCTACTTGATAGCCCCAATTATTCTAACTTCTAACAAAATGAGATGTAAACAGGCGTACGCAACCCGCATGGCTCTGGGATCTAGACATCACCTGGCTGGGCTCACAGGGGTTGTAGAGACTTTCCCGCTCACCTAGTTTCGGCAGCTACTCTTTTGTTTTGGTAGAGGAATCTGTAAAAAAGAAGGCTAAATTCTGCGGTTAATTATTGTGCTAAACGACTATCCATCATAGATGAATTGATCGTGAGTAGAGAGGATGGGACCACTATACAAGATATAGCTTGAGTTAGATAGAAGCCCAATGTGCTCGATGATTTTGGAATCAATTAGCGCAATGCCTATGCAGGCTAGAGTGTAGAACGACTCATGTATAATGTCGCGAAATCTTCATCTCAATCTAGCCATCAGATCCTCCCACGCGCTAGACATGAATTATAATCTAATTTGCAACCTACATCACCAAGAATAGCATTATGGCGCAGCGGAAGCGCGCCGGGCTCATAACCCGGAGGTCTCTGGATCGAAACCAGATAATGCTAAACACAGCAGCTGCTGAGCCATAAGATATCATTTTTGGACGTATTGGATATTTTCAACTTTTTGAAGCTTATTGACTCGTGGCTGACTAATATAGAATTTGAAATCCACTACTACTCGGGACACTGATAATCTCCCTACAAACAGATAAAATAGGATCAGGTGAACACTGACTGGTCATCTACCAGTACTGTCTTCTACTAAACAGGCTGAGAATCATCATCCTAGAGCTAAATCCAGTCAAACTCCGAATCAACAAAGAATTCGGCTCAAAAGAAAATTATTATGATTATTATTGATTTAATTTCATTGTCCTGATTTGGCGCCCTATGGGCCCATGCAGGTGTCTATCGTACTTTCTAATTTACATGATAGGAACCATTTCGTGAAAATCACCCAAACCTTCCTGTTTACTGTTTATTGTCTATGTTTTTTCTAACGTATCCTCCAAGAAGAGCAATTATACTATGTTGCCCTCCATGTAAACCAATCACATCATCTTTATTGACCTCGAGAATGGCTTGATCTGTTCCTATCCCTCAGCAGCATTTCGACTGCCTTTGCCATCTGGAATTGGTCCATCCAACCATGATTTAGTATCCACTGTGTTATCCTTTTGATGTCTCCAGGATTGTTTAGGATTGCTTTGTAGCATCGATCTTTGGCTTGTCTATAAATATCTCCTCTTCCTTTTGATCATCAGGGGCAGGACATTGTCATGTGCTAGGGATTCTGTGATTGGTAGCCACATGGACAGTATGGACTGTAGACTCTATTTACTTTTCTTCAGTACAGATGCGAATTGAGTTACATGTGCTCAGCTCGTATTCATATCGCTATACTGCTTTGGGCCCTGGTCAGGTTTCATTATTTCATTTTGTTGTCCTACTTGAGTCTATGGTGATATGGGACATGCAGGTCCTCTGCCTACAGGTCAAGGATAATTATGCCAGTAGTATATCCCATCATATGCCTCCCATCCAGATTTCCTCAAAAAGTATCGCCCCTCACAAGTCCTCACTCAATCATACACTAAGAGGAGCTTTTTGCCCTTCATTTGCTCCCTTATCCAGCCAACAAAACGATGGCCAGTTACGGGTGTATGGTAGCCGGGAAAATCGCAAAAGCCACAGGGTGCGGGGCTCCTCTATTACCGACATTAGGACTAAATCCGAAGACATAGTGACCCTTCTGAAGCCTTCGAAGTGGATTGCCAGCTGGGCGTTGCAGACTTGTGGGTACCTTGAGAAATACGCTCTCTTCCTTTCTAGCCTACTTCCCAATGGTCATGCTGAAATGTCAGAAAAGTCTTGACAGAGCTTAATTGCTGTATTTTAGCTTAGCCTAACTTCTTTTGTACCATTCAGGGCGCTGGGGAGTGCCGTTAACTCATCGACAAAAGAAACCCTCCTGGCCATGTCTGCAGAATCTCAGTCTTGGCGCCCACAAACAAAACAAAGTTGAAAACTTCTCTAAAATGTCAGTCACGGCATGGACTTCAGATACTTCTTCTCCTTCTCACTCCACACCTCAGCTATCTCTCATCCCTCAAGTTGTTTGTCCCATTAGAGCATCAATCTCTCGCAACCCAGGACCCAGGCTTTACAATTTTTGACTTGATTTCCCCCTTGCTGGTATAAATAGCGTCGTGAATATGTAGTGAGAGATGGCTGAAAATTAATGGGGCAAGCTCCTGTTTGCAATTGGAGTAACTTCTTTATTGATCGCTGAGGCGAGATGATGCGTGGTAGAAAAGAGGTTGAGGACTCAGATGAGAATGGGAAGAGAGGTATTTTCAAGAAGTCGTCAAATGGAGATATGTGTTAAATTAAATAACTGTTGATCAAGCATAACAAACCTTGCACTTGAACAAAATGTATTTATGGTTGAGATTATTGTTTACCCAAGAGTGTAATTGGTAAGGCGTTTGGAGATCTTATATAACCTGTATTGTAAGTTCCATGATATGGTCTAGTGAGAGCTAGGTCTTAGTTTTAGATGAGGGTGTATAGAAGGAGTTGCAATACACGTTCCGCATTTTTGACCCATTACTTTATTAAATCTACTTCCAGTAGTCCTGAATCGGTTGCCTAAAAGAATCACATCCTAATAATATGCTGTGTTTGCTATTGACTTCGAATCGGATGCCATTCTTCTTGGCTATCCCATAAATGTAGAGCATATTGAGCAATTACACCGTTACCACTGGAAGGTGAAGAATTCGTCTTTGCCGGCCTCGGGAGGAAAAGATCCGTGAAATCATACCAAATCAATTTCTCGGCAGGCGAGACTGAATACCTCAATGCGGTGTCCTCTTCGAATCTGAGAGTGAAATATTCTACCAAAGCCAAGTTTGGTCAAATTTCGCAACACCACAGATTTTGGTTCACGAGGCAATGATTCAAAATACTCCACCACGTCAATTTTTCGCTCCAAACGAGTTCGAATCCTACCTAAGCCTCATTAAGTCTACAAGTACGAATTAGTTTATTCTCATTCCTATAACCACGTCTCTCATCAACTATTCTCTGGCCTCAGCTAGCCGCCAAATACACGCCCATGCCGATATTTATACCCGACAGAGGAAACAAGGCGTGGTGCACAAATCTGGGAGACAGTTCTTTGGGATAGACGTGAGAGGAATCAGGACACGTTAACAAGATGACACAAGGGCAGGATATAGTCTCGACGGGCGCGAAATTTACAATTTGTGCCAGTAGATTTACGAATTGAGCTTTGTGTGCGCGCCAAGACTTCGTTTGCGAGAGGGTAGCTGACACTAGGGACACAAGCCAACAATGGAAGGTGCCGTGGTCCGCCTCCTGGTGGTGTTCTCCGGTATAGTTTGAGTAGCCTAGGCACCTACTCCACTTGGGAAGGAGACACTTTAGACTACATCTCGCGCGGAGGAAATTCAGAGGATGATGAAGGCATGTCTGGATAACTCGGGGTTTTTGAGACGTTCCCCTGGGTGGGTATTCACGGATGAGGGTTGACTTGGGGTGAAGAAAAAGCTACCATAACTTCGCAGTGGTACTTGCAAATGAAATCCGAGGCATGAGTGCTCTTACTGTAAATTGAGTCATCTTTTCTATATATTTTCTCTGATATTGTGTCATAGCTAGATAGCTGCATACGCAATTAAAATCTGATGCAAAAAAAAAAAAAAAAAGCCAACAATGGGGAGGGCAAGACTGACACCTGTACGCGGTGCCCTCTACGAACCTGGGAGTGAAATATTCTCCCAGAGCCAAGATCAGTCAAATTTCGCAATACCGAACAAGTTGGCCCACGAGGCAATGATTCAAGACTCTCCACCTAATCAAATTTTCCCACCTGACGAGATTAATCACCACCATAACCTCATCAAGTTTGCAGGTACGACTTAGTACATCCTCATTTCAATGATCACACCTCTCGTCAACTTTCTCTGGCCTCAATTGACCACCACGTACACACTCACGCCGATATTTATACCCGACGAAGGAAGCAAAGCGTGGCGCACAAATCTGAGGGACGGTTCTTTGGGATGGACGTGAGAGGGATAAGGACAAGTTTACAAGATGATGTTGAAGATTGATATAATCTCGACGGGCGTGTGATTTTGAATTTTGGCAAGGAGTTTTACGAATTGGGCTTTGTGCGCGCCAAGACTTCGCTTGCGAGAGTGCAGCTGACACTATAAACACCGCTGTGGTTAGATGGTGCAGTGGTACATCATCTTGGCCGGTTTTTCAAGTAAGGTCTGGATAGCAAGGACACACATCCCACCCGAGACAGGAGACCGCTGGTTCGAATCCGGCAAAACTTAACTACATTTCTCGCGGCGCTGGTATGCATGGATGATGAAGGCATACTTTGAAAATCAAAGGTTTTAAATTTCCCTTTGGTGGGTACTTACGGAGGAGGGTCGACTGTTTGTGTAAGCGAACATACCTCATAGTGGTGAGTGGGTTTTTATTGTACTACTTGAGTCATAGACTATGTAGCACATTGGGCTCCTCTCTGATCCAGGCCACACCTTGTACAGTGCTCCTTGCCTCTTATGTTTCTTGAAGGATCATTGATATATTGCCCGTGATGAATAGCCATTCAGCTCAGTATTTACCCATGGAATTCAGCCACCTTTTCCGCGGAACCTTCTACCCAAAAAAAATAAAAATGGTAGCAATGGAAACTGCGTGCGCGGGTAAAAGTCTCAAAAAACCTGCAGCCCCAGCCAGGCGAGGCCTAGACACCGGGACTACACGAGGTGCGCATACTCATCTATATCTCTCTTCTTTGTAACAGTCGAGGCCGACTTGATCTAATCCACCATCTCCGTATCGGGTGGTGGGTACGCTCCGGAAACTCATCGGATGGCTTTTCCTCCATGATCAAGGGTTGGTCATGAGAAGGGCTCCGACCCTACCATCGGATCTGATCGTGGTTAGCTTCATGATAATGGTGATAGGGGGGTGTGTTTATGGATGAAGACGATACAGACCGCGAAAGCGATTGAAAATCCTCATCGAAGTGAGGACTTTTTTACTCAATCTCGGCTTTGCAGACTCTACAGTGAGAGCTGGAGGTTCGTAGGGGACAACGCTGACAGGTGTTGAGAATAGTCCCCCTACCTGTGACGGGCTTTGCCCGGATTGGGACTGGTCACTAGGACCACTCTGTCTCCGAGGGGGTACATACCAGATGGGGAGTATGATACAGGAGAAGAGTCGTGCCAGGGAGAAAGGATGATTCTCAAGGGGACAAGGAAGAGAGCCGGGGAGAAAGGATGATTCTCAAGGGGACGAGGAAGAGTGCCAGGGCGAAAGGATTATTCTCAGGGGGCAAGGAAGAGAGCCAGGGAGAAAGGATGATTCTCAGGGGGCCAATGGAGGGAGATAAGACTAGTCTACGCAGAGCTTATAACGGATGGGAGAGTACGTGGTAGATTGTCTTACGAAGGAAGAAGTTATATGTAAGGGTTTAATGAATTCAGATGTACTTGAAAGACAATAACTCGTTAGGAATTATTGTCTTTCAAGTACATCTGAATTCATTAAACCCTTACACTACCTCATAGTGGTATTTGCAAATGAAATCCAGAGTATGAGTGTTTCTAACGTCAAAAGAGTCATCCTACATGTATATATAGTACCGGTCTTGTGTCATAGCTTAATAGCTGCATACACTTTAAATGATTTAAAAAAAAAAAAGCCAACAATGGAAAGTGCCGGGGTCTGCCTTCTGGTGGTGCCTCTGGTATAGTTTGAGTAGCCTGGACACCAATTCCATTTGGGAAGGGGACACCTCAAATCATGTTTCGCGCGGAAAAAGCTCAGTGGATGATTAAGGCATTACTGGATAACTCAGGGGGTTTGAGACGTTCCCCTGGGTGGGTATTCATGGAGGAGGGCTGACTAGGGGTGAAGAAAAAGCCGCCAAAACTTCGCAGTGGTGTTTGCAAATGAAATCCGAGGCATAAGTGCTCTTCCTTTACATTCAGTCATCTATTCTGTACTTTTCTCTGATATTGTGTCATAACTAGATAGCTGGATGCGTAATTAAAATCTGATGCAAAAAAATCTCCAACGAAATCGATTTTAGCCAGAACCACAAAAAGTTTGCAAGTACGACCAAAGAGTACAGGCCACAGTATGAACACTGCTATGGTTGGATGGTGCTATGGTAGATCATCTGGGATGGTTTCTCGAGTAAGGTATGGATAGCTATGACACACATCCCGCTCGAGACAGGAGAGCGCTGGTTAAAATCCAGCAAGACTGAGTCACATTTTCCGCGGCGCAGGTGTGTGTAGATGACTTAGGCATGCTTGGATTATCAAAGGTTTTGAATTTCACTATGGTAGGTACTGACGGAGGAGAGTCGACTGTTTCTGTAACCAAACATATCTCATAGTGATATTTTCAAATCCAATCTAGAGTATAAGTAACTCCAACTTCATAAGATTCATCCAACAAGTACATAAATCACCGGTCACTTGTCATTTGTCATAGCTTGATAGCTGAACGCTCATTAAATAATTTAAAAAAATACATAACTCCTCAAATTCACTAGAAGTAATAGTTATATCCGCTCTTATGCTTGAATTTTTACTGCTTTACACTAACTTGATATCGTAAGTTCATCATATTAACTAACTTGGGCGTTAAACCATATCCCTTGATGATTTTTGCTTTTTTTTTCAGTTGTGAAGCTTATGCTTCGGGTTATAGATATAAATCCTATTAACTTAAAGTAATTGCCCATAAATTTGAAAGTAGGCAACAAAATGGTGACCGAATCTCGAATATCTCACGTTAATTGTCAACTTTCAGCCTTAACACTTCTTCCAGAGCTTCGGAGCTCATTTGATCAGAGCTTCACATTCTGTAATTAGTTAGTCAATCCAACGTTTTATTGTATAGATTTCTACAAAATATACCTTTATTTTATCAGGAAAATATGAATTTTTCTTCCTCTTTTATCACACTG
Source organism: Blumeria hordei DH14 (assembly GCA_900239735.1). Classification (NCBI taxonomy): domain Eukaryota; kingdom Fungi; phylum Ascomycota; class Leotiomycetes; order Helotiales; family Erysiphaceae; genus Blumeria; species Blumeria hordei. The sequence continues at coordinate 218,153 of OENG01000028.1, read as the reverse complement.
ATATTTTGACTGTTTCGGATAGATAAGGCTCTGCGACCGGGGTCTCAGGTTACTGTTCACTCCGTTCAGGTTGCTCTTTCTGATATAAATGGTGTGTATTTCTTTCTAACAGTGGCTGGAATGATAAGTTTGGGAACTGTCAGGTTTGGCGAAGAAACTGTGAAAAATTGATTTTTGCGAAGTCCAAATATTATCGGATTTTAATCCACTTCATCTTCCACAGTGATTTCGAGTTTATCTTTATAGCCCTCGGTAATGTGATTACAGCTGCTATTATTTTTACCATGGTTGATATGTTCCACACACTCCCTTACTGTACCGTTTTCGTCCACATCCTCTTTTAAGTAGAGAGTGAATACAATGACAAAGAGTACTGAATTGTTTGCTCGGTTTTTAAGTGTATATCGTAAGCGATGTGAGCGCCTTGGAATTGGAAATTTTGACGAATCGCTCTTGTCCTTGAGGTTCCTAGATTTTCAAACACAAGTTAAATGATGTTCTTTGTAAGTTATAGGATGTAAACTTCAAATGCATGTTGGACAAACCTGGAGCTTTGAACGTCAAAGTATTTTATCATGGGAAGAGTAAAACCGGGAAGACGAAGAGCGAATTCTTTTAACATCAGCAAAGATTTGAGTCTCTCGCAAGAAATAGCTACCGTTAAAGTCTAGATATGGGTTGAAGAATTCACATCCATATTCCCTTCCTGCCTCCCAATCCCACTTGGCGCGGTTCTTATCGTTCAAAAAGAATTTTTTTCTGGCCGTCTCGGAGTCAGGTATACCTTTTGCCTTGCGTATAGTGCTACCATCTGCGCATCCTCCTTCCGTAAACACTAATCCTGCCATCGTGTTTGCAATTTTTTTCCCAATAAACTTATGATCTTTACTGCCAAAATGTATGACATTGAGTGAGCTTGCTGCCGGTCCATACAAATAAGGTTGATCAGCATAGACATCACCCTCAAGGCCTGGGTCAATCAGCCATTTGACGATTCTAAATGCGGCGTTAAACCCTGGTGGTAGACGGTCTCGGATCGGATAATCAAAGTCGTTACCAAATAGGAGATCGTTGGCGCTAATGGTTGATTTCGGAGTAAAGGCAAATGATATGCTGTACTGATCGTTGTTCTTAGAATGTGGTGGAAGTAAAAAGTAGGGGGAAGTGCTGGGCGAATTTATGGGCAAGCCACGATAAGACTATAAATAATTAAGAAGTGTTCTAGAAATTTGAAGGAAGACAGAGTTTGTTCCATACCTGCACACGGACATTGAGGCTCACGGATACATGCTCCGACTCCACAGTAATGATTTCAGGACTATTCACGGGCACGATCTGATGTTTTGTAGCATCATAACTACTTCCGGCGGTGACTTGGAGTAAATATTTGCTTGCCATAACTAGGCAAGACTTCGCTGTCTTTGTAGGTCGGTAAACGAGTGTGAGTGATAACTGTATGTGTAAGCCAGTCTACGATGATAAATTGAATTTCAAAAGGGTTGTAAGGTCCTTACCAGTTAATCTGTATTTCTACTGCGCGATCATCCGCGTCCTAAATAGTCGATTGACAGAAAGCTGCCCCAAAAGGATTGGATGGTCATTATGCCGTGGTGACGTCAGACAGCTTCAAGGACGAGGGTATTCCATGAGTGATTCGTGACTAACATTTACCGGCCAAGTAAGTAGATTCAGCTATCAAACGATTGTAAGCTACGTCGTCCCATTTTAAGGCGCTAAAGTTTTAAAGATGTAGCTCATTTATGGAGAATTCTACCCTACAGTGCGATCACACACAATCAACTTATCAGATCTCTTTGATATCCGCGATACTCGCTCTGTCTTTACCAGTACTGTGGATGACACGGGCCAATAAACTTTTGGCATCCTCGGGCCTTGTAATTTGAAGTTCATATGTCTACATATTGCTTGAATTCAAGTGGAAGAGAATCCTCATGTTAAAACTAAATTCTATTCTAAGCTTTTTTTATTTACATGACATGCCTCCATTTAGCGATGATGGGGAGTAGACCACTCGAAGATACCTAGCAAATATGTAAATAGAAACTCGCCAAGAAAATATAAGGTCCCACACGATACTCATACATCCATCCAGCGGATCCCCAAATAGGACCTGCATATCCTTTGTAGTCATAGACTGAGAAAGGACAATGAAGCAATTGACAATTATGTGGACTTCTTTCGGAGAAAATATACACATTAAGCCACTTACTGAATCCAGTTGCCTGATCCGACAGTTTCTTGATGAAGTTTAGCGCCTTTTCTCCTTCAAATTATTAATATGCAAATAGCTACCTAGCTACTACTCATGGCATATTCTTTACTTTCGTTTTAGATGACTCTTGGTTTCAAAGACACTCATTCTCTACTCATTATTCTCATATTCCGCCATGAAGTTCTATTCATTTACGCAGAGCATTCGGCCCTCGTTCTTAACTACCGATCAAAGGTTAGTTTCATAAACGTTGATCATCCAAGCACATGAGCACGAAGCTCGGCGTGCCGTCGCCCATACATAAGTGAGAATATCCATGATATGAATGATCATATTTTTAAATGACTCCTTGTCAGGTTATGTCATAGATTTACATGAGATGTGTAGCTAATGGGATAGAGTCGTGCTATTTCCCTCACTGAAGTAATCAGTGAAACAGCAGACAGTTGATCCTGTCATCTGGAGTTTTATCTTGATAAGTTTATTGCAGCAGATGACTTGTACTCTGTCGCTCACGCACAATATGAAACAACCAGCCAATTCGAAATACATTCTCCGGCAACGTGGATAAAATAATGTGAATATGTTGCTAGTAGTGCAACGTAAAACTTAACCTTTTCCCCTAAATCCAGTTAAGTGGGTAAACGATCTCTTCAAATAAAACTTCCTCGCATCAGGCCACTCCTTGCACGTTTCAGTTCGGTCCTGTATTGCTAAACGCAAAAGTAATATTCTCCATAAATCTGCTGATAAAACTAGTGATCGATACCGTCGAGCATAAAGATTTTCTATTATTTAAACCCTCTCAGTCACTTTTAAAAGCTGTGGTAGATGATATATAGACCTATACCAGATGCGGTAAGCTTTATGACATCACCCAAAGTTTTATGTGGATGAGATTGAGAAAGGTGTATAGTATTCGATATTGCATGATAGAATAGAAAAGAATTTAATTGAAGTCCCTGCTGAGTCTTTGACTGTAAAGGACTGCTAAGACTTTCTAAATATCTTTCAGGCTCATTTGTAAATAAGAAAATATACACAGTTATTAAAAAAATTAAAGCCTCTCAATCATTACAGTTGTAGAGCACTCTTATCCAAGTAACTACCACAATGGAACTTGTTGAAATATGATATATCTTGGAATGCCATGAATAAATTATATGTTTCTCGGATCTATTACCGACGCGCGTGTATTTACCTTTGTATTCCTAGCCTAAGTAAGTAAATAAATAAATAATTTATTTTTCCTGATTTGGCGCCTTGAGGCCCATGCAGGTTTTGATCGGCGAACATGTACATGAAGTAAAATGTCTCAATTTGAAGTTTAGAATAGTCATATTTCATTCGCAGATACCACTCGAGGTTATCACTTACGGCGCATAACCTCTTTCGTTCATACCTAACATAGGGAAAAGCGTGAAAAACCTATGGTTATCCGAGTGTACTTTCATCATCATCCATATACAGTACCACCGCGAGACAGAGTGGTGTGTGGGTATTACTGGATTCGAGTCAGCTATCTACTTCTTCAGATAAGGTTTGTGTTACAGATAGCCAGAATCTACATTGAAGAACGGCCTGATTGATGTACCACTGCACCATCCAACCAACAGCTCATATATCTGAATGTTTATAGATGGACATCTGCAGGGATCATAACTTATGATCCATGGATATTGATAAATACTAATCAAAACCACAGTTGATACAATTTACCAGCAAAGACGAATTCTTTATCTTCCGGTGATGCCGGTATAATCACTCAGTATGCTCTGCATATCTGGAATAGCCAAGAAGAATCGCATCCGACTCGAAGTCGAAAGCAACCACACGCATATATCCATTTGACGACTTCTTGAAAATACCTCTCTTCCCATTCTCATCTGAGTCCTCAACCTCTTTTCTACCACGCATCATCTCGCCTCAGCGATCAATAAAGAAGTTACTCCAATTGCAAACAGGAGCTTGCCCCATTAATTTTCAGCCATCTCTCACTACATATTCACGACGCTATTTATACCAGCAAGGGGGAAATCAAGTCAAAAATTGTAAAGCCTGGGTCCTGGGTTGCGAGAGATTGATGCTCTAATGGGACAAACAACTTGAGGGATGAGAGATAGCTGAGGTGTGGAGTGAGAAGGAGAAGAAGTATCTGAAGTCCATGCCGTGACTGACATTTTAGAGAAGTTTTCAACTTTGTTTTGTTTGTGGGCGCCAAGACTGAGATTCTGCAGACATGGCCAGGAGGGTTTCTTTTGTCGATGAGTTAACGGCACTCCCCAGCGCCCTGAATGGTACAAAAGAAGTTAGGCTAAGCTAAAATACAGCAATTAAGCTCTGTCAAGACTTTTCTGACATTTCAGCATGACCATTGGGAAGTAGGCTAGAAAGGAAGAGAGCGTATTTCTCAAGGTACCCACAAGTCTGCAACGCCCAGCTGGCAATCCACTTCGAAGGCTTCAGAAGGGTCACTATGTCTTCGGATTTAGTCCTAATGTCGGTAATAGAGGAGCCCCGCACCCTGTGGCTTTTGCGATTTTCCCGGCTACCATACACCCGTAACTGGCCATCGTTTTGTTGGCTGGATAAGGGAGCAAATGAAGGGCAAAAAGCTCCTCTTAGTGTATGATTGAGTGAGGACTTGTGAGGGGCGATACTTTTTGAGGAAATCTGGATGGGAGGCATATGATGGGATATACTACTGGCATAATTATCCTTGACCTGTAGGCAGAGGACCTGCATGTCCCATATCACCATAGACTCAAGTAGGACAACAAAATGAAATAATGAAACCTGACCAGGGCCCAAAGCAGTATAGCGATATGAATACGAGCTGAGCACATGTAACTCAATTCGCATCTGTACTGAAGAAAAGTAAATAGAGTCTACAGTCCATACTGTCCATGTGGCTACCAATCACAGAATCCCTAGCACATGACAATGTCCTGCCCCTGATGATCAAAAGGAAGAGGAGATATTTATAGACAAGCCAAAGATCGATGCTACAAAGCAATCCTAAACAATCCTGGAGACATCAAAAGGATAACACAGTGGATACTAAATCATGGTTGGATGGACCAATTCCAGATGGCAAAGGCAGTCGAAATGCTGCTGAGGGATAGGAACAGATCAAGCCATTCTCGAGGTCAATAAAGATGATGTGATTGGTTTACATGGAGGGCAACATAGTATAATTGCTCTTCTTGGAGGATACGTTAGAAAAAACATAGACAATAAACAGTAAACAGGAAGGTTTGGGTGATTTTCACGAAATGGTTCCTATCATGTAAATTAGAAAGTACGATAGACACCTGCATGGGCCCATAGGGCGCCAAATCAGGACAATGAAATTAAATCAATAATAATCATAATAATTTTCTTTTGAGCCGAATTCTTTGTTGATTCGGAGTTTGACTGGATTTAGCTCTAGGATGATGATTCTCAGCCTGTTTAGTAGAAGACAGTACTGGTAGATGACCAGTCAGTGTTCACCTGATCCTATTTTATCTGTTTGTAGGGAGATTATCAGTGTCCCGAGTAGTAGTGGATTTCAAATTCTATATTAGTCAGCCACGAGTCAATAAGCTTCAAAAAGTTGAAAATATCCAATACGTCCAAAAATGATATCTTATGGCTCAGCAGCTGCTGTGTTTAGCATTATCTGGTTTCGATCCAGAGACCTCCGGGTTATGAGCCCGGCGCGCTTCCGCTGCGCCATAATGCTATTCTTGGTGATGTAGGTTGCAAATTAGATTATAATTCATGTCTAGCGCGTGGGAGGATCTGATGGCTAGATTGAGATGAAGATTTCGCGACATTATACATGAGTCGTTCTACACTCTAGCCTGCATAGGCATTGCGCTAATTGATTCCAAAATCATCGAGCACATTGGGCTTCTATCTAACTCAAGCTATATCTTGTATAGTGGTCCCATCCTCTCTACTCACGATCAATTCATCTATGATGGATAGTCGTTTAGCACAATAATTAACCGCAGAATTTAGCCTTCTTTTTTACAGATTCCTCTACCAAAACAAAAGAGTAGCTGCCGAAACTAGGTGAGCGGGAAAGTCTCTACAACCCCTGTGAGCCCAGCCAGGTGATGTCTAGATCCCAGAGCCATGCGGGTTGCGTACGCCTGTTTACATCTCATTTTGTTAGAAGTTAGAATAATTGGGGCTATCAAGTAGGCCTCACGGTTGATACACACGTGACTACAAGTTCTGAAGTTCGTTTCACTTCGGTAGGTACTTCAATCAATGCGCTCCACAACCTCAATGACTGAGGCGTCATCATTCCCTCAATACATTTTTTATTTTAAGAGGGGTTAAATTGATATGATGAACTATTTTGGTATCGCGAACTGGTTACGCTCCGCAGACTCATCAGATAGCTCTCCCCCCATGATCGAGAAGATTGAGGGGACAATTATTAGGGGTTCGATCCTACCATTAGATCTGAGATCGATGCTGACTACGAAATCATTTGGGGATCCTTTTTCAAGTGAAGATGAAGATATTACTCAATCCGGGCGCTGCAGATCCCACAATAAGAGCAGAAGTTCTCAGAAGATACCGCTGACAGGTTTTGGACTTGCGATGCCCCCCAACCCCATTTTTCACTCACCCAGCAAAACGTATTGAGTAATTTTTTCTCCTAATTTTTTCTTAACGTCAGTTTTCCAACGGTCCTGTGATCACGAATCAAAGCATACGCTTGCGCTATTTCCGTGTACCCTACAACAAGCGTAGGGCGCTGTGGTGGTATGGGTGTGAACAAACGTTCGTGTAATAGAGAAGAATGTCTACAGATGGAACTCCTTACGTTCAGATCTTTGCCATGAATACAACCATCAGGCTACTCTTAGTTTTGTCCCGTATCATCCGTTGTTTTTGTGAATCATCAAGCACTGTGTATTGGCCCTTGTGGCAAAACAAAGCTGATTATCATGTAATTTGTGGAAGGTAAACCTGGTAAAGAGAGGGGCAGTTCAAGTACATGTAATGGCCATTGGCACATGGTCAGATCATTCAGTTCAAACTGTTCGGAACAGTATTCGGCCTTGTCTCTGTAATCCGTCGTCTCGAATTCCTTGATATCCCTACTTGTGTAGCACGCTGGCGCATAATGTTGTGGTCGGGCTAGTGTTGGAATCTCGGCCCTCTGCACCCCGAAGTCGATGGTATCTGGGACGAAGTCAAGCTAAGATCAAGTCCTTGCAGCACTGAGATTTTATGCGGTCTGCTCTTTGTATCAATGTTCTAGTGTAGGTCTAGGGCCATAGGTCTCCGTCATTTCTCCTCTCAAGCCAACAAATTGATAATTATTCGAGGGTGTATGACAGCTAGTGAAATTCGAAAATCGGCTAGGAATAGCTTCAGCGATTTTGATAACAAAAGTGTTGTGCTGGTGATGGCTAGGATTACGATGCACAAGGGTAATGATCACTGAGGGTGAAGGAAGAACTTACCAGGTGGCTCCATGTTGAGTAGAGGACCAATGGAGCACTGCATGGAAAGTGTTTCTAGATATAACTACTAGATAGAGGATACTAGAATATTCTGTGATACTGATTAGGGAAAATGAGGCGAGAGTTTAGCCACCTCAGATGTGTATATAAGTAGCTCTTTCGTCCTCCAAAATCCTTACAGTTCTGAATACCAAACATATCAGCAGTTCTCATTGATTCATCGATAATCACCCGTAAATCTTCTGCCAATTAACCTCTGTAAGCTCTTACCTTTATAACAAAAAGCTAAGATATTTGTATGTCTCATGGTGATCTATGAGGTAGAGATAAGTAATATTGTCCAGTAGTTTTGTTTGGACCCTGGTAGCTTCAATGGGCAGCTCATACTATGATGGTCACGCGACTGCATGCATTTGCTCTGTTTGCTTCTGCTATGTTGAGCTAGTATCATCAATAAGCAATAGTCTAGGGTCTATAATTTGAGAGCTTTCTATTACGACCGACCTCAGGTTGATACTAGAAGGCTACCTTGAAAGATAGAAAAGTAATTGCTTTGTATTTGGACCTAAAGCAACGCACAATAACTAAAAGAAAAGACAAGGAGAGAAAAAGTCATGCAGCCTTGCTGGGCTGAAAACTCTGTCAGCTCGCTTCCGGGACTGATGCTTACTCAACCAGACTACACATCACGTGCTACAATAAACCTATCACTTGTCAACTCAAGTGTAAAAGGTTTAAGGAATTCAGAAGTACTTGAAGTCGATAACGCAATGGAAATGAATAATTTTTCCTTGGGGAAATCTAAACTACTGTATCGTATCCTGTCCTTTATGTCTTCCGCGTACGCTAGTATTAATTCCCCCCTTTAGCCATATAAGAATTAATCCTTTCTTCCGGCTCTCTTCCTTGGCCCCTGAGAATAGTCCTTTCTCCCGGCTATATTCCTTGGCCCCCGAGAATCATCCTTTCTCCCTGGCTATATTCCTTGGCCCCTGAGAATCATCCTTTCTCCCTGGCTCTCTTCCTTGTATCGTACTCCCTTTAATACCCCCTTAGAGTCCCCTTTCGTCTATCCAGGAGCGTTGCTCTGCCCCTACCCTACCTTGTAGACGGAGTGGTCCTAGTGACCAGTCCCAATCCGGGCAAAGCCCGTCACATTACCCCCCTTCCTCTTATGAGAGACCGATTTCTTTTTTCTTCCCTGCCTGGCACCTTCGCTCTCTCCGACGTTGTCTCCTTTACCGTACAAGGCTTTGAAATGGTCCATGGCCTCCACGTCCTCGAGATCAGTTCGATCTTCCCATGCCGGTTCGGCAAAGCCCTGCCATTTGACCAGTACACGACGTACCCATCCTCTCCCGCGTCGGACCTTTTCTGCCCTTAAAATCCGTTCGACCACCTGTTCCGGAGTCGTGTTATCTCCATTTTTTATCATTAAAGGTGAAGGTTGCGCGTCATCTTGGATCTGGGAGGGTAGAGGGTCATCGTTGGCCTTTCGTAACAGTTCCACGTGAAATCTTGGCCATATCCTAGAAGGAACATCCAACTCTACCACATGTGGTGATATTACCTTCACTACCGTGTATTTTGCGTTGACCCACGCTAACTTCTTCTTTGGTTGAGGCGTGGAAATGTTTTTAAGACTGAGCCACACCTTATCGCCCATCCTAAACTGCGGCGGAGGATCCCTCTTCCTGTTTGCCTGCTCCTCCATTATTTGCTGAGCGGCTGCCATCGCTGCTGCCGCGAATTCCTGTGCCTCTCGTATCCTATCCACGAACTTCTCAGCTCGTTTGGCTCGTGTTGATAGAGGCTCCCCTGGCTCGGACGACTTGAGCTGAACCGGTTCTGCGTGGTAACCATGTTCCAGGAAAAACGGGCTTAGAGTTGTGGATGCACTATCCCTATTATTAATCGCCAGTTGCGCGGTAGGTAGCATTGATGCCCATTCGACTTGTGAGAATGATATGAACGCCCGAAGGTACGCCAAAACCTCCTGGTTCATCCTCTCTGTCGCCCCATCGGTTTCCGGGTGGAACGCTGTAGACAAGCGTTGTTCGATCCTTGTCATCTTGCATAAGTGCCTCCAGAAATCTCCGACCCAGTTTGACCCTCTATCCGACGTTAAAGCATGTGGGAATCCATGGAATCTGTAATGACACGATACGAAACGCTCCGCACATTCCTCAGCATTCATAGTATGCATGGCTTCCAACGTGACGCTCTTCAGTAAGCGATCCGTGATTACCATGAGGTACTGAGGATCCCCTTGCTCTTCACTGGAAGGTCCGTCATGAAATCAATTGACAACTCGCTGTGGAAACGTTCCGGCACTGGTAAGGGCAACAGCAATCCCTGCCTTCTGGATCGCCACACTCTTGTTCTGCCACAAACGTCACAATTCTTGCAAAACCTTCTCACCATTTGGCTCATCCCCGGCCAGAAAAAGGATCGCGATAGGATAGCGATCGTGTTGTTTCGTCCTGGATGTCCAGTTGCATGCGAGTCGTGCGTTTTCTGGATAAGGGCTGTGTGCAGAGGTTCCCAGTTTGGTACCCACAGCCTTTTTCTAAAGCACAATGCTCCCCGCATGTCCAGCTCGCATTCCGCTCGAGCAACCTTTAACTGTAGGTGGGATGCAAACTGTGGTTCGTTATTCCATATAGCTTTATATAGCTCCTCCCTCATAGCCTTATCCTTTGCCATCCCCACATCCCATAACGCCTGAAGTTCTTCTTCCTCGAACAACTGGTCACCATGTGGGATTTTGGTTTTATCCATACTATCTGCAACCTGTATGTGCTGTACTTGTACTACCCCTTTGTCCAGCAGGTCTTCACTTAGTAATGTGAATTCTCTCTCCTTTATTCTCGGGTCATCTTCTGATTTAGGCACATCCTGTGCCCTTCGTGATAGGGCGTCCGGCCTGCCACTTAGCTTACCTGCCCTAAAGTCTAGCCTAAAATTGAACTGAGATAACAGTTGGGACCATCTCACCTGCCGTTCCGACAACTTTTTTGAGGACATGAAGTATTTTAGGTTTTTATGATCCGTCAATATGACAAACGGCTCTTTTAGTCCTAGCAGTTCACTTCTCCACTCATTCAGGCATCTGATAATTGCTAGGAGCTCCTTATCATGAATGTCATAATTGCACTCTGCCGGTGCCAGCTTCTTCGAGTAGTAGGCTACCGGTTTGAATTGTCCATCTGGTTGGTGTTGTAGCAAGCACCCCCCCGTTGCCCAGCCGGATGCATCTGTCTCCACTATGGTTTTTCGTTCCCCATCCCACAACGCTAACACAGGGGCCGTGATGAAAAGAGCCTTTAGCTTCTCGAACGCTTCTTGTTGATCCCTTGTCCACTGGAAAGGCGTCCCCTTTTTAGTGAGGTCTTGTAGTGGAGCTGAAATTTGCGCGAAGTTCTCTATGAATCCCCGGTAGAAGTTAGCAAATCCCAAAAAGCTGCGAACACCTTTCACATTTGTTGGAGCTTCCCATGCTGCGATGGCCCGTATTTTCTCTGGATCTACCTTGACGCCTTCTGCTACGCTGATTATAAAGCCCAAGTACTTGATCTCTTTTCTGGCAAATTCACATTTTTGGGGGTCAAGCTTGAGCCCCGCCTTATTTAGTCGATCCAGCACTTGGTTCACTTTCTTCCAATGGTCTTCCAGATCCCCGGTAGAGAAAATGACGACATCATCGACATACGCCGAGCACGTGTCACCTAATAACTCCCCTAGCACTTGATTTATCCACCTTTGGAATGCCGATGGTGCTCCTGCTAAACCAAACGGAGTAACCAGCCACTCAAACGATCCGAACCTTGTTCTGAAAGCCGTTTTCCACTCGTCTCCCTCGGCGACTCTCAATCTATGGAAAGCTGACCTGACGTCTACCTTTGTTAGCCATTTTGCTCCAGATAGCATTTGCATAGTCTCTCGAATGAGGGGTAGAGGGTAGCGGTCGCGTTCCGACACGGCATTCAGGGCCCTATAATCGACGCAGAACCTTAGGCCTCCTCCTGGCTTCTTAATGAACAGAACTGGTGCCCCTCCAGGCGAGCTACTTGCCCTTATCCAATTCTTATCCAATAACTCGGTTAGTGTCTTTCGCAGGACCAGTAATTCATCCCTCGACATCCCGTACAGTGGTCCCCAGGGCACTCCCATTTCATGGCCCTGCTGATCCTTGAGCATTCGTACCCTTGTGTCTACCCCTGGTCGCAATGGCGGTAGTGAGCTCCTGCCGTCAACACCATCTTCCACAAACAGGTCCGTGAAATGCCTGACTTCCTTAGGCAAACCATCCCTGACTGTATTCCTCGACGTCTCCCTTTTTGGCTCCAAGGCCTTCGTAATATCGTGCATTGAAATAGCTCCGACTAGTTTACATATGGTGTCTGGCGCTTCCTTCGACTTTTGATCGCAAAATCTCGCTAACTCCAGGTACGATATCTCCGCTTTGTTGCTTAACCTTGCATTCCTTAGCCCATCCCGTACCTCCCGCGTTGCAGACTCGTCGACCCAGCCACTTGACTTTACCATAATCCGATTGTCTCCGTGGCCTACATGTAGGTATTGCTTTCCTGCCACGTAGGTTACCTTATTGCGTTCCATCCAGGGCTTGCCTAGAATAATTGGGTACGCCAAGTTGGGCATCACATATCCCCACAGTTGTTCTTGACGTCCGTCGATATCCAATTTATATCGAGCTATTTTACTGATCTTTAACTTAGATCCGTCGGCTAACCGCAAGCTCGTTGAGACCTGCTCAACGAAAATGTTTTCTCTGCGCACGAGGGCTTCATCAATCACTGATAGACACAAACATCCAGTATCAATCATGGCTTTAATGAAAAAGGAAGAATTTATTAAACTGTCAACTAATAACGGCTGAGAGACAGATTCTTGTAAATACCCCTGCTCCTTTGGTGAAGCCCCGTTCCCCCCCTGAGAGCGACTCTTCTCAGGGGTAATCGTTTTCCGGATCTCTTTCTTCCGACTGTTCCTCCACTTCCGTCACAGCGTTCACCCCGACCTTGGTGCCTGTGCTCTTCGAAATTTTGGGCAGTTCGTCGCCCTATGTCCCCCTGGGCACAACGAAGGCAGACCCCTTCCCTCATCAATCGGCGCATTTCGTCCTGCGATCGCCACGGTGCCCTCGGTAAGAGCCTCTCATCCTGGCTTTCTCGCGGTCCGCGCCCAAACCTGAAATTAGGCTCGTTTCTCGACTTAACTGTCGCTCTCTCTGGATTTCGGGCAGAACCTCCCACGGCCGCTATGATTGCGTTTGTACCGCTCATTCTAATATCCCCTTCCGCATCCACTGTCTGTCGGCTTGGAAACATGTGCCCAACTCCGCTCTTTGGCGCACCTAACCTCGTCGTTGTCTGGGTTGCTCCTTTTGGCCTGTAATTTGCCAGCCCTTCCAGTTCCAACGCCACTTCCTTTACCCCCTCCACCCAGTCGTCATACCGTTCTGGCGGAGGAAGCTTTACTCCCACCAAAGCCGTCCGCAGCTTGTTGTTAAGAGCTGCCTTTAAGTTCATCGTTCTGCCCAGTTGAGTAAAGGCTTCGTCCCCTCCACTCTGAGCCACTCGGTACTCAAAATCCAGCAAAAAGTCCGCGAGGATCTGATTTTCCCCCTGCTCCATTCTGTTGACGTGCTCCAAGGCTACTTGCCGTGCCTGTCTGTCTGAGAACGTGTCTTTTAAGTGCTGGACAAGCTCCCTCCAGCTGAATTGTCCATCAGCTCTCCTTCTCTCGAACCATGCTGACACCCTTGGTTTAGCTGTCTCCGGCAGGGTCTCGATCACGTCCAGGCAAATCGTTCTGTCGTCTAGGAAAGGGGCAAAATCCGCCTCAATTCTCGTTTCCAGTCTCCCCACAAAAAACCCGAAGTCTACTTGCACCCCGTTCCACTTTGGCAAGACTGCATCCCTTCTCATTGACCTTGTCGGCTCCGTCGACCTAGGCACGGTTTCCTGTGCTCTCCTTTCGTCGAGTAGTGATAACAGCCCTCTATATCTGCGAGGACAGTTCTGCCAGCCGATTGCTGTTGTCCGCTTCGTTTCCCATCCTGAAACTTGATGAGCCGAGGTTTGTTCGATCCATCTCAAATATTCCCAGCGATGAATCCAATCGAGTTGAGAAACTATAAAAAGATGAAGTTGACGTTCGTGGCTCTGACTCTTCGTCTGGGACTCTGAATGTCATACACTTATGGCGGGTGCGTGGGAGAAGTGGGGTTAGACAATGAAGGAAAAATTATATGTAAAAGGTTTAAGGAATTCAGAAGTACTTGAAGTCGATAACGCAATGGAAATGAATAATTTTTCCTTGGGGAAAGCTAAACTACCGTATCGTATCCTGTCCTTTATGTCTTCCGCGTACGCTAGTATTAATTCCCCCCTTTAGCCATATAAGAATTAATCCTTTCTTCCGGCTCTCTTCCTTGGCCCCTGAGAATAGTCCTTTCTCCCGGCTATATTCCTTGGCCCCCGAGAATCATCCTTTCTCCCTGGCTATATTCCTTGGCCCCTGAGAATCATCCTTTCTCCCTGGCTCTCTTCCTTGTATCGTACTCCCTTTAATACCCCCTTAGAGTCCCCTTTCGTCTATCCAGGAGCGTTGCTCTGCCCCTACCCTACCTTGTAGACGGAGTGGTCCTAGTGACCAGTCCCAATCCGGGCAAAGCCCGTCACATCTAGTCATAACATTACCCCCACCGGGACGCTAATTGCAGCTCGCTCCGGACACGGAGATTTCGCACAGTATCATCGGCGTTTCACACACGAAGATGCCTTAATGACTTGCTCCTGTGGCGAAGAAAAAAGTCCGGACCACTTCTTTCACTGCAGAATAGGAAGAAGCTGGGCTCGCCTCAGTGGTGGGCCCTGACATCCCAGCCCTGGTATTAAATGGGTTCTTGGCACGCCCAAAGGCGCACTCGCCTTCGGAAAATGGGTTGAGCTGACGAAGCTCTACGACAAAATTCAACAAGTGAATTAGATATTTCCCTTGAGATTTATGATATTGCGTGAAATTAATGTTAGATGGAGGGATTTATTACTGCTAATAATTTCTTTTCTATTCTGACCTTTCTTTTTTGGAAGTTCCCATCACTATTTCGCAGTCTGTGGTGTAATTTCAAACTACTTATACATAAGAAGTAAAGTCCTGGGTAGAGGGAAATTTGCTACATTTAAATTGGAAAGCAGAGTGGCGGACAGCTGTTTTTTTTTTTATTATTATATTAAAATCCTAAGCTAAAGCTCTAGGTCCACTATCGGTACAAGACTGGTGGAGCCGGCGGGGATCACTGCTTACAGGCCCAACTCATTCCATTCGCGAGACCCGCTACAGAAAAAGTAGAAGGTAAATTATAACTCAGAAGACACCACCTACTCCGACTCCGAAATCGAGACTCCATCCTTCAACTCTAAATTCAAGTACATAAGAAATTTCCTCAGAGAAACGACACTTTTCGCCTCGTTCCCTTTCGTGTCATGCGTTGTGGCAATGACTAGTTTATCTGATCCCTGCTGAGAGCAGTGGATGAGTTGGCGGGTTGGCTATCAAAACAGCCGGTTTCCTCCGCAAATATTTTGAAGCTATCGTGGCACTTGGGCCCCAGAAGCTTTTTGACAAAGTCAACGTGTGACATTGACTTTCTGAGCCTTCGCGTTTGTTGTGCGTGGCGGCTACAGTGGATGAAGTGGGTTGGAGTAGTTTCCTTCCCGCAAGAGCACTCCATGGGTGCGTATGGGTTGTTGAAACGGCGATGGTATGCCGCGAAATTGCCGTGACCCGTTCGTGCTGCAATTAGTGCCCGGAGGAGGTGCCTAGAGAGAGACAGTTCCGGTGGTTTACGTCTCCGCACCTGCAAGTTGAGTTGGCGGTATTTAGGCGGTCAGGCCTCTTCCCACCAACTGTCCAGCAATCTCTGCCGTCTGCGATTCATGAGGCCTCGAAGATGTGCCAGAGTACTGGATCCTGGTTGCGTATCCTGGCTGGGCAGTTATCGAAGTGCTGCACGGGCCATGGAATCTGCCTCTTCATTTCCTTGGATTCCTGCATGCCCTGGAACCCACTTCACTGATATTTCTGCTCTGTTGGATGACGCGCGGAATTTGCGTACATCTTCGAGGCTAGTTGAGGACGAGCCTGTCATTAGTGCGCTTACAGCCTGCTGACTGTCAAGAAACACGTGTATTCTCCTAAAGCCTCCACCTTTCCTGAACTTCTCGTTCTCCAGGAACTCCAGTGCAGCCTCCAGAGCATTCCTTGCTCCCATTATTTCTACATCCAGCACCTCTCCCCCGTGCTTGACGCCACTTCCTTTGCCAATAAGTTTCCCATCCTTCCTCAGAACGAAACCCCAGGCAGAGCGTCCATGTCCTTCCGATGAACCATCCGAGTATGCGCAAATGTCCGTTCCTGGCACGTCGCTAATCCATCGGACGCAATCTTCGCGTTCTGTCGGCTTTGAGACTGATTTCCTAGGGTAAACCACAGGCATCAGACTTTCGGGGGCTTCTGCTTCCGGAAGCTCTCGGTAGGCACGCTGTAACCGTGACATCTGGATCTCTGGTCTGGCTGAGGTCTTGGCGGTCTTTTTGTATTTCCGAGTGCCGACATTCGGGCACACGGAAGCGCGGGTCCTCAAAGGGTGTCGGTCGTCAAGGGCCTTAAGCCTTGCTGAAAGCCGGAGACGGTTTCCCTCAAGTATGACCTTCGCCGGCGGGATTCCTCCTTCTCTGTGAAGGACTACATTTGGTGTTGTCCTCATCACTGGAAGTGCAGCCCGTAATCCCATCAGATTAGCTCGGTCAATCATGCTGCAGAGGTTGGAGGTAGATGACGTGACCATTCCTCGTATCGTTGGGCGTTTGGACCCTAGCCACCAGACATCAGATCCAAAAGTTGCTAGCGAGACAACGCACATGTCTACTGCCTTAGTCAATGGCCCAGGAGCTGCTCTCGAAAGGTAGAGTTGAAGGCGGCGCATATGCTGGGCAACTTTTACCGCTTTACCGCACCATGTAGTTACATGGTGTTTAAAATTGAGTCGTGGATCCAGATTCACGCCTAGCCAGCGAATGTTTTCTGCAGGCTCGATAAGGGTTCCGTTGACGTGGACACCAACTGCTTCCTCTCGACGTCGTCCCGGAAATTGAATGACTTCGGATTTTTCCGTGTCAAAGTCGACGGCATTATTCCGCGCCCATTCGAGAAGATGATCTGTCTCTCCTTGTACAGCAGCGGCAGATTCAGCAATTGTGCGTCCAAACCCTAGAATACCGATGTCGTCGGCGTAGCTAAACCTCAATCCCGGGGTACCACTTTTCATTGGCTCTGCATATACAGAAGGAAAAGTAAATGGCGAAATTGGTGATCCCTGTGGGACTCCACAGACCAGCTCTTCTGGTGGTGACTCCGCAGAGAACCGAACTTGTACCTTCCGATGTGTGAGGAATGAAGTCGTCCACCGGAGTATTGGAGTCTGGCCATCCCTGGGCTTGCATGCGCCTGACCAAGCGATTGTGGAGCACTGCATCGAACGCTCCTTGGACGTCTAAAGTGACGAATGTCGAGGCCCATCCCTGAGAGCGTGCTTCTTCGACGTCATGGACTACGCAGGAAACCAGGTCCGTTGCTGATCGCTTTGGGAGCGCACCGAATTGTTGATGGCCAACCACATCACAGGTGATTGCTAGGTGCGCCATTCGCTTGGCAAGAAGCCTTTCCAACCCTTTACCTATACATGAGAGGAGGGCTATAGGTCTCCAGCCTTTGATCGTGGTTGGGTCCCTATTAGGCTTTTCTAGTAGTACCACTTCCGCTAGCTTGAAGCAAGATGGATGAGTGCCCAGTCGTATACAGGCTCTAAAGAGCTGCAAAATACACGGTCCGATCGTCTTCCAGCAAGCTTCGAGGAGCTCGACCGTAACTCCGTCTGCCCCAGGTGCTGTCTTCCCACAGCCGATTGTGCAAGTGCGCACTTCTTCATCTGAGATTTCACCTTCCCAAGGTATTCGATTATCGCTTGGAGTGTTGCATGGCGGAAGGTCGTCCGATTGTTGGTGGCGTGCAAGAAGGGCGTCTCGGAGAATGGTAGCTCGCTCTAACGGGTCGGTGATGTAGGATCCGTTGTAGTTGAGCGGTGGAGGAGGTCTAACCTGTCTGTGGTTGGCCGAACGCATCAGCTTGAAGATATCGGACGGTGATGTCATTGCTTCCACTTGGCTTGTCTGGTATTTTTTCTTGGCGGCTGTAATGGTCGCACGGAGCTTCTTCGCGCAAGTGGCCCGCTGTGTCGGTGTCGTTGCGGCTCGGTATTCTGCGTATGCGGATTTGCACATAGGAGTCCACCACGGCGCAGATTTGCCGCTTTCTTTTCTGGCTCGGGTTCCTGTCGCTTTGATGGCCTCCGAGAGATGGAAGCAGATCTCTTGGGCATACTCATCCACTTTCTCTTTTGTACTCAAGTCTAACGGCGGATGTACCCATTTTGCAACGGCACGCGCAAAATTGGGCAGATTTTTCTTGGGCACTCTGATCTTTGGTGGAGCCGGGTTCCCGATGAAGGTTGCAGAAGGTATGATTCCACGGATCGGAAGATGGTCGCTGGTCATACATTCCTCCCTATCGACCCAAGCACGGGCTCCAGATATGTTGGTCCAAGCGAGATCAAGAGTGTTGCCAGCTTTATGAGTCGGCTCTCCAATTATCAGACAAGAGAGGTTGTGGTCTTCCGCCCACCTCTCTATCTCATCACCCTGTCCATAAGGCCGAGTTGCTCCAGGTTGCCATGCAGCATGCACTGAGTTGAAGTCCCCGGCTGCAATGGACCTCGCAGACGGTTTCCAGTCGACGAGCGTGCGGACTGCAGTCGGGTTGTTAGGGGCCTTATACACGTTGAGAATGTGATTCCATTGACCAGTACCCAGCAGTAGTCCCCAGTCAGCCTGTTGCAAGGGAAAATCTGCTCTGCCGATATCACCTTTTCGTTTTTCCGAGTGTAGGTCACCGCCCTCGGTCTGACATCCACACCTCCGTACGGTGTATGACAGAGGTAACCCGGATGTGACTTGGTTTCGTTCGTTTGCTTGGTCCAACAAGGTTCTTGAATCAGCACAACATCCACGCCTAGCTCGTAAGCCCTAGAGAGCGCAATGTTGTGGGTTGCGCCTCCCCTGCCTACGTTTATTGACATAAAACTTAGTGTAGGAGGGGGCGGGAAGGGGCCCGTAGGGCGCCCTTCACAAAGCTTCTTCAGGGTTCAAGGCCCCAAAGCCCGAACCCTCAGCCATTGCTGTGTCTGTCGAAAGGTTATCCTTAACAGCAGCAGGAGAAGTTGGTCTTGTCAATCTGACGGCAGCTGTAGCAGCCTCAGCGACCTTGGTGGCAGCTTTTGCTCGAGCGACGGCCTGGTACTCGCGTTGGCCAGCTTGGCGGATCGTCACAAGTTGCTCCCTGGTAGCTGGGCCAGACCTGTTGGGACAAGCAAGACAGTCTCGACTGCCAGATTGATGGGGGCCTCCGCAGTTTCGACATTTAGAGGCTGCTTTACACTCGAATGCCGAGTGCATGGTGGATCCGCAGTTCCAGCAGGCTGGCGCGCGAGAACACCCGCGGGTGGCGTGGAAACCGAGACATCGCCTACATTGCTGTATGGGAGGGCGGTTTCGTTGGATGGTTGCTATTCCTGAGTCGTCGAAGAGTCGGAATCCAGGCTTTGGGCTAGCGTTCCTGGGAAACAAGGCCGCCCAGGATCTGTAGGGAGCGCCGAGCTTAGTTTTTCCGTGTATCCTCACTCGGTCTGGAGTGCAGCTGGTTACTCTAAGGATTTCGGCGGCCACCATTTCGGCAGTGACTTCGACTCGTCCTTCTAAGCCGAACACGGCGACTGGAACCGTTGCGATCCGGAGGGAAACTAGATCACTTGGTGGTTCTAGTTTTGCCTCCACTTGTGTGAAGGTGCTGGAGGCCTCCAGCAGTCGAGTTTTTGCATCCGGGTTTTTGGCACGGATGGCAAAGCCAGTGGGGCGTTGCACCTGGTCGACATCAGCAGGGGTGCAATTGTGTTTTTTAGCGACGGCTTCGCGAACGCCAGCTGGAGAGAGCTGTCTCCACTCGTGGTTTGCATCAAGATGCAGAAAGATTCGGTCATCTTTCGATGCTGTTGTTGATGCTACCGACTTCTTCTCTGGTTTCCTGGCAGATGGGGCAGCCGAAACCGAGGTGATGTTTGCAGGGGCTTGTGAGCCTGACTTTTGGTGTCCTGCTCTAGTGACAGTAGCCCAGCTGCTTCTGAGCGGAGAGGTGCTGTAGCCTTTGTTATATTCCAGGAACAGCTACTGGGATGGCGGTTGCGGGGGAGTTGCGACAATTGGTCGTTGGGGCAGGACTGGCGGAGTGGTGCTCGGCCCGGCCGCCACAAATTGCGCGATGGCTGCCTTTAGGTAGACTTTGATGGAGTCTACAAAAATTTTATTTTCACTGGTAGAGAGCGGTGAAAGGGCTGTCTCGACACTGCTAATCGCTGTCGAGCATATATGGAACTGCGCAGCTTTTTGCCTTGCCCTGCGCTCCTCCGCTTCAATCGCTGCCAGCAATTCTGGGGGAATATTATTTCTCTGCTGCTGCTTCTTGTGCTGTAGGCGGTTGATCCAGCGAAGAGTTTTCGGCTCCTGCTGCCTTGGTTGTGGGTATGTCGGCCTCTTTCGTGGCCTCACTTCTACCGGTCGCGGTGGTGCTGGNCGTACGCTAGTATTAATTCCCCCTTTAGCCATATAAGAATTAATCCTTTCTTCCGGCTCTCTTCCTTGGCCCTGAGAATAGTCCTTTCTCCCGGCTATATTCCTTGGCCCCCGAGAATCATCCTTTCTCCCTGGCTATATTCCTTGGCCCCTGAGAATCATCCTCCTTCTCCCTGGCTCTCTTCCTTGTATCGTACTCCCTTTAATACCCCCTTAGAGTCCCCTTTCGTCTATCCAGGAGCGTTGCTCTGCCCCTACCCTACCTTGTAGACGGAGTGGTCCTAGTGACCAGTCCCAATCCGGGCAAAGCCCGTCACATCTAGTCATAACATTACCCCCACCGGGACGCTAATTGCAGCTCGCTCCGGACACGGAGATTTCGCACAGTATCATCGGCGTTTCACACACGAAGATGCCTTAATGACTTGCTCCTGTGGCGAAGAAAAAAGTCCGGACCACTTCTTTCACTGCAGAATAGGAAGAAGCTGGGCTCGCCTCAGTGGTGGGCCCTGACATCCCAGCCCTGGTATTAAATGGGTTCTTGGCACGCCCAAAGGCGCACTCGCCTTCGGAAAATGGGTTGAGCTGACGAAGCTCTACGACAAAATTCAACAAGTGAATTAGATATTTCCCTTGAGATTTATGATATTGCGTGAAATTAATGTTAGATGGAGGGATTTATTACTGCTAATAATTTCTTTTCTATTCTGACCTTTCTTTTTTGGAAGTTCCCATCACTATTTCGCAGTGTGGTGTAATTTCAAACTACTTATAATAAGAAGTAAAGTCCGGGTAGAGGGAAATTTGCTACATTTAAATTGGAAAGCAGAGTGGCGGACAGCTGTTTTTTTTTTTTTATTATATTAAAGTCCTAAGCTAAAGCTCTAGGTCCACTATCGGTACAAGACTGGTGGAGCCGGCGGGGATCACTGCTTACAGGCCCAACTCATTCCAACCGCGAGACCCGCTACAGAAAAAGTAGAAGGTAAATTATAACTCAGAAGACACCACCTACTCCGACTCCGAAATCGAGACTCCATCCTTCAACTCTAAATTCAAGTACATAAGAAATTTCCTCAGAGAAACGACACTTCTCGCCTCGTTCCCTTTCGTGTCATGCGTTGTGGCAATGACTAGTTTATCTGATCCCGCTGAGAGCAGTGGATGAGTGGCGGGTTGGCTATCAAAACAGCCGGTTTCCTCCGCAAATATTTTGAAGCTATCGTGGCACTTGGGCCCGAGAAGCTTTTTGACAAAGTCAACGTGTGACATTGACTTTCTGAGCCTTCGCGTTTGTTGTGCGTGGCGGCTACAGTGGATGAAGTGGGTTGGAGTAGTTTCCTTCCCGCAAGAGCACTCCATGGGTGCGTATGGGTTGTTGAAACGGCGATGGTATGCCGCGAAATTGCCGTGACCCGTTCGTGCTGCAATTAGTGCCCGGAGGAGGTGCCTAGAGAGAGACAGTTCCGGTGGTTTACGTCTCCGCACCTGTAAGTTGAGTTGGCGGTATTTAGGCGGACAGGCCTCTTCCCACCAATTGTCCAGCAATCTCTGCCGTCTGCGATTCATGAGGCCTCGAAGATGTGCCAGAGTACTGGATCCTGGTTGCGTATCCTGGCTGGGCAGTTCTCGAAGTGCTGCACGGGCCATGGAATCTGCCTCTTCATTTCCTTGGATTCCTGCATGCCCTGGAACCCACTTCACTGATATTTCTGCTCTGTTGGATGACGCACGGAATTTGCGTACATCTTCAAGGCTAGTTGAGGACGAGCCTGTCGTTAGTGCGCTTACAGCCTGCTGACTGTCAAGAAACACGTGTATTCTCCTAAAACCTCCACCTTTCCTGAACTTCTCGTTCTCCAGGAACTCCAGTGCAGCCTCCAGAGCATTCCTTGCTCCCATTATTTCTGCATCCAGCACCTCTCCCCGTGCTTGACGCCACTTCCTTTGCCAATAAGTTTCCCATCCTTCCTCAGAACGAAACCCCAGGCAGAGCGTCCATGTCCTTCCGATGAACCATCCGAGTATGCGCAAATGTCCGTTCCTGGCACGTCGCTAATCCATCGGACGCAATCTTCGCGTTCTGTCGGCTTTGAGACTGATTTCCTAGGGTAAACCACAGGCATCAGACTTTCGGGGGCTTCTGCTTCCGGAAGCTCTCGGTAGGCACGCTGTAACCGTGACATCTGGATCTCTGGTCTGGCTGAGGTCTTGGCGGTCTTTTTGTATTTCGAGTGCCGACATTCGGGCACACGGAAGCGCGGGTCCTCAAAGGGTGTCGGTCGTCAAGGGTCTTAAGCCTTGCTGAAAGCCGGAGACGGTTTCCCTCAAGTATGACCTTCGCCGGCGGATTCCTCCTTCTCTGTGAAGGACTACATTTGGTGTTGTCCTCATCACTGGAAGTGCAGCCCGTAATCCCATCAGATTAGCTCGGTCAATCATGCTGCAGAGGTTGGAGGTAGATGACGTGACCATTCCTCGTATCGTTGGGCGTTTGGACCCTGGCCACCAGACATCAGATCCAAAAGTTGCTAGCGAGACAACGCACATGTCTACTGCCTTAGTCAATGGCCCAGGAGCTGCTCCTCGAAAGGTAGAGTTGAAGCGGCGCATATGCTGGGCAACTTTTACCGCTTTACCGCACCATGTAGTTACATGGTGTTTAAAATTGAGTCGTGGATCCAGATTCACGCCTAGCCAGCGAATGTTTTCTGCAGGCTCGATAAGGGTTCCGTTGACGTGGACACCAACTGCTTCCTCTCGACGTCGTCCCGGAAATTGAATGACTTCGGATTTTTCCGTGTCAAAGTCGACGGCATTATTCCGCGCCCATTCGAGAAGATGATCTGTCTCTCCTTGTACAGCAGCGGCAGATTCAGCAATTGTGCGTCCAAACCCTAGAATACCGATGTCGTCGGCGTAGCTAAACCTCAATCCGGGGTACCACTTTTCATTGGCTCTGCCATATACAGAAGGAAAAGTAATGGCGAAATTGGTGATCCCTGTGGGACTCCACAGACCAGCTCTCTCTGGGTGGTGACTCCGCCAGAGAACCGCACTTGTACCTTCCGATGTGTGAGGAATGAAGTCGTCCACCGGAGTATTGAGTCTGGCCATCCCTGGGCTTGCATGCGCCTGACCAAGCGATTGTGGAGCACTGCATCGAACGCTCCTTGGACGTCTAAAGTGACGAATGTCGAGGCCCATCCCTGAGAGCGTGCTTCTTCGACGTCATGGACTACGCAGGAAACCAGGTCCGTTGCTGATCGCTTTGGGAGCGCACCGAATTGTTGATGGCCAACCACATCACAGGTGATTGCTAGGTGCGCCATTCGCTTGGCAAGAAGCCTTTCCAACCCTTTACCTATACATGAGAGGAGGGCTATAGGTCTCCAGCCTTTGATCGTGGTTGGGTCCCTATTAGGCTTTTCAGTAGTACCACTTCCGCTAGCTTGAAGCAAGATGGATGAGTGCCCAGTCGTATACAGGCTCTAAAGAGCTGCAAAATACACGGTCCGATCGTCTTCCAGCAAGCTTCGAGGAGCTCGACCGTAACTCCGTCTGCCCCAGGTGCTGTCTTCCCACAGCCGATTGTGCAAGTGCGCACTTCTTCATCTGAGATTTCACCTTCCCAAGGTATTCGATTATCGCTTGGAGTGTTGCATGGCGGAAGGTCGTCCGATTGTTGGTGGCGTGCAAGAAGGGCGTCTCGGAGAATGGTAGCTCGCTCTAACGGGTCGGTGATGTAGGATCCGTTGTAGTTGAGCGGTGGAGGAGGTCTAACCTGTCTGTGGTTGGCCGAACGCATCAGCTTGAAGATATCGGACGGTGATGTCATTGCTTCCACTTGGCTTGTCTGGTATTTTTTCTTGGCGGCTGTAATGGTCGCACGGAGCTTCTTCGCGCAAGTGGCCCGCTGTGTCGGTGTCGTTGCGGCTCGGTATTCTGCGTATGCGGATTTGCACATAGGAGTCCACCACGGCGCAGATTTGCCGCTTTCTTTTCTGGCTCGGGTTCCTGTCGCTTTGATGGCCTCCGAGAGATGGAAGCAGATCTCTTGGGCATACTCATCCACTTTCTCTTTTGTACTCAAGTCTAACGGCGGATGTACCCATTTTGCAACGGCACGCGCAAAATTGGGCAGATTTTTCTTGGGCACTCTGATCTTTGGTGGAGCCGGGTTCCCGATGAAGGTTGCAGAAGGTATGATTCCACGGATCGGAAGATGGTCGCTGGTCATACATTCCTCCCTATCGACCCAAGCACGGGCTCCAGATATGTTGGTCCAAGCGAGATCAAGAGTGTTGCCAGCTTTATGAGTCGGCTCTCCAATTATCAGACAAGAGAGGTTGTGGTCTTCCGCCCACCTCTCTATCTCATCACCCTGTCCATAAGGCCGAGTTGCTCCAGGTTGCCATGCAGCATGCACTGAGTTGAAGTCCCCGGCTGCAATGGACCTCGCAGACGGTTTCCAGTCGACGAGCGTGCGGACTGCAGTCGGGTTGTTAGGGGCCTTATACACGTTGAGAATTGTGATTCCATTGACCAGTACCCAGCAGTAGTCCCCAGTCAGCCTGTTGCAAGGGAAAATCTGCTCTGCCGATATCACCTTTTCGTTTTTCCGAGTGTAGGTCACCGCCCTCGGTCTGACATCCACACCTCCGTACGGTGTATGACAGAGGTAACCCGGATGTGACTTGGTTTCGTTCGTTTGCTTGGTCCAACAAGGTTCTTGAATCAGCACAACATCCACGCCTAGCTCGTAAGCCCTAGAGAGCGCAATGTTGTGGGTTGCGCCTCCCCTGCCTACGTTTATTGACATAAAACTTAGTGTAGGAGGGGGGCGGGAAGGGGCCCGTAGGGCGCCCTTCACAAAGCTTCTTCAGGGTTCAAGGCCCCAAAGCCCGAACCCTCAGCCATTGCTGTGTCTGTCGAAAGGTTATCCTTAACAGCAGCAGGAGAAGTTGGTCTTGTCAATCTGACGGCAGCTGTAGCAGCCTCAGCGACCTTGGTGGCAGCTTTTGCTCGAGCGACGGCCTGGTACTCGCGTTGGCCAGCTTGGCGGATCGTCACAAGTTGCTCCCTGGTAGCTGGGCCAGACCTGTTGGGACAGCAAGACAGTCTCGACTGCCAGATTGATGGGGGCCTCCGCAGTTTCGACATTTAGAGGCTGCTTTACACTCGAATGCCGAGTGCATGGTGGATCCGCAGTTCCAGCAGGCTGGCGCGCGAGAACACCCGGGTGGCGTGGAAACCGAGACATCGCCTACATTGCTGTATGGGAGGGCGGTTTCGTTGGATGGTTGCTATTCCTGAGTCGTCGAAGAGTCGGAATCCAGGCTTTGGGCTAGCGTTCCTGGGAAACAAGGCCGCCCAGGATCTGTAGGGAGCGCCGAGCTTAGTTTTTCCGTGTATCCTCACTCGGTCTGGAGTGCAGCTGGTAACTCTAAGGATTTCGGCGGCCACCATTTCGGCAGTGACTTCGACTCGTCCTTCTAAGCCGAACACGGCGACTGGAACCGTTGCGATCCGGAGGGAAACTAGATCACTTGGTGGTTCTAGTTTTGCCTCCACTTGTGCGAAGGTGCTGGAGGCCTCCAGCAGTCGAGTTTTTGCATCCGGGTTTTTGGCACGGATGGCAAAGCCAGTGGGGACGCGTTGCACCTGGTCGACATCAGCAGGGGTACATTGTGTTTTTTTAGCGACGGCTTCGCGAACGCCAGCTGGAGAGAGCTGTCTCCACTCGTGGTTTGCATCAAGATGCAGAAAGATTCGGTCATCTTTCGATGCTGTTGTTGATGCTACCGACTTCTTCTCTGGTTTCCTGGCAGATGGGGCAGCCGAAACCGAGGTGATGTTTGCAGGGGCTTGTGAGCCTGACTTTTGGTGTCCTGCTCTAGTGACAGTAGCCCAGCTGCTTCTGAGCGGGAGAGGTGCTGTAGCCTTTGTTATATTCCAAGGAACAGCTACTGGGATGGCGGTTGCGGGGGGAGTTGCGACAATTGGTCGTTGGGGCAGGACTGGCGGAGTGGTGCTCGGCCCGGCCGCCACAAATTGCGCGATGGCTGCCTTTAGGTAGACTTTGATGGAGTCTACAAAAATTTTATTTTCACTGGTAGAGAGCGGTGAAAGGGCTGTCTCGACACTGCTAATCGCTGTCGAGCATATATGGAACTGCGCAGCTTTTTGCCTTGCCCTGCGCTCCTCCGCTTCAATCGCTGCCAGCAATTCTGGGGGAATATTATTTCTCTGCCTGCTGCTTCTTGTGCTGTAGGCGGTTGATCCAGCGAAGAGTTTTCGGCTCCTGCTGCCTTGGTTGTGGGTATGTCGGCCTCTTTCGTGGGCCTCACTTCTACCGGTCGCGGTGGTGCTGGAACCATAGCGCGCTTCTCGGGTGCGACGACGGTTTTCATGTTGGATTCTGCAGGCTTTAAGACTATACCCGCGTCCACTTGGCTGGAGGAAGCCCATCTTGAATCTGCGAGGGTTTTTAACTTCTCGACTTCCGCATCCACCATGTCCACTTCGGGGACATCGTTATCCTTAGCTAGGAGAGCAGCCGCGATGGCGTTCATATTCTGAATGTTGGACTCGAGTCCTCGTCTTGTTAGCATGTTCCTCGCGTGGTTTTGGATAACGGGAGTCCATTGGTACGGTTTGTTGACGCGATCTTTGGCAGTGCCACTGATCGCGTTTTTGTGCGTTTTACGCGTCGGAGGCATTTGAAAAGGCCACCGATGGCAAACAATTATAATTCGATATGTGGATCAATAGGTGAGACGGGTGGAAGGGTGGAAATGGGCAAATTGAGGGTTCTCGAATTGTTTGTTTGTTCACTAACGTGCTAGGTGAAGTAACTACCGTCGCACTCCTACTGGAGCTTGAGCACAAGTGGGGTCGGGCCGGATCAGGTTAACTACCGTGCAGTACAAATGCCTCGTCCCACCTAAATGACCGGAACCATGCCAAAATGCATCTATGTGTTGAACCATGACGAATTCAGCAGCCCAGAATTGAAAACAAAACAAAAACTTTCACGCAAAATCCCGCATTACAAAAGAAAACCTTAAACAATCTCCCTTCCATCGTTCCGCCTCAGCCACCACGCGCCTGAGCCTCGAATCCAATCTCTCTGTCCATGCCGATCCACCTAGGCCATTGATCTATCACCTCCGAGTTACAGGTATCCCTGCCATCCCCCGACTTGCCTCCGCGTAAATCCCACTCTCCTGGACGTAGTCCCTGAACAGCTGCCATCCCCTTGATCCGAGCATTAATTCCAGAGCCGGCGCCCTACGCTTTCCGCTTTTCAGCCGCCAAGTTGCCAGTGCTTTCCGACATTGGACAAGGTGACCAATTGATTTTTCCCTCCCACACTCGCAGTTAAGTGTTGTCATGTAGAGACATGATTCATTCATGAGTTAATATTATTCAGACAATCATGACTATATCACAACGTCATGTATAGACACGATTCATCGTTTGTACCTGTTGTATCAACCATGACTATGTCTTAGTGATAGGAGAAACATCATTGACTAGTTACTAGAAACCTAGTCAAGATCCTAAACATACAACTGAGACTAGGAGAATTTTACTGAGTAAGTAATTATTCTGATGAATCTAGATCTGGAGGAAGATAATCTGGTTGCTTGGCTCGAGGTATATGAACCTGAGAATATCATGTATTATAAACTATATAGAAATCTATCTCAATCACAATCATCATCTTTATTCATGTCACCATCAATAGCTGCAAAGGACAGTTTAACCATTTCCTTATAGTTATGAGCCCGGATTGACGCCATAAAATTTTCAAATAATTTCCATTAAAAGCTTGTGAATAAGAATCCCCAATTTAGATCCTTTCAACCCATCACGAACTGCATCAAGAAATTAATTTTTAAAAAATTTATATATATCGTTAAGTAATCCAAAATGGCATTC
Source organism: Blumeria hordei DH14 (assembly GCA_900239735.1). Classification (NCBI taxonomy): domain Eukaryota; kingdom Fungi; phylum Ascomycota; class Leotiomycetes; order Helotiales; family Erysiphaceae; genus Blumeria; species Blumeria hordei. Next base: position 189,732 of record OENG01000028.1, on the reverse strand, counting down.
TTCAAAGCAGGTTTCCTAACAAAAGAAACCTACATGGAATGGTTTGACTTAATTCAAGGCCATGCCACAGATAGTGGTATATGGGAATTTGTCGACCCGTCCGGAACGGTAACTCACAAAGAACCTAAGAAGCCATTATTTACGGACTACAAATTAACTGCTACAAAATATGGTGACTTAGATGATGACGAAAAGTCCATGTATAAAGAGGACAACGCTCAATATAGAATCGATATCCAGTCACATAAACACGACAGTCGGACTATAGGCGAGCTGAGATCGAAAATTGTGGAGTCACTACACCCAAATCATCGAAAATTAATTTTCGGTTTCATGACATGTCGAGATGTTTTAATACAAATCATGAATCGACTCGAGCCGACTATTGATATCCAGCAGATGAAAATTGTGGAGGATTATACACGAGCACGGACTGTTCCATCAAGCAGAAATATTGAGCAATGGCTGATGGAGTGGGAAAGGTTAGATATAATGATCAAACGACTTCAGATTGCAGATTTCAGTGACTACAAGATGATTCAAGATTTCCTCTCAGCATCGAATACTCTTCTACCTATGTGGGTGACGAGTAAGAGAATGGAAATCTTGAAAGCACCAAATAAAATGTCAATAAAATTCCTCGAAATATTGCTCGAATTTCGACAATTCTGGTCATTAACAGAATTCGAATCGGCATATAACCCAACGGCATTTCCTGTAATTTTGCAGAATATGTATCAAAATTCTTCTCAAGAGAAGGTTTATGATAAAACCTGTAATGTTCGACCTACTATAAATTCTGGCGAACAAAAGTCTTGCTTATGCGGAAAAAGCCATGATGGGAAGGAGTGTTACTATCTCGCTGAAAATAAGGCACCAAATGGATTCAAAAAGGACCAAAATATTGTTAAAAAGTTCAAAGATGCTTGCGAACGTCATAAATTTAGAACGTTTGTCAAAAAGTCTAACTGGACCGCCGAATGGCTTAAAAATTTTGTGGAGGAAAAATGGCCAACACATAAACAATTTTCGGAATCCAACCATAGGTCGTCAAAGCAAGTGAATAGTGGAACGTTTGTTACCTCCATTGACACCACGAGCCTAACCACTAGATTGAATCATCCATTAAAAAATGAAATCTTGCTCGACAATGGTGCTGATGGACATGTCTGCAACAATCTAGCACTTGCAACATCTGAGTTGAAACTAACAAAAACTCCAACTTTTGTTCAGGCAGGGGCAGGAACATGTCCAATCATCGGATATGGTAACATGGTTTTTGATGCAAATTTAGGTAACGGCGAAACCTATAAAATGACTCTAACTAACGTTGCATTCGCACCTGAATTTTTAACGTCAGTAGTGTCATGGAAGGTTCTAAAGCAAAAAGGAATCAAATGGGATTCACATACTAACATCATGACATTTAATGGGCAGCGGATTTGCCAGCTCTTAGATCGCCATAACCATGATGTCTTCACGAACATACCCGTACCAGAAACAAATGATCATGAGATAACTGCCATGGTCAACTCCCATCATCCTCGAAAATCTGTTGGATCGGAAAAATTATGGCATCAAAGACTTGGTCACCCAGGGCCAGAGTCAGTGCAGCATATAAGGTCAAATTCAGTTAAAATCGACCAAAAAGGTCCAAAAACTTTTGAATGTAAAGACTGTGCACTCAACAAAGCCACGAAAGTCATATCTCGAAGACCAACAGAGCGTGCTCCTATTCCTTTCGAACGAGTCCATTTTGATTTAGTGATGTATTCGCCAGTTGGATTTGACGGCTCAAAGTACATGCTTCATTTCTGCGATGTTATGTCAAGAATGAATTTCGTTTATCTCTTAACTAACAGATCGGGGCCAAATCTGCTTCGACACTTCAAAAACTTCGTCGCATATGTAAAGCGGCAGTTTAAGCAAGACATTAGAATTTTTCGATGTCATCAAGAGAGCAGTCTTGGTCGTGCATTTGAAGAATGGGTTAATGAGTTAGGAATAGTGATCGAATGGTCAGCAGTTGGGACAAGTGAACAGAACGGTCAGTCTGAACGTTCTGGGGGGGTGATTCAGACAAAAGCTCGTTGTCTTGGGAACAGTGCGAAACTTCCCACGGAATATTGGCCAGAACTTGTCATGACAGTAGCATATCTCATTAATAAAATCACTACGCCAATAATCAGCGATAGAATGGTTAAAATTAGGGACCAAGCAACCCCAGATGAAATTAAGTGTTACCAGCAAAAAGTCGGTCCACTTATTTACGCATCAGGAGTCACAAGACAGGACATTGCGCGGGCGGTAAGTCATCTGGCAGAATTCATGAGTAATCCTAGTACAACACATCATGAAGCAGTTGACCACTGTCTTCTCTACCTCTATCAAACCAGGGATTTAATAATCATACATACCGGATTGTCAAAATTACCAGAGATAATAAGTTGCTCTGCTGACGCAGCATTTGCCAATACGGAAGAAAGACGTAGAATACAAGGCTTTGTTTTTAAACTATGCGGTGGACCTATTCACTGGAATTCTAGTAAGCAATCCACAGTAACGACGTCATCAACAGAGGCAGAACTTTTATCACTTTCAAATGCGACAAAAGAATTAATCTGGATGCAAAGACTATTTTCTGGTATTAATTTTAACCCTGACCAACAAGTTGAAATATACAACGATAACCTACAAACTATACGCTTATTGAACAAAGAAGAACCAATTATAAAAACCAGACTCAAACATGTCGACATTTATCAGCATTGGTTAAGAGAGAAAGTTCAGAGAAAAGAAGTTAAGGTATCGTGGGTTAATACTAACAACATGGTTGCGGATGGCATGACCAAAGCTTTAAGCAGGCAGAAACACACCAAGTTTGTTAACCTCCTGAACCTAGTGTCGAATCCCGAGATACAAGACTCAATCAAAGATTAAGTCCTGGGGGGTTGTGTCATGTAGAGACATGATTCATTCATGAGTTGATATTATTCAGACGATCATGACTATATCACAACGTCATGTATAGACACGATTCATCGCTTGTACCTGTTGTATCAACCATGACTATGTCTTAGTGATAGGAGAAACATCATTGACTAGTTACTAGAAACCTAGTCAAGATCCTAAACATACAACTGAGACTAGGAGAATTTTACTGAGTAAGTAATTATTCTGATGAATCTAGATCTAGAGGAAGATAATCTGGTTGCTTGGCTCGAGGTATATGAACCTGAGAATATCATGTATTATAAACTATATAGAAATCTATCTCAATCACAAATCATCATCTTTATTCATGTCACCATCAATAGCTACAAAGGACAGTTTAACCATTTCCTTATAAGTGTAGCGTCAGTGTGGTTGAAGCGGCGGTGATAAGCCGCAAAGTCTCCATGTCCAGTTCGAGCGGCTATTAAGCGGGCGTAAACCGCTCTCGGCAGAGATAGCTCTGGCGGTTTCTTGCGCCGCATCTCGAGTTCGAGGTCAGCGTAATGCCTGGGGCGATTGGAGTGCCACCAGTCTGTAACCATCTGCCTTGCCAGTTCGCGAGCTTTCCGTCCAGATGTGGCGAGGGTCATCACCCCATGTGTCGTCCTGGAATTGTCCGACGAGTTAAGCTCTCTTCGAGCGAGTTCATCGGCGATTTCATTTCCTGCCAGCCCTTCGTGGCCCGGAATCCATCCTATTTTGACAGGCGCGGCTGATCCCGCGGCCAGTTTCACGAACTTTTGGATACGCCAGGATGATGAGCCCGTTGTTCCTGTTAGTAAGGCCTGGACTGCAGCGGAATTGTCGAGTAGGAAGTAGATGGCGCTGCGTCCTCGATCTCGCTTGCTGGCAGTGATTGCTTCGAGAGCAGCCAAAGCTCCATGAACCTCCGCGTCGTAGACCTCTGCATTGGTTATTTTTCCTGAGCCGCTTTGCTCAATTACCCTGCCTGTGCCACTGATAAAAGTCACAAAGGCCCATGACACTTTGTCGGTGGACGCCCCAGAACCATCACTGTAAACGCAGAGACAGTCGGGTGGGAGTGTAGGTAGCCACTCTCTTATGAACTTGGCAGCCTCTTTCTTGCTTGTCCAACGAGGAATCGGCTGGGGGGGTACCGGAGGTCGGAGCGGCGGAGGTAGTTCGGCCTCTGGCAGAAGACGGTACATCCTCTGGACCCTTGAATCATGCACTCTGTCGAAACCAGGTCTGGTTTTGTTGCATGTCTTTAGGCCGAGTCGGTGACGAGCGTTGTCTGTGCTTTCCGTGGCCCGAAGTCGGAGCGGATGGTACTCGTCTAGTCTCCGGATTCGCGCGGCGATTTTGAGCCTGCGTTCCTCGAGCAGAATGTGTGCTGGTGGAATACCAGTCTCTCTTCTCAGGGCTGTTATTGGCATCGTACGCCAGGTTGGTAGAGCCACACGGATTCCGAAGGCAGAAGTTTGGTCGATGACTTTGCTCTGTCTCTTGTAGGAATTACGCGTGACACCTCGATAAGTTTCCCTGGTTGGCCCCGGGCATCAGACCTCCGCTGCGTGCATCGCAATTGGCAGAACTACTGTGCGGATGACTGTGGTTAGTAAGTCGGGCCTTGGTCCCTGGGTGCACAGTGTCAGCCGTCGGAAGTGCTGCACCAGCCGCATTGCTTTGCTGGTCCACTTTGCGACGTGACTTTCGAAGGTCAGACCGCGATCAAGGTGTACTCCAAGCCATCGGATGTTGTCGGATGCTTGTACATCGCGAGTTCCTACCCTTATAGCCGGAAGATCGTGTCCCCTGGATCTAGGGCCGACGAAGTAGACTACTTCGGCCTTGTCTGGGTCGAAAGAGACGGCATTATTAGCGGCCCACCCTAGGACTGCGTCGACTTCTCTCTGGACAGCTACTGCGGCTTCAGTTGGAGTCGAACCTATGCCGAGAATAGCAACATCATCTGCATATCCAAATCTCCAGCTACTGCCTCCCACGACTTCGGCCATGTAGAACAGGAAAAGAATTGGGGAAAGAGGCGATCCCTGTGGCAGCCCGCATTCTAGAAATACCAGGTCTGTTACTCCGTCTTCGTGTCGTACGCGAGCGGATCGTTCTTGTAAAAAGGACCTTATCCAGCTGATAGCTGGTTTCGGCCACCCCATCTTGTTCATCCTCTGCAGCAGCCGTCCGTGGAGTACAGCATCGAATGCACCCTGAACGTCTAGAGTGACAAGGACTGCTTTCATCTGCCGTTTCATTGCATGTTCCACATCATGGATAACGCAAGAGACGAGGTCGTTAGCAGATCTGCCAGAGAGTGCTCCAAAGAGTTGCTGCGGAACTGCCTTGTGAGTGAGGGCGGTGTAAGCCATTCGCCTTGCGACTAGTCTCTCAAGACCTTTGCCGAGAGAGGAGAGTAGTGCGATTGGCCTCCATCCTTTAGCTGTACTAAGATTACGGCCAGGTTTGGGGAGAAGGATTACTTCCGCTAGCTTGAAGGCCTTCGGGAAGTGGTTCAATCGAAGTGAGCCCTCAAAGAGTACTCTCACTGCGTGACCAATTGATAGCCAGGCTGTCCTAAGAAGACGGACAGAAATTGCATCTGCTCCGGGTATTGAAATGTATAACCCACTACTTAGTTCGTGGACTTGTTGGTAGAGGGAAGCTTATGCAATAATGAAGGATAAAAGGATGTCATTTCGACTACTCTTCTAAACACAGATACCAGACTCCTTTTAATCCCAATAGATAGCCCGTGCGGGATCTCCTATTAACAGCAGTAAACAACGCTAACACAGGGTATACGCAATCTCCGTTCGCCAAACACCAGTCTGTCGGGACTACTAATTATCGAGCCTAGTAGGATCGACAATGTGTATCCCAACATAGAAATAATAGAAAGCTCAACACCCAAACCCCTCATCAATAACTGCCATTAATCATCACCTGACTTATCTCTGTACTCCATAATTTTAACACCGGGGGCTTTATTTTGACAGGCTGTTGTAACCCACTTGGCTTCCTCGTCCGTAACGCTCGATACCCATGGGATGTTTCCGCGTCCTGGCTCGAAGTCCTCAGCGTCGACGTCGTTTTGGCTGGTGAACCTGCCAAGAAGTAGGTCGCGCAACAGAAGTGCTCGCTTTCCTGGGTCCGAGACGAAGCCATCCGGAGTTTGGAGTGGTGGAGCAGCAGATGTAGGTTGCGGCTTTGCCCAGCGTGCCATCCGATACATGTCGACGTCAGTTGTGGCTTCGGAGAACTTACGTCGCCAGTATTGACGCTTCGCACTTCTGACTTTGCAACGGAAATCCTTTCTGCTCTCTTCGTCCCTAAAAATCCTGTACTCGCGTTTGGCCTGTGCGCACTCTAGCGTCCACCAAGGTGCTGTCCTACCCTTCTTCGTACTCCCGCGTCTTCCGGTAGCTCTAATAGCGTCGCTAATAATTTGGACCAGCTTGTTGGCGAGGTTGTCCACCGAACTTGTTGAGACCATTGGCTGCGTCCCTATTCCATGGGCCCACCTACATAGTACCTTGGCGAAGTCTTCGAGGGCGTCGTCTGTCACTCGTACCGGTTGTCCAGTTTTTATAACAGCTCTGGCTTTCGAGTTCGGACGGGGGACGTCTCCTGCGAGAGTTCTGTGGTCTGATGTCGAGTCGAGCTCTATCGAGACATCTGCAAGGGCACCAGTGTTGGACCACACCAGGTCGAGCGTGTTTCCGAGATCGTGTGTCGGGACGCCCGGTGTGGAAGATAGATCCATACCGTGCTCGAACATCCATTCGGTGAGTACCTGGCCGTCACCGTGTAACCTGGTAGCCATTGGCTGCCAGTCGGTGTGAACGGCATTGAAATCTCCGCCAATTACTGTAGGTCCGGATGGGGCCCATGATAGCAGCGGCAAAAGATCTGTTCCAGGAGCGCGGTATACGGAGACAAATGTGACTCCTTCTACCTTAACTGCAGTGAGATCTGGTGATGTCTCGCAGACTGCTTGCTGTTGGAACTTGATCCCCTTTCGCGTGTAGATGAGGGAGCGTGGCCTTGAAGAGTTGGCAGCGACACGGGGGGGCAGATGCCTATCGAATCCGGGATGCGATTTGGTGAGCCAGTGGCCGTCCTTAAGTTGGGTCCAGGGTTCCTGGATAAGTAGGACATCGGTTCCTGAATCCCAAGCGGATTGCAGGATGATATCTGTTGCGGGGTCTCCTCTGCCCAAATTAGCACAGAGGAACGAGATGGTTGCTGCCGTTGTATGTAGCTCGGTAAGGTTGTGATCCCTTACGGGCATTGAGCAACATTTGTAGTTTCGTTTACAGCAGTCGCCTCAGCGGCTTTCTGCTTCGCTTCCAACTCTCGGATCGAAGCGTTTCTTTCTTTTTGACCTTGTTCCCGGATCACCGATAGCTGGTCTCTTGTGCGTTGCATTGTCTTTCTGCCGGCCCGCGTCGGCCTGGCCATGCAGCTAGGCTCGGTTGCGGTATGTGGCACATGGCAATTGATGCACCTTGGGACTAGCTGTTTGCATTCGGCAGCCTTGTGCTCAATTGAGCCACAGCGAGAGCAGCGCTCTGCTCGTGAACAAATCTTTGTTGGGTGGTGTCCCCAGCATCGGTTGCATTGCGCAATTTTGAGCTTGCGCTGGAGTTCGTGGAGACGTCCGCTTTCTTCGAACAGTCTTTCTCCAAGCTTCGGTTTTCCAGTTGCAAAGTGCAACACCCAGTCGGTTGACGGCCTAGCCATGCTAGATGCGAAAGCACGAGCTGAGGTTGGTCTAACTCCTGTTTTGAGAGCTGCTTCTTCTATCACCATTTCTGGTGTTACTGGCGTTGGCCCTTCAAGCATGTAGAGCTTGTCTGGGATATTCGGTGCCAGAACTGAGATCCAGCTGGAAGCGGCTTCCAATTTCATTTCAGAGCTATCCAAGTTGGCTCCTCCTGATAGAAGTGCACCTCGAGCTCCTTCTCCTTCGGCTTGTATTGCGAACCCTGAGTTCACGACAGTGACCTACTTGATTGCCGAGTTAGCCAGACGCAACTTGCTTGCCAGGCTTATTTTTACGAAGTGTGGTGACATACGTCTCCACCGGTGGTCGGGTCTGAGGCGTAAGATGTCACGGGACTAAGTCCTAGGAATGGCTTAGCGAACTTAGGACTTAGAGACTTCCATGTACATAGTTAGATTTACTCTCCTTATCGCACAACACAGTTATCTATCCCGACCCATCCAGATCCAGATCCAGATATTCCATTCATATATTCCGTGACATTTTGTGCGATCTCTAACACACGTGCCTTACCGCGCCCTGCTTCCCTGATCCAGTAACCTGTAACCAGAAAACAATTGTATCCTTTCAGAAGGTTCTTCTCGAACGCGAAAAGGCACCCCTAAATTCTTAAAATCAATTTATCCAGCTTTTATAAAAATGGCCAGCAACCAGGACGCGTCCATTATGAATCAACTTTTAGATTCCTTCCGTGGAAGTTGGCCAAATCTTGCCAGCGCTATTGGAGACTACACATTCCCACCAGACTCAAATCCGACTCCTCTCTTGACAACAATAGCCTCAACTTCCGATTCACCTGAAAAAATAATGTTTTGTAGTTTGTTAAAATGTTTTGATCTTAAGTTTGGCGTACTTAACAGGCAGATCTCCCACCAGTTAGCAACAATATCTGAATTTGAGTCCAATTTTAAAAGCATGAAAGGGCACATCAGTGAGCTTGACGAAAGACTTACTCTCGCTCATCAGGATACTTTAAAGGCGCGAGAAATAATAGAAACGAAAAACCAGCAAGTAGAAAGCCGTCTGAACGATATCAATACATTAAATATGAGAATAAGCAAATTGAATGCCCACATATCATCGGGGAATGATGAAATTTTTAAGTTACGAACCCAAATTCAAAACAATATTGCTAACTCCAACATTGTTTCTAACAAACAGGCTATCCGAACACCTCGCCGTACCACAACAGACCATGATAAGTTTACTGGTAATCATAACAACATGGAGAAAAGACAATTGGCATACGAGCGATGGAAGACACAAGTTCAACAGACTATAATTGTTGATAAACCCTGCTTCCCTGGAGAATTTGAGAAAATTTCATACATTACAGGGCAACTCACAGACAAGGCATGGGATTCCGTGCAAGATGGTGTTCAGATGATGAACAAGAACCCTCACCATCCTGCAAAATGGGCAAGGGAGACATCTGAAGAATTGTGGTCAGTATTGGACGGGCGATACATGTTGCTAGATGTAACTCAGACAGCCAAAAATAAATTGGATACCTTATTTCAAGAAAAGCGCGCCTACAGAGACTTCAAAGTAGACTTTGATCATTTTGCAGAAAAGGCTAAATATGATGACAGGACAAAAGTCGATATGTTAAGGAAGCAGTTAAATATAAGGATAACCAATGTTATAGACAATCAAGTGAACCTGCCCGAGGATGACGACTTCAACGGTTGGAGTCAAATGATCAATAGGATTGCCCGAAACCTGGGACAGCAGGAGCACATTGCAAAAATCCAACAAACGTCCAGCTATTCTCCACGCCAAGATCTAAGACATAGTCAGGATGCGATTGATGCTGGTGATCCGATGGATCTCGGTCGTGTGAAGCTCACAGAATCTGACAGGAAACATAGAAAGGATAACCACTTGTGCTTAGCTTGTGGCCAGAAGGGCCATTTTGCAAAAGGTCACCACAGAAAGATAGATCCGATCCCAATGCCAACACGTTCAATTAACCAGCCATCAGTCAGCGGGGGAAATGGTCGTTTACAATCTAGGGCATATGTTCCCCCGATATCCTCCCAGCAAAAATATCCTCCGCACCAGAACATGCAACCATGGCTAACACCTCATATGTATTATAATCAAGCGCAATACATACCACAGCATTATTCACAGGGCTTCCAGTCAGATTATCTACGTCCGACAGCCCCTGCACGACTTCGCGCCTTGAACAATACTGGGAGCATCACAGATACCTACCCTGAAGACGAAGATTCCAAAGATGTCGTACGGGCTGTGGGCAATCAGTTAAAAAACAAACCCCTGCCTTAAGTCGTCGACAGGGGTCAAAGAGTTATGAGGATGAGAATGAATTTATAAGAAGTGTATTACTAGATAGCTCGCCGCTAGAAATGTGTTCCACTAGTTCAAGTAATTCAATGCTTCTACGTTCTCATCTTTCTAATCCACGCATTAATGATAGTGTGAAAATTTCCACAACAAGTCTGATTGACAGCGGTTGCACAGCTATTGCATTCGCTGATGAAGAGTCGATTGTAAAGCGGTTTGGAATTGAAACTAAACCACTTGTCGCCCCTCGCTCCGTACGTCTAGCTGACGGTAGCTCACAAGCAGCCATCACGCATTATGTCGTCTTCCGTTTGCATCTCGGTCAACACTCAGAAAATTTAATCTTTTATATAACAAAACTCAGCAAGAGTAATCCAGTTATTCTAGGTATACCATGGTTAAAACTGCATAATCCAGTTTGTGATTGGAGGTCTATGACGCTCTCTTTCAGGTCTGAATATTGTAAACGTGACTGTATTCATAGAAGATATTGGGAGAAAATGTGCTTACCTAGTAAAAGAGACTCCTTATCCTGTAATCCTCGTTGCAAAAATGAGCTGGCACCTTCATGCAGATCATACAATACCACAGTCGAGGATTTGTGACGGTCTTAAAGTGGCGTTTTATTCAAACTGAACTCAGAGCTAGATACAAATGAAAATCTTAAAGTAACGAGAAGAGACATGACTGAAAGCCGCCTATTTATTTACAAGACTATGAACTCGTTCCCTCATTTCACACCATTCTCAAAATAGATCATGACCTGTCCTCCGACAAACACCAGCATCTCCGTCTATTTTAATTTAGCTTCATTTTAATGTTAGCAATTTTAGTTATTAAAATAGTTATGATGCATGTGGCTTAGATGACTCACGACTGGTGTTCGAGTCGTCCTGTCTGCAATCTAAATTTGTCATTTAAGAATAGATTTGCATGAACTGAGCCAAGGCCTATACTTGGGTCTATTGAGTCGTGGAGGGGTTCATGACATGTATGGTGTTTAACATGGTTGGAAGAGTTCAAGCCTTATTTGTTAGGCAGCAGCCTAATGATAACCAGGTATGAGCCTGTGACAGGATTGCGAAGATGAAGGAGAACATCTAATAACAAAAATGAAAGAAAATAATTGTTTAAGTAGTCAAGATATTTCTGTGAAAGAAGAGATTGTCGTGGAGGAGACAACTCCAATTTGGGAAAGTCCAGAAGACAGTGATTCGCTAGATCTTATTCGCCGGAAAGTTGACCAGGCGGATGTGGAAAAATTCTTGCAAAATAAGCCTGATTTAACCATTGATATGATAAAACAAAAATTGCCAGATGAGTTAAATCATCATGCGGAGCACTTCTTACCGAAAAATGCCGGAATACTACCACCTCATCGTCAGTGGGACCATAAGATTGAAATAATGCCAGGCAAAGAGGTTCCATCCTGTAGAAATAGACCTTTCTCTCCCTCGGAGTTGCAATGCATAAAAAAATGGATTGACGACATGCTTGATAAAGGATTTATAAGACAATCATCCTCTCCCGCTGCCGCTCCCTTACTACTAGTCCCGAAACAAAATGGAGGGGTGCGTATCTGCCAAGATTATAGAGGTCTTAATGATGTTACAATAAAAAACCGCTATCCTCTACCCTTGATCAGGGAGACCCTGGATTCTATATCTGGTGCAAATTTTTATACAAAATTGGATGTCATATCTGCTTTCAATCGTATCAGGATTGCAGAGGGACACGAGTGGATGACAGCTTTTACCACACGGTTTGGATTATATGAAATGTTAGTAACACCATTCGGTTTATGCAATGCGCCAGCAACGTTCCAAAACTATATCAATCACACGTTACATGATGCATTGGATAAGTATTGTACAGCATACCTAGATGACGTCTTGATCTACTCAAAGACCCGAGAGGAACACACAAAAAATGTAGATGAAGTAATAAGACATTGGGAAATGCAGGTCTACAGCTTGATATTGCAAAATCAGAATTCTATACAAAGAAGACAAAGTATCTGGGGCTAATTATTTCTACTGATGGGCTCAGCATGGATCCTGAAAAAGTAAAGTCAATTGAGAGTTGGAAGGAGCCATCTAACTTAAAGGAGTTACAGCAGTTTTTAGGGTTCTCAAATTATTATCGGCGTTTCATTAAAGGATATTCGGGGCTTATGCAGCCATTAACCCGCCTCTTACAGAAAGGCGTAAAATGGAATTGGTCAGATGATCAGGATGAGGCATTCCGATATTTAAAGGATTCTTTCACGAAAGCACCAGTACTCAGGTATTTTGATTATCATAGACACACAGTGGTCGAGACTGATGCATCAAATTGGGCTTCGGGGGGTGCGCTGCTTCAGACAGGGGACGACAATATTCTTCATCCAGTCGCTTTTTCTCTTCGAAACACAGCCCAGCTGAGTCAAATTATGATATTTATGATAAAGAGTTGCTAGCCATAGTAAAATCATTGGAAGAATGGCGACCAGAGCTTGCGGGGGTCCAGTCCACATTCGAAATTATTACAGACCACAAGAACTTGAAGACATTTTTGACAGCAAAACAACTTAACCAGCGTCAAGTAAGATGGTCTGAATTTCTATCTCAGTTTAATTTTGTGATATCCTATCGACCAGGATCTAAAGCACTAATCCCAGATACATTGAGTCGTTTGCCAGGTTTGAAGCCGAAAGATGCTTCGGATGAACGTCTTCAGCAACGTTTCCGTGCAATGATACCAGAGGATAAAGTTCACCCGGATTTAAAACTAGATTGTTTAAATGATGAAAAATTTCCTGAATATAAACATTCCGAAATTCTTGCCCCGCTTTCTAATGAAGTTGCACTGATAGATCTCATATATCAGGCATATAAAGAAAACCCTACCGCTAGAGAAATGGTTGAGCATTTGAAGGACCAATCCAGGAGAAAATGGCCTAGAAATTTAAAAAAATTATTAATGAAAGATATGGCAGAGTTCAAAATTAATAACGGGTTGATTTATTTTAGGAATCGATTATTTGCGCCAGATTACAAAGAGCTACGTTTATTAATTGTCCATGGTACCCATTCTTCAGGACCCGCGGGTCACCCAGGACGAGTAAAAACGTTAGACTTATTACAAAGATCATACTGGTGGCCTAAAATGAGTAAGTTTGTGGCTAATTTTGTTAAAGGGTGTGAGCTATGCGTTAGAACAAAAACCCCAAGAACATCACCACCGGGCTTCCTGAAGCCCCTCAATATCCCAGTCCGCGCATGGGTCGATATCTCAATTGATCATGTGGTTGACCTACCCCTTGTAAGCGTTCTGGAAAGGTATTTAATCATATCCTCGTGGTAGTGGATCGTCTGACGAAAATGCGCCACTTCATACCAACATCATCCCTAGATAGTGCAGAATTGGTAAGTTGTTTTATAAAGGAAGTGTACAAGCTCCATGGTGCACCAGAATCAATTATCTCCGACCGTGGCTCTGCATTTGTCTCGGACTTTTGGCATCGTCTGAACACACGTCTATCTGTGAACTTGAAACATAGTTCTGCTTTTCATCCCCAAACGGATGGTCAAACGGAGATAATTAACTCGGCATTGAACCAGTATTTACGTGCATTTGTTAATTTTACGCAGGATGATTGGGTTGACTGGCTCCCATTTGCAGAATTCTCAGGAAACAACAGTGTTAGCGAGACAACAGGTGTCTCTCCATTTTTTGCAAATTATGGCTACAACCCACGCCTTGGAATAGAACCACCAGCCCCCAAGACCTGTGACTTGAATGGATCGATGAAGAAAGAATACCTAAGGGCTGATGCTATTGCGGATCGCTTTAACCGCATATTGGAAAAACTTAAAGCACTAAGCCGTCAGTCTCAAGAACGATATGAGAATAATGCAAATGCTAGAAGATCGGAGGCTCCAGTATATCATCCAGGAGATAAGGTCATGATAAGCCTTAAAAATATTAAGACAAATAGACCAAAAAATAAATGGGATGACAAATGGGATGGTCCTTTTAAAGTGGTAAAGGTATATGATGGGGCGGTAATTGTTGAACTTCCGAAACATATTGGGGTTAACAATAGCTTTCATACATCAATGGTTCGACCGTGGCCAGACTCGATAATCCCAGGCCAATCTAGTATCAACGTAAACGAGCGTCGTAATACTGTAGGCCGGGTTGTAGAAAGAGAAAATGACGGTAAAATTGTCGATAAATGGAAATTTGATAAGATCCTTGATGTACATGATGAAAATATTGATAAGACCGGTCTTACATACCTTGTGAAGTGGAAATACGATCAAAATCCCACCTGGCAGCCAGAATCAGATTTGAAAGGATGTCACAAGGCAATAATAGATTTCCACACCAAAAACCCTGGTAAGCCAGGGCCTCCGGAATGGGTGAAGATGCCGTCTACAAATCAATCAATTCCAGAACAACAACCACGAAGATCAAGTAGAAGACTGAAACAGATTAAAAAATTGAAATAATCATAATAAAAAAAATATAAAAAGTAGTGAAAGTTTGGGGTCCAAACTTAAATTTTGGAGGGGGAGTACTGTCACGGGACTAAGTCCTAGGAATGGCTTAGCGAACTTAGGACTTAGAGACTTCCATGTACATAGTTAGATTTACTCTCCTTATCGCACAACACAGTTATCTATCCCGACCCATCCAGATCCAGATCCAGATATTCCATTCATATATTCCGTGACATAAGAATACTCGCTCGTCTGGTCGTTGTGGGTTTGGTGCTAGTGCTTTAGGCTTCAGCGTGGAGACGGGCCTCACAAGTACTGTCTTGGGTGTGGCGGATGGAGTCGCTTGGTTTGCTGGCTTGTTCCTTTTTTGCAACACCTCAGTCCAAGATTTCTCAGTGGTGTTATTGTGGTTTGTGTTTGTGCCCTGGTTAGGCTGGTGAGTTGTTGGTGCAGCCGACGGCCTGGATGGTGCCGGTCTGTTGTTTTCTCTAGCAAGGATCTGCACTGGACGCGTGACGCTTGCTGGGTTTGGTTGGGGAGGCTCTATGACTTGAGCCGGATTAGATAAGTTGGCCTGGCCAACAGCAGTCTGTTGGGGGAGGGTAGCGTCTGCTTGGGATGGGTTACCCCACAAGATTTCCATGATCTTGCCCTGAAGGGCCAGTAAGTCCTGATCAAAGAGTCTCCGAAGTCTCTCGTCAGTGACTGGTTCTAGCAGCTTGCAGAACCCGATGATGAAAGGCTCCGCTTGTGCAGAGCGCGTCTGGAATATCCTCCCCTGTTCGGCGAGGAATTCGGTCGCGACAATTTGAGGCGACGGAGTTGGGTTTGGGGGAGAGTTTCGGTGACTCGCCTCGCAGATTGGCTCTACGAATTGTTGTGTGTGGGTGGTGTGTTGCTGTTGAGGCCCGTTGAGGACCATTTCGACATCGGGACGCGTCGAATTTGCGGGTGGGAGGGGGGCCAAGAGCCAGCCTCTGCGGAGGACTGGGGCGGCATGGCAGAGTGAATTGGAGAACGGTAGTCAGTAGTTAATTGCGTGAAGTATTTAGAGGTTGTGTTAGATGAAAGTTCTGTGGCGGACAGCTGGTCGGACTCTTTTGTAGTTTCTAGGTGCTGTAGGGCGCGTTAGAGCGTTGGGTAGTTCTGTAGGGACTGGGCCGTCCAGCACGTGACTAAGGTCACGAGCTGTAGACAGGCACGACGTTAAATTTAAACTAAACTAAACTAAACATTACCCGCCCCCCCCCAAAAAAACGTGCAACACCAAAAGCAACGGCAGCTTGCTGAGCGTGGCCCAGTTGATTTCGGTTGACACATGGGCTAGGTTCCGTTCACGGCTCGATAGATCAAAAGTTTGGGTCTCTTCTATTCAGTCTTTCAACAACTTCCCGATTGAGTTTGACTGGGAGGACTTTACGACTCGCCAACAACCTCCCAAAATCAAAGGTAAAATTCCTTTCGCTTTCAACCTTACTAACATTGTGTGCAGGACTGGGCACTTGCTCGGCCTCATTTTAGACAGGCACCTCGACTGCGACATCAACACTCTCAACTTTTCGACACATTCCAAAGACGGCGCGAACTAAGACGCCTCACACAGACAACGATCAATGTATGACAAAAGCTGAGGCTCCGATGCCTCGGTTTTGAGCTCTCGATATCGGAATTTCAGCCCTCTCAAATGGGGGTTGAGCGCAATGCAGGGGAGAATTTGGGAAGAAGGATATGTGATTTTCAACAGGCTGTTGGCACAGTTGGTCTGGTGCTGGATGTGCTTTCTAGAAGTGGTAGGTTGGATTCCTACACGGCCTGTTTAAGGGGGGACTACGGCTGCTCGTCGTGAAAGAGTACAGGAGGAATTATTGAGGTTTTCCCACGAAGGTTTTCCCTCAGTGCATGGTCTTAGGATCATGGTGAACGCGTTCCTAACTATTCGACCTGATGTAAGAAGCGTGAGGCACGTAGCAGGAAAAGTCAGGCATCGGATGGGCTTTGCTGGAAAATGGAGGAACTTGTATTCTAGATGTCCTCCATACGTGTCATGTTCACTGGATGGAGGGTGAAAGCCTGGCACAAGAAATAATAATAAACTTTACCCCCACCCTTTGAAAAACTGCGTCAGCTGTCGAAGGCTAAGAATAACTACCGAAGAATTTGGACAGGGAAATGTCTCAGGTCAAAAATAGGGACTGTCCATACGTATGTGGGTTGTTTGTTTCGGTCAGTACTTGCGTTCTGTATTTAGAACCGCAGGTCATTCTTTTCCTAGCGCGTGTCTATATTTAGAGATCAAGAGATCAAGTCAATCATGATCAGTGTATATAGTCTTAGAATTCCGGGATAAATAGGATTGTCACGGCGTAGAATAAGCACAAGTGAGAGTACAGCTTGTATAACTATATATTCAATCTATTGAGCGAATACTAAGACAAAGAAGAAAGAAAGATAGTGTAATGATAATAGAATCTGCGAGCTTTTGTGTGTGCGCTCTCGCTTCCCAGGGTTGCGTGACCTTATCTTATCTCCTCCCACACATTGCTTCCTGGTCACCTGATATATGTAATGACATGGCAGAATGCCGTGCCATTACAGGAATCAAGTTGTTTTTAATGAGTTATCTTTTACTTTAATTACATACACATCATCTGCCACAGGTCAGACACCCAGTTAGCTGACATCCGCGCAGTTCGGGTCATCGGTCTATTGTCCTCCAAGTTGCTGTAATCGTCAATTCCAGCATTATAAGCTTCTATCCATTTCGGCAGAGCCCTTGGAGGTCCTTTAGCTTGTGGGTGACTGGTATGGAATTCTTTGAGCTTGTGTGGGTCGGTCATTGCATCCGAGTTGGGGTACCATTCTAGATCCTCTTCTGCACCTTGCCACTGAATCCTATACTCCAGCATGTTGTTCTGCACCCGTGACCCCAAAATGCTAGTAATTTCCCACTCGTCCTGATTCGCTATTTTTTGCATTGGCGCCTGAGCAGGGCGTACTTGTCTAGGTAGAGGATTACTGATATATTTTCGTAGGGAATGGGAATAAAACACGGGATGGATTTTCCAATGAACTGGCAAATCGACTCTCCAGCGCTCCCCTTCTTTCGCTAGAGCTCTGACTGGGCCGTACCACTTGTCAGAGAGTTTTCTTGAAGGTCGGTCCAACTTCTAGTTCCTAGTGTCAATGACTACTAGGTAGCCCACTACTCAATCTACCTCGCGACGGGTACGATTAGCCAGTCTCTTCATCTTATCTTGTTGCGACTGTAAGGATGACTGAGCGAAGGCTATTGCTTTCTCCTGACGGCTTGCAACATACAAGGCGTCCTGACAACTGAGCTGTTTGGTGGCTGATCTGGGAGGTTCGGGGTTGTGAAGGTCGAACGAGGTTCTTGGTTCGTACCCATTCAGCACCTGGAATTGGCTGATATTGCCGAGTGACTCGTGGGGCAAGATGAGTTGTGCTATATCCATAAGTGGCAGTAGGGAGCTCCAATTATCTTGACAGTACGTGCAAAAAGGGCGTAGTCTCTGCTTAACATACTGGATCATGACCTCAGATTGTCTGTCAACGTTAGGGTTATAGGCCGTAGTGAGTTTGACTTTGGTGCCTAAGATCCTGCAGTATTCTTTCTAGAAAGTTGAAACAAACTGTGGTCCACAATCGGAGACTATAGAGTCGGGCATTCCGAAGTGATGTACCCAATGCACGAGGAATAGCCCAGCTATTTCCTTACCCTGATCATTTTATGGCACGGAATCGAAAGGGGTTTTTTTGTCAATCTGTCCATGATGACGAATGCAGTGTTTTAACCCGCTCCATCAAGAGGAATCTCAGTGAAGTCCATTGTCAAGTGTTGGTACGGTCGAGCAGAGATTGGCAGAGGGTGTAACAGGCCAGGTGTCTTGTCCCGTTGGGGCTTCTGGCGGGCACAACTGCAGTTGGCAATATAACGGGCAACATCATTCCCTAATCCAGACCAGTGGTACTTCTGACCGAGCAGTAACTTGACCTTGTTGACTCCGGCGTGTGCCACACATGGCTGGGCATGCACGTGGCGGATCAAGGAGGTGCGCAGCTCTGGACGTTCCATGGGTATCTCCAGGCGTCCTTGGAAGTAGAGTTTCCCTTGGTTAAGCTCATAAACCATGTGGTGCGCTCTAGCTTTCGCACGAAGGGGTTCCAAGTCAGGAGAGGTTTTATTGGCTTCAATAACCTGATCAACAATGTTGTATCCATCAATGTTGTATGCCACTATAGAGGCCGGGTCCGGTGGCTCGCCATCAACAACCAGGTGGTCCAAAGGTGATGTAGCTTCTTCATTGACTGTTAATCCGGGATTATGAGTCGCAACCTCGTTGTCTGCATCCACTGAGACTCTATGGATGTAAGGGTCGACTTCATTGAGGCAGTCAATTTCCGCCACTCGCAGGCCTTCCAAGATCTTCGGGTCTATCTTGTCGTCCGGAATCATCTGTTTGTTCCGGTATGCCCATTTATTAGCCTCAATGGGTGTCAGTTCTTGGTCGCGACGAGAGAGGGTGTCTGGAAGAGTATTTGTAATACCTGTCCGATACATAATCGTGAAATGGGACTCGGCGAAAAACTCTGCCCAGCGAGCTTGGCGGGCCGTAAGTTCCTTTGTTGACATGAAGTACTCCAAAGCCTTGTGGTCTGTATACACATGGACGTTTTTCTGCGCACCTAATAGCTCAGGCTTGTACTGCTTGAAGGATCGGAAAATTGCCAAGAGTTCCTTATCATGGAATGGGTAATTGAGCTTGGCATCAATCATTGTTTTTGAGAAATAACCCACAGGGTGAAAAAGACCATCATCCTGCAATTGGGAGAGGACGCAAACGACAACTTCATCCGACGAGTCTGTCTCCAGACGTGTCTGCTTGTACGGGTCATAGTGGCAGAGGATTGGGGCGGACTTCAATGCTGATCTCAACAATTCCCAGGCTGCTTCACATTTCTTATCAAAGTTAAATACAACATCCTTGCCCGTTAAGCGTGTGAGGTGGCGACAGATGGTGCTATAATCCTTGATGAAACACCGGTAGAAGTTACAAAATCCCAAGTAGCTTTGCACACCCCTAACGTTAGCAGCGTACTCCCAGTTTTTAATAACCGAGATCTAGTCGGGGTCGACTTTCATACCTTTAACTTCGTCTTTGTGACATGAAACTCAGACTTTTTAATGTCGGCTTGAAGTCCATGATCCAAGAGAATTTGCATGACCTTTTTTACGTGGATCTCATGCTCATCGGGATTTTCAGAGTATATTAGGATATCATCCATGTAAGCAGAGCAGAAATCGTCTAGATGTTCCATGAGGATGTTGTTGATGAAGCGCTGGAAGGTGGCTGGTCCGTTCATCAGACCAAACAGCAGCACCTTATAATTGTACGTTCCATATCGAGTGCGGAAGATGGTGTACTCTTCGGCATCTTTGGTCATTCTGATGCAATGGAAGGCCTGTTGGATATCCAGCTTCGTGAAGATCTTTGCCTTTGAAATACGTGCCATTATTTCGTCGATCAAGGGAATCGGGTACGGGTCCTTGGCAGTTAGCTCATTGAGCTTTCGATATTCAATGCACAGGCGTAGACTACCGTCGGCTTTCTTAGCAAAGAGGATTGGTGCAGCGTGCGGAGCGTTCGAAGGTGCAATGAAACCTTTATGGAGGTTCTCTAAGGTGTAACGCTTGGTGTTCGAGAGTTGTTCATCGGTCATTTGGCGTAATGGCTCCATGGTGTTTTACTTGGTATATGAAATGGGGAACGTACACTTGCGTTTGACGGCTGAGATATGATGTTTTTATCATGAGTAAATTGTAGATGACTCTATGGATGTATATTCTAATTTACAGTGGGAAATACTCCCCTTTTATACCCCATGGGCTCGCTTACCAGCGAATCATATGCCCACCATGCTTACTCATGCAGTGTCCCTTGCCTGAACAAATGCGCCAAACATGTCATGCGAGTTGTCTATGCCTGAGGTATGTTGATGACACACTCACCCTCCATGCGCTACCTGCCAGGGCTACCTTAGCTGAGCACAACACATGGGCAAGTTGTTTTCAGCTGGTAGCTCGATTTTGTGGTCGACATTGGGCCTGTGGGGAGGGAGCTCATCTGAGGCTCTCCGAGAGAAGAGGGTTTGGAAAGCTTGATATTGAGGCATCAGCTTATCTTTAAACATATCTTCGTCCGTTTGGTATTTGGCCTCCAGAGCTTCCTCCGAAGATAGTTTACTATCTAGGGCCGCGACCTCGACTTCGTCTTGAAATTCCAGCCCATCCTTTCTTCGCTTGATCTCCATATCAATTTCATTTACCGTAGTAACAAAAGTAGAATTGTCCTTGGTAAGGGCATGATGAGATATTTGGGCAGAGCTTTTCAGGTGGAACCGATGCATTGATGACACCGAGATCATGGAAATATTCGTCGAGTAGGTGTTGTATGGCTTCGAATTCGGGGGCAGGGCAGGCAATTTGACTGGTAACTCTGACCTACAAGTCTGAGAATTCAAAAGTGGACTGCAGGGATTTGATCTCTGGAGCAACTCCTCCACACTTGATAAGCGGTTCCGCACGTCTCTTAAGAAACATGATTGTCTACAAGGCTGGGGTTGTATTTGAGATTTTTTCAATTTCGGGAGTTTTCCTTCAACAGGACTGACTTGCAGTCTGAAGTCACTAGTCATTTGTACTCCTGAAAGTTCTACTTCTTCAGCGGCTTCCGTCTGGCTGTCTCGTCGGGCGACGTCTGCTTGATGATCTGCGTTAGTCTTGCGAGGTGCCTTAACAACGCAAAGGAGCAATCTACGATCATAGTAAGGGACAGATAGCATATTGTCTGGCCAGTGTATCCGATTCCTTCCCCCAGTGTAGTCTAGCGTGAGATCATTGTGCTCTAAAAATTTCCGACCGATAAGAATGTCAGTACTACCCTAATTGGTAATCAGGAAGTGGAAGTTGATCCGGCGTTTGTCAATCGTAAGGGTGAGGAGGACAGTAGAAGTGATTGGTTTTCCAGAATGGCCATTATAGCCAGTGGGGACGATCGGCTTAGGAATGGTGAGAAATGAGATTCGGAACGAGGAGAGAAGTTGGGAGGCCAAAGAGGTACTAATAGCACCAAAGATATTTGCTCCACCATCAATATATGTACTTGTTTTGATATAATTTCCATTTCTAGCTAGTTCTATATTAACTAGAAATGGCGTCCTCCAAATAGGGAACGGTAATCAAATTCTAAGTCCTTCCACAAATCATGGCCTTTACTGTAGTTGGAGTCTTTACCACGGCTTAGAAGTTTTTTGAAAGGTCTTCTGAACTTTCATCCTCATCTAACTGTAGGGCTGCAATCCACTTTTCCATCTGTCGATGCCTCAGGACATCCGGACAGTCTTGCATCCAGTGCCCAGACTTGTGACAAAGTCGGCAATCACCATCTGGGGTCGAGAGAGCAGGGCTTACAACTGCGGAAACGAGCGGAGACGGGAAACGGAGACGGACATTGGAAAGGCCAGTGCTGGAAGTCGAGGGACCGACAGGTGAGCTCGGTCGCCATTTGTCCTTTTTGAGAATTCCGGCGTAGCGGTTACGTCCTCGATTTTCGGCATGAATAACAACCGCCTTACGGGCCAGCTGGCTCTCCTCGAAAACGATGTTGCGAGATTCGCGATCAGCAATGGCTAAGAACTCGTCCAAGATCGCGTAGTTACCTTTCATCTTGTACTTCTCGATCCTGACATCTCATTTCATGGCCGGGGAAATTTTCTCACAGACATCCTCGAACCAACGGGATCGCGCAATCTTAGCAGTGCTCGCATAGTTTGTGAACTTTTTGCGGAACTCGTCTTATGTCATGCTGCCCATTTTAAGTTGTTGGTACTTGGATTTGGCAGCTTGCACATGATTATGTTCAAAAAAACGTTGATCAAAGGCTTTGAGAACATCTGCTGCTCTGTCAAAGACTCCACCGAAGTTGGGACCCATATGCTGCAGGATAATTGTCTTAGCTTCTCCTCCAGTACACTTGGAATATGCCCTAACTTGGGCTTGTCCTTGTCGAAAGTTCCCCAAAAACTCCTCGAAGAAAAGCTTCATTTCCATTTTCCAAGCATTGTATCTGATCGACTTTCTAAATCTTGATGGTCGATTCTGTTTATTGGTCTGTAATGACAGACACGGAAATAGTTGTTTGTAAACCTTAGAGCGACGGCTACTGTAGGTTTTCTTTGGGGCGAATTAACAAATATATTATATTAAGTATATATCTTGCAACCACTTCTATTCACTGACTCATCTTCCAAAAGAACTCAACACCAGAATAGTTTTCCATCTCAGCTCTGACCACCTTTCCTTCTATGACTAATTCATGACTAATCCAAAGTTCCTTCCTGATCAGTCTCAGGGTTAAGTTTACTCCAAGCAGATCAAGGTACTGTATGCAAGAGTATTCCTACACACTCCCCTACTCGAGCATTACTGTACTGTAATATGTTAGCTTATTATCCATTCATTGAAATTTCTATCCTCCAATCCCCAATCCTGGCTTTTAGTAGCAATTTTGTCAACGGGTCTGCTAGATTCTCCTTTCCGGGTATTGTTTTGATAATCAGGTTCCCATTTTGAATTTGTTGTCGAAGGTAATGATGTCGAACTTCAATGTGCCTTGTTCTTCGTGCAAATTTGTTCGTCTTTGAGAGCTTATAGCCTCCTTCAGAATCAGTTATCAGCATTGGTATAACTCGGATTTGATTTATATGTAATTCTTCAAGAATCTAACTGGTCCATGCTGCATCTTTTGCTCCTTCTCCTGCTGCCATATATTCCGCTTCAGTAATAGATTGTGCTACTATATCTTGCTTGCGAGTCCACCATCCTATCGGCTGTTTTCCTACAAAGGTCATACATCCACTTTGTGATTTTCCCTCTTCTCCTACGTACGAAGCGTCTGTGACGACTTCTACGTCGAGGTTTTCGGGCTTGCAAAGTCTTAAACCTACCTTTTTGGTACTTAACAAATAGGATAGTAACATCTTCGCTGCTGTCAGATTTAAAGTATTTGGACTTTGCGCACGTCTCCCTAATAGGTTCACGTGTATAGCTATGTCAGGTCTGGTCATCCGTGATATGAACAACAATCCTCCAACAATTTGTTGGTAGTTTCTAGAATCTGCAGGCTCTATTTGTGAATTTTCCTCGAAATATGTTCTGTCCTGTGGTAGACTCGCCTTGGCAATCACATTGTGTTGTTTGGAGAGTGATTCTATGAGCATTGTTTGGGTCATCACAACTGTGTTACCGCCATCTTCCCATTTCATTTCTATTCCAAGCATCTTTTTTGGTTTACCACGCTTATCTAATTCAACATGTTTTTCGATTCCCTTTTCGATATTTTCTAGAGCGTCTTGAGTGCCGACTCAAAATTATATCATCAACATGTGTGCCTAATAGTGCGTCTTGAGTTGTTCTGTGGTAACAACCTTCGTCCTTCACACATTGTTTCATTTGGCAATCGGAACTTTGTAGTATTCCCTTCGGCTTGTTAAACCATTCATGACCGGCTTGTTTCAGACCATATAAGGCCATTTCTAGTTTCCAGTGCTCTGTTTTGCCTTCTTTGTTGATATCTTTGACATACACATCATGGTTAAGTTTGGCTCGAAAAATATGCTGCCACAACATTCCATTGTCGGATATCCCATCCTTTGTATAGAGCAATTACAATTAAAAGTCTCCATGTTTCTGGCCGCATCATCTGTGCATATGTCTCATCATAATTGACGCCCATGGTTTGAGAGAAACCCCTTCCTACCATTCTTGCCTTGAACTTTTCTATTTGTCCATCTATGCTTCTTTTAATGACGTACACCCATTTGGTATCCACTATTCGTGTTCCTTCAGGTATATCTGCCTTTTCGATGATACGGTAGACACCGTAACGTCTAAGTTGTGCTCGCTCTTTCTCTCGAGCCTCTGCCCATTGTTTAGCATGTGGACCTTCTTTGACTTGTTGCTCAGTGGGATGATCTTCATCTACTCCTATTGCTCCTATCTGGGCCTTGTGAGCGTAATATTCTATAGCCCTATTGGCCTCATCTGGGACCTTTTCACAGGTTTCAAAGTTTCCACATAGTTCTGATAATTTCGAGATTGCCTTTTTGAAGCCTGAATCATTGGGGTTTCCATATATGTTCCCTTCTCGTTTCTTCAAGCTGGGCGCGGGAGTTCTCTGCGACTTTCGTTTCCCGTATAACTGTTCAAATTGTTCAGGGGTTTTTCGAGATTTTTGTGACCTATTTGGTTCCTGTTCTATGGCTTGTGATGGTGGTTCCAGGGTCTGATCTTTCTGTGAAAATATCGGGGGATTTTCTTCATTCTTGGGTTCTTCTTGCACATGGTGAACTTCTTTCGGATTTTTCACCAACTTGGTTGATCCATCCTTTTTGAGGACTTGATATATTCCGTGCGTTCCAGAATATCCTATAATCATAGCCTCGAAAGATCGGTCGTTTATTTTTTGTCCATGAGTTTGGTTGTACTCGTAGCATACTACTTTTTGTCCAAACAACTTGAGGAATTTTCTTTCTTCCTTTCCGTCTTTTCCCAGCATTATCTCAACTGGACATCTACCTGATAGTGTCCTGTGCGGGACTCGATTATTTGTATATGTTGCCCAGGATGCTGTTTGATTCCATTTGTTCGCAGCTATTTTCCCATCTGTTCCTTTTATCGCGGTTCTTGCCATTGTCATTATTGTCCGGTTCGCTCTTTCCGCTATGGCGTTTGTCTCACTGTGCCCTGGAACTGTCTCTTTCATTCTAGTTCCCTTACTTTTGCACATATGTTCCAGCTTGCTGTGTAAAAGGTTTAAGGAATTCAGAAGTACTTGAAGTCAATAACGCAATGGAAATGAATAATTTTTCCTTGGGGAAAGCTAAACTACCGTATCGTATCCTGTCCTTTATGTCTTCCGCGTACGCTAGTATTAATTCCCCCCTTTAGCCATATAAGAATTAATCCTTTCTTCCGGCTATATTCCTTGGCCCCCGAGAATCATCCTTTCTCCCTGGCTATATTCCTTGGCCCCTGAGAATCATCCTTTCTCCCTGGCTCTCTTCCTTGTATCGTACTCCCTTTAATACCCCCTTAGAGTCCCCTTTCGTCTATCCAGGAGCGTTTCTCTGCCACTACCCTACCTTGTAGACGGAGTGGTCCTAGTGACCAGTCCCAATCCGGGCAAAGCCCGTCACATGCTGTTCCGAAACTCTGTGCCCCAATCTGCTAGGATTTCACTAACTTTTCGTTCAGTCGCATTTTCCAAGGCTACAATTATCTGAGATAATTTTCCGGGGCATCAGACTTCTTTGATAAAGGTGTGCATGCTGTATATCTGCTAAAGTCATCTGTTACTACTAACAGATATTTATGTGATCCTGCTTGTGGCGTTATAGGTCCAACTAGATCCACGTGAATTTGTTGCAAGGTCCTTGATGTCCGGATTTTGGTTGATTGTTCTTTAGCTGCTGGCTTTGTAGTTTTACCTTTTTCGCATGCTTCACACCGAGGATTTGAGGAGAATTTGGGGCATTCAGGGAGAGATTTGAGGGTATCAAATGAAATATGTCCATACCTTTGATGTAATTTAAGAGCTTCATTGGTTTGATGTAAGGTCTCTTGGCAATCTGCGGTATGAACTCGATCTATACTGATAAACCCATTCCCGTTCCCATCTCTTTCCATCTCACAGACTTTTTTCGGTCCTATCTTTAGAATAATACTTCTTTTTGAAGCCTTTGTCAAATATTCAGGGATTCTTTGCCCGCTGATGAGATTGCTGTATGTTGGGTCGTATAGCACATTCTTCAGTTCGATCTTCTTCCCCTTGTGATTGAATCTTACTGTTCCAGTCTTTTTCACGGAATAATAACAGGGGTTAGAATGACGACTTACTAGTAGTAAACAAACCTTGTAGGACTGAGTAGGGAAAGGTAACGTAACAGTGAACTACGAGTATGTATATAATAAAGCGTAGTCTACAGTCGAGTTGCGTTCTTCACGCAACGTCTTCTCAATATTATTCTCATTCCAGATATTCCCTCTCTTCCTTGTGAAGACCACTTCGAGCCCATACTCGTATCAGATCACGACGTGCCCTCTATCTCTTCTTGTGGAAGACCTTGACTCTCAGTTCACTGACCCTCTTCCTCTCCTTGTGGAAGACCTTGACCCCCTATTTACTCACACTTGTACCCTGTGGACAAATAACATATACACTCCTCGAGAGTCTTACAGCATTGGGATATATTTCCATCATGGCCTCTTACTGTTAGATTACAGTTTTGCACATTAAACAAGAGATCGAGTCAATTTGTAGTGTGATAGCTTGCCACTGTATCCCATTCAAAGTTATTGTTGCAGGTTTGCGTCCTGCCTATTCTGAAGTTGTCTATATGGAAGCTCTCTTCTTCCTCTACTTCAAACTTTCTTGCTTTCTTCTCAACCTTTTTCTTGGTCCAACACTCATCATCAATGTGCCCTATGCCTTTGCGTCCTATAGACTGGCAATAGTTGCACTCCTTGGTCAAAAATTTTGTAGTTTTAGTCTTGAGCACTACAGGCTCTTCCTTTGTGCCATCATTTTTCTGTTTCTTTGACGAAATAAATTGTGTTAATTTTAGTACGACATCATGGTAGCTGTATTCTTTGGCCCTGATATTTTCAATTGTATTGGCATGATGTGTTCCAAAGGATCTAAGTAGAAACTCAGCCTTAGCTTTGTCGCTTTTGCTGAACTCCAAAAGTCCTCTCCCCATGCCATCATCATTGTCAAGTTTTGCACTGGATATAATCCCGACAAAATTGTTCCATACCTGCTCGTATTGAGCAATATGTGACACAAAATCGTTTTTCCGGTTGTCAAAAGCATTGATCATCAGGCTATTTAACAGGCTGTAGAATTCTATAGACGTCTGACTTTGAAATGCCTTTTCTAGTTCCTTGAATGCTTTGTATGCCGTTACACAAGTACCTATCCGAGCTTTAACTAGTACTGAGCAATTTTTCCTAATGGTAGATAATGCAACTGCATTAGCCTGTTTCCATAATTTTACTTGTGCGGGTATGCTCTCAACTATAGTACTAGCTTTGTTCTCATCTTTTGGCAACAAGTATGGCATGGTGTATTCTCCAGTGACAATTTCCCATTGTGTATAGTCTGTTCCTGGAATATCATGGACTTATAACGCATTAAAAAGTGCAGTCGTCCATCCTGCCCATGCCTCTGCTCCATCCAAGATCGTGTCCAGCTCTACAGTCCTTTTATTCATTTTTTCGTTCATGTTGGTTTCCAGAGATGTTGTTGATACTTTTTCGGATCTTTGAGTTAGTTCACAAAATTCTTCCTTCGCAAGGCGTTCGGCTTCAGAGGTAGTTATAAATCTCCCTTTATATCTGAATCTACCTGCCTTTGAGTCAAAGTGAAGGGATTTGGTTTTCTTGGACGTCTCAAACTGCTCTGGTGTTTCTTCACTTAGCGATCCTGGCATTTACTGGAGTAAATTTTTGGTGTATGTTGCTTTGTTTAATTTTCTTCCTGACGATTTCCTACTCAAAGCCGTTTTTCGTTCGCATTTATTAATTCTAGGCAGCGTTGTCTGTTCCGGTCTCATAACCCGTTGTTTGTAAATCTTAGAGCGACGGCTACTGTAGGTTTTCTTTGGGGCGAATTAACAAATATATTATATTAAGTATATATCTTGCAACCACTTCTATTCACTGACTCATCTTCCAAAAGAACTCAACACCAGAATAGTTTTCCATCTCAGCTCTGACCACCTTTCCTTCTATGACAAATTCATGACTAATCCAAAGTTCTATCCTGATCAGTCTCAGGGTTAAGTTTACTCCAAGCAGATCAAGGTACTGCATGCAAGAGTATTCCTACAGAAATAATATATGAGATTGCTTAATGAGAGGCTAGGATTGATTCCGATATTATTTTGGTAGAAGACTTGTCCCAACCATCAGAGGGCTACAGCGTCTTTATCTATCTACAGGTAAAATCCCCTATATCCCATCCATACTAGCCATACAGGACCTAGCATATTAAACTTGATACGTATCATCATTCTTGTCAGTGTTCCTACTCAACAAGGTAGGATCATCAGTTTATGGACGATCTTGATCGCCCAACTTGATGTAATGAGTATGGTTCAATAGTATAATTGAGTGCAGATCAGAACAGGTGGTTTATCAGGTGTTATCTGTAATAGTTTAGGGGAATAAGGGGTTATTGGAAGCTCGTCATATTCCGCCGGAAGTAGTCCGTAATTTGTGTATAAATTAAGAGCTACGTGCACCTGTCAGAGGTCGTGCAACGTTCTTGTAGATTTAGCTTAACCTACGATCTGATATCTCCTTCCGATCCGTCTTCTCACATCCAATCCATCTTTTTACATCCGATCCGCCCCCTTACAATGCTGGGGTCGAGGTTTACTGTGTACTTGCTACTTGATTTACGTGTCTGACTACTATGAGACACGCTCAGGTATCAACCTTATAACCCATATCAAACCCAAACTACTTCACTACCCTGAATATGACCCCATTGTTGAAAATATGGAGTACAGAGATAAGTCAGGTGATGATTAATGGAAGCAATTGATGAAGGGGTTTTTTTTTTTTTTATTATATTAAAGTCCTAAGCTAAAGCTCTAGGTCCACTATAGGTACAAGACTGGTGGAGCCGGCGGGGATCACTGCTTACAGGCCCAACTCATTCCAACTGCTGGACTTGCTACAGACATAGTAGGAAGTAAATTAGGACGCGGACACCACCTACTCCAACTCCTAGATCAAAAATCAATCCTTTTTCCTAAATCCAAATAACTACAATCTTTCCTCAGAGAAACGACACTTCTCGCCTCGTTCCCTTTCGTGTCATGCGTTGTGGCAATGACTAGTTAATCTGATCCCCGCTGAGAGCAGTGGATGAGTGAGCAGGTCGTCTATCGAAACAGCCGGTTTCCTGCGCAAATGTTTTGAAGCTTTCATGGCATTTGGGCCCGAGAAGCTTTTTGATAAATTCAACGTGGGACATTGACTTTCTGAGCCTACGCGTGTGTTGTGCGTGGCGGCTACAGTGGATGAAGTGGGTTGGAGTAGTTTCCTTCCCGCAAGAGCACTCCATAGGAGCGCGTAGGTTGTTAAAACGGCGATGGTATGCCGCAAAATTGCCGTGACCCGTTCGGGCTGCAATTAATTCTCGGAGCAGGTGCCTAGAGAGAGACAGTTCGGGTGGTTTGCGTCGCCGAACCTGTAGGATAAGTTGGCGGTATTTAGGCGGACAAGCCTCTATCCACCAGTCTTCCAGCAATTTTTGCCGCCGGTGATTCATGAGACCACGAAGATATGCCAGAGTACATGATCCTGGTGGAGTATCCTGGCTAGGTAGCTCTCGAAGGGTGGCACGGGCAATGGTGTCTGCCTCTTCATTTCCTTGTATCCCTGCGTGCCCTGGCACCCATTTTACCAACACTTTTGCCAAGTTACTTAATGCACGAAAGCTGCGTACATCTTCTAGGCTAGTTGAGGACGAGCTCGTCGTTAGTGCGCTTACAGCCTGCTGGCTGTCTAGAAACACATGGATTTGCTGTGACCCTCCTACTTTCCTAGACTTTCCGTTATCCAAGAACTCCAGTGCGGCTTCCAGAGCCTTCCTTGCTCCTATTATTTCTGCATCCAGCACCTCTCCCCCGTGCTTGATGCCACTTCCTTTGCCGATGTCTTTCCCATCCTTTTTCAGAACGAAACCCCAGGCAGAGCGTCCGTGTCCTTCCGATGAACCATCTGAGTATGCGCAAATGTCCATTCCTGTCACGTTATTGATCCATCCAACGCAGTCATTGCGTTCCATCAGCCTTGAGCCTGACTTTTTAGGGTAGACTACCGGCGCCAGGGCCTCGGGGGCCTCTGCTTCCGGAAGCTCTCGATAAGCACACTGTAACCATGACATTTGAATCTCTGGTCTGGCAGAGAGTTTGGCGGTCTTTTTGTACTTTCGAGTGCCGACATTCGGGCATACGGAAGCGCGGATCCTCAACGGGTGTCTATCATCAAGGGTCTTAAGCCTTGCCGAAAGTCGGAGTCGGTTTCCCTCAAGTATGACCTTTGCCGGCGGGATTCCTCCTTCTCTGTGAACGACTACGTTTGGCGTTGTCCTCATCACTGGCAGTGCAGCCCGCAATCCCATCAGGTTAGCTTTGTCAATCATGCTGCAGAGGTTTGAGGTAGGTGACGTGACCATTCCTCGTGTGGTTGGGCGTTTGGACCCTGGCCACCAGACATCAGATCCAAAAGTTGCTAGAGAGACAATGCACATGTCTACTGCGCCGACTAACGGCCCGGGGGCTGCTCCCCGAGAGGTAGAGTTGAAGCGGCGCATTTGTTGTGCAGCTTTCATCGCTTTGCTGCACCAGGTGGTTACGTGGTGTTTGAAATTGAGTCGCGGATCCAAATGTACGCCAAGCCAGCGGATGTGATCAGCGGGCTCGATGAGATTTCCATTTACGTGAACCCCAACTGCTTCTTCTCGGCGTCGTCCTGGGAATTGGATGACTTCAGACTTTTGCGTTTCGAAGGCAACAGCATTTTTCCCTGCCCACTCGAGAAGATGGTCTACCTCTCTTTGTGCAGCGCCGGCAGATTCAGCTACTGTGCGTCCAAACCCCAGAATTCCAATTCGTCGGCATAGCTAAACCTCGATCCTGGGTTGCCACTTTGCATCGGCTCCGCCATGTACAGAAGGAATAGTAATGGCGAAATTGGTGATCCCTGGGGACTCCGCAGACCAGCTCTTTCTGTGTGGTGACTCCACCGGAGAAACGCACTTGTACCTTCCGATGTGTGAGGAATGAAGTCGTCCATCGGAGGATCGAGTCTGGCCATCCCTGGGCTTGCATGCGCTACCAAGCGATTGTGGAGCACTGCATCGAACGCTCCTTGGACGTCTAAGTCACGAATGTCGAGGCCCATCCCTGGAGCGTGCTTCTTCGACGTCATGGACTACGCAGGAGACCAGGTCTTGCAGATCGCTTTGGGAGCGCACCGAATTGTTGATGGCCCACCACATCATAAATGATTGCGAGGTGCGCCATTCGCTTGGCCAGGAGTCTTTCTAATCCTTTGCCTAGGCACGAGAGTAGAGCGATTGGTCTCCAACCTTTGATTGAAGTTGGATCCCGATTTGGCTTTTCCAATAGTACCACTTCTGCAAGTTTGAAGCAAGATGGATGCGTGCCGAGCCGTATGCAGCTTTAAAAGCTGCGTAACATACGGTCCGATTGTCTTCCAGCAGGCCTCAAGAAGTTCAACTGTGACTCCATCTGCTCCTGGGGCTGCCTTAGTACAGCCAATGGTACAAGTTCGCACCTCGTTGTCCGATATGTCATCTTCCCAGGGTATCCGGTTATTACTGGGTGCAGTGCACGTAGGAAGATCGTCCGATGCTTGGTGACGTGTAAGAAGAGCATCACGGAGAACTGTGGCTCGCTCAGACGGGTCGGTGATAACGGAACCGTTATAGTTGAGCGGCGGAGGAGGTCTGACCTGTCTATGGTTGGCCGAGCGCATCAGCTTGAATATGTCTGCCGGAGATGTCATCGCTTCGACTGGCATGTCTGGTGCTCCTTCTTGGCGGCTGTAATAGTCTCACGTAGCTTCTTCGCACAGATAGCCCGCTGTGAGAGTGATGATGAGGCTCGGTATTCGGCGTGTGCGGATTTGCACCTAGGAGTCCACCATGGTGCAGATTTTCCGCTTTCCTTTCTGACCCGGGTTCCAGTTGCTTTAATGGCCTCCGTGAGATGGAAGCATATCTCCTGAGCGTATGCATCCACTTTCTCTATCGTACTCAAATCTGAGGGCGGATGTACCCATTTTGCAATGGCCCGCGCAAACTTTGGCAGATTTCCCTTGGGTACCTTGATCTTTGCTGGAGCCGTGTCCCTTGTAACGGTTGCTGCAGGTACGATTCCGCGGATCGGAAGATGGTCGCTGGTCATACACTCCTCCCGATCGACCCAAGCGCGGGCTCCAGATATGTTAGTCCAGGCGAGATCCAGAGTATTGCCAGCTTTATGGGTCGGCTCTCCAATTATAAGGCAAGAGAGATTGTGGCTTTCTGCCCACCTTTCTATCTCATCACCCTGTCCATATGGCCGAGTTACTCCTGGCTGCCAGGCAGCATGCACTGAGTTGAAGTCCCCGGCTGCAATGGACTTCGCAGAAGGTTTCCAGTCGAAAAGCGGGCGAACAGCAGTCGAGTCTTTAGGGGCCTTATACACGTTGAGAAATGTGATTCCATTGACCTTTACCCAGCAGTAATCACCAGTGGGTGTGGAACAAGGAAATAACTGTTCCGCTAACATTACATTTTTGGTCTTTCGAGTGTATGTCACAGCCCTCGGTCTGACATCTACACCTCCGTACGGTATATGACAGATATACCCTGGGTGTGATATGGTTTCTTTTGATCTCAAATTCCATCGCGGTTCTTGAATTAGCACAACATCTACGCCTAGCTCATAAGCTCGAGAGAGCGCAATGTTGTGGGTTGTGCCACCCCTGCCTACGTTTATTGACATAAAACTTAGTGTAGGAGGGGGCGAGAAGGGGCCCGTAGGGCGCCCTTCACAAAGCTTCTTCAGGTTTCAAGGCACCAAAGCCCGAACCCTCAGCCATTGCTGTGTCTGTCGAAGATGTGTCCTTACCAACAGCTGGAGAAGCTGGTCGGGTCGCTCTTGCGGCAGCTGTAGCAGCCTCTGCGGCCTTAGTTGCAGCTTTGGCCCTGGCAACTGCCTGATATTCCCGTTGGCCAGCTTGTCGGATCGTCACAAGTTGGTCCTTAGTGCTGGGCCAGACCTGTTGGGACGCGCAGGCAGTCTCGACTGCCAGATTGGTGGGGCCCTCCGCAGTTTCGGCACTTGGTTAGAGCTTTACACTCGAAGGCCGAGTGCATGGTGGATCCGCAGTTCCAGCAGGCTGGCGCGCGAGAACACCCGCGGGTGGCGTGGAAACCGAGACATCGCCTACATTGCTGTATGGGAGGGCGGTTTCGTTGGATTGTTGCTATTCCTGAGTCGTCGAAGAGTCGGAATCCAGGCTTTGGGCTAGCGTTCCTGGGAAACAAGGCCGACCAGGATCTGTAGGGAGCGCCGAGCTTAGTTTTTCCGTGTATCCTTACTCGGTCTGGAGTGCAACTGGTTACTCTAAGGATTTCAGGGGCCACCATTTCGGCAGTGACTTCGACTCGTCCTTCTAAGCCGAACACGGCGACTGGAACCGTTGCGATCCGGAGGGAAACTAGATCACTTGGTGGTTCTAGTTTTGCCTCCACTTGTGTGAAGGAGCTGGAGGCCTCCAGCAGTCGAGTTTTTGCATCCGGGTTTTTGGCACGGATGGCAAAGCCAGTGGGAACGCGTTGCACCTGGTCGACATCAGCAGGGGTGCAATTTGTTTGTTTAGCGACGGCTTCGCGGACGCCAGCTGGAGAGAGCTGTCTCCACTCGTGGTTTGCATCAAGACGCAGAAAGATTCGGTCATCTTTCGATGCTGTTGTTGATGCTGCCGGCTTCTTCTCTGGTTTCCTGGCAGATGGGGCAGCCGAAACCGAGGTGATGTTTGCAGGGGCTTGTGCGCCTGACTTTTGGTGTCCTGCTCTGGTGACAGTAGCCCAGGTGCTTCTGAGCGGGAGAGGTGCTGCAGCCTTTGAAATATTCCGAGGAACAGCTACTGGGATGGCGGTCGCGAGGGGAGTTGCGACAATTGGTCGTTTGGGCAGGACTGGCGGAGCGGTGCTCGGCCCGGCCGCCACGAATTGCGCGATGGCTGCCTTTAGGTAGACTTTGATGGAGTCTACAAAAATTTTATTTTCACCGGTGGAGAGCGGTGAAAGGGCTGTCTCGACACTGCTAATCGCTGTCGAGCATATATGGAATTGCGCAGCTTTTTGCCTTGCCCTGCGCTCCTCCGCTTCGATCGCTGCCAGCAATTCTGGGGGAATATTTTTTCTCTGCCTGCTGCTTCTGGTGCTGTAGGCGGTTGGTCCAGCGAAGAGTTTTCGGCTCCTGCTGCCTTGGCTGTGGGTATGTCGGCCTCTTTCGTGGGCCTCACTTCTACCGGTCGCGGTAGTGCTGGAACCGTAGCGCGCTTCTCGGGTGCGACGACGGTTTTTCTGGGGGATCCGGTGGGATCCAAGACTTGCTCTGCATCTTCTGGGCTGGAGGATGCCCAAACTGAATCGGCGAGGGTTTTTAGCTTCTCGACTTCTGCGTCCACCATATCTACTTCGGGGACATCGTTCTCCTTCGCTTGGAGCGCAGCCGCGATGGTGTTCATATTTTGAAGATTGGACTCGAGTCCTTTTCTTGTCAGCATGTTTCTCGCGTGGTTTTGAATGGCTGGAGTTCATTGGTAGGGTTTGATGACGCGATCTTTGGTGATTCCGCTGATCGCGTTTTTGTGCGTTTTACGCGTCGGAGGCATTTTAGAAATGCCGCCGATGGCAAACAATTTCGATTCGATTCGTTCCTCAAAGGGTGAGGTGGATAAAAGGGTGGGAATGGGCAAATTGGGGGCTTCTCGAAATGTTTTGATGAAGGGTTTGGTTGTTGAGCTTTCTATTATTTCTATGTTGGGATACACACTGTCGATCCTACTAGGCTCGATAATTAGTAGTCCCGACAGACTGGTGTTTGGCAAACGGAGATTGCGTATACCCTGTGTTAGCGTTGTTTACTGCTGTTAATAGGACATCCCGCACGGGCTGTCTATTGGGATTAAAAGGAGTCTGGTGTCTGTGTTTAGAAGAGTAGTCGAATTGACATCCTTTTATCCTTCATTAATGCATAAGCTTCCCTCTACCAATAAGTCCACGAACTAAGTAGTGGGTTATACATTTCAATACAGGCTGCTCAAACCATACCAGAGAGCATCGCTGGGAGGCGGACCAGGGTGATTTCCATCGTTGGCTAGCATTTAACGTGTCACCTGCATTCTCGCCATCAAAAGCTTCGCGCGCACTATGCTCTTCAGTTTGTTAAATTCCTTACCCATATTCCAAATCTCACGCCCGCCCAGATTTTACTCGTCCTCTGCGTCATCTTGTGAATTTTTCCTGATCCCTATCACGTCAACTCCAAAGAATTGTCTCCCAGATTTGTGCGCCACGCTTTGCTTCCTCCTGCAGGTCTAAATATTGGCGTGTGCGTGTATTTGGTGGCCAGCTAAGGCTAGAGAAGGCCGAGGAAAGGTATGGTCATTTGCATAGAAGATACCAAGTCGTACCTGTAAACTTGTTGAGGTTTTGGTTGGAATCGATTATGTTTAGAGTGAGAGATTGATCTAGTGGAGTATCTTGAACCGACGCCTCGTGGGCCAGATTCTCCGAAATTGCCAAATTTGACTGAACTTGGCTCTGGGAGAATATTTCACCCCCAGGTTTGTAGAAAACACCGCGTACAGGTGTTCAGTCCTTGTCCTCCACCCTCTAGGGATATTGCTCCGAGAAAGAAGCCGAGATGGAGGCATAGAAGTGCATACACTACCGGAAGCATAGAGACCTCCGGCCTGTAAGCGGAAAAGATCAACGTGTCTTTATAAAGTCAGACTCAATAGGATAATAACACAAACATAAATACATAAATAATTTAGGTAAGTGGACCTTGAGCTTCAGCTAAGGACTGTAACATAATAAAAACAATAGCTTGGGTACCCCGAATCCATCCCTGTCGCTGATCTACATTTTGCCATGAACTGTACCCCACTATAATAAAGTTTAGCCAATTTACAGATTACAAGTTTTTTCAATAACTGATAATTTTCACCCCATGTCACTCTAAAAACCTCGATACGAAGCAAACTCAATTGCCTGCAATCATCACAATCGTTGAGTAGCCGAAAAATGCACAGCAAGAGCACACAAATGACTCTATTTCGCGGACAAAGGCATGAATTCTGAGGAAAGTCTTTATGCTGTGCCTTTTTCAACGCTCGCACCCTTACTCCTTACTTCGTGGAAGGCAGAAAGCTACGTGTTGTGGCACAACCAGGGAATGTATGCAATCTACTGAAGAACCTACCGGCCTAGCTAATGCCAAAAGGCTTAGTGCCGTCCTGCTTACAATAAGTTAGATCCATAGCAGTGCAAACCACGGACAACGCCCATCTCTAAGGCCCTACTGTACGACGGCGTTGTACAACATAGCAAAAAATCTTAGAAACATTGCTCACATGCATCCTTCAAATTCTGAACTTCCAGCTCTCAAGCAAAAGACTATTAGAAACGGAAATGAACTTAATTGCCACTAGACCGCTTAAAGAAATTGATCCTGATACGCTTCAACCTTTCTCCTTGGCTCAAGCGTCATAAACAGTGCGGAAAAATAATCTGGTAGGTCTAAATGCCTAACGTCCTTGGGAGTCTACCGGCCAATCATATATACAAATTCCCAAGGCGTATGTGGCATGAGCTGATCCTATCGCAATCATAATTAATCATAGCCGAACGCCCCAGATGCCTCTCCCACCGCTGACCCCAAGCCAATCACCACCGTCGCTATCTAGAGAGCTATGAGGCGCCCAACTAACATTGGCCACTTCGTATTCACACTGCCAGCCTGCAGAGGGTCCACGCGAATTATCGGACAAATCATGACCATTAGCTGCTTGACCCATTCGTGGAAGTGCAATATTCTGATTAAGAAGATCCCAAATCAACACAAGCGAATCATCGGCGCCTGAAGCCAGAGTACCTCTTCGAGATGGCGACCATTCTATACAATTGATAGCTGCTGCATGACCTTTCAGCTCAAGTAGTGCTTGGCCTGGTTGCCGTACATCGAGGATCCGGATAATTTTAGAATCCTGAGAGAATGTCGCTAGCAAATGTGTATCATGTGGAGAAGTGGCAAGCCTTAGTAAGGGCGGTGCATATGACATGGTTTGCTGGGCTAATGTTGGGCTGATTCTACCACCATTGGCGCTGCTATCTATACGAAAGTCAGTATATTCGAAATAAATCATGCGAAGAAAGTACCTTTCTCGTCCTTGGAGCTGGGCTCATAGATTATTGTGCTGTGTTCCAAGCTTCGAAGATCAAACATTCGCACGCTGCCATCTGCACCACAACTTACAAATACGTCAATACTGTTAGCACAGAACCTAACGTCAAACACTTCCTTATCATGAGCTATGAGTTGTGTCTTCGCTGTTAGCGTTGGTATGTCCCAAATTGTACAAGTTGTATCTATACTTGATGTTATGATTAGACTAGGCGAGATGGTATTCCAATCTAAAGAGGTCAAAGGTGCAGTATGATCTGGAGTTTTCGAATTAGACAATAGTGCTAGAGGTGTGATTTTTCCGACAGTAGTATCTCGACTGTGGTTTGTGGACCTTGAAATCGAGTTTCCCTGCGGTTTGGGGGGAGTTTCGGATGGAAGAGACCAGAGTCGAAGATGGTCCCCAGAAGTTGCAAGCAAATCGGTTGATTGTTTTTGGGAAGATGGCGGCTCCCAAAGGAGGCGCGTCACGGGATAAGAATGTGTTGCTTCTGCCACCTTGACAAAGTCGAGAGTATATTTTGATGCACCAGGTTTGTATAATTCAGGCGGTGTGGGAGAAATGTGTGAGTCAAGAATTTGAATCTGAGTAAACACGTGTAAGAGTGAGCCGGCAAAATCATATATGTTCTTACAAAATTTTGACTATCTTCAAGATAACTACCCACGGCTACTTTGCCTGCATCATCGCCTTGTACCTGCCACTTACACCAGTCGAATGCATATAAAGCCCATGGTGCTTGATAGTTGCTACTTTTCGGCCCTGGATCGACAACATCATTTGAAAAATAGTTACTTCCAGACAGGCCCTCAGATACTCCCGAGTCTGCGCGAGGCCTGATATCTGCAAGTCCGAGTGGGGTATTGGATACAACTCGTTGAGAGTTTTGGGGTGTATAATTATGATTCGAAGGAGAGCTGAATTGTTCATTATTTTGGGGTGTCTTGGGTGTGAATGGTGTGTACATGTGGCTTTCAAACCCAGCTGGACTTGAACGTGTATATGTGTGAGTGAGGCCTGAGCCTGATGGTCTTGCAGGAGTTGAAAAGTGATCTAGAGATACTGTTTGGGTAGTGGCAGCCCCAGAACTAGTCGAGTTTAGAGACGTCAGTCCTGGTCGTCCTGGTTGAAGTGATCCAGGAATCTGCTGCGCCATACTTTGATACTGCGGTTGATTTGATGTTCCTGATTCGGGGTTGCTTCTTGGACCAAGAGAGGGGTGGTCCCCGGAAAAAGATGTGGCGCGTTGAGAGGGCAAACTTATGTTTGCAGGGCTACGATGATCGTCTGCGTGCCGAGTTTGACTTATAGCCTCGTTTGCTGCCCCGCTGGATGAAATGGATCCACTTGTAGCTAAGTCGACATTCCCGTTTGGGCAATGTGAGCTCAACTGATGCCTGGAATCAAAATACGATGATTTTCTGCTTGGATTTAATCTATCATTCCCATTAGCTGACCCTCGGTTTTCTGTGTGTTGTTGGTGAGGCGTAGCTATTCCATTAGATCCTGATACTTTGGCTGACGAGAGGGATGAACGTTGTCCAGGTTTAATTGATGATTTAGATGAGTATGAGTTGAATTGAGAGTTCATGGTGGGATGTTTAAAATGATACTCGTAACATGTTTTGGACTTAAAGGGCAAGCGCACCGGACATACTTGTAATGCGGCCTAAACGGGCAAAGGCACGCGCATCCAGCATACCAACCTATATTGTCAGCCCACCCAAACCCTTAGCCTGCGAACTGTTACAAAAACATCACTCAAATTACCTCGGAGCTCGTAAAATTTCCCCGTCATTCGAGTTTGACAGCCATTCTAGCTTGGTCCCTAACTTGATGGATCCCCCAAAGACGGCGAGTACTAAGACTGGATATTAATAACTAATAGCGGAATTTATTTAGACAAAGAATTGAGTGTCTAAAAAATTCTGATCAGCTTTCTTTTCTTACGTCTAGATACAAGTAACTGAGTATTTTTCTTTCTACGCAAGACTTTGACCTATGAATCGTATAATACCGGCCGTGATATAAGTTAAAGAAATTGCGATACGAAGCAAGTACTCTAACCCAAGGGTAATTAAATTTTTTGTTTTTTTATGCGTCATAACCTTCGCCAATTTTCTCAAATTTAAACTAGAATAAATAAACTTCGGAATGATCTCATGTGAACTGTTTGGAATGCTTGTCTTGTGCTAGTCCACTCAGTCACCAACATCCTGTCTCAATCAAATAATAAATCTTTCTTAAAATTTTGCGTTGGGATATTGGAAGGTACCGTCAAGACGTTCGATCTTGGTGCTACAAGTTTAGCTGCACAAAAAATTCCAATAGTACCGATTCTCATGTCAAGTCTTTGGAAATCCTCTTCAAATACAGCGTAATCGTGTCCACTGTGTCTTTCTTATTACGATGTTGATTATAAATCTTAAAAACCTTTGGCTAAAATCAGAGAAGAATTTCTGAAGGGTTGCTGTATCATTAAATTACTGCTTTGTTAACTTTCCCCAATTCCTTCCCGAGGAACTTCTTTGAATTTGACTTTCAACAAACTTATTTGTCCACAAATCCACAACTAATTATACCCGTCCAGCTGCAGCCACAAATGTACTGATCTAAATTTAATATATGTTAATTGATAATTTTATAGCTCCCTAGGTTTTACAAGCAATATTCTAAAAAATTATTGACTCGTTGATAAATTAAATGTTTTATACGTAAAATTTAAGGCAAATATCTAAGCTTAAACCGGGAAAAATAGCGGAGGAGAGATAAAAGTACTTATATTTTTACGCTAATTTATTCATAAAATATTGAAGCGTACGGGCTACAACTTTTCTACCTTTTTTTTTGGTTTT
The DNA here is from genome assembly GCA_900239735.1 of Blumeria hordei DH14. Lineage (NCBI taxonomy): Eukaryota > Fungi > Ascomycota > Leotiomycetes > Helotiales > Erysiphaceae > Blumeria > Blumeria hordei. The sequence continues at coordinate 149,181 of OENG01000028.1, read as the reverse complement.
TTTTGGGTAGAAGGTTACGTGTGTTGCAACTAAGGCAGTAGCATGACTGCAGTAGATAAGTAGTTCATATTAGGATTATATGCATATGCGCCATGAGATATGATTAGCCCACCTTATCACTCACTGGCATGAATAGTAATAGCCCAATAGATGCCTGACGGAATCTATTGGCATTAGGATCTCCGACAACCTTCCAATTTGGGTTAGATAGGGAAGTATGTTTGAGTTCACACTAGTGTGCGGAAAACCCCGCTTTCATGTCTGTAGAGGGCCTTCTCGCTAATCAGATAGAAAATAAAGCAATTTCTTTACAATTAACTATCCATTAAATATCAGTAAACTTCTTCGTATAGAAAACACATTCATCATATCTCTAAATCAACTTCAAGGCTAGTATGTAACTCTTCCAATATCCGGAACCATTTCAATTACGTGGAAAAGGTGGCCGAATTCTACGGGTAAGTACTGAGCTGATGGAATGTTCATTACGGGCAATATATCAATGATCTTTTAAGTAATGAAAGATGATAGGAGCACTGTAAAATGTGTGGCCTAGGTCAGTGAGGATCCCAATGTGCTAGATAGTCATAGACTCAAGTAGTACAATAAACATCTACACACAAACCTGAATCCTGATTGTACAAGAACTTGTGGCAATACACTGGTGTCGGTTGACTAATTGATCATCGGTGTATCTCAAAAGACATCACGGCAGATTTTAGCCTCGTTTAAAAGCCACAGAATTTGATTCAGCTCTAACTAGGCCTGGGAAAGTGTCGGAAGACACCAGGTCGATGGTTTTTATGACAAAACTTGTCTCAATTAATTCTGACCCCGCCGACCAAGAAATTGGCCAATACGGCCCCTTTGTCCTCGCCGGACAACCGACTATTCCTCCGGCTGGGTTCAAAACACCAGTGGCGAAAGATTTCGCCAGCTGGCATTAGAGAAGCTGTAGCGCAGCTCACCAACGTGCCTCAAGCTGCAATTGAACACATCTACCGTGTCCCAAATGGTTTCGCGCTCCGAGCGAAGAGTCAGGAATCTTTCATTCCCATCGGGATAAGACTGGAGGAGGCCTCCGACCTTGTGGCACTCCAGATCTCGACGGTCCCCTTCGTCATCCACACCATTCTTGGAAGGGTGCCAGTGACAGATGAGATGGTGATCGAGGAGATCACTCGAGTCACAAAGGCCGTGCAAGTCAAGGTTCGGCCCCACGGGAAAACTAGGTTCGACGGACCATACAAGTCATGGCTCGCTCATTTTAAGAGGGGAGCGTCACCAAGACAAGGGTTCCGCCTATTCGGCGACTCGGGCGTCGCGGTCCTTGATAAATCGTGACAGACTGCGAAGCATTGCAAACGCTGTCTGCAGTTCCACGGAACGCGTGGTTGCTCTCGTGCCCAAGCTTGCTGGAACTGCACCTCCATAATGCACTCGACGGACGAGTGACATGCGCATACCAAGTGCCGCAACTGCGGAGAACCGTACAGGTTCAACAGTCGAGTCTGCCTGGCGCGCCCCATCAAGTGCGGACCGATAAACAGAGAGCACTTTGCCACCATTCGCATGGCTAGCCAACGCGAGCTAGCGGCAGTGACAAGGGCTAAAGCTGCTGTCCGTCGCGCCGAGGTAGCAGCTCAAGCGGCCGGAGGGCAAGACTGACACCTGTACGTGGTGCCTTCTACGAACCTGGGAGTGAAATATTCTCCCAGAGCCAAGTTCAGTCAAATTTCGCAATACCGAACAAGTTGGCCCATGAGGCAATGATTCAAAATACTTCGCCATGTCAAATTTTCGCCCCCAACGAGTTCAACTCCAACCATAGTCTCATCAAGTCTACAAGTACGACTTAGTACATCCTCGTTCCAATGACCACACCTCTCATCAACTATTCTCTGGTCTCAGCTAGCCGCCAAATACACGCCCACGCCGATATTTATACCCGACGGAGGAAGCAAAGCGTGGCGCACAAATCTGGGAGACAGTTCTTTGAGACGGATGTGAGAGGGATTGGGACAAGTAAACAAGATGATACGGAGAATGGATACATTCTCGACGGGCGTGTAATTTTGAATTTTGGCAGAGTTTTACGAATTGAGCTGTGTGCGCGCCAAGACTTCGCTTGCGAGAGTGCAGCGGACACTATAAAAACACGCAAACGATGGATGGTGCTGTGGTCCGCCTCCTGGTGGTGTTCTCTAGTATGGTTTGAGTAGCCTAGGCACCTACTCCACTTGGGAAGGAGACACCTCAGACTACATTTCGCGCGGAGAAAGTTCAGTGGATGATGAAGGCATGTCTGGATAACTCAGGGTTTTTGAGACGTTCCCCTGGGTGGGTATTCACGGATGAGGGTTGACTTGGGGTGAAGAAAAAGCCGCCATAACTTCGCAGTGGTACTTGCAAATGAAATCTGAGGCATGAGTGCACTTATTGTAAATTGAGTCATCTATTCTGTACATTTTCTCCGATATTGTGTCATAGCTAGATAGCTGCATACGCAATTAAAATCTGATGCAAAAAAAAAAAAAAAAAAGCTCAAGCGGCCGCCAGGCAGACACAAGCCTCGCCCGGATTGGAGAAATCGAACATCAGGCTCGGAGTTCTGATGACTGACGTCGCCTCCGACGCCACGGACACAGGATCGACGACCCCTGTTGAGTCCTCCTGAGGGCCCCTCACGGGTCCCTTCTATCGTCCCACCTGCGATAAGTTTTACGTCGATGAACGTAGGTATGGGATGCTCAAAACACGACATCGCGCTTTCCAGAGCTTATGAGCTAGGCGTAGATGTAATGTTAATACAAGAGCCTTCGTGGAACAAAGCCACAAATGAAAAAAAGTCTCACCCTGGTTATAATTATCATAAACCACATGGAGGCGTAAACGTTCCACCCAGGGCAGTGACCTATACACTAACCAAGAGGAGAATTCATTCGGCAAGTCAAATCTTTCCCTGCAATCCCCCAACGGCGGACTACTATTGGGTTGTGGTAAACGGAGTCACGTTTCTCATCGTGTACAAAGACCGGAACGACCCGAAATCGATTCGACCACTCCTCAGCTGGAACCCACCACCACGATCTGTCGCAGCTGGCGACTTCCATGCGGTACACTGCGCATGGAAACCAGAGTTTATCCGCCCACGCAGACAGGGAATTGAAATTAAGAGATGAGCGGAGGGCCATAATCTCATTTGTCTGCTTGTGGGCGAGCCAAAGGATCGAGCCGGGAACACGCTTGATGTTGCTTGGACCAACAACAACGGGGCCCAATAATGAGTGGATTTCAACGAGTGCGTAACCAGCGACCATCTACCGATTCGAGGACGTGTCCCCACCGGATACGGAAAACGTGTCCAGGAGCCTTCGTAGGTCAGGGTAACGCGTGGAAAATGGCCGAAGCTCGCCCTTGCCGTAACGCAGTGGACACACCCGCCACTAGTCCTAGACACAGTTTACAAGGCGAATGAATACGCCAACCATCTCTGTTCCGGCCTTACTAACGCTATAAAATTAGCAGGAACACGAAGGAACAAAAGACATGGCAAATGTGCGCCCTGGTGGACTCCAGAATTGTTGCGATTTCCGAGTAAGACGAGCAGAAAGTAAAGCTCAAAGAATATTGTTTCTATTAAAGTTCTAAGTTACATGTAAAACGCGAATTTATGTGTGTGTATCCTAGAGTTAAAGTGGGTATGCAAACAACAATTATTACAGTAAAAAGTCTTCAGGACAGCTGACCACGAAACAATTGTGCGGGGAATAAAGCAGTACTGACCCCGCACCATTAACGCCATCTTATTTGTCGCAAAGTAAACATGACTATGTCTCTCACTGCATTTGCATCTAGTATCATACTACCCCGCACATGCAAATGTATGAGAGAATAGCTCATTAGCAAAAAGAAGATAAAATATAGAATACAGCATGTATTATAGAGTATGTAGGAAAGTTGTTCGTATTTGCAAGGAATGCCAATTATTGTAAGAAATGTAGTAAATTCCAACAAGAATGTAAGCTGGCTCGCACGGAATATCGTGCAGCAGTGACTCCAGAGCAGCGAAGGGTGCATGCGAAGAAGCTGCGCTCAACCCTCAGAGCTGCAAAGAAAGGGCACCAGACGCGACAAGTCGAAGCGATCACGACACTGACTGGTGTGCTCAAGCTAATGCGTTTGGTCGAGTAAAGGCAGGAAAGTACACCCCCTCCGCTGAACCATGAAGGGATGACATACTCCGATCCGGCCGAGCGGGCAGTGATACTCCGAGATGCTCTTTTGGCGCGGCACCAAGCGACAGATGACCTACCGCCACTCGATGCGCCGAGCACTAACCGAATCCCCTGGAATGACCATATCTCCGACAAGGAGATCCGCATGTGCACCATAGGCTGCGCCAACGCAGCACCTGAAGCAGACGGAATCTCCGTGGAGCTTCTACGAACCAGTTGGAAGACGATTGGACCATTTATTGGCACTCTCTTCCGCACCTGCATTAGACTTGGCACCCATTCATCCTGCTTCAAGCTGGCTGAAGTGGTGCTCCCACGCAAGACGAATAGGAATCCAACAACAGTTAAGGGCCTGAGACCGATTGCCCTTTTGTCATACTTCGGTAAGGGACTGGAACAACTTTTGGCGAAGCAGATGGCCCATCTTGCGGTTACGCTCGACGTTGTCGGGTACCAACAATTTGGTGCGCTCCCTAAGAGATCGGCATACGACCTTGTCACCTGCGTAGTCCAGGACATTGAAGAGGTAAGCTTTCACAGACTAAACCATCATGATGAAGTATTGAAAGTATGAGCGAAGTTGTACTATCTTCGGATGTCATAACTTCGTCGAGTAATATTCTAGAATTCTCCCTGTCATGACATCATCTAGATCGGAATAATCTTACTTGGGTGTTTATGACGTCAATTAATCAATAGCATACGATATTCTTGAGTCACTGAGAGTATGATATCAGCGAAAGTATGAAATCATGAAAATCATGATATTATGGAAAGTGTGATGGTTATTTGGATTGGGCTATGTCTATTAGAGAGTTAGTATTAGGATATTCAGACCTCACGCAACGTCTTCTGAAAAATATATATGCTTCTACTTCTTACTTCATCTCTTCTTTGGGAAGACCATTGCACTGCATCACTTCTTTTGTCTCCTTCACTCCTCTCAGTGAAACCTCCGTCTAAGTTATTTTCGTATGATCCCCATTCCCTTTACGATCTCATTTCGTACCCTGTGGAACTATCGCTACATTAGACTCCTTGAGACAAGCACCCAGGGACAGGCGGCCACATTCACGACTCTGGATTTCAAAGGCGTGTTTGATACAGTACTCCACAACCGTTTGGTGAGAAGGATGCAAGAGCAGGGGTGGCCGGACTCAATTCTCCGATGGACAACGTCATTTCTTTCACAACGAAAGGTACAAGTCCGATACTCTGGATGGGTAACTGGGCAGAAAGAACTGGTGTGTGGGGTTCCGCAGGGATTGCTGATATCGCCCCTTCTCTTCCTTCTGTACAAGGCAAAGCCTATGCGAAGCGGCAATCCAGAATTGAGGTTAAGCCACACTGACGACGTCGTGATACTAGGATTCTAGCGCAGCATTGCCGGGTCTACCGCTTCTATTCAGAAGGAAGTGGATCATCTTCTGGAGTGGGTGAGGAACAACGTAGTCTCCTTCGATCCCAACAAGTCAGAGGTAATCCAGTTTTCCGGGAGGAAGCGCAAGACGCCAGTAGGCATTCGTGTGAACGGCGTGGCTATCGAGCCAGCAGACCAAATACTCTGGCTTGGAGTACACCTAGACCCGCGATTTGACTTCAAACACTACGTTACAACGTGGTGTGGCAAATCCCTGGAGATGTCCCAGCAAATGCACCACTTCAACTCAGCGTACCGGGGAGCTGCTCCTGTAGTACTAGTTCGAGCAGTGGACACGTGCATTGTCCCCATAGCAACCTTTGGAGCTGATGTTTTGTGGCCCGACCTCAAACGTCCGACCAAAAGGGGGATCATCACACCTCATACCAGCATTTTCTGCGAGATGACGGACAAGGTAATCTTGACGGGACTGCGCGCTGCCCTTCCGGTAACGAGAACGACACCGAATATTGCTCTCTACCGCGAAGGAGGTATCCCAACAGGGAAGATCATTCTAGAAGGGAACCAACTACGACGTCCGGCTCGGCTCGGCTCCACTTAATAGATAACCGTCACCCGCTCCAGACTCGCGCCTCTATGTGTCCAAACTATGGAGCATGGAAGTACAAGAAATGTTCTCGAGCACCCAGGAATTCAGAGCTCCACATTTCTCGAGTACAGCGGGCTCACCCAGAACTCCCGGACGCGGAAGAAGCCGAGCCTTTGCCGCCGCCATGCTGTCTTTCGAGCTTCGACCCAAAGATAGAGGAGGATGACAAGGTAACCAGGCTCTTGCAAAGTGTGCAAGCATCAGATATTTGTGCCTAGCAGGATGGATTGTCGGAGAGACATGGTCGCTCAGCATGGGGGTTCGTCTTGAAGAGGGATGGAAAACCTCTGTGGAAAGGATGTGGCATCAAACATAGTGGTGAAGTGCTTGATGCAAAAATGGTAGGGGCGAGAATGGCCCTGAAAGCTGAGCTGGAATTGTTAGGGAGGAAGAACGGGGGAAAGAAAGGTAGGCAGTGGATCAACATGTTGACAAATAGTCAGTCTGCAGTGAAGGCACTGTGGACAGAAACTTCTACATCAAGCCTTGATGACGTACGCCCATTTAGCGCGCTGTCAAAAAAGGCTCGAGTATTGGTGAAGTGGATACCGACCTACTCCGGGATACAGGGAACGAAGAGGCCGATAGAGCTGCACGCTCCGGCCTCCGACAACTGCCAGGCAAAGGGAGCCAGCTTGGCTCTATGACTTTGGCGTATGCTCGTCGGCTTATGAGCCGAAAATGACGAGCACTTCTCGAGGAATGGTGGGAAGAAGCATGTCGACCTAGGAATCGAAATCTAGGTCTTCTCATACGACGGCGCAAGCCACGTGAGCAGACACTTTCCCGGCGGCTACTCCATGAACTGATCTCAGCCCGTACGGGCCACGGAAACTTCGCGGAATGTCACCGCCGTCTCAGCAACTCCGCTGCTCCAATGGAGTGCGCGTGTGGAGGGGAAAAATCACCTCTGCACTCCATTCACTGTTGACTGCACGCACAGCAGAAGCGTCGACTTCGAGGAATAATGTCACATCACGATTTTGTCCACAAGCTTCTCTGGCCTTAGTGCCTCGAGAACTTTGCAAAATTTGCGCAGGAAACCTGCTGCTTCTGGATCCCAACTGCGAGTCCGTAATCAGGTCTCAGTGTGGATGGCAGCAATTAAATCATAGCACGAAGCATGACAGGTAGGAAAATGAAACGAGAAGTGTCATTTTCTAACCACAAATAGAATTATGGGTTTTGGAATTTTGGTCGAGGGAGTCTATGGGTGCATTTGTTTTCCTTCTTATAACTAGCTACTTGATGTGTAGTGAGTCACGCGGTGAGGCCTAGTTGGGCATGTGGGAAGCATGATCTCGGCCGTGTACACCGGTCCATGACTCCGAGGAGATATAGAGCAAAGCTTAGGACCTATAAAATTTAAAAATAAAAACAAACATTCCACAAATTACATGATAATCAGCTTTGTTTTGCCACGAGTGCCAATACATAGTGCTTGAGGGTTCACAAAAAAGACGGATGATGCGGGACAAAACTAATGGTAGCCTGATGATTGTGTTGATGGCAAAGGTCTAAACGTGAGGGGTTCCATCCGTATACATTCTTCTCTATTACACGAACGTTTGCTCACACCCATACCACCACAGCTCCCTAAACTTGTTGTAGGGTACACGGAAAGGGCGCAAGCGTATACTTTGAATCATGATCATAGGACAGTTGAATAGAATTTTAGTCCCTGCTCACAGTACCGTTGAAAAACTGACGTTAGGAAAAAATTACGAGAAAAAATTACTCAATACGTTTTGCTGGGTGAGTGAAAAATGGGGTTGGGGGGGCATCGCATGTCCAAAACCTGTCAGCGGTATCTTTTGAGAACTTCTGCTCTTACTGTGGGATCTGCAGCGCCGGGATTGAGTAATATCTTCATCTTCACTTGAAAAAGGATCCCCAAATGATTTCGTAGTCAGCATCGATCTCAGGTCTAATGGTAGGATCGAACCCCTAATAATTGTCCCCTCAATCTTCTCGATCATGGAGGGAGAGCTATCTGATGAGTCTGCGGAGCGTAACCAGTTCGCGATACCAAAATAGTCCATCATATCAATTTAACCCCTCTTAAAATAAAAAATTTATTGAGGGAATGATGACGCCTCAGTCATTGAGGTTGTGGAGCGCATTGATTCATGTACCTACCGAAGTGAAACGAACTTCAGAACTTGTAGTCACGTGTGTATCAACCGTGAGGCCTACCTGATAGCCCCAATTATTCCAACTTCTAACAAAATGAAATGTAAACAGGCGTCCGCAACCCGTATGGCTCTCGGATCTAGACATCACCTGGCTGGAGTCGCAGGAGTTGTAGAGACTTTCCCGCTCACGTAGTTTCCGCAGCTTCTCTTTTGTTTTGGTAGAAGAATCTGTAGGAAAGAAGGGTAAATTCTACGGTTATTAATTATTATTATTAAATCATTTTATTGTCCTGTCTGAGTCTAAGACTATGTAGGACATGCAGGTCCTCTCTGCCTACAGGCCAAGGATACCTATGCCAGTAGTATATCCCCTCCTATGCCTCCCATACAGCTCCCCTCAAACAGTACCACCCCTCACAAGTCCTCATTCGATCATACACTTAGAGGAGCTCTTTGCCCTTCATTATCTCCCCTCTCCAACCAACGAAACGATGGCCATTTGCGGGTGCATGGCAGCCGGGAAAAATCGCAAAAACCACTGGGTGCGGAGCTCTCCTAATACCGACATTAGGACTAAATCCGAAGACATAGTGCCCCTTCTGAAGCGTTCGAAGAGGCCGGCCAGCTGGGCGCTGCAGACTTGTGTGTACCTCGGGAAATTCACACTCTGCCTTTCTAGCCTCCTTCCAACTCCTTCCCTAAGGTCGTGCTGGAATGTCAGAAAAGTCTTGACAGAGCGTGATTGCTGTATGATAGCTTAGCCTAACTTCTTTTGTGCCGTCCAGGGCGCTGGGGAGTGCCGTTGACTCATCGACAAAAGAAGCCCTCCTGGCTAATTAGCCGAAATCTCGGTCTTGGCGCCCACAAACGTTCCAAAGTTGAAAACCCCTCGAAAATGTCAGTCCCAGCATCGTCTTCAGAGACCTATTCCCCCTCTAGCACAACATCTCAGCCGCCTATCCTTCCTCAAGATGTAGAACTCCGTTAGAGCATCAGTCCCCCATAAACCATGACGAGCTTTGTATATTATGACTTGATTTCCTCCTTGCGGGTATACGTAGCGTCGTAAATTTGTAGTCGGTGATGGCCGGTAATTAATGGGGCAAGCTCCTGTTTGCAATTGGAGTATCTTCTTTATTGGTTGTTCAGGCGAGATGAGGCGTGGTTAAAAGGAGGTTGAGGACTGAGATGAGGATGGTAAGAAAGGCATTGTCGAGAAGTTGTCAAATGGAGACATGCTTGAGGTTGCTTTCGACTTCGATTCAGATGCGATTCTTCTTGGCTATCCCAGATATGCAGAGCATACTGAGCGATTACACCGGCACCACTGGAAGGTGAAGAATTCGTCTTTGCCGGCAATTCTACGGTTAATTATTGTGCTAAACGACTATCCATCATAGATGAATTTATCGTGAGTAGAGAGGATGGGACCACTATACAAGATATAGATTGAGTTAGATAGAAGCCCAATGTGCTCGATGATTTTGGAATCAATTAGCGCAATGCCTATGCAGGCTAGAGTGTAGAACGACTCATGTATAATGTCGCGAAATCTTCATCTCAATCTAGCCATCAGATCCTCCCACGCGCTAGACATGAACTATAATCTAATTTGCAACCTCCATCACCAAGAACAGCATTATGGCGCAGCGGAAGCGCGCCGGGCTCATAACCCGGAGGTCTCTGGATCGAAACCAGATAATGCTACGCACAGCAGCTGCTGGGTCTGAAGATATCAATTTTGGACGTATTGGATATTTTCAACTTTTTGAAGCTTATTGACTCGTGGCTGACTAATATAGAATTTGAAATCCACCACTACTCGGGACACTGATAATCTCCCTACAAACAGATAAAATAGGATCGGGTGAACACTGACTGGTCATCTACCAGTACTGTCTTCTACTAAACAGGCTGAGAATCATCATCCTAGAGCTAAATCCAGTCAAACTCCGAATCAACAAAGAATTTGGCTCAAAAGAAAATTATTATGATTATTATTGATTTAATTTCATTGTCCTGATTTGGCGCCCTATGGGCCCATGCAGGTGTCTATCGTTCTTTCTAATTTACATGATAGGAACCATTTCGTGAAAATCACCCAAACCTTCCTGTTTACTGTTTATTGTCTATGTTTTTTCTAACGTATCCTCCAAGAAGAGCAATTATACTATGTTGCCCTCCATGTAAACCAATCACATCATCTTTATTGACCTCGAGAATGGCTTGATCTGTTCCTATCCCTCAGCAGCATTTCGACTGCCTTTGCCATCTGGACTTGGTCCATCCAACCATGATTTAGTATCCACTGTGTTATCCTTTTGATGTCTCCAGGATTATTTGTCATTCCTTCGTAGGAGCGATCTTTGGCTTGTCTGCAGATCTCAGCACTACCATTCGACCATCGGGGGCAGGACATTATCATGTGCTTGGGGTTCTGTGACTGGTAGCCACATGGACAACCTGAACTTAAAACTTCGGGTACTTTTCTTCTATATAGATATGAATTGAGCCCTATGTGCCCACTTCGTATTTGCATTGCTAGACTGCCTTGGGTCCTCGTCAGGTTTGATTTGATGTATTTATTTACATATGCGTGATTGCGCTTTGATTAGTAAGCGACTCTACATGAGGACTAGTAATTTGTTTCCTGTGACATTTATCGTCTTGTAAAGTATATGACTATGAAAGCATATATAGGTTCCTTCTGCCTAGAGGAGCCCAATGTCGTAGATAATCTAGGACTCAAGTAGTACAATAAATACACCTCTCTCCCTCTCTCGTTCTTTCTGCTTTCAGGTCGGGAGTATATATGCCTCTAATAGTATCCTCCCTCCCATGTTACCTTCACGACATCTTTCCAGCATTAATACAGTGATCCATCTGTATAAAACCAATAATTGTGATCTCTTCTAGTAATCTGAAAAAGTAAGCGATCCATTTTCCTTCGTCTTGTCTAATGCCAGAATGGTTATATCTGGTGACTGATATCTTCTCCGCCTTAAAATTGCTCGCAGATATTCTACATCATCGCAGCTACTAACAGCATGGTAATAATATCACTATGATTTACTGATCTCGTACTGATAATTTAAATTTTAGATTTCAACAACATGAAACTTACCTGTTGGACGAAGCGTAGGAGTGCAGTTGCCATCCGACTGCAACTGTGCTATGAGTTCCAGCTTAAAACACCATCGCTAGTAAATAATAAGTTGGAGCATGGTCAATGACATGAGACTTATAGTGTAAAAAATAGGCACTTCATTTCCACTTTTGGCAGCTTATATCGCAACCAAATCGCATCTATTACCTACTAATGAGTATATAATCTTCCAGGAGACAACTCAGTGACCTATAAATTTGTTTCAATTTCACTCGTGGCATTGATTGTTACCCCCTGATGATGAGTACGGTAGTGGATACATGTATTTATAACGCCTTAATGGTTTCTTCACAAAAATACTTACCGATCGCCTAGATAATCTGTGGACTCATCCCATCTCTCAGAGGCATTTTTGATTATTGTTCATGCAGAGGATGTGATACGAAAAGATACAAGCGTAAAGCACGTACGTCGCTGCATTAAAACGAAGACCTATCTGCTTTTGCGTTATTTTTTGGTTATTTTCTATCTATTTCTTTTTTCTTTCGTTGTTATCCAACCATCTAAGATTATAGCCACAATTTAAGTAGCTTGAATGAGTTGGATTTTTTGCCATTGTTCGAGACGATCCCTTTCATCATGTACTTATTGCGGGCCCAGAGATTTATTATATGAACTTAACAGTACTACAGTCTTATAACGATTAGCTAACGTGCTACCTTGAAAACCCGAAAACTCAACTGTAACTGTTTGTTGACGATAAATCACCAAAGATGGCACAAGGATATATATTGGACGCGTGTCTCACATGATATTCTTCAATTATTTCTTCAATCATATCAATGCATCTCGCAGAAAATGGAGGGAGAGGCAGAAATATCTAGTTCAGTGTGGATTTGATTATTGTAAAGAAAACCTTTATTAAGAAATACACCAAACACCAGACACCTCAACTACAAACCCACCGAAAATCTCCATCGCGCAATTCATGACGTACCCCCGAAATCACCAAGAGAACCAACCACTAATTATTCATCCTCCCTTAACCCCTCATTTTACCAGAACAAATTTCAGCAAAGTCCCTGTTGCCAACCTATATTACCATGGTATTTCATACTGGAGCCATGACATGGCTCTGGATGCCATCTCTGTTCTCTCATCGGTCGTGAGATAGTGCCTTCAGTCTGCCTTCTGCGCCCTCGATCGGCCCGCTGGACCCATTTTTTCCGAATATTCGATGCCGCCTTCACAAGGTCTTCTTCGGTAACCCGATCTGTGATACTTTCAATCACACTATCGACTGTGCTAGTGTAATTGGCATTGATCTTATCGTCACGAAACCGCATGTATCGCCAGCGCTTTTTCTCATCCATATAGCATTCGACTATGCGATTATTGATTGTGGTATTTTCCGCTTTAAATGCCTCCCATTCATCCATTTCAACATGCATGGTGGAAAAATGTATGTCGCCTTCTTTATCTCCAGCATGGATGAGCAAATGAAAGATCCGGAAGAACGGAAAGGTTAGAGCAATGCTTTGCACTGCTATCGTCAGGCTGAGTCCGCGGAAACTCAAGGCGCAAGCGAAAATCGATGGAATTTTCAGTTTCCGGTTTCCACTTGAGAATCTTTGGATCGAACCCGAATCTATACGCCGAATTTCGGCAGGTGAAAATTAGACCATCATTGCCATGTGCAAGCGATGGTATGATCTTCTTAAATATATGTTCGACAGCATACGAGTTGACCATTGTCTTCAGTTCCAGGGAGAAATGCTGGGCCGAAACCGTCTGTTGAATCCTGAAATGCACGCCGGTATGGATCGTAAAGTCCTCGTTGAAGTTGTGACAATCTTTGATCGAACGTCATCTCATCAGTCTTTCTCCGTCAAGAACTAAACAATCAAAAGCCAAATATTTGGCCACGAGCTCACCGGAAGCCGTCTTTTCCATGACCAGCTCACCATCGATAAGGGTGTCAATGTGAAAGCCCCGTCTTTCACGAGGTGCTGGACAGAAAAACGATGCTCGGGGTACAGCCCAGAAGTTTTTTTTTCTATTAATAAAATACTGAGACTCGTTGCCATGATTGTCTTGAGTGAAATAGAGGAGATGGCGCATTCCATCTGATTTCTCACATACCAAGTAACTTTATTTTGTTACTCAAATGATGGTGGAAGAGTAATGGAGATAACTTACTCTTCCTCCTCTAGCTCGTGTATATGCTTACGAGAAAGACTCCCTGGATTTGCGCCGGGGAATCTATGATTGGAACGGCCTAATAGACGGGCGACGTTTGCGCGCAGTCTTGTAAGAAGGGGCCCTTCCACACTATTACCTGGGGTTTCAACTGAAGTGAGCGTCATGTCGAAATTTAAGAGAAGTGGATCAAGTTGGTAGAATTGGTGTATGGAGGAGAGTATCTAACAACTCTTTTGGAATGAAGAGCTAAATGCTAGTGAAATATCACAGTGTTACAGAAGTTAGCAGAGAGGATCTTCTGCACTTTGTAGTGGATGTTGTAGTGGATGTTGTAGTGGATGTTGTAGTGGATGTTGTAGTGGATGTTGTAGTGGGTGTTGTTGTGGATGTTTTTGTAAATTGTGGTGTTTTGTTTATTAGCTACTAAAAGAAAACTTTTCGAGATTGTGCCCGATTCTATCTGTCAGAATAATGAAGATCGAATTGGGTGAGGTTTAGAAGGTGTTATAGGAGTGGTTTAAAAACCTGTTCAATTAGCTTAGATCTTAGATCGTTAGATAGGATTTGTAATTCTGACTTATTCATAGTGTGTTGATACCACCAATCTAGAGCATACTTGTGGATAGACCCATAATAAACTTACGTCCATTCCACCCGATTTGATTAATCGTAACTTGCCGTAATTCCGTACTATCTTGTGATATAATATTTTGTTTTGCTTATATTAATCCTTACGCGTCAGCCAATTATTTCCCTCCGCTGTCATTGAGGGACTCCATCACGTGTGAAAGCAGGCTCGATCAGGTTAGTTACCTATAATTACATGAAATTTGTCCGGCATTTTTGGCCGGATTAAGTCAGAAAGCATTCATGTGATAGTTGATAACAATTTTGACCAATATGAATCCGACCTTAACATATCCGAGCGTAAATTTGCCTATATTCCGGTCACAGGTTTGCCTCGATTCAGTGTTTACTTGGTTCAAAATGTGTCGTATTCTTCAAAGGAGGGTCTACCTAGTCAGTTAATGAGACCTGATCCATTTTACCTCCTTTTGGTCATCTATTGTAAGAACTAATACTTACATACAGCAACTTATCATCTTAGAAACTTTTCAAATTATCAAGCCCAGAGTATTCCTGTATCCTTAACATAATCTTAGCTGTGGAGCAACACGATTCGAAGGATAGATGCTGGAACAAATTTATGGTTGATAATATTAATGAATTCATTGGAGACAACTCCCAATGGACCTATTTACTCATGTATATACAAGGGCCTCCTTATGATAGAGTCTTATTTCCATAGCTTTTCCTGTTCTGTGGAGCCTTTTCTATGTGCTTATAATTCCCGTGATAGGGCATCAATATGTTAGTAACTGAGAGGACTATGTTCAATCTCGTATATTCACAAACAATTTTAACTTATCTTCATGTGAGATGGTTTTGTGCCGCACTGAAGGGTCATGCGAGTAAAA
The DNA here is from genome assembly GCA_900239735.1 of Blumeria hordei DH14. NCBI lineage: Eukaryota > Fungi > Ascomycota > Leotiomycetes > Helotiales > Erysiphaceae > Blumeria > Blumeria hordei. Next base: position 133,992 of record OENG01000028.1, on the reverse strand, counting down.
GCTGAGAGCCAAGGAATCGATTTCCTGGATTTTATCGAATGCTTCAGTTTTTCTGTCTATGAAACGGTATATCCATTGTACTCTTGTCACAGTTGTAAACCAAATGAAAGTCCTTAACCTCGATGGTATCTGCAATGTACGCGGCGTTAGGGTTAATCGGAATAGGTCTTATTTCTAAGAAAATCTAACTTTTAGACTTTTCAAAGTGATTTAGTGAGTTGTGACCGGAGTTGAGCTGGACAAAGTCTCACAGGGAAGATCGAAATAAGGAACAGTGACAGTTGTTTTCAACCAAGTTCTTAAATAATTTAGAGCGTATCTGTGGTTCGTATTTGGGATGAAAATAATGTAAGTCGTTGATTTTTGCAGGCGTAAAATCCCGAATTTCATATCATCGATACATTTTGGATAGATCTTCTTCTTTAATCGTTTGCTGGCTGCTAGGAAATATTTCTTCTGATTAATCGGTGCTTCGAATTGTAGATGTTTAGCTTTAGTTCACCTCTCTTATCGTATCTTCGAACAACAAGTAAAATTACATGACATGAAATCTATTTAGATTAAGTCGAAGATATAAATTCGTTATAATATTTTAGGCTTCCTAATGAGGAAATTACAGTCCTAGTAAGCTATTTGTAATGAAAGTTGATTCTTCATGGAAGGCACAACCAATCAAAGGTTCTATCATCATAGACATCTTGCTTCCAATTTATTTAATGGTCATCTGTTTACACTCTGCTTGTCATAGGTACCCTAGCAATTCTCAAACTTTTTACGGCGTGGATTTCGCTCCCCGAGAAGGTTGTGATTTCATACCTGCTCCATATCTACACACCACAGCTTGCAATTAACTTCAAACTAGAGGTGCTGCATCACTCAATAATGATAATCAATCTTGTACCTGTAGCTCAAAATCTTCTTCCAATTGATGTAAGAGTAACCGAATTTATTTGCCGATGTTTTGTATATTGACTTGAGACCTCATTAGGCCACCTTTTTCGATATCAGCTTTTCGTTAAGATTAGCGTGACTCAAAATCCATCATACATCACAAGCGCGGTCACTTCGGCGACCATATTCTGCATCTTTTATGATCGTATAAGATTGAATGAATAATTAGAAATATTATGAATGAATTGATCTGCTCTGAAACCTATAGAGGTTGATGTCCATACGAACCTCATTGCTCCTAACTTATTTTGAGGACAGCAATATTATCTAGCCTCTTACACGTTCTTTAACCGTTGATGATAACCCGAGGGGGCTAATGCTTGAGTAAACCTAAGCCAAAAACTCATCTAGAACCTATGTTTCCCAAAGCTAGCACTGACTGTAACTGTCCCAGAAGTGTATCAAAATTGGTGCTGAGTGGAAACCCGATCGCCTCTAGGTCCCAAAGTCCTGTATAATGCGAAACCGTAATAGATCGATCAGAATGATAATAATGTGTTTCCAGACGTTAGAACCTGTACTGCTGCAGAGATGTTTGTTTAATAATCATCATGCGAGGTAAATGATAAATATGGCACTTCTACTGATGTAGGAGACCAATTTAGATCGGGCTAGATCAGGTTGAATACTGCAAAAGTATCAGATTTGAATAGTTCCCCCCAAATTATCAGAGACATTGAGAAATGTATCTGTCAGTCAAATCACAGCGCACATAGTAGCGAGGGAAGCAAAATAATATTTTTGTTGTCCTCTCTTTTCAAAAATTAAAGTAATTATCTCTCATTCAACATATTGCTATGGTCACCATGCGCTTGTAGCTCGATGTGATTATAGCATTAAATTTATTGCCACAGACTAGTGGCTACCCAATTACGCACTACTTGAAGTTGATTCTCCTATCATATTCCAACTATTTGTCAAGATTAAGAGAAAAGTTCGCATTGCAAGAGTTCAATAGCTCTACATAAAATAAGATTTTCGGAGGGCACGACTGAACACCTGTACGCGGTGTCCTCTACAAACCTGGGAGTGAAATATTCTCCCAGAGCCAAGTTCAGTCAAATTTCGCAATACCGAACAAGTTGGCCCACGAGGCAATGATTCAAGACTCTCCACCTAATCAAATTTTCCCACCTGACGAGATTAATCACCTCCAAAACCTCATCAAGTTTGCAGGCACGACTTAGTACATGCTCATTTCAATGATCACACCTCTCGTCAACTTTCTCTGGCCTCAATTGACCACCCGTACACGCCCACGCCGATATTTGTAGCTGATGGAGGAAGCAAAGCGTGGCGCACAAATCTGGGAAACATTTCTTTAGGATGGGCTTGAGAGGGATCAGGACAAGTTTACAAGATTACACGGAGGATGTATACAATCTCGACGGGCGTGTGATTTTGAATTTTGGCAAGGAGTTTTACGAATTGAGCTTTGTGCGCGACAAGACTTCGCTGGCGAGAGTGCAGCTGACACTATTAAAGCGTTCCAACCATGTAAAGTGCTGTGTTCTGCCTCCTGGTGGTGTTCTCTCGTATAGTTTGAGTAGCCTGAATAACTACTCCACCTGTGAAGGAGACATCTCAGACTACATTCCGAGCGAAGAAAATTCAGTGGATGATGAAGGCATGTCGGGATAACTCGGGGTTTTTGAGACGTTCCCCTGGGTGGGTATTCACGGATGAGGGTGGACTTGGGGTGAAGAAAAAGCTACCATAACTTCGCAGTGGTACTTGCAAATGAAATCCGAGGCATGAGTGCTCTACTTGTAAATTGAGTCATCTTTTCTGTAATTTTCTTTGAAATTGTGTCATAGCTAGATAGCTGCATACGCAATTAAAATCTGATGCAAAAAAAAAAAAAACTCATACCATCTGCTCTCTCGGCTAAAAAGAACAACGGTGTATCGGCCTCTCGTAGACGCAAGTTCTGAGTTCGTTTAGATAATATGTATCTAAGCAAACTATCTTGGACTCATTGCATTTCCAGGATTCAAAAAAATTTATTTAATGAAAACTTGGTTCGAGGGTAGAATACCTTTGCTTTACAAATTTGGGTTTTAGATCCATACTAAATCGTTTCCGGGGAGATTAAGAGCTGAGCTAGAGATTTGCAGCAGGTCTACTACTGATCAATATGACTGTACTGTACCACCCTAGAGATGGTTTAGAGCTTCGATCAAAGTTTGGTTATCAGTCGACAAAGGCAAGTGAATCAAAGTGTGTCGAGAGCTCAGATGTGAAGACATTCTGCCAAATAGACTACCCTAAATTTAAATATAGTATCACGATGTCGAAGTTGAGTGGTTTACATACGAGTATACGAGGCTGAGGCATCAAGGGCAATAATTTAGTCATACAAATGTTACAACTAGCGACTAGACGTAAGGCCAGTTTCCTACTCAAAACTCCCTTATTGTTTCATCCCTTCTATTTCTCATGATAATATCACAGTCAACGTTAGAGCCATGCATAGAACGGAGATTTCAGTAGTTCGCGTGGAAAATCTAATAGTCAGTCTATATTTGTAGTTTGTAGAATACTCTAAAGATGTATATAGTACCTAGATACCTTCCTCATGGTGGAGGACAATCAATTTAATCAACTCTGAGAGAGGCTCAAATAAGTGCAACATTGCCTCACACATTCTGTACCTTCAATTGAATAAATCAACGAGGACGAAAGCCGAACAACTTTCAGCTTCATCCTCAGCGGCTATGAAAGTGATAGATTACACTATATTAGAGATTCAATCATTTAATAGGATTCACCCCATGCGTTGAGACTGAATCACGATTGAGAAGAGTGATATTGGCTTACTTTTAGCCAAGGATTTGAGCTGCATAGATTTGACGAGGGTAAAAGTCAATAACTTCCATCATCTTCGTCAGATAAACTTCAATCTTTTTTATACGTGCATTGAATCAACTGACTACTCTCACTGTCTGGATTTTTCCCGAAAGTCTTTCCAAGTTTTCATCATCTCGTTACTCTTCACGTTTTTATAAGAGTTCTCTCAGTCAATCATAAAAACTGCGGTAGACGATGTACAGATTTACACAAGATATGATCAGTGTGATGACATGGCAGATATTTGTATGTTGATGGGATGGATGATAATGTAGAATAATCTACAAATTAGATGGCCAAGCTATGTGTATAAATAAGAGTATCCTCTTTCGCGTAGATAGTAATCATTGATGTTACGTATAATGGCATTTTTATAAACATATCCATATTCCTACTATAAACATTGTCTCCAAAAGCTTTATTACTTACCTTACAATGAGAGTACTCTCTCTACTACATGAGCGCTCAAAAATATTACTAGATCAAACCAACCCATCTATGGAAATATTCCAAAATATTATTTGAAAATAATATATTCTGATTAAGATAGAAAAAGGCATCTAATACTCTGCAACTACAACGAGCCTAGGAGATGCCCTTCACACAGGCCTTAAATTTACTCATGCCTTGTCCAAAAATAACCCCAACTCAGTTTGTAAAGAGCTACAGTCAACCAGACACGTACAATATTTTGCCAGGGTCTCAGCTAGTGCAATTCACTTAAGCCAGGGCATCGGTGAGTCGGCTTTGATCCCAATGTGAATTGGGCTCCAACGGATAGATGTGTGACAGTGAGGTAGAAACTCAGGCGGGCTGGGAAGATTTGAGGATTCTGAGATGGAAAGATTGGTGGAATCTCATCATGATGCGAAACTGAGTGAATAAACTGTAAGCTAAACGACGGAGACCTTTGAGGGCAGTTGACTGAGGTGAGCGACAAAGGGAATGATTGATTGATGAAATGCGAGGATGCTGAGACCAGGTTATTTACAGTAGTCGGAAAAATGAAGTTCTTGGTGCGAGGCAGGCTCAAGTATGCAGGCGCATGGTAGAGACGCCTGACGATGAATTTTCGCTTGGGTGCGTCATAAGTAGGTTTTCTAGGCTGTCGCATCCGACGTTTGTTTGTTCGTATATTAACGTGCTTGACAATTGGCACTCTCCGCACTCCTGTGGGACCTTGAGCACGAATGGGGCCGGGCTGGATCAGGTTGACTACCATCAAGTACATCTGCCTGGTCCCGCCTATATTACCGCACCGCCTCAGACTTCACCCATGTGTTGAATCATGTCAAGCCCAACCGTCCACAAAACCCTATTTTGACACGCCGAATCGCATATTCCTCCTCAGCCTCGGCCACCACGCGCCCGAGCCCTTGACACCTTCGCGATCTATAACTTTTCCCTTCCATCCAGTCGCCCACCAAGGCCTCCTCAATTTATGTTCCCTTTTTTCCCCCATACAGCATCCATTTGTCATTTAGTCAACCTCGCCATCCCAGAAACTTTGTAGAATGTCCACCCCTCCGGCCTTGCCCCGTCACTGCCGTACCCCTAACCTTGGAGGTCGAAAATTCGACTGAGAGCTCAATATCGAGGCACCGGCGCCCCAGTATTTGTCAAACGCTCTAGTTGGTATGCCGGCGAAATGTCGTACGTATTTCGTCGGTGGTGATTTGTCGCAGGTCGAGTTGTTGGTGCTCTTGGCCGAGGTGAGAACGCATTCAAGGCCGGTATTTCGACCGTACCTTCACAGCGACTGGTAGTTGCGGAGTGTGGGACATCCTCTTATTTCTTTGTTGGCGATTTGACTTTTGGAGGTATGGGATTGCTTCGGTAAGTGGCGAGATGAGTTTGGCGGGGAATGATTTTCAAGAGAAAAAATTAAGATCTTGAAGGTGTTGGTTATTTTAGTAGGAACATCAGACACGTTATAGCCTATCTACGGTTCGTATCTGGGGTGTGGATGATTGATTTCGTTGAGTTGTGCAGTCGTGAAATCTCTGCAAGGCGGATTTTCGACCAAAAATAGGCCAACACCACTCCTCCCGATCGCCAACCCGACGAAAACTCTCAAATTCACCCTCTGTCGTGGCTGAATCTCGGTTCTGGGGAATATTCCACGCCCAGGTTCGTAGGGGACACCACTTACAGGCGTTCAGCCTTCGTCCTCACCGCATCTAACGTGCCTAATACGTGAGTGAATTCTGGGATGGTCCAAATGTGCAGAAGGAATGAGGCTCCCGTAATTAAAGTTAGTTTATTCAATCCAGGCCGTCCTCATGCCCGCTCAAACGTCCAGAGGATTGTTGAGGTGGCCAGTTGCCTGTCAAGTTTGTTGTTTAATAAACTACTTAGTTCTATGACTATCTAGTGTATTGGGCTCCTCCCTCACTATAGACAAACTCTGTGCAGTGCTCCAATTCTCTTTTATTACTTGAAAGATCATTGATACTTTGCCCGTGGGGTTTGGCAGTGTTCTCGCGAAATCTCCTACTCAAAATAAAGTAGCAGTAGAAACTGCGTGCGCGGGAAAAAGTCACGAAAAAGCTGCAGTCCCAGACACACGAGTTGCACGTATCCATCTCTAGCTTCCTTCCTTGTAACATTAGAGGCCAACTTGATTCAATCCAACATGACCGAATTGGGTGCTGGGTACGCTCTGGAACCCATCGGATAGCTTTTACTCCATGAACTATGGTTGGTTATGAGCAGGACTTCAACCCCAACATTTGATCTGATGGTGTTAGCTTGACAATAATGGTTATATAGACGACTAAAGCGATTGGGAATCCTCATCGAAGTGTGGGAAGTGATACTCAATATCGGCTCTGCAGACTCTAAAGTGAGAGCTGACGGCTCGTAGGTGACACCACTGATAGGCATTGAGTTTTTGTCTCCCTTGCTTAACACGTAAATATTCGTGCAATGAGATGGATGATTCACAAAATACTGCGGACACGTGAATCATGAACCTATACCCATCCGCGTCCGAGTCACAAAAATGGAACTTTATTTCAGCGACGAAAATGTTTAACTTGGGTAACACAGTCCGATAATCAGTGTGTCTGAATCACCATCGATAGGCTATGATGTTTTCGTATTTGCTTTTCCATTGAATCTTTGATCGCACAAAGAAATAAAGATCATTTCAGACTATAGACCAGTGGAGTGAATGCCTTGAAACTCGGAATCCCTTCCACGAATTTTCATTTGTGCAGATAATTGTTGGAATCGTTGTAATATCTTAATCACTACTTTCTAGCCAATGAAACAATTGCCATTTTCAAGTATGCATATTCAAGGAAATTTCTAAGAAAAGCCCATCTGCGAGACCCTGCTAAGCCAGTGATGCTATATCCCGCCGTCGGTACTTGCTGCTATTCATAGAATCCAAAAATCACTTTCCCAATTCAAAGAATGGGTACAGTCTCAAAAAGCTTCATTTCCACAGCTGATAGTCTCCCAAACATCTTCAACCATATCATCTCCGCTAACTTCTGATTTACACTGATAATTCACTTACGCTAAGCTCTTCATTCCATCAGAGTTGTTGGATACTCTCCTCGACACGTAAATTATACCCCCTTTATCCGTTTCTCTTAGATTTCGACATGACGCTCACTTCAGTTGAAACCCCAGGTAATAGCGTGGAAGGGCCCCTTCTTACAAGACTGCGCGCAAACGTCGCCCGTCTATTAGGCTGTTCCAATCATAGATTCCCCGGCGCAAATCCAGGGAGTCTTTCTCGTAAGCATATACACGAGCTAGAGGAGGAAGAGTAAGTTATCTCCATTACTCTTCCACCATCATTTGAGTAACAAAATAAAGTTACATGGTATGTGAGAAATCAGATGGAATGCGCCATTTCCTCTATTTCACTCAAGACAATCATGGCAACGAGTCTCAGTATTTTATTAATAGAAAAAACGACTTCTGGGCTGTACCCCAAGCATCGTTTTTCTGTCCAGCACCTCGTGAAAGACGGGGCTTTCACATTGACACCCTTATCGATGGTGAGCTGGTCATGGAAAAGACGGCTTCCGGTGAGCTCGTGGCCAAATATTTGGCTTTTGATTGTTTAGCTCTTGACGGAGAAAGACTGATGAGATTGACGTTCGATCAAAGATTGTCACAACTTCAACGAAGACTTTACGATCCATACCGGCGTGCATTTCAGGATTCACACAGACGGTTTCGGCCCCAGCATTTCTCCCTGGAACTGAAGACAATGGTCAACTCGTATGCTGTCGAACATATATTTAAGAAGATCATACCATCGCTTGCACATGGAAATGATGGTCTAATTTTCACCTGCCGAAATTCGGCGTATAGATTCGGGTTCGATCCAAAGATTCTCAAGTGGAAACCGGAAACTGAAAATTCCATCGATTTTCGCTTGCGCCTTGAGTTTCCGCGGACTCAGCCTGACGATAGCAGTGCAAAGCATTGCTCTAACCTTTCCGTTCTTCCGATCTTTCATTTGCTCATCCATGCTGGAGATAAAGAAGGCGACATACATTTTTCCACCATGCATGTTGAAATGGATGAATGGGAGGCATTTAAAGCGGAAAAAACCACAGTCAATAATCGCATAGTCGAATGCTATATGGATGAGAAAAAGCGCTGGCGATACATACGGTTTCGCGACGATAAGATTAATGCCAATTACACTAGCACAGTCGATAGTGTGATTGAAAGTATCACAGATCGGGTTACCGAAGAAGACCTTGTGAAGGCGGCATCGAATATTCGGAAAAAATGGGTCCAGCGGGCCGATCGAGGGCGCAGAAGGCAGACTGGAGGCACTATCTCACGACCGATTAGAGAACAGAGATGGTCTCCAGAGCCATGTTATGAAAACAATGCAAAATACCATGGTCGCGTGCGTAGATAACAGTGGCTCTGACGGGTATTTTTGTTGTAAAATAATGCATTGTGTTAAGATTGGTTCACAAAGTTATTTTTATATATGCATTCTGGTTTGCGCCTCCGAACTTGTAGTTAAGGCGTTTAGTGACTAGCTTTAGATGTAATTCCTAGTCTTAGTTTTACTTGATTAAATTCACATTCATGCTCTTCTGCTTACGTAATAACTATAGTTTCAGCCGGCAAAGACGAATTCTTCACCTTCCAGTGGTGCTGGTGTAATTGCTCAGTATGCTCTGCATATCTGGGATAGCCAAGAAAAATAGCATCCGAATCGAAGTCGAAATAAAATACAGACACATCTATGGTCGACGACTTCTCATCAATGTCGGTCTTGTCATTCTCACGAGAGTCCTCTACCTGAACCTTTCCACACACCACATCGCCCTAACGACCGATAAAGGCGTTACTCCAGTTGTAAATAGGAGCTTGCCTTATTTATTACCGGCTATCACCCAACACAAATTTACGACTCAATGGTTGCCCGCAAGTAGGAAATTAAATTATGATAAACAAAGCTCGGGTAATGTTTTATGGGGGACTGTTGCTCTAATGGGGCTCTTCATCCTGAGGAAGGACAAGCGGCTGAGACGTGGTGTGAGAGGGGGAACAGGTCTCTGAAGAGCATGCTGGGACTGACAATTTAGAGAATTTTTCAACTTTGGAACGTTTGTGGGTGCCAAGTCCGAGATTTCGGTTAATTAGCCAGGAGGGCTTCTTTTGTCGATGAGTCAACGGCACTCCCTAGCGCCCTGGACAGCACAAAAGAAGTTGGGCTAAGCTCACACACAGCAATCACGCTCTGTAAAGACTTTTCTGACATTTCAGCACGACCTTATGGAAGGAGTTGGAAGGAGGCTAGAAAGGCAGAGGGGGAATTCCCCGAGGTACACACAAGTATGCAGCGCCCAGCTGACCGGCTTCTTCGAACGCTTCATAAGGGTCACTATGTCTTCGGATTTGGTCCTAATGTTGGTATTAGAGGAGCCCCGCACCCAGTGGTTTTTGCCATTTTGCCCGGCTGCCATACACCCGCAACTAACTATCGTTTCGTTGGCTGGAGAGGGGAGATAATGAAGGGCAAAAAGATCCTCTTAGTGTATGATCGATTGAGGGCTTATGAGGGGCGGTATGTTGGAAATCTAGACTTCGTATGTATGAAGGTTTAGATTTCCAGACTTGATTATCAAGATCAATTTACTTGATTCTATTGCATACGATGAATCTCAGCTAGGGGACCTGAGGTTCAGTAGTATCTGAAATAGAGTGTCTAGGAAATGCTACCATGCGATAGTGGAGTGGCGGGTTGTATATAAATCACTGGGAGTTCGGGGTCACTAAAGCCTCGGGGGTCTGTATTTAAGGATTGGCTGATTTGTATATGTTAAACTAAGTTAACCGGATATTATATATTATTAAAGAAATAATGACCCCTCCGTCATTGAGGTTGTAGAGCGCATTTGTTCAAGTAACTACCGAAGTGAAACTAAGAGCAGAATTTGTATTCACGAGTGTATCAACCACATGGCCCACTTGATAGCCCCAATTATTCCAACTTCTAACAAAATGAGATGTAAACAGGCGTACGCAACCCGTATGGCTCTGGGATCTAGACATCACCTGGCTGGGCTCACAGGGGTTGTGGAGACTTTCCCGCTCACGTAGTTTCCGCAGCTACTCTTTTGTTTTGGTAGAAGAATCTGTAGGAAAGAAGGCTAAATTCTACGGTTAATTATTGTGCTAAACGACTATCCATCATAGATGAATTTATCGTGAGTAGAGAGGATGGGACCACTATACAAGATATAGATTGAGTTAGATAGAAGCCCAATGTGCTCGATGATTTTGGAATCAATTAGCGCAATGCCTATGCAGGCTAGAGTGTAGAACGACTCATGTATAATGTCGCGAAATCTTCATCTCAATCTAGCCATCAGATCCTCCCACGCGCTAGAAATGAACTATAATCTAATTTGCAACCTCCATCATCAAGAACAGCATTATGGCGCAGCGGAAGCGCGCCGGGCTCATAACCCGGAGGTCTCTGGATCGAAACCAGATAATGCTACGAGGGGTAGTCGTGAGATCGAATCACTCATTTTTAATTGTCTTGGGTATTTGCGAATTTTTGGAGCTTATTTACTCGTGAGGGGGGTTAATGTAGAATTTGAAATCCACCACTACCCGGGACACTGATAATCTCCCTACAAACAGATAAAAGAGGATCGGGTGAACACTGACTGGTCATCAACCAGTAGTACTATCTTCTACTAAACAGGCTGGGAATCATCATCCTAGAGCAAAATCCAGTCAAACTCGGAATTAACGAAGAAATTGGCTTAAAAGAAAAATATTATTGTTGTTATTGTTATTATGTTTTATTTAATTTCACTGTCCTGATTTGGCGCCCTACAGGCCCATGCAGGTGTCTATCGTACCATCTAATTTACATGAGAGGAACCATTTCATGAAAATTACCCAAACCTTTCTGTTATTGTCTATGTTTTTTGTAACCTATCATCCAGGAAGAGCAGTTACACTAAGGTGCCCTCCATATAAACCAATCTTATACTTTTGATGTCTCCAGGATTGTTTATAACCGCTTCGTTGGATCGATCCTTGGCTTGTCTACAAATATCTCTTCTTCCTTTTGATCATTGGGGGCACGACATTGTCATGTGCTTGGGATTCTGCGATTGATAGCCACATGGACAGTTTGGACTGTAGACTCCATTTATCTTTCTTCATTACAGATACGAATTTATCCACATGTGCTCAGTTCTTATTTGCATTGCAAGACTGCTTTGGGTATCACGGGCTGGCGTTGTATAAATACTCGGATGTTCAGAATAGATAATTGTAGTTGTACAAGGAACGAAGCTAATCTACAAGCAGAGATCTAAATCTAAGTATCCTCGCTTAGGGTTACGCCATAGTTCTCACGTGATTATGCCCTAACTAGTTGCCCCTGTGACATTGGGCCCTGGTCAGGTTTATTTATTTCATTTTGTTGTCCTGCTTGAGTCTATGATGGTATGGGACATGCAGGTCCTCTGCCTACAGGCCAAGGATATCTATACCAGTAGTATATCCCCTCCTATGCCTTCCATACAGATCCCCTAAAACAGTACCGTGTTAGAAATTGTCAAAGATTTCTAGGAGGAAATATCTCGAAGAACAAGTGTACAATTTCGGACAAGAATATATTGATAGTTGTATAGGATATCGAACTCTCTTCTCAACATGAATTAATATTATATGTAAGAATTTAGAATAATAGGGGCTATCAAGTAGGCCACATGGTTGTTACACACGTGACTACAAATTCTGTACTTGATTTCACCTTCATTACCAAAACTACAACAGTTCCGAGTAAAACTAGAAAAACTCGAGCAGCACCTTCGACAGGAAATTCGGTTAGCACAGGAAACTTATGTTGAACATGCTAACAAGCACCGAATTTCTCCTCCGGTATTTGAAATTGTATCTTCTGTTTGGCTGCTACGGAAAGACATTCGAACAACTAGACCATCTGCCAAGCTAGATTACAAGCGACTAGGACCCTTCAAAATAATAGCGAAAATCTCGACTCATGCTTATAAATTGGAATTACCTTCGACCATGAGAACTCATCCGGTCTTTCATGTTTCGTTACTCGAACCTGTAGCTATAGACCCTCTTCCTGCGCAGAAGAAAATACCTCCTCCTCCAGTTGAAGTTGATGGGGAACTCGAATTTTACGTTGGGGAAATATTAGATGCCAGAAAAACTGGGAAATCAGATCAGCTTCAGTATCTTGTCAAATGGGCTGGCGATTCGCAACCTACTTGGGAACCTTTTGAACATGAAAGAGATTTGGAAGCACTCGATAAGTTTTTCGCTCGTTTTCCGAAGAAGCCAAGACCTGCTGCTCGTAGGAACTCGCACTAAGAGAGGGACCTACTGTTATGAATTAGTGGTAGGTAATTTGGATTGGGTGGCGCACGGACTTTTTCATAAATTCGGTTAGGGCTAGGAAAATGGGGCGTAGATTATGTTGGTTGGAATTTTAGAATTTGCTCTTTAGTTCAAACAACTTTTGTTTTGTGATACACGACCTTATGTGGATCCTAAACGTAGCAGGCTACGTAATGTAATATAGACTACTAAATGCGGTTAGCCTACAATTAGTAAGCTACGCACAAAGTGTAGATTTCGGAGTTGGGAGTGAGTGGGTTTTTATTGTACTACTTGAGTCTTCGACTATCTAGCACATTGGGCTCCTCTCTGGCCCAGGCCACACCTTGTACAGTGCTCCTGTCCTCTCTTGTTACTTGTAAGATCATTGATATATTGCCCATGATGAATAGCCATTCAGCTCAGTATTTACCCGTGGAATTCAGCCACCTTTTCCACGGAACCTTCTACCCAAAAAAAATAAAAATGGTAGCAATGGAAACTGCGTGCGCGGGAAAAAGTCTCAAAAAACCTGCAGCCCCAGCCAGGCGAGGCCTAGACACCGGGACCACATGAGGTGCGCATATTCATCTATATCTCCCTTCTTTGTAGCATTCGAGGCCATCTTGATCCAATCCACCATCTCCGTATCGGGTGCTGGGTTCGCTCCGGAAACTCCTCGCATGGCTTCTCCTCCATGATCAAGGGTTAGTGATGAGAAGGGCTCCGACCCTACCATCTGATCTGATCGTGGTTAGCTTCATGATAATGGTGATAGGGGGATGTGCTGAGAAATGAAGACGATACAGATCGCGAAGGCGACTGGGAATCCTCATCGAAGTGAGAAGGTTGTTACTCAATCTTGGCTCTGCAGACTCTACAGTGAGAGCTGGAGGTTCGTAAGGGACACCACTGACAGGTGTTGAGAATAGTCCCCCTTTCGGAGTTGGGAGTTAGAGGAGGATATAGACGAATTTATTATAACTCAAGCTTAACTATTGCATTCTGCGGAACTAGCTGTAGTAGAGCCACGAGTTATATTTGTCACCGTCCTGTTACAATTGTGATCGATCGAAACCCACAAAAATATATATTTTTGTAGAAAAAATCTCAAAAAAAAAAAAATAAAAACGCCATTATTTTTCACTTTCAATTCACGTCATAATGGTAGGCCTCACAAACTTGGAGCTCGAATCCAAGTTAAAGAAAGCCACCGCCGACCAGGCAGCATTTTAGGAAGACACGACAAAACGTTTCCAAAAAATGGGCAAGGACTTGGACAAGCTCGCGGAAAGGGCGGAAAGGACAGGAAATTCAATCCAAGAACTGACCGATAAATCTAAATTGACTTTTAGTGAGCTTCTGCACAGGGCGGACAAAACCGATGATGCACTCTCGCACATCTTGCAACAACTCTCTGTTATTGCCAACGCCAAGACTAGTGAGAATCCAGCTACCAGCAGTCTACGTCCTACAGTTACGTCAACTCAAGAAGCCCCACCGCTAGACAAGGGCAAACAGAGACGACAAGTTTCGACTTCCAACCAGGAAGCATCAGCTTCATTGGTGGCGGTGCCCAAACAGGAACCACCAATACCGAAAGTCTCGGGCGAGTTCCCAACTTCCATGCAAACTGAAAGTCGGCGCTACGACAATTCATCATCGACTCAAATCCAGTTCTTCAACGCCCCACCAACAACAGCAAACAACAAGTTCCTTGCCGACGGAACAATAAATCTCTATCAATCGGTCAACCCCCAAACCTCAGGTCTAAGCGATCAAGAAATGCGAGTGAAAAGATACTTCCCAGATTTTTTTACGCGTAAGGAAGCAGAGAATCCTAATGGTCCTCTGCGCGAAGCGACGGAAAGGAACAAGGCAGTGTTCCCAAATGACTGGAAACTCTGGTTCGCAAATGAAGACACTCTGGGAATCCTCTATCTGATACAAGTCGGTATGGTCCAGTCAATGCTACCCTATTCAGCCTGGCCGATGAGGGTCGCTTCTGTAATGGACCACGATTTCATTACAGCTAGAAGAGCTATTGCCAATGGTTCTTTAGACTGGGCAAGCACAGTTGAGTGCATCCTTAAGGTTCTACATAACAATAATGCCTTAAGTTCTCCTCTCACCACTTTCGCTAAACTTACCGTCAACAACAGCGAGACAACTTTAGACTTTGCACACCGTTTAAGGAAAGCTTTTTTCTTTCTCCCAACGGATATGGTAGTGGGACCCCAGGCTCGAGATATTTTAAGCCAACATGTCCGACAGTTCTTACCTCGGACATGGTCCACAATCAGTTCTCGAGCCCCGTCCCTTTCAAATGAAGAATTGGCCGACCATATTGTCCAATCTACTGAAGCCATTGCCCGTTGGCCGTTTGAAGACACCAACTTTCAGCGTGGACCCAGTCTTACAAATCCAGCTGTCGATTCATTCCCACCTGCGTTAGGCCAGACAATAATGGATCCTAGGCTTCAGGGAAATAACGTGTTCCCCGCATACAGCACATTTGACGAAGGTGGAGAATACGCTGTAAACCCTCAACACGGCAACTGTTACAAGTGTGGAAAGCCAGGACACTGGTCCGAAGACTGTCGCTCGAATCCACCACCTAAAAATAACCGTATTCAGTCAAATTTGGGTCGATTTCCAGCCCGCTCCAATTTCAGCGACGACCTGAAGAAACGTTACGCGGCTATTAAGAAAAAAGGATTCAAGCGCTTCAGTCCTAATCAGAAATCGTTTGTTGTCGAATCCATGACTCCAGACGATGGCCATCAAAGAAGTCCTGCCGACACCATTGAACACGACAACGTTGACCAGGAACTAGAAGACTTGCTTACTCAAGTCCTCGCCGAGGAAGAACTAGAATGAGGGTGCCAAGGTGCCTATGTTGTGGCAATAGGCTCAGGCTATACAAAAGCTACTCCCGACGAGGATCCTCTTCGCGAGGGATGCGGAAAGCCACACAAATTTTTCCTTACACGTCTTTCAAAATTTCCTTCTGTTACCTTTTCTACTTTCTTCGATTATGGATCTTCCACATGCTTTGTTTCCAACTCCTTAGCCACTCGACTTTTTTCCTATAACACCTCGTTCATTTCTACGATTTCAGGAATTGGTGGAACGGGACCCACAGTTACCAAAGATGCCATTATAACAGTACAATTCCATATTCAACGCAGTAATAATCATTCCAAATGGACCGAATCAGTTACATTTTCTGCTGGAGTCGTCCCTGATAATACATTTCCCGCCGACCTCACCTTGGGCCAAACAGTTTTCCACGCCCTCGGATTACACTTTCTTTCTGACGAAACTATCCAACTTTCCAACTTGCAATCATCTCCAACTCTTTTTCCTTTCTCTAATTCAGATAGTATCCAGGGTGTTTTTCACGACTAACTCTATCCCTCTCACGCCAAAATGGCACAAGTCAACGCCAGCTAACGCATTTCCTTTTACCAGCTCTTATATTCACGACTTTCCTTCTATTTTTAATAAATCTCTTCGAAAAACCGACCTTCTCTACAAGACACAACACGTCATAAATACGGGTGACTGTCAGCCAATTAAGCTTGCTCCAAGGCGCTATAGCCCACATCAGTTACAAGCAATACGGGATTTTTGCAAAACTCACGTGGGAAGAATTATACAGAAAAGTCAAAGCCCGTGGGCAGCACCATTGCACCTCACACCCAAAAAGACGCCATCCAAGACAAACGAACAAATCTGGAGAATTTGTGTGGA
This sequence comes from Blumeria hordei DH14, assembly GCA_900239735.1. Taxonomy (NCBI): domain Eukaryota; kingdom Fungi; phylum Ascomycota; class Leotiomycetes; order Helotiales; family Erysiphaceae; genus Blumeria; species Blumeria hordei. The sequence goes on along the minus strand of OENG01000028.1, from coordinate 117,570 downwards.
CTACAGAGAACTCAACAAGGTTACTAAGAAAAACGCACACCCACTCCCAAATGCTCAGGACGAAATACAGCGAGCTGCGGGACATAAATTCTACGCGTTCTTAGACCTAGAAAATGGATTCTGGCAAGTACCAATGCATAAAGATTCACAAGAAAAGACAGCCTTCGTGACGCCTTTTGGTATCTATGAATGGCTTGTCATGCCTTTTGGTCTATGCAATGCTCCAGCAACTTTCCAATCTTTAATGGAAGAGGTACTACAGCCATATCGACTGTTCGTATCTGGCCTTCTGGATGATGTGTGCATTTGGGGGATTCGCACGAGGAATTGCATGCGAGATTACAGCAAGTTTTCGCCCGTTTTGTTAAATATGGCTTAATTCTCAACGCAGCCAAGTGTAGACTCTTTGTCGAACAAGGAGTTTTCCTCGGATTCCTCATTTCAAAGTACGGTATCACAGCAGATCCCGAAAAAGTTGCTGCCATTCGCGAACGCCCTATACCGTCAACAACTTCAGATATTAGGGGTTTTGTTAACGCAGCCGGTTACTTACGTTCTTTAATTAAAAATTTCTCTCAGCTGGCTGGCCCACTAACCGACCTTTCAATAGGACCAAAAAATTTTCCAGTTAAACTGACTCCAGAGGCGATTGAATCATTCAATAAAATCAAAAATGCCCTCACAACAGCTCCAGTAATACAAAAATTCGATTGGAGACTACCAACTGTGTTAGAAAGCGACGCTTCACAACGGTTTGTGGGAGCAGCTCTTCTGCAACCTCATCTTCACTCGACCAATGACAACCACAAGCATTCGCTTCTGCACCCTGTTGCTTACTTCTCCAGGAAGCTAAATCCAACACAGCAACGCTACTCTGCGCAGGAACGAGAGTTGCTTGGCATACTCCTCTCCATACAACACTGGCGACACTGGGTTGAAGGTGGAGATATAACAGTCATTACGGACCATGAATCTCTCAAGTCAATCCCGACCAAAGCGGAACAGCCACCGCGGATGATTCGTTTCCTTGACACCATAGAGCATTATAATATCCGCATCCTCTACCGACCAGGCAAAGCCAACGTTCTTGCAGACTTCCTTTCTAGACCGATAGACTCAGCCTATCCGCTACTAGAAGAAGAGGGAAGGGTCTCCGAATTGCAAGAAAATGACAAGGTTAAATACCCTCACCAGTTGAATCGTGTCGACCTCCAATGTGTTTTCGAACATCTAACCTTACTTCAACAACTTCCTCCAAAGATTTCCAAGGACTGGGTCAACCAAAACTTTACAGTTTTCAATGACAAACTTCACCTCATCAAAACGACCCGTACCCATCAAATCGGTGATCCACCAGGCCCAACAGGTATTGCGACACTTTTAGAGGTATTGGAGTACGAAGATCTGGTATCAACTGTCACAAGAATACACGAGGACCAAGGTCATGCATCCATTGGTACAACAATGCGTGAAACCGAACGGAGATACTGGCACCCAGAATTAATGTTAGCAGCACACGAAGCAATCATTAATTGTCATTCTTGCCAATTGATGAAACCACCAGATCCAGCTTTGGGTAACCTAACTCCAATAAAGCCTTCACTGCCGCTGACACGTTGGGGAATCGACCACACAAAAATCGGGCCCAAAATCCTTCTTCATGCGATTGAATACGCCACTGGATGGCTAGAATCGAGGTTAGTACCCAACGCAGACTTTGTGAACACCATTCCTCTGCTCAGGTACATCATGAACACTTTCGGTACCCCGCGTCAAGTAATTAGCGACAATGCCCTGTGCTTCACTGGAATGGAAGCACAGCAGTTCCAGCACAGACATAATCTCTCATTCACGCAGTCGACGCCTATCCGACCACGGAGTAATGGAAAGGTAGAGCAGGCCAACGGCGTCTTAAAGGCCATTCTAACAAGAACTCTCCTCGATGCCCCTGGAATGAAACAAGTCGACGCACTCTCTCGCGCTGTTTCCATATACAACCGACGTATATCTCCTAACGGCTACAGCCCGTTCTTCCTGCTCTTTGGAACACAACCTTCAAACGAAGAACAAGCGTATACGGAATATGTCCGAGAACCAACGCTACAAGAAGAACGTGACTGGACAGAAGAACTTGTTAGATCTCACGCTGCACCTATCGCTCGCTCGCACGTGGCCAGTATGAAAGCAATCCGCGACAAGACCCGAGCTTACCTCCAAGAAAAGAAAGCCATTTCGAGAATTTACGCCCCGGGAGATTGGGTCTTGCGAGTCCGTCAAAAGAAGCATAAATTCGAACCTTACTATGATGGACCCTGGGCGATCGCAGCATGTCACGTTAATAACACCTACTCACTGATCTCCCCAGGAGGATTCAAGTTAGGTATCCGCTACAATGGTACTAATTTGTTCCCAGCATACGTTCGTGAAGGTCACCCAGTGCAAAGCTTATGGTACGGGAGTAAAAGAATGTTAGAGCAGGATCGTAGGAACTTGAAGGACTGTGGAGGATTGTAATGTTGAGTAATAAACTTTGGTGAGCTGCGGACAGCTCAGTTGGAGAAGGAGGATGATTTGTGTATCCTAAACATAGCAGGCTACGTAATGTAATATAGACTACTAAATGCGGTTAGCCTACAATTAGTAAGCTACGCACAAAGTGTAGATTTCGGAGTTGGGAGTTAGAGGAGGATATAGACGAATTTATTATAACTCAAGTGTCACGGTTTCATCACAAAATGCATGGGCGATCTTGTAGGTACAGTATATTAATTATAATTCTCTAGAGAGAGAATTCTAACAGCTAGTGACTACAAATATATATAATCCAGAATACTCCTCCTTCCATAGGATTCCCTCTATGACCAGAATTGTTTGGATTCTTCAACAACTTCCTAGAAGATTCTGGATGACACCATTGATCTAATTGCCTGCGCTAGCTAGCGTAGGCTACAGGGATAATTAGGCTTAACAGCCGTTACATCAAGCTTAACTATTGCATTCTGCGGAACTAGCTGTAGTAGAGCCACGAGTTATATTTGTCACCGTCCTGTTACAATTGTGATCGATCGAAACCCACACTTATACCCTTCGATAATCATAACTAAATATATCTACTTGATTAACTATTTGTGATTTATCTGCACCCTTGAAATCTTTGCCTTGCCGAAACTGACTCGACCTCTGTAGCTTAACAGCTCCGTATTCCAGTCCATAAGTAAGGTTCTGTCAACCTGACTACGACTTGCATCCAAAGCGATGTGAAACCGACAAGTACATATAACCCTGCGGGCTAAGTGCGCCAAGATCTCACGTGAGACATATCAAGCTCTAAACGTTTTACCTGACGTTATCTGTGAAAATATTCTGTAACTGTTGGTATTCATGTAATCATCTACGAGTTGTAATTCTGTAACTATCTATGTTCATGTTATCTACGACTCGTAACCTTGTACTAGTGATTATTTGATACATTAAGCTTGTATAATAGTATGGGGAGATAATATGGTCAGTACATGGGTGATCGGATGAAGGACGGAAGGACATGTATTTAAAGAGGGATGGAGTGCTTCATAATAATCAATCAATCACATTTCTTCACTCTGAGATAAATCTTCTTAGTCCCAATTTGTCAACAGGTTCATAACACTAGGAGCTCATGCATTTACTGTCAGTCAAGTTATGGCCTCAACTTTCTCAGGCCTAGCACAGAGAGCAAGGAAAAACAAAACAGTGCAGGTGTTTGCAGCCTCACCATCAGATATAGAAAAAGCGCTCAGGCCAAAGATACAGCTTTCTCTTCAAGAAATTACCTCTATGCTACCTGACCCTTATAAGTCCTTTGCTCAGGTTTTTAATCCAAAAGAAGCAGCTAGTCTACCACCTCATAGGCTTGGAATCGATCATGAGATACCTTTAGAGAAAGATCAAAATGGAAATGAAAAACCTGTTCCATGGGGACCACTTTAAAACATGAGTCGTGATGAACTTCTAGTACTTCGAAAAGAATTAACTAGCCTACTTGATAAAGATTTTATCCAGCAGAGTAAATCTTCAGCCGCAGCATCAGTCCTTTTTGCAAAGAAGTCTGGAGGTGGCCTAAGATTCTGTGTTGACTACAGAGGGATAAACGCAATAACCAAGAAGGACAGGTACCCTCTTCCACTGATAAAAGAGACTCTGAATGCCGTGAACTCTGCCAAGTGGCTCACCAAGCTGGATGTGTCAGCTGCCTTTCACAGGATCAGAATGGCTAAAGGTGGAGAATGGAAGACAGCATTTAGAACAAGATATGGCTTATTTGAGTGGAAAGTTTGTCCTTTTGGACTTACTGGGTCTCCTGCTACCTCCCAGAGATATATAAACTGGGTCCTTAGAGAGTACCTGGACAACGTTTGCTCAGCTTACGTTGATGATATCCTTATATTCACTTCGGGAACACTCCAAGACCATAGAGAAAAGGTAGTCAAGGTGTTATCAAGCCTACAGGAAAATGGGCTACACCTAGATATCTCAAAGTGCGAATTTGAGACCAAAAAGACTAAGTATCTTGGCTATGTGATCGAGGCAGGAACTGGCATCAAGATGGATCCAGCCCAGGTACAAGCAATTACAGAATGGAAGTCACCTACTAGAGTTAAATCAGTAAGGTCATTTCTAGGATTTGCAAATTACTACAGGCTTTTCATTAAGAACTTCGCAAAGCTTGTCAGACCCTTGACAAATCTAACCAGGAAGGATCAAAAGTTCGAATGGACAAAAGAATGTTAGGACTCCTTTCTGTTGCGAAACTAACTTAGACACTCCCCGTGCTTGTGGTTTCAGTATGTGTCTATCAAGATTGTCGGGTGTCGCCTATCTGCTACTAGTTACACCATCATCTTCTGCCATGTCTGATATTCGAGACTGCGATGAGAATACGCGTAACTGGTATTAGATCTTTAGTTTGTTCCGTTGTATCCCGTAATGAGGCATTACACTCTAGCCCATGTTGTTGCCAGACATCAATGTATATAGACAGCCTCATATCCCTTAGTAAAGATCAAGAGTTTCGATCAAACCTTTACTATAAACATAATTTACATCTACGGATACCCTTTGAAGTCTATACTTCATTATTTCTCCGTGATCACTCGGAGAGCTCTGCATATTCTTAGTTTATTTTCAACACTTTCAACATTTCAAGAATCTTTTCAAGGAAGAACCAGTTCTGGCAACTTTTGTTGAAGCTTTGTCGTTGAGTGATAGAGATGAGATAGAGGTTTATGGGTCACGATGTATGAGGTTACTGAGTGTGGATGTTAAAGTTCCTTACTATTGTTGTTATACTAGTTAGGGTTGGTTTTTTCTTTTGTGTTCTATGTACAAGAGGGATGTCTACATCTACAAGTGGGCCAGATCGCTTAGGTCTAGCTAGCGGCTTTCGCCGCTCCTTTCCTTCTCCCCCGCATGGCATCACGTGCTATACAACTACTGCTCACCATGAAGTCCGAGGATGAAAAGCGTTAGATTACAACACTTCCCCTCGCTTTGCACATCTGATGTGGTTAGATAGTCGATGGTGAGTTGCCTTTGCTAGGGCTTTGGTTAAGAGGTCGGCAAGATTGTTCGTGGATTTTACGTGGAGAAGTTCAAAATCTCCTTCGTTATATTTATCGCGGACGTAGTGGTAGTGTACGTCAATGTGCTTTGAGCGATTATGAATCCGTGGATTTCTTGCCAGTTCTTGTGCTCCATTGTTGTCTGTGTAGAGCATAGTGTCGTACTTTTGGCGCAGTTGGTCAAGTCCAAATTTCGTCCAGGTGAGTTGGCGTGCAGCTTGCGACATGGCCATGTATTCGGCTTCTGTAGTTGATAGTGCTACAGATCGCTGTTGTTTGCTGCTCCAGGCGATTGCTGCATCACCAAGTCTGATTATGTATCCTGATGTCGATTTCCGAGAATGGGGATCATCAGCGTAAGAGGCATCAGCATAAACTTCGAGAATCTTGTTCGACCCGAAAGGATAGTTTAGATCCCAATCGGTGGTTCCTGCTAGGTATCGAAGGGTGCGTTTGGCGGCTCGCAAGTGACTTTCGTTTGGACAAGATGCAAACTGGCTTAAAAGTGTGACTGTGTAGGCTAGGTCTGGTCGGCTTCCTATGACAAGGTACATTAAAGATCCGACGATGGCTTGATATTCCTTCATGTTCTCGAGACGATCCTCTTCACATCCTTTGAAAAGGGTTACGCTCGGATCAAGGGGTGTGCTAACTTTGTGTGAGTTTTCAAAACCAAAACGTTTGAGTATCTTTAGTGAGTAGCCTTGTTGAGAGAGCCGGATGCCAGATTTCTCTAGTTTAATCTCTAGGCCCAGGACATAACTCGCGTTTCCCAAATTTTTGCAATCAAAGTCGTTTCCGATTGATGATTTCAGGGCTTGGCGGAACATGTTGTCTGGACCGAAGATTAGAATGTCGTCAACGTATACCGCGACACAGGCATTTTCTGTCGGGTGAACGAAGACGCATGGATCGAAGTTGGTTATCTCGAATCCTTTTTGTCGAAGGGAGTTCGAGATACAAGCATACCATTCACGGCCTGATTGTTTAAGGCCGTAGATACACTTACGAAGTTTAACACATTTTCCGGATGTGCGGAATCCAGGAGGTAGTTCCATATAAATTTCTTCCTCCAAGTTTCCGTAAAGGTATGCAGAATTTACGTCCATTTGTTGGGGTATCCATTGGTTTTGAGAAGCTATCCGTAGAAGGATACGGAGGCTGTCATAACGAGCTACGGGAGCAAATGTTTCGTCGAAATCGTGACCAGGAAGTTGACTGAATCCTTGAGCCACTAATCGAGCTTTGTACCGGTCGATAGATCCATCCGCTTTTCGCTTGATTTTAAATACCCATTTGGATCCAACAATGTTGCGATTTAATGGTCGAGCAGTTTCATCCCAGGTGTGGTTTTGTCTTAAGGATTGTAGCTCCTTATTTACTGCATCACGCCAATAGTATCCATCAGGCCCTGAGAGAGCCTCGTCGATGTTTCTCGGATCCTCGTTAGTTTCCGTTGCGGTTTTGCCGCTAGAGTCATTGCAATGCATCCAGTTTCATCTTGGATTTCCTCAGCAATAACCAGATGTCCTCGCTGGTTATCATGCTCTTCTCGTGTATGAAAGGTCGACCCATAACTTGCAGGGAACCCATAGCGTTGAATGGGTCTGGTCGTCCTTTTAGGTCGAGATTTTGGTGATTTGAGGAATGATCCTGGCATATCGGACGTTTCTGGCTGTGAATCTGGGATAGATAATTCTTTTAGCTGGTGCATCGTTTCAATTTCTCTTTGGATTTGCTTCGAGGGGTCATCGAGTTTGTCATCTGTGGAAAGCTGCTGTTCGGCTATTGATGGGTTGTCCTGGTGTGGTTGTTGTTCTGCTTCGTCATTTATTGCTTGTGGCAGGTTGCTTCGGTTTTCAAGGTTAATTGTGACTTCCCCTGAATCGAGCGGCGCAAACTTGACGTTGGTTGATTCCATAACCTTGTTCTTGGAGGGGATCCATATCCGAAAAATTTTTGTGCTACTTGTGTATCCTACAAACTTGCCATCCAGTGCCCTAGGTAGGAGTTTTGAGCCAGGAGGCCGCGAATCCTCGTGAATGTGAACAAAGCAGTTCCTACCGAAGGGTTGAAGATGGTGTATTGTAGGTTTATTGCCGTGTAGTGCCTCATATGGCGTAATGTTTTCGGGTAGCCGTGTATGAGGTAGGCGATTTTTGAGGTAGCAGGCAGTGGCTATAGCCTCTGCCCACAGCGAGAGTCCAAGGTTCATGATTAATGCTCGGGCCATTGTTGTCAGGGTCTGATTAAACCTCTCTGCAGTTCCGTTTCTCTCATGTTCATATGGTGGAGTTTTTTCGTGAACAATTCCTTTCTTTCGAAAGAATGTTGATACTGTTTGATTGATAAATTCCCCCCCGTTGTCTGTTCTCCAACGCTTAACGTCAGCGCTGAATTGCGTTTGTACAAAGTGTACGAAGTCAGCCATGTGTTGGGCTGCTTCGTCTTTGGTTCGCAGGAGCTTGACCCATGAATGTCGGGTATATTCATCAATAAAAGTTATGTAATAAAATTTTCCACCTAATGAGGGAACGGAGAACTTTCCAGAGAGATCAGAATGAATTAATTCAAATGGTTCTGTAGCATTTTCATGAGTTTGTTTAGGAGAGACATATTTTGATTTGGTTTTCTCGCATGTAGGGCAATGGAAGTTTGGGGGTGGTAAGGGAAGGTTGGCCTGTAAGTACAGCTTTGAAGGGTTTTTAATGGTGGTTACTCCGGGATGTCCCAACGCCTGATGGAATTCAATGTAAGAGGAGAAGCAAGCATTATATTCCTCTAGCTGTATTAAGTGCGCCTTAACTCCTGCCTTTGCCCACAATACTTCACGCCCATTTTTGTCCCGTAGTATTATATCTTTTTCTTTGCCTATCAATGTGTAACCTTTGCGACTCACAGCGTCCCAAGAAAAAAGTCGTGTCTTTCCAAAAGAAGGTACTAATAGGACATCGGTTAAGATGGTAGAGTAGACCTCTCCTTGTCGGTTCCTAAGGTTAAGACGAACAGTTCCTTTTCCGGTTACAGGGACATGGGAATTGTCTGCGATTTTGACACTGTGATTTTTTAGAGGTATCAGTGTTTCAAAATCAAGTTTACATCCCGTCATGTGAGCCGATGCGCGAGTATCGAAGATCCATTCTGGGTGAGACGATGATGTCTGAGACTGTGCCGCAAATGCCGTATCGTATATTTGATGTTCTGATTTAGCGGTGACCGACGATGGGCGATTTGGGCAGCGTTTTTCATGTCTATCTTCTTTTGTTTGTGCGCTTTTAGCTTCCGACACTCCTTAAAATTATGCCCCTCGTAATTATACTTGCGACTCTTACAATATGAGCATTCTTGTATTTCCTGTTTCGCGACTTGATAAGCTTTTTCATCTGAGATGGGAGCTTTTCGGTTTGCCGACATGTCTAGGAGTTTAGAGGATACACCATCGTAATTGGTGATTTCTTTAGTCACGAGGTTATCGATGACATTCTCCATAGACTTGGGCAAGGAGGACAGCAGAAAGGCACCTTTTGCGTCCTCCGACGAGGTCAGGTCTTTGAATGCTTTAGTGAGAGAGGTAGTCGAGTGTAGTGAGCGATTTCGGAGGCGGTTCCAGGCATCATTGAAGGTTGAAAGGTATTCCGATATATCATCTCCGTCACGTAATGTGAGATCAGTGACGGCTTTTAGTAGGGAAATAGTGGAACTTGCAGTTTCTCTATCGAATCGTGATTTGAATTGGTCCCATGCCTCTTTTGCTGTTTGGCAGTCTATCACAACGGTCTGCAACGATTCATCAACAGCGTTCAGGAGGAGGCCCCGAAGCTGTTTATTAGCGTTTTGCCACTTTTCAAACTCATCTGATTGTATTTCAGATTTTATTGGTGTCTCTTTTTTCAAGAAGTCAAGTAATCCCATTGCGTCGAAAGTTATCTCCCAACTCCCAACCCATCTGCGATAGTTTTCACTACCGGTCAGTATCGGAAGTCGGTCGAGCTTAAGTGAGATTGGGGCTTGTCCAATGTTTGAGGTTACTGAGTGTGGATGTTAAAGTTCCTTACTATTGTTGTTATACTAGTTAGGGTTGGTTTTTTCTTTGTGTTCTATGTACAAGAGGGATGTCTACATCTACAAGTGGGCCAGATCGCTTAGGTCTAGCTAGCGGCTTTCGCCGCTCCTTTCCTTCTCCCCCGCATGGCATCACGTGCTATACAACTACTGCTCACCATGAAGTCCGAGGATGAAAAGCGTTAGATTACAACAACTTTTAATCCAGATCTAGAGACACAATAAGAGCCCGACTCATCAGGATGAGCTATTGGTGGTACCTTAACACAACTTGGTCCAGTATCAAAACTATGGAGACCAGTTGCATTTTATTCAGCAAAACATCTCCCAGCAGAATGCAATTATGATATTCATGACAAGGAGCTTTTAGCCATCATTAAATGCATTAAGGAATGGAATAGCGAGATTAGAGGGCTAAAGAAGCCCTTTATCATTCTTACAGACCATAAAAACCTGGAGCCATTCGAAAAAAGCAAAGTATTAATGGAACGACAAATTAGGTGGATGGAAATACTTGCTCCTTTAAACTTCAAACTAAGACATAGACCAGGGAAAGCAAGCGTCGTACCTGATGCACTATCTAGAAGAGAGCAAGATATACCAAAGGATGCTTCAGATTCTAGGATTGCTGCCAGGGAAAATATCCTTCTAGCACCTCAACTTTGGATTAAGTCTAAGTTACTACTGACTTACCTTGCCCATTTCAAGATGATACAGATCTTTGTAGTTTGTGGAATCGAGCCTTGAAATCAGGAGAGCCTATTGAAAGATATTCTAGAGCATTTAAATCAGTTAAGAGTCAGAATAGATTGTTTCCTTCTGACCTCGGGCTAAGTATTTCTACAGGAGAATGTGCAATTTCCGACGGAAATATTCTGCACTATAGGGAGAGAATTTGGCTACCCAACTTTGAGCCCTTGACTACAGCTGTTATCCAAAAGATTCATGATTTTTTCCTCTCGGGTCATCCAGGAAGAGATGCTAAAATTGCACTAGTGGCAAGGAAATTCTTTTGGCCAGGATCAAACCAGGAAGTAAGGAGGTTTGTCAGAATTTGTGATGTTTGTGGCAGAATCACTATTTGGAGAGACAAGTAGAAAGGTCTGCTCAAACCATTACCCATTCCATCACAGATATGGCAGGAAATATCTAAGGATTTCATTACAGGCCTTCCCCCATCTGGTCCCGATAAGACAACTATCCTTTTGGTCATTATAGACAGACTAAGCAAAGGGTTAATCCTTATACTAGTTCCCCTGGATATGTTTGATGCAGAAGGACTGGGTAAATTGTTTTTTCAGCACTATTTGCCTCACCATTGAATTCCTCGGGCAATTGTTTCTGATAGAGGACCTCAATTTGTTAATGCATTCTGGAACACTATATATCATAGACTGAAGATCAACCAGAGGCTTTCAACAGCATATCATCCAGAAACTGATGGTTCAACAGAGAGAGCAAATCAAGAGGTAGAAACTTATTTGAGAAATTTTATTGCTTTTGAACAGGCAGACTGGAAAGATTTGATTCCACTAGCACAGGTATCTATCAATAACAAAACAGCTACCACAACTCAGATAAGTCCGCTTTTTATAACCCATGGATAAGATGCAAGCTCTATATCTTTAGTATCAGATCATAATCCCTCCTCTCCAGAAACACTAGCTTCAAGAGGTCAGGATGTTATTGACAAGCTCTCAGAGACGCATCAGTTTGCACAGACATCAATGGCAGTTGCCCAGCAGTCTCAAGAAAAATATGCCAACAATTCTAGAGATACTGCACCAACTTATAAGCTTGGAGATCTAGTCTGGTTAAATTTAAAAAATATAAACACTGAAAGACCCTCCAAGAAACTTGACTGGATAGATGCCAAGCATAAAATAACTAGAACATTTCCGGACTCAGTATCAAGGGCTGGCGTTGTATAAATACTCGGATGTTCGGAATAGATAATTGTAGTTGTACAAGGAACGAAGCTAATCAACAAGCAGAGATCTAAATCTAAGTATCCTCGCTTAGGGTTACGCCATAGTTCTCACGTGATTACGCCCTAACTAGTTGCCCCTGTGACACTCAGCTCACTTTTATGAATTAGATACTCCTAAAGACATTCATAATAAGTTCCACACATCACTCTTAAGACTAGTGTTATGATCCTAGTCTGCGCAAGGAAGCAGAGGCTTCATAGGCAAGACTCAGTGGTAAAACAACATGACTTTATTTATACAAGCTCATATTAATGCATGACTCAAATATGAGTCGTGCTAATTATCAGGAGCTTAAGGATCAAATAATGCCAATACGCATTACATGAGTACATTAGACAATCAATGGACATGGCTGTAGAGTAAATCGTACATGTATATTATCAGGTCCATTTACCTCTAAGGTAGACTATGCGTTCATCTTTAGATATCCATTTTATACTCAGATAGTCTAAATATATTCGCCCACCACCAAGAATATTGCTCCACATTCTTCTTTACATATACTATCCTACCACCATACTTATCCATCTGACCTCATAATTATAACAACTAGCCCATGATGATCTTCTTCCTTCACAGAAGTCAGTTGATTCTCAACCTCCAGGAATATTAATGTTTGGATCCATATTAGTCTATAGTATGTATATGCCTTAGGCTGCAAGGTTAAGGGTGGCGTGCACAGGCACCTACGTGAATACTGATATGGAACTGTCATCATGTAGTGTCAAACTAATCGAGACCCGCATATGAGGCTGTTGTTATTATGAGCTTACGGTAGTTAATGAGCCGAAGCTTTTCTTTAGCATTATACGCAGGAACTGAAAATCTTATGGTTTGGTTGTATGTATTCAGGTCTACGTTGATCTAATGGGGAGAGGAATTTTCCTATGTACAAGATTGAGGTGTCTGTGCACTGAATATTACCCAACACAGCTATCACTATAATCTAATGTAACCCCCATAGACCACACATTACAACAGAGGCTGAATAAGGCTGATAAGGAAGCACACACAATCTGTTGAAATATCGTATATCCTGGAATGCCAAGGATAACTCATTTGTAAGTCCGGCTAATTAGGTTATCATATTCACCTTCCTATATCATTGTCATCAGCACATTCCTCGCGGAAAGTTTAATGCATATTGGCATTTATTTCACACTAGCATTCCATCAGATGATTATGTATCAAATGCAGGTTAAAGGTTTCTCGGATCTATTACCGACACACATGTATTTAGCTTTATATTTCTGGCTCATATATCTGTACGTATATAGATTTACATCTACAGGGATCATAACTTATGATCCATGGAGATTGATAAATACTGGTCAAAAACCTCAGTTGATAAGATATGCGCACACGCAATCTCACTCTTATCAGCTCAGTTTACTTAGAACCATACATCTCAATACACTTGTTTCCAGTCAATTCTTCCTTCTACAACTTCATACGAGACTTACTGTATCGGTCTAACCGCCGACACTGATTCCGCTATAACCTCCATATTTGCTCAAGCTCATAACTTTAACACAATCAACCGTGCGTTACACATTGTGTCTATTATTATCCCCCTGCAGTCATTCTTTGTTTGTATGTATTTAGGTTATCATCTGTAATTTTATACTATAATTGGTTATGCCTGCATTTTACTGTTTGCAATATTAGCGCTCATTATGTTTTATCTTGTCTTTAAGATTAGATAAGAAACACTGTTTGTAAGGCGGGATGGGGAGATTACATGGTTTGGACAATGCAAACTTACTGAAAGAACACGAGCAAGCTTGTACTTAAACAGATGTAAGATCATGGAGGATAGAGCAATCAATCATCTTTCTTTCCCTTCTCTCTGAGAAAACATCGAAGTCCCAATCCTGTGACATGTAGATAGAAGAGAGACAACCAATACACAACAATTTTACACCAGTATTCAAGCATATGCTAGAAACTGGAGCCACCAAGTGCCACCAACAATTAACAAGGATTGGTGATGTAGAATTTGGAGTTGATGAGATTCTAGACTCAAGGAATAGGAAGATTGGAAGTGGTAGTAGGAAAGAAGTGCTTGTGAAATGGACAGGTTATGCAAAATCATCGTGGCACCCAAGAAAGGATTTTCAAGAGACTACTGCATTGGATGCTTATGAAATTAGAGTAAAAGAAAAAAAATTAAGAGACAGAGAGGGTAATGTCATAGGCTAGAGCCTAAGGTGTCAGTGTTCCTATTTAGCTAGGTAGGATCATCAGTTTATGGACGATCTTGATCGCCCAACTTGATGTAGTAAGTATGGTTCAATAGTATAATTGAGTGCAGATCAGAACAGGTGGTTTATCAGGTGTTATCTGTAATAGTTTAGGGGAATAAGGGGTTATTGGAAGCTCGTCATATTCCGCCGGAAGTAGTCCGTAATTCGTGTATAAATTAAGAGCTACACGCACCTGTTAGAGGTCGTGCGACGTTCTTGTAGATTTAGCTTAACCTACGATTTGATATCTCCTTCCGATCCATCTTCTTACATCCGATCCGCCCCCTTACATAAGGCAGCCAAGGCTTGGGCTTCAGTAACTGATCTCAGCTGATATCAATCAGATGACTATTTAGTTGCTCTATTTGGGTATAGTCTGGTAGCAGCACAGACCACTTTCTAATGTATATAAGGTGTAAATGTTATTGGCTCAATCTAGTATTGTAACTAAGTCACTAAGGTTCTCTACTTTGTACAAACAGGGAGAGCGCCATCCCTATGTATTTGCGCGCTCGGATCATTTTCAACACCTGCATAACTCCCAGACCTTGACCCCTGACTCCGTCATCCTCATATGTCATACAACTATATTACTAGAGCTGGTTATGCACAGATATGCATCTGCTGACACGCCCTCTCAGCTCTATTACTAAATCAGTTTTGTTTATTGTAGAGTCCCAAATGCTTGACGAAACTATGAAATGATGCGGCATCCAATGGTTTTGTAAACCCGTCCGCAGGATTATCCTTCGAGGCTATTTGTCGTACTTCGATGTGCTTATCCCGAGCTTCCTGTGACGCGTAGTGATACTCTACCCGTACATGTCGTCGACCAGATGTCATGCCGTCATTAGATACCCATTTCATCGCACCAGTGTTATCCTCTAGGACAGGTATTGGACCTGGAGGCATCTGGTCTAATTCCGTGAGAAAGCTACGGATCCAAGCACAATCTTTGACTGCCTCAAATATAGCGGCATACTCCGCTTCACAAGTTAGCGTTAATACTGTGGTCTATAGCTTTGATCTCCAGATTACGGGACTACCTGCCATGAATATAACGTAACCAGTTGTTGATTTTGCCGAGTCATGGTCGTCAGCGAAACTAGCGTCTACAGCACAATGTAGCCCGTAAGATCCATATTCGATCATATGCCGATGTTTTCTCTCGTAGAGAATACCCATGTTTGGACGACTAGAAAGGTATTGTGGAACTCTTAACATATGTTGATAGTGCTAGGGCGATGGATTACACATGTATCGCGCCATCTGTGACGTGGCTTGAGAGATATCGCAGCGCAGCATGCGGGAGGCAAAGTTATATTTTCCAACAAGGCGCTGAAAATTAAATAATTCGGAGTTAGTTGCTTTCCCAGTGTACTTTTTCATGTCTACCTTACATCCGACTGATAGAGGCGTCTCTACCTTTCTTTCTGATTTTACTCCGAGGTTATCCAGTGAACTTTCAATGTACTGGCTTAGATCTAACAGTACGCTCCCTGTAGGGGACGACCTACTTATCTTTACACCAAGGAACCAATTCGCATCACCCAGATCGTGAAGTGGGACGTCTTTGTTTAGGGCAGCAGACAATGATTCTAGCTCGACTTTCTTTGGTCTGATGAGTAAAAAATCATCAACATAGGATGCAACAATTATTCCACTATCTTTGTTGCGGTAAATGGCATTGTCGGAGATCAAAGAAGAGAAGCCCTTATCTGACATGATATTCCTAACTTTTTCTTGCCAGCATGCTCCAGATTGCTTGAGACCATATGGCGGTTTTTTCAGTTCAATGATGGAATCTAGCCTGTACTCATGTCTCTTTGCAAGCTCTGGCTTCTCAATAAAGAATTCGTTTAAGTATGGAAACTGCTCCATAAATATGGACTCTTTTAGTTCACCAGCGAGGTAGGCGGAAATGAAGTCTGCCTGTAGGATGTGCCACGAGTTCAGGGCTGCTAATGCCATTAGAATTCTCCAGCTTGCTGACCTGGCTGTTGTTGCAATTGTTTTGTTAAAGTCTATACCTTTTGTTTGGGTGAAGCCTCTTGCAACTATTCTACCCTTATA
The DNA here is from genome assembly GCA_900239735.1 of Blumeria hordei DH14. Lineage (NCBI taxonomy): Eukaryota > Fungi > Ascomycota > Leotiomycetes > Helotiales > Erysiphaceae > Blumeria > Blumeria hordei. The sequence goes on along the minus strand of OENG01000028.1, from coordinate 101,601 downwards.
TTTCTCTAGTTCACCAGAAGATTTATATTTCTTCTTCAAAACCCACTTTGACGTCACAAGGTGTCCTCTGTGTTCTGCTGGTAGCCTAGGAACAAAGTGGAAAGTACCCCTATTAAGACATTCTTCGATTTCTTTGAACATGGCGTTGAGCCACTCATTCCTTTCAGGCCCTTTCATCGCGACTTTAAGGCTAGGTTCATCTGGAGATGGCGCTTGAAAGTATCGGGAGATATTTGCTGAATTCACTGCCATCCAGAACAAATGGTCCCCACCATCTTGGAGGCTATACAGTGATTTGTCGATGGACCTGTAGATTGCCAAGTGGATACTCATTTCATGGTCTTTTGTGGTCGTCAAATCACTGTTTTCGTCTTCATGAAGGGGAGCCCCAGCATTATTGCTTTCGCCCTCTTGACTTAATATCATGGACAGATCAAAGTCGACTTCTAATTGTTGGAAATGGAGACACGGAGTGTTGTGGACAAATGGGCCCTCCATTTCGTCTAGGTTCCCGACACGATCTTGTGTGTGTTTAAGAGGTTGGAATGGGTAATATGGTAGCGCTTCAGGCTACCTATTAGATATACGAGCGGCTGTATGGCGTGGGCACAAGGAGGTTATTGGGGGTTTTCTATGCCTAGATGGCGCCACACTCGTTTATGGTGTGGCTTAGGCTACGTGTCGCTTACACTTGTACTTGTAGCGCACACTTTCCACACTTTTAGCTGTAATCCGAACATGACACTCTTTTAGTCAACTTCTACTTTCGTTCCATGAATATTGCGCCCATTTCATTGCGCGATATTTCCAACACTAATGGCGCATTTAAAACCAACAACTGTTGTTCTTCATATGGTCTTTGAATGGTCCGCTTCGGGCGTCCAAGCCCTCTGGGAAGCAGAGGATGAATTGGAGATTCGAGCAACCGGTTATAATCCTCATTCCTGGCATAGTCCATTTTTCTACATTTTAGACGATCTTGAACTGCCCGTGGTAATGACCTGACAATTTGCCTTGGGTCTGGCGCCCACCCATGATTAGGACCAACACTTTCGTACGCTGTAACATTGGGTGACACTAGAAATCGGCCTCCATCGAGCAGCCAGACAAGTTTATTTGTGCGCCCTGTTGAAATTGGTGCTATATGGTAATGAAGGGTATCATTAAAATGGAACGTAGAAAGGTATAAGTTCTCTAGCCAGGTTCATGATGACTCATACATTGACCAGCCTCCCAATTATCCACAATAAGCTAGTAATCGTGTCCCTCGCTTAGTTGTAATAATTAGTTTAAGTAGCACTCTGATACTAAGTGGGTTTAATCAACAACTCTCCACTATAGTTTTCAGACTCTTCAATCTCCCAACTCGCTTCACTAGGTGATATTAAACAGAAGCCTAACAGCTTAAGCTTCTCTACACAACTTCCATTATAACAGGTTATGACCCGGTGCCCAAAGAAAAGCATTAATATCCTAGAATTTCCCTTTTCTTTATTATCCAATCAATCATCTAACAGTTCAACAGAAAAAATGGCAAACTTACCTTCGAACCCAATTTCCTCCACATCTGATAAAGATAACGAAAGATTCTTTGCAAAGCGACTAAATTGCACGCTTCGAAATATGTCGTTCTCTAATGTCACCCAACTCGTCGGACACGATAACTACGAGTCATGGGCAATCACGATGGAGGCAATCTGGAGAGGTCAGAAGCTCTTTGAACTCGTTGTGAATGGAAAGAAACCAAAGGAAGATGCTTGCCTTGAAGAGCAGGAAGCATACAGCGAATTGTCTACAATTGCTGTTAATATATATATCTTGGTGGTGTCTCCAAGTATACTGAGAAAAATTCTCAAACTACAAGACCCCCATCTGATGTGGAACCACTTGAGTGCCGAATTTCATCGGACCAATAAGTTCACATTGGTTCATCAACTTGGATCTTTGATGTCGCTCTCGAGCACATACGATCCCAGTGGTACGATGACTTCTTTCATTGACATTTATGAGAACGAATACTTTCGGACTACATCTTTAGCCCGAGAATCTTCTAGTCTCAGTCGTCAAAAGATTGCTGATTTTTTGGATGATGATGAGATAAAGAGGGATATGATACTGGCATGTCTGAGTCGACATCACAAGAATATCGTTGACAATTTGGTGACAAAGGATAATTTATCCTACACTGAAGTTAAGCAGCGTCTTCTAGATCTTGATCATGAATTTCCAATTCAATCCTCTTCTCACTCAGCCCATGTCACGCATCACAGGAGGCCGAAAAATGACACTTCCAAAGCATCAAGACCCTATAAAGTCATTAAATCTAAACATCCTAAAGATTCTAAACCGAAAGAATGTTCCTTCTGTAGGAGACACTTTCCGTTGGAGTATAGAGGACATGTTTGGAACGCTTGTGTCAGGCTCCGAGAAAGAAACTCATCCATAGATAAGGGCTCCAAGGATATCCAAGAACGAGCAAATGCTGCTGTCAGTGGACCTCAAGGGGTAAGTCATCATCCTTTCTATTTTGATACCTGTGCAACAGCTCATATGTGTCCTTATCCAGAACGATTCGAACGACTTTCAGTTTGCGCGGGTCATGTAATGTCAAGCTCAAATGAAAAGATATCGATTGAAGGAAAAGGAACAGTGCTATTAAATTGTATACTATCAAATGGAAATATTTCTACTTTTAAAATTGATGATGTACTATACGTGCCCAAATTATCCCTACCACTGTTTTCTTGGAAAAAGGCTAGATCCAAAGGATACATGCTCCAAGATAATGGTACTACGATGAAGATATATAAAAATAATAAAATATGGTTGGAAGCTTACTACGATGGCCCGTTACCCGTGATCAAGGAAATGGCCAATAGTTATGAAACTGCATGCTCTACCTTTGAATTTTGGCATGAGGCTCTCTGTCATTCAGCACCTTCAATGATGTCTAAGACAGATAAGCTCATCCAAAACTCTGGTATTATACCAAGTCCACCAGAAAACTTTTACTGTGATGCTTGCATGTCTTCGAAGTCGGTACACCATAAACCACCCCCATCTATTTTCCGAGCAAAACATAAAGGTGAATATATTCATTCAGATCTTGCAGGTCCATTCCCTGTTCCATCTTATGGCAACGCGCTTTATTACATAAGTTTCATAGACGATGCAACTCGATGCACTACTATCCGATCCCTAAGATATAAATCTGATGCAGCACAAGCTATCATAGATTTTATTACGGCCTTGGAAACTCAGTACGATTGCAAAATCAAGTTTCTTAGGACAGATAATGGCGGCGAATATGTCAATGAATCACTATCCAAATATCTCGCTCAGAAGGGGATAAGTCACCACTTGACTCCTCCCTATTCTCCGGAATCAAATGGTGTAGCCGAAAGACTCAACAGATCAATTGCTGAAGGAGTTCGTGCAATGTTGATCACAGTCAAAGATAAACGGTTGTGGGCTGAAGCAGCGCAAACATTTGTTTACACTAAAAATCGTACTACACATGGCTCTGTAAATGGACAGACCCCATATGAAGCTTTCCATGAGAGAAAACCATCCATTCTACACCTTCAACCCTTTGGAAGAGAATGCTACGTGCATGTCCCCATGGCGAAGCGACCATCTGGAAGCAAGCTTCTACCAAGGGCAGAGAAAGGTTTGTTCGTTGGATACACCGAAGTTGATCACCACTATCGAATATTTGTGTCTCAAAGGAAACAGATAGTTATATCAGGCGACGTGGAATTCCTACCTTACCATGTTGATAATTCCGTCTCTGAGAAAACTTTTGATTCTATCCACATACCATAAATCAACCAGACTTATCAACATCATCCTTGATGTTGACCAGTTTGTCAAATCCTCCAAATGTTGGACAAGAACAAGATATTCGAAATATTCATCAAAATCAAGATCCATGTCTGGCTGTTCAGTCCAATTTAAGAGAGCCGTCATTGCAAGAACCGTCGTCGATTCCAACTACTGTTCAGATCGAGCCCCAACCAACAGCAGCTTTGTCAAATCCGCCCGACCCATCAAATGAAGATTCAAGAACATCCGTCAACTCCAGACCAAAGCGCACGATACGTCCTCGACATATGAAGACACGATAACGGGGGAATGGTGGAAAGCTTCTCGTGATCTTCCTCAACCCGCATCGCAGATTTCAACTTGTGGCAATGGAAATGAGTTAGCCTTGTTAAATATTCATGATGAATCTGAGCCCAGCTCCTACAGTGTTGCCAAGTCATCACCTAACTGGGCTTACTGGGAAAAGGCATTTGATGAGGAGATAGCATCCCTTAAAGATAACGACGTTTGGGATGTTGTTCCTCGGCCTACAGGACGAAAAGTTGTCAATGGTAAATGGGTGTGCAAAATAAAAAGAGACGCACATGGGGAAGTTGAACGATACAAAGCACGTTACGTGGCCAAGGGATTCTCACAGATCCAAGGGCTTGACTATGACGAAACCTTTGCTCCAGTTGTACGACTTGATTCATTACGGTTAATCTTGGCGATTGCAGCATCTAAGAAATGGAAAACGAGACAGCTCGACATTAAAACTGCATTTCTTTATGGAGTCTTGAATGAGGATATTTACATGGAACTTCCTGAAGGGTACAGGCAAGGAGATCATGTTGCTAAACTTAAAAGGTGTATATACGGACTCAAGCAATCACCTCGGGAATGGTTCTTCAGGTTGGCTGAATATATCATTCCTTATGGTCTTGCTCCTTCCCTATTTGATCCCTGTGTATTCATCCACAACACAGGTAAAATGATCATTGCAGTTTACGTGGACGACATAGTACTGATTGGAGAACAAGATGAGGTCATCGAAGATTTAGTGAACCACTTCAAGACCGAATTTAAGGTCAAGGATATGGGAACTCTTCACTGGCTACTTGGAATTCAGATCGAGTACTCAAATGTAGGTATCACTCTATCGCAGTCTGCATACATAAATAGAGTCCTGGATAGATTTTCGATGCAAGATTGTAATACGGTCTCCACGCCTATAGAGTGTAACCAACCGCTAAAGGCTGCGCAAAATGGAGAGCCTAGGGCCAATACTACTCTGTATCAGCAAATAATCGGATCTATAATGTATATCATATCTGCCACTAGACCTGATCTTGCATATGCAATCTCTCACCTCTCTCAATTTAACTCAGATCCATCTGTCACTCATCTAGGTGCTGCCAAGCGAGTTCTACGATATATCAAGGGGACAAAAGATGTCGGTTTGTTATACAAATTTGAATCTCCCCTGGTTCTCAATGGATACTGTGACGCATCATACGGAAATTGTCTCGATACACGCAGAAGTTTCTCTGGTTATTTATTCCAACTTGGTCAATCCACAATCTGCTGGAAGTCTCGCAAACAACGTACTGTTGCTCACTCCACTTGTGAAGCTGAGTATATGGCACTGTCGTACGCAACTAAGCAATTCCTCTGGATTGTACGAGGACTTCACCAAATATTGGATAGAAATATACCTGCTTCTCTGTCAACCGATAATAATTCCGCGATTGATCTAGCACATAATCAAAGCTCAATGATGCAACAAAGCATATTGACATCGCTTATCATTTCACTAGAGAGCGAGTTGAAGATGGAACGCTCACCTTACTACATATTCCGTCAGCTGATAATCTTGCGGACATCTGTACAAAAGGTCTACCAAAACCAAGACTGATGCACTTGTGCACCAATATCTTTGGTACAAAGTGAGAAGGGGTGTTGAAATTGGTGCTATATGGTAATGAAGGGTATCATTAACATGGAACGTAGAAAGGTATAAGTTCTCTAGCCAGGTTCATGATGACTCATACATTGACCAGCCTCCCAATTATCCACAATAAGCTAGTAATCGTGTCCCTCGCTTAGTTGTAATAATTAGTTTAAGTAGCACTCTGATACTAAGTGGGTTTAATCAACAACTCTCCACTATAGTTTTCAGACTCTTCAATCTCCCAACTCGCTTCACTAGGTGATATTAAACAGAAGCCTAACAGCTTAAGCTTCTCTACACAACTTCCATTATAACACGCCCCCTGTAGCCAAGGAAAACACTTTTAGTCCCATTTGCATCAAGTTTCTCACTAGTGACACGGTGCGATGATTCAACATGAGTTATGCACAGTGACCCGGGAATCCAAAGATGGCTAATATCAGTCGAAGCTTTAGTTGGGTCCATTACAGTCCAGTACAATTCCCAAGGTGTTTTATGGTCTTTAGTGGAAGATTGTGAAGTGCAATTAAGGGTATAGCATGTCATTTCAAGCATACGATTCCAAAATACCGATAGCACTTTCATTTGGATAGCACAACACCGAGCAGCGTCCTGAAGGAAGCGAATCCCGCGTTCTGACACACCATTTTGATGCTGGTTGTTTGGTGCAGATACTATGACCTCAATCCCTTGATCTGCCGCAAAGCTCTCAAAAGTGGTCAATCCCCAATCTCTTCCTCCATCTATGGTCACTTGCTTAACCTTTAATCCATGATGGCTTAGTTCATGATTGGCTTCGGAAAGGATCTTCTTTAGTTCTACGGCTGCTTCGCTTTTCTGTTTCATAGCACGGAAAATTCGGTATCTAGACAATTCCTCAGTAGTTAAGCAAAAGTATCCATAACCTTCCATACTAAGAGGATTAAGGGTTCCCACGTCACAGTGTCATCCATCACCCACATTTTTCATTGGTGATTTTCTAGCGTTGGTAGTGTACTTAAGGGATTTCCCCATGTCACACGCCTCACAGGGAAGTGATTCAACGTCAGAGATTTGTAATTCTATACCTATGGTATTCTTAATTGTGCATCGCATTCTTTCTGCGCTAGGGTGGCAAAGCCTCCTATGCCATAGTATTAACCGTCTCATAACGTCATCAGACATTTTAAATACACCATTACTCCAGCAGGAATTCAAAGAAGTTTTCAGGTGACAGATTTCGGCAGGGTCAGGAGTTTTTGAACATGAATGAGAATTTTCTGGAGGCTCTGATATCTGGCTGACAACTTTCTTGGGCGCCATAATTTTTAGGGGCTCATGTTCATCATGAAGCCAGAGAAAAAATCCACGCCGTTCCGGATTGATATATGTGAGTGTGTTTCCGTTGGGATCAATCATTTTGTTACCTTGAAGTTGGCCGCCACTTCGATAAAACCGTTCTCCACTAATGATATTTAGTGGGAATACTTTGATGTAAACAACATATTTTAGACTCATTGTTGTTTTTGTAGATCTCGGTCCTTTCAACGAGAGGCAAGCCTCACCCACACACTCTGCATATACTACTCCATTTCCTGTCTGTATTGGAAACTGAGTGGCTCCTAATTCAACAATTGTACCAGGCTTGAGGTTGCGTCAATTGTTTGTAGCATCTATATCAGCCCCCGTATCAAACAGCCACCTATTCTTTGTTTCGTTATTACAACTTGCACTGAGAATCTGTTGGGAAAGGTGAATCTCACCAACTATTTCTTCGGCGCAAATATCATTAATGTCTTTAACGTTTTGATTCCGACGTCGTGCCATTTCTGTATCGTAAAATTTGACCAAGTTATCGAATGCATATTGATTAACCTGGATGGCATGCGAATTAAAGTCAATTTCTTCGTCTGAGACTTTACAATATTCTGCCGCAAGAACGGGTGGTGGTCCTGGACCTTTGGGTGTTCTTTTCGAAAAGTCTTTCCTTGAATTGGATTCTTTGTCTTTCTCGGGACATTCTCTTGAAGTGTGACCTTCTTCATTGCAGTTCCAGCATCGAAATTTTCCATCAGGGCCAATTCCTTTGAACTTCTGGGCTATTTGTCGACGGGGCTTATATCTGTGATCTTGCGCGTTGTTAACTGTGCCAATTTTCCTGTTGATACTATTGGAAAAAGTCGAATCATGAATCTGGCCAACAAGATGATGGTGATGCGAGATGAAGTCCTGTATCAATTTTTCTGCAGTCCAAGGTTGAAACCGAGCAACGGTTGACGTTAATTCGTGCCACCTTCTAGCTTTAGTTTTAACTGCGTTTTTGAAAATAGATGTAAGTTGTCTCGGTCCTAATTGTCCACCAGCAGACTGATAGTCTCTGACCAATGACTTGAACTTAGAGACGAATAGAATGGGACAACCACCTTCATACCGTAAATCTGATAGATCACTGTACAAAGCATCTTCTTGAATATCACCTGATTGACGATAATTGGAATCATAAAGTGTTGGAAATATCGCGCAATGAAATGGGCGCAATATTCATGGAACGAAAGTAGAAGTTGACTAAAAGAGTGTCATGTTCGGATTAAAGCTAAAAGTATGGAAAGTGTGCGCTACAAGTACAAGTGTAAGCGACACGTAGCCTAAGCCACACCATAAACGAGTGTGGCGCCATCTAGGCATAGAAAACCCCCAATAACCTCCTTGTGCCCACGCCATACAGCCGCTCGTATATCTAATAGGTAGCCTGAAGCGCTACCATATTACCCATTCCAACCTCTTAAACACACACAAGATCGTGTCGGGAACCTAGACGAAATGGAGGGCCCATACGTCCACAACACTCCGTGTCTCCATTTCCAACATAAAGATCAAGAATAGCTGTTCCGACCTTCATGCCGTCAACGATTGCTGAAACATCTGCTTCTGAAGTCCGCTGGATTAGTGCTGCAATTTTCAATTCATCCAGCGTTGTTAATTCAGTTCCTACTTCATAGCCTATACTCTCCAGTTATAAAGTTATGGCAAACTTATAGGATCCCCAATTAGACATGCCTTTTAGGAACATAGAGTGATGGGGGTTCCACTCAAGTGACTTCCAGTCAAGTGTGGTTTTTCTGCCGAACCCTCGAGAATCAGAAGCTGCAGACTTTCCGTATCCCACACCAAGCTAGTCACTACTTCCTCGTACGGGTGGCATGTTGATTGATTCAATATTTTCAACATCAGTCCTCTCGGTGGACTTCATTTTGCCCTTCCCCTTGAATTCAACTTTTGGGGGTGGTAACATGGAATTGTTTTCGTATTCTCGAAACAAAGTATTCCGCTTCAGCAGCGGTCTCATACTTTCACTGCGTCCTCTTACCTTTGTAAGATCAGCATTTTCTCTTGTTGGGCCAAATAGGCTTTCAACGTTTCCGGATTGCTCAGCACCTCCGGCCTGACCTATAACTTCGCGGTCAGCCTTTGATAATCCAAATGCTGATGAAGACATCCTGGTATATACTCTCGTTACGTCAGAGTACTAGAATCGGAGAGATAACTTATGAGTAGTAGGCCAACTGCAAATCTTTCGAAGTGATCCTGTGAGATAACTGTACTGTAATGCTGAGTGCGAAGCGTGCCAGAAGTAATGTATGTGTATCGTCAATGAATTTTCAACTAAATAATGCTACCATGTAAACATTATTGGCTCAATCTAGTATTGTAACTAAGTCACTAAGGTTCTCTACTTTGTACAAACAGTGAGAGCGCCATCCCTATGTATTTGCGCGCTCGGATCATTTGCAACACCTGCATAACTCCCAGACCTTGACCCCTGACTCCATAATCCTCATATGTCATACAACTATATTACTAGAGCTGGTTATGCACAGATATGCATCTGCTCACATAAGGTATTAAAACATGACCCCTTTAGCATGTAAACGAGAATTACAACCAAGGGATCTGAAGCAGTGAATTATAAATTATTATATCGAGTTAAATTAGTTCAGTACAGAATAAGTGTGCTCATCCACTACACGCTCATTATTACACGCGCTGGTATGCGCTTACGCGCTTATCGCTCCCGCATTAGCAAATATTTACGAGACACAATATATAACCCATTTATCCCGTTGCCTGATTCGCACATGATATGAGAAATACGTTTGGGTTCGGAGCTGTGGGAGGTCGCAAGTGCTCTCTTATTCTCTATCTACAACGCGTAAATACACGACCAGCGCGCGACTAGTTCTAATTACATAATTGTTAGAGTATGGAGAGAACTTCGGAGTAAGAATTGCCTGAGAACGGAGAAGAAGTTCAGTTTGCTTAATTGACTAATAGACTACAGGTATTACGATATATACAGTGGATTTACAAGGAAGAAAGGTTACCCGGAACCGACTCGACTGCAGAAAAGTGAGATCCCAGACCAGAAAAGAATTATCCACTGACTCAGAATACTGGGTCATGCCATAGAAAATACGAACAAACCAATGACTGGATTTGTTCGGGAAGAATTGGATTAAAGCGGACTCAAACGTTGAGTCTGATTGGATCAGAAGTATGGGCTCCTGCCTGAACTCAGAAATATAGTTCAGGCAAGATGCATGCAACCACATTGGTCGATAGAAAGAAATGCAGGAAGCTATATTTCCAACAATAATCACCTTACTTAACCCGCTACATCTCTAGTCCCGTAGCAGCAACTTGTCGTCCTCGACAGTGCGCAGATAGTTCGAGTACTGTTATCCCTTTTGTTTTCGCTCTGAGAGTTTGTCTAACTACTCAAGAGATTATAGAACTTCCTTCGACGTGGTGAATAAAACCCATGCTCTGAATACTACGATGGACTTCAGGGTTATCAGCCGATCCATAACTATCTCCAGACAATGAAAGTGATCATGTAATGGTAAGATTTAAACATCGAACATAACTCCATTTCACAAAGTCAGTTATAAAATCCCATTTTAAGTCCCGTAGCAGCAATCAGTTGTCTGCACTCCATTCTGAGTCCCCGTTTCCGACGGCTGCAGGTAGTTTATGACTTGCTGTTCCTGCACGGAGGTTCTGATAGAAAGATACTTTTTCTTCTCGACCAGTGATTAAATGACTTTCCCTAAGTTTGAATAACTTGAGGTGGTCCCCATAATAGGTTCTCGGGATAGCCTTTCCATTAACCTGTCTTAGAAGGTAGGATTTTCCATGGGAGCCACCATGACCAGCCACAACAAAGGGTCCTCGATATGCTGGATGAAGTTTCTTCTTCGCAGATTTTCCATCATACAGCATCACATAATCTCCGGGTCTGAAAGTTTGTACACGGACTCCTCTATCATGTCGCTCCTTCTGGACTTACTTTCGCCAGTTCGTCTTGTCTATGATTGAATCCCTTACAATTTCCCTATTCTGCACAAATAGGTCTACTGCACTCGCATGGTTATCCTCGGAGATTTCCATAAAGCTGTCGATTTCATTTTTTAAAGTATCTAGAGTGACATTTCGTTCGGGGAGGTGATACTTTTGTTCCAACGCTGATGGGGGTTGATATCCTCTTCGAATCTCAAATGGCGAGTAGCCCAAGTAGCTGATCTGGCGCCGATTTCCCTCGAAGACTGCTTGCTGTATTCTCCATGGCAGCAATGCGGATCTCTGGTGATTAGTTTCATAGTAATCTGCAAGATATCGTTGGCTTTCTCTACCATTCCAGTTGCTTTTTTAGATGCTACCGGGGAGGAGATAGACTCCGTACTGTGAGCTTTCAGAAAATTGGCTGTCCTCTTTCCAAAATGCCCTCCTGTGTCTTGATACGTTGCCACAGGAGCTCCTTCCTGACTGATCAGCCATGCAAGGCAGCGAATCGTCTCATTTGGCTATCGGTGATCGTTGGGAATGCCCATACGAATCGATCAAAGTAGTCTATTACCAAAAGTATATGCGTGAAGTTTACAAATCCGTAATCGTTCGTAGATTGGGTTACGAGTGGGTTAGGGTCCTGAATCGTTACTTGAAATTTAGACTTGTGAAGCTGTGGCCACATGCACTTCAATGCCTCGTCCATTGTGACGGCTGTTTTTGGAAACGGCCCGATATAGTCCATTCCCCAGAGGACATTTGGTTCGTCAATGACCGTTGGTGACTGAGTTTGCGTCCGTTGTGCATTTCCATGCTGAGCGCACTTCATACACCCAAGGATGTAATTCCTAACATCGTTTGCCATATTTGGCCAGTAGTACTTTCGCAGCTTCTTCATGGTAATTGCGTGTTTCCAGTGACCTTCCTTATCATGAGCGTGTCGAATTACTTCCGAGACTTCTTGGAGTGTTACACACTTCTTCCGCACCCCTCTTATCCGAAAAAATAGATCGTCCCCATCACCTCAAAATTATTGCAACGTCGCTTTAATCTAGTAACCTGTACTCGATCGAAGTTCGAAGGGTAGGAGGCCCTTGTGAGTGCAATCCAGACGTCTCGGTACCACTCCGAATCTTGATATTTCGAATATGTTTCTTTTTCTTCCATTTGTGTAGCAAGAGCATCTAACTGTTCTTCGAAGCTATCCTTATGCGGACGAATTGCTGAGTACTCAACCGATTTCGAATCGAGGTTGGTGGCATCATCTTCCTGGATCTTGCGCAGTCGTAGAAGTTCTTCATATCCTCCCTTCCCGTCTTTCCATATCCACTTAGGCTTACCATCCTGATCTTCGATAATATCCCCTAGTGAGTCTAAAAGATGGTCTTTTTCAGACTCAGGATCTGGGAATATTGTCCGTGAGAGTGCATCTGCAACTTTATTCTTAGAACCCTCGATGTATCTGATCTCGACATTTAATGCTCCAAGTTCTAATGCCCACCGACTGTAGATTCCATAAACTAGGGGGTTTCAAGGAAAAATGTCAATGGCTTATGGTCTGTCCAAATTATTGAAGGTGAATCGGTCATAAGCATGTAATAGTATTTACGTGCAAACGATACCATGCCGAACAATTCTCGTTTGTATGTTCCATAGTTTCTCTCAGCTTTATTGAGTAGGAATGAGTCATACAGCAGTGGATATTCCACTTTCCTGCCGCTATGCTCGCCCTTTTTCAACTGCATTTGGGTAATATGGCATCCGGCTGCGAAGGCGCTCACGTCTGTGTAGAGATGGATTGGCGAATAAGGATCTAATCCATGCGTCTCTACTACGTCAGAGCATGTCTTCCGAAGTAGTTCAAATGAGAGTTGCTCAGTTGATTCCCATTTGAAGTCGACATTTCCGGTAAGTTGCGTCAAGGGTCTAGATATTGCTGCAAAGTCTTTAACCCATCTACGAGTCATTTGGATTATGCCCAGAAATTTTCGTACATCTGATTTTCCACTAATCGGTGGAGGGAACTTTCGAATTCTATCTGCTCTAGTTTTGGTTGTTTCCATGATGCCATTTGTCTTGAAAGTAACCCCTAGAGCTAAAATTTCCGTCATAAATAGTCGGAGCTTTTTAAACAATAATCGAATCCGTGCCCACTCTACACGAGGTAAGAAGTGCTCTTCCATCCAGTCTAATGCTTTGACTGGTGATCTGAAACCACTAAATATGTCGTCCATATAGTTACGACAAGACACTGTATCTCCTTCGTGGAAGGGATGCAGGAGCAATGGAAATTCTCCTGTAAATCCTGACGATTGATGTTCTGCGGTAAAGGTGGAATGTAGCCCAAAATATTAGCATGAACTCGTTCATGGTGTATCCGGCTGACTTGGTGCCTTGAGGCATCCTTGTCGGTTGTACTTGTCCGAGAGTGCTGACGTAGAAGGCGTAGATAAATCGGTCTTGTGGGTGTAGGACAATACTCCAGTACGCGTTCTTTATGTCAAACTGTAAGAAACATTCATGCCCTGGAAATGCCAAATAATCGTGAATTTCCGTCATCAACTCCATAAACGAGCCGGGCATGTTTTCCTTGACATGGCTATAATCGAACGTGATTCTCATTTCTGCCATCGGATCATTCCTCTTCTCTGGATCCTTCTCTTTCGGTACTATTACCGCAACCGCATTCCAATCTGAGAATACGTGATTTGCTAGGACTGGACGTTCGTACATTCCACAGGACATTCCTTCTTGAATTGTCTTGACAAGCCAATATTCCTGCTGTGGTGTTTGACGACGCTTAGAGAAGTCCTTCCAGGGTGGACAATTTGGTTGGAGACGGCAGCGATGGACGTAAAGGTCTGTAGCAGGCATTTCTTTCAGTTCTATTGCATTGAGGTCTCGGTAGGTATACATGAGACGTGTTAGACGTGGTCGTAGATCAGGAGTGAGTAGTGGGCCAACATGTATACCAGATTCTGAAAACCACTGTTCGATAACAATATCTGGTGCTGTCGATAGAGTTCTTCTGACTGGTCTTCGTAACGGGTATCCATCAGGGCTCTAGGCGTGTTTGGGGTTCCATCATCAGGGAGGTGTTGGTGAGAAGTTGCGAGACAGTCAATTGGGTGTTTCTTGGGAACTCTATTAAAATCCTCCGATTGCGTGCATGTCGCCTTCTTGTCAAGGATCTTCCTCCAAGTTCTCCCAATTTTTTTTTCTGTCAATTGCTTTCCATTGTCTTCTTTTACGCCATTAGGTATCGTATCAATACCCTTTTGATCTCCTTCGTCCACCAATTTCCTGAATCCAACATTAGTATCAGCCATTTCTCCACCACCCATGTTTTCATCATCGCCTCTAGGACTGACCCTACCAATGTCACCCTTAGAATTCATCCTGTTCTCTTCACTCATACCAATGCCAATTTTCGCCACTTTTAATGTGCTTATTCTTCGGTAAGCCGCAGAGTTTGGCACTTTTACGTCATGCCGACGACGCTTCAGTTTCCCGAACTAGTTTCGCTATCATACTCCGTATCGTATTGATTCGTTATTTCCTCAGTAGTATCTGTTTCGGCCTCGTCTGTGCTTTCAGAACTGATTGAATCGTAATCTTCTTCCGATAAATGTGATTCTTTGGAAGAAGATGGGGAGGAAATTTTGTCTTTCTTTAATGTTAGATCTTCAAGGGAATTTTCGATTCTATGTGATGACAAGGTTTTCTTCTGTGGCACCAGAGGCAGCTTTTGGTCTACGTCTTGGTTCAACTTGGGCCCCTGAATAAATACTTGAACTTCTCCAAACTTCTGGTCTCCTATCAACATGAAAGACTCTCGGATTCCAAAAAATGCATCTACTGACCATAGCCAAGAAGGATATTCTTGTCTTTAGACTTGATGTTGCGGTCAGGTCGCACAAACAGTTCGACTAGTCTCGTGATACCCATAACTGTGATTTTAGCCTTAACATATGACTTCATACTAGTCGAGTTACCGTCCGCAGTGTTCATCTGAAGTCCTGGCTTACTTCCTGGTGGTGCTAGAGGGAGTTTTTCTAACTGTAGGTAATCAACTAAGTAGGGTGAGATTAGGTTGATGTCGGAACCTTGGTCAGCTTGGCAGATGTGTTTGGGAAGCTCTAAAGCAACTAATTGTCCCTTCACATTGATATAAATGACTCCAGGAACTCGAAACGGTTTGTTGGACGACGATATACTATTTAACATTGGGTATTCCATCGCGGATGCAACTCGATTTAGCATGCAGTGAAAGTCAACTAATGCTGTTTCTATTAGAACATCTAACTCATCTTCGGTTTCAACCGTAGCCTGATAGCGCTTCTGTCTTTTGACCGGTTCTCTCTTTGTATTTACCCTTGTGGAGATTTTCTTGACATGCTTTGCAAAATTGGGCGAACATTGCAGCAGATCTAGTAAGCTAATTTCCATTCGAAAAAGTCGTGCCCACTGTGTATAGTCCAATGGCCCGCATCCCTTTCTACTCGCTATCTCTTTCAATGCATTCAAATTTTTCTTCACCACTTTAAGAACTCGACCGTTTGTTACTTTTTTTCCAGGAAATTTTGAATCCTTTTGTAATCTAGGTACATCTGGCTTGCTTAAAATGTCTGGAGTTTTCTTATCTGATCTACCTCTATGATTGGAGGGACAACAGGAGGCTCTTCCTTACGCCTACGATGAGATTTTGGGGCTGCTATATCTCGGATTAGCTGGAGTCTTCCGACGTCGGCTATCTGATTCGGGCGTCGCATTAGCATGTTGGTCCTCTGACGAGCCAATACTATGCATCACAGCGACCCTTTTTCTACCACCATATCTTGTAACCCTACCTGTGTCTTGGTCTCCTTTAGGAACTACGGCTTTCGCTCTTACGGGAAAAGCTTCTAGATTTGCCTCTGATTCTATATCTGATTCTATGTCTGAAAAGCTCGAGTCGTAATTCATCGGTAATTCCGAGGTAAATACTGATGACTTAGCATCAAACTTTCTGGGTTTCGACTTCTTCTTTGTCTGCACTGCATTGACATCTATCTGGTCTCCTCTAACTCGTCTCAAATCTTCCCAAGTCATCTGTCGAGGGACAATTGGGACTTCATTTGTGCCGGTTCCTGAGGATGCTTGGGGTTGACTCTGCTGAGATTGCCTATCTTCGTATCCAAGACTCGACTTATTCACCTCCTGCATTCCCGATATCGCTTGCTTCCGTAACTTCTCGTTTTGGGCTATCTCAACCATAAACGAGCCTATGGTACGGGAATTCCGAGGATCTCGTAACTTTCTTATGCATGCTTGTTCCCAGTGCGACATTGGTTGGTTCCTGCATTGTTTTCCTAGATGCACACCGACTCCTTCGAATTGTCCACACTTGTAGCAACAAGTTTCTCCGTTATACACTCGCTGGCCGTTTATCAAGGGATGGCGGGAAGTACTTGGATCTGGTAGCTGCTGGTCTTTGGGGAACAATTCTGGGATGGTATCTTGGTTTCTCAATGGAGCTTGTGCTATATTATATTGGGCCGGAACTTTGTGCTCTAGCAACGCTTGCTGAGGTGGTGGGGTCAGCCGGACGGCTCTAGAAATCGCAGAATTGTACGGGCTAGGGATTTGCTGCTTCGGCTTCCCGAGTGAGACACGATAAGCGTCATATTCTGGTTGTGGGAGTATTCCTTGCTCCAATCTTTCGAGGATATCAAGTTTTCGGAACCTTGTTGTTTCCTTCTCTGCTTCTGCCCTCGCTTCCAAGAACTTGCTAGTTGCTTGAACGACCTGAGTCGCTGCAGATAGCGTATCACACATGAACCAGTCACGACTGCTGCGAACTTCATCTCTGAGAATACTGTTATATAATCCTTTACCAAAGGTATTTATAATCTTCTTCAAAATGTAGTTCTCTGCTTGACTCTTTTTTGTGCCGTCTGTAACATCAAATGCTAGGAGAATGTCGAAGGCCCGAAGAGAGTAGGCTTCGAGTTTTTCGTCCTGATATTGAGCTAGATCCTCAAGAAGTTCATCCGGAACCACTTTCTTCACTTCACTGGCTGGAAAATGCTTCAATAAGTGGAGCTCAATGTATCTGATGTCTTCTATCGAGATAGCTTTTAGTGGATCTCTAGCGTCTTTCATCAGTTGACAGCATCTCGCGTCTCGTTCTAGCGTGTCTAAAGCTGCGCCTCTACTCTTTCTATCGATTGCCTTGACAAATTGTGCAGGTGTCCATTCAACACCAGATTCATCGAAAGCGTCATGAAGTAGGCGGAAAAATCGCTCAGTCCGCGTGCCATCGAACGCCTCGACAAAATCTATGTTAACTGTGGCCATTTTAGTATTCATATTTGGAACTCTGTAGAGTATATGCTCAAGAGATTGAGGACAAAAATGGTGTGGCTTGATAGGTTGGATGGACAGTTCCCGGATCCTTAAATTAAACTCAGTAACTTCTACAGAATTAAAAAAATCCTCAGATGATTCCGATGAGCTATCAATGCTAGCAATCTTTGATGAGCGTGTCCTTCGAAAGTTGGCCAGGACAAATAGAAAGTACAAAAAAAAAAAATAGGAGAGAGAAAAATCTTTAGAAAAATAATAAAATCTGTCGTCTCTCAGATTTCGTGTCGTTTATCTCAAACAGGAGTCCTATATGCCGTTAGATAATTGTTCGAAATGACGGTCCAAGGATTGATCTAAGTTGTGCGAAGATGTGTTCCTAATTTCGTAAACCGTACTATGCTGATGAAGGGTCTTTGCAAGAGATGATATTCTGCACCAAAGGAGGGAATTATGATCGCTAATTCTCTGGGAGAAGAAATCTGTGTTTCCTTGAGTCAAGTGATTCAATTGACTATTCGATGGTATGTTGCAGGTTGCTCCTGGAATCTCGCCACAAGTCCTCAAGATGTTTTTCATGAAATATCGTTTTACAGCGTGTGGAAAAGTGGGCGTTATCTAATTTCGTTGCTTACGGCCTATGTACACTAACACTCCAGAGTTCCCTGCGTAGGTCACCAGAAATACGTTTGGGTTCGGAGCTGTGGGAGGTCGCAAGTGCTCTCTTATTCTCTATCTACAACGCGTAAATACACGACCAGCGCGCGACTAGTTCTAATTACATAATCACCTTACTTAACCCGCTACATCTCTATATGCTCTGCACCTTTCAACTTTAACACTCCCCCACAGAGCTTGTCTCAGTGCTTTGTATGACTCTAGTCAACTACACCCAGTTGTGATTTGAACCTGTCAAATTTGATTCTCATCAATGGCTTTGTCATACCATCTGCTACCATATCAGCAGTGGGGATGTAAGTAACTTCAAGCTTTCTTTATTGAAACAAATCCCTTATATGATGATGACAGACATCAATATGCATAGATCTCTCGTGGAGGTGGGGGGTTTTAACGAGTGCAAGCGCCCTTTGGTTGTCACCTAGTACTTGTACTTGTTGTAATCTAACGCTTTTGTAAGGGTTTAATGAATTCAGATGTACTTGAAAGACAATAACTCGTTAGGAATTAATAACTTCTTCCTTGGGAAGTATCACGGTTTCGAGGGACAAGCGCTGGGGCAACTATGTGGTCGATGGTAGTAAATAATAATTCTAAGGAGAGAACTCCCACTACATCTATCTAGTCATATATATACTTGAAAGCCTCCTCGCCACTGAGGCTAATCCCTCTCCTCTTCCTATGCTATGGGGCTCTCCTAGTGTTCTGACTATACCTATAATACAGCACTATCGCGTTGTGGCGCGGAAGGATTGAACTCGGTCTCGTATATTTCCCGTTAGTGTAAGCCTATTAACATGTGTTGCAGTGCCGTACTGCCGTGCCGCACTGCCGAGTTCGATGCCACATGCATGCCATGCCAATGCCAATGCCGACGCAAAGGTATTGTATTGGGTGGCGTCGCATATTAGCGCATTAGTAGTTGTTGTGATTATGAGCTTACGGTATTTAATGAGCCGAAGCTTCTCTTTAGCATTATACGCAGGAAATGAAAACCTTATGGTCTGATTATATGTATCCAGGTCTACATTGATCTAATGAGGAGAGAGATTTTCCTATGTACAAGATTGGTGTGTCTGTGCACTGAATATTACCTAACACAGCTACCACTCTAATCTAATGTAACCCCCATAGACCACACATTACAACAGTAGTGGTTAATAGCGCCACTCGAATCAGGCCTAAGTTAACCAACATAGGCTACAGGGACCAATTGGCTTACCAGCCGTTACAGGAAGACAATCTACCACGTACTCTCCCATCCATTATAAGCTCTGCGTAGACTAGTCTTAACTCCCTCCATTGGCCCCCTGAGAATCATCCTTTCTCCCTGGCACGACTCTTCTCCTGTATCATACTCCCCATCTGGTATGTACCCCCTCGGAGACGGAGTGGTCCTAGTGACCAGTCCCAATCCGGGCAAAGCCCGTCACAGCTTTTCATCCTCGGACTTCATGGTGAGCAGTAGTTGTATAGCACGTGATGTCATGCGGGGGAGAAGGAAAGGAACAGCGAAAGCCGCTAGCCAGACCTAAGCAATCTGGCCCACTTGTAGATGTAGACATCTCTCTTGTACATAACTCACAAAGAAAAAAACCCTAACTAGTATAACAACAATAGTAAGGAACTCTAACATCCACACTCAGTTATCTCATACATCGTGACCCATAAACCTCTATCTTATCTCTATCACTCAACGACAAAGCTTCAACAGTACTAAGCTGGGGTTGTTCCCAATATTGTGAGAACAGCTAAGATCTCGAAAGATTTGAGCAATCCACTGACCTCGCTTTGCGCAAGCTGAAAGTGCTATATATTCAGACTCACAGCTTGAAGTAGCTACCGACCTCTAATTCTTGCTGAACCAAGATATTGGGCCACCGTAGAACATTGCTACACTTCCGTACACACTCTTTTGGTCTGATTTGTTGCTCGTCCAATCGGCATCAGAGTATACCACGAAATGACTGTAGTCTCCCCCAGGACCGAAGCGAAGTCTCTGGGATACGGTAGATCGTAAATAACGGAAAAGTTCCTTCAAGGCATGGCCATGGTGTTCTGCTGGATCGGTCATATGTTGAGAGAGTTTTCCTAGAACAAACGCTATGTCAGGCCTGGTTAGTACCATTGCAAACATCAAGCTTCCTATTCCTTGTTGGTACTCTATGATATCGATTCTTGTATCTTCAGCATAAGCAGGACAGAGAGCCTCGTAGTCAGCTGCGGAAATTTTTTTCAACTTATACTTGCTTGCAGACATCCCAAATCTCTCAAGAACCGCTCTAAGGTATTGTTCTTGATCAAGAAAAACAGTGTGGTTAGCGCGATCTCTTGTAACTCTCATTCCAAGGATCTTCTCGATCTCCCCCAGATTCTTGGCATTAAATCTAGATGAGAGCTTTTTATAAAACCAGACCAGGTCTTCGGTCTCGGTAGCCGCCGCAGCTATATCATCGACATAAACTAAGAGTTGGACGTGCCGTTGTGGATGAGTGAATAAACAAGGATCAGCAAGGCTTTGAATAAACCCCCAACGTATAAGGTTAGATTTACAAAGTAAATTCCAATCTCTGGCTGCCTGTTTAAGGCCGTACAGGCTGCGCAGAGCCTTTAATGCGTGCCCTTTCTTGACAGGAATGCCTTTTGGTGCTGAAAGATATATGTCTTCCTTGAGATGTGATTCGGTGAATACATTTTTAAACACAAAATGATGGCATTCTAGATTCTCCCTAGCGACCCTAGCGAGAAACAGGCGAAGAGTATCCATTCGAACTGTCGGAGCGAAAGTCTCGGTATAATCTTTGCCATGGACTTGACTAAATCCGCGAGCTACAAGTCTAGCTTTGAATCGTTCAATAATAGCATCAGCATTAAGTTTAACTGTGTATACCCACTTAGTTGAGACTAGATTTGCGCCTTTCGGTGGAACTACCTCTTCCCAAGTGCCATTTTCACCTAAACTAATTATTTCTTGTAACATCGCCGCTTTCCATTCTTTAATCTATGTGGCATCACTGAAAGCTTCGTTGTAGGTTTTGGGAATTCGGATACCAGCAATTACTTCAGCCGGAAACAAGCACTCTAAAGCATCTTTCATATGATTGAAATCAAGTAATCTAGCGGCAAATGCTCGAGCTATTTTCTGGTAACGCTCATCCTCTTCTGGAGAGAGATCACTAAATTTTCTTCTCCGCTTTGACCTAGTAAAATAACGCGGTCTCTCGGGCTGCTCACATCACCTTTTATGAAAACGTTTTTCACTATCTAGAATAAAATCGGTATCAGTAACCGTCTGTTTAGACCTAGTGGCATAATCTTGCTGATGAGATTTTTCAGGATTTGAAGCTCCAGATTTGGCTGTCTTTGTGGAGTTAGATGTCATTTGGTTGGTAAAAGCATTTCTTGACTCTTTTTTTTTTTAAAAAATTTACATCCTATTTGAGTCTATGACTATTAAATTTTCTTGACTCTTGTCAATTCCTTTCGTCCAAATCATTTTGGTAAGACTGATTCTCTGGACTACTTTCATTGTCCAGAGAGTCTCGACGAAATGTTTGATTTGGATTCTTATCCTCGCCCACAGAATTTGGATAAAATATTTTCTCAGAACTATTTGCTTTGCCTATAAAATTTTGGTGAAGTTGTTGTTCTGGAGTAATTTCTTTGTCTTGAGTCTTTTTTTTCTTTTGAAATTGTTGCTTAGGGCTACTTTTCCCGTCCAGAATGTTTTGTTGAAATTGTTACTCAGGATTTTTCTCCTCACCCGGGACCTTTTGTTGAGGTTGTTTCTCGAGGCTACTTTTTTCCTCTAGAGAGTTATGTTGAGGTATTTCCTGTACCTATGGCATTGTTGCAGACGGTTCAATGTCTGTCATTATAGGTGTATTCAAATTTTGTTGGAGACATTGATGCCGGGAAACACTAGGATGGGGTATTTCAGCATCCTTTCTCGGTCTTCCACGTGGTTTTCGATCATTAAATTTGTTTTTAGTCCCATTTGGACCTGAAGTACAGTTTCTTAACCTCAATTCGACAGTGCCTCCCTTAATATGCTCCATGACAGTAAGCCGGCTTGTTCGTGATGTGTAGCCAAGTTCTGAACTGTAGACTCGGAATTGTTTATTTGTTGTATCACTATATCCCATAAACACACCAACTCTTCCACGATCAACTAGCTTGTCTGTCCTTTGTCCCTTTGCAATGGTATTTGGATTTATGTAAGATACACATTTGCTTCCCCAGACAGCAATGTGCTTGATATCTGGACGAATACCAGTGAAGGCTTCTTCTGGACTTACTTGCACACCATCAACAAGTGGCCCAGTTTGCGTTCGATTACGAATGTAAAGATCGGTTTCAACAGCTTCATCCCAAAATTCCAAACGAAGATCCGAGTCTTTGAGTAATGCTCTCATACCATTCTCGCAGCTTTGAATATTGCGTCCAGCAGGGCCATTCTGATTTGACGTGGCTATTGTTTTAAGGTTCCATTTGGGTGCCTTGCTGTACTTTCTATCTGGTTATCACCTTGAGGAGCTCCCCTGCATTGTCAGAACGGACTGCCTCTATCTTTTCTCCAGATTGAAATTCTACTCCAAGCTTCCATTGATCCAGTGCAATAATACTTTCATCCTTAGATTTGCAACATAGAACCCAAAGATTTCTCGTACAACTGTCGAGAATAGATACAAACCTTCTATTTCCACGTAAAGATAATGGAAATGGTCCATCAATATCGATATGTATTAAGGCGAGTTTTTCAGTTTTCCATTTAGCTAATTTTTTAGAAGTTTTATTCCTCATTTTTGTCAGCAAGTATACCTCACAAATGCGCTCCTCAAAAGAAGGTGGTACTTTGATGGGCCTAGAAAGATTGGTTACATGGTGAAGTGTCTTCAGCTTTTGTGGTCCTAAATGAGAAAACCTTCGATGATACAGCATATATCGATCTTTCTCACTTGCTGATAATGTAGTTTATTTTATTGAATTTGAATCTTCAGAAGAAACATCCATGGCATCAGGTGCGGCATTAAAAACACAAGGCTGGACAGATTCAAATGCTTTCGATATATGTGATACTATATAAAATCCATTTTGCATAGTGGCGGTGATTAAGACTCTATTTACTTTTTTAAAATACGTATAATTTTCATTAAAGGCACCTTTTAGGCCCTTATTTCGGCACATCTGCCTTTCAGACATCAAGTTGATGCCTAAATCAGGGACTAAGAGAAAATCCTCTAATATCATGGATGATCCATCGTTGCAAGCAAGCTTAACAGAGCCCTTAAAGTTTGCAAACAGCTTTCCGCCACCAACTTGTATTATTTTACAGGGGATTGGTGTTAAGGACCTGAACAGAGATGGTTGGTCAGACATGTGTGTAGATGCACCAGTATCGCTGGCCCAGGTGGAAGGAGAGACCTTACTGATTAGAGCAAGTTATATTTTGGCATGATCACAGTTATCTGTTGGAAATATCGCGCAATGAAATGGGCACAATATTCATGGAACGAAAGTAGAAGTTGAATAAAAGAGTGTCATATTCGGATTGCAGCTAAAATGTGGAAAGTGTGCGCTACAAGTACAAGTGTAAGCGACACGTAGCCTAAGCCACACCATAAACGAGTGTGGCTCCATCTAGGTATAGAAAACCCCCAATAACCTCCTTTTGCCTACGCCATACAGCCGCTCATATGTCTAATAGGTAGCTTGAAGCGCTACCACATTACCTATTCCAACCTCTTAAACACACACAAGATCGTGTCGGGAACCTAGACGAAATGGAGGGCCCGTACGTCCACAACACTCTGTGTCTCCATTTCCAACATTATCCAAGTCATCACTCGAAACTCCTAAGCCGACTTCGAAGTCAGACTGTGTAGTGGACTTGTATGCCTTGCCTTTTCCTTTGAAATCAACCTTTTTTTGTTGCTTAATAACTGATTTAGGCTTGTCTAATGGTCGAGGACGGTATTTAGCAGGTCAGTTGATTTTACTCTTACCCCTTGTCTGGTCGTCATTGGCTGTGCAAATATGTTCGCGGACTGCAGTTCTGGCTATATCCATGTATGGACAAGATTTGATAAAATGCTTCTTGTCACAGATGTATCATGGAGAGGAGAAATCAGACTCGTCGCTATCATCTAAATGTGAGCGCTGAAGTGGTGCTGGTCTTCGTGTGCCGCGAAATTTAGAGGATCCAGCGAATGCACCATCATACTGGGTCTCAGTTGCCATCCGTGTTTCTTTTAACTGCAATTGCTTTAGATTTTCCTCCACAGAATGACCAGTTTGAGCATCTAGTGTATCGATTGATGCCGTAAAATCCTTGGGTAGTGCACGTATCAGAATTAATATTAGGACTGGGTCTTGATATGTGTTCTTTTGGCTACTATCGGCAGCACACAACTTTCGGCGGTAATCTTTCAACCTGTCCCAAGCTTCAACGATAGACATATCCTCCAGATTGAATAGCTGAATCTTTGTCATATATTCATTTGCTGTTGAAGGATCTGTTTGCCGGTACTTACTCTGTAGATATTTCCATAGTAAGTAGGCCGAGTCGTATTCATCGTGAAGTGCTTGATAATCTGGAGATAGCGACCTGAAAAGTAAATCAATTGCTGTGGCTTCGTCCCTGTAATACTTTGCTATTTTTTCGCGACTCATTCCAATTTTGCCTTTAGCGGTGGTCTTTTGCTTTTCATCATCACTCAGACTAAGTTTCTCGAGGTTCTCTTCTATATCACGAACAGGAGCTGTAGCACAAGTAGCGGCCATTGACTGCTCCACGGCGTAATAGACTCCTTTGCCGCGAAGTTTCACCTTATATTGTCGGAACCATGAGTCATGGTTTTCACCATTTAAAATCGGAATTCCCCAATAGCTCTAGCTTGATTCGCCCATATTTGGTGATATATTGTTTGGGATTTCGATAATCTTTTCCTTGTACTTTCCTAGTACCGGGGGAAAAGTCGCTTTAGTGTGCTTCTTATACTTTCGCTGTAACGGAGAAGCGGCTAAGAGATTGACTGAGTCACGGTCTCTGCGGTCGAATTCAATCAGATTCTTTAAAATAATTTAATACATATGCATTCGGGCTCATAACCTATTAAAAAATGACCCCTTTTGCATGTAAACGAGAATTACAACCAAGGGATCTGAAGCAGTGTATTATAAATTATTATATCGACTTAAATTAGTTCAGTACAGAATTAGTGTGCTCATCCACTACATGCTCATTATTACACGCGCTGGTATGCGCTTACGCGCTTATCGCTCCCGCATCAGCGAATATTTACGAGACACAATATGTAACCCATTTATCCCGTTGCCTGATTAGCACCTGATATACTCTACACCTTTCAACTTTAACATAAGGAAGACTTTTCCTCTTCCATCTTCTTTCTTTAGCTTAAGATATTCTATATACAGCATACAGTACAATCTGAATACAATTCTACTTCGAGCCCTTACACAAACTAGATATCATGAATAAATGGAGTTGCAAAGTGCTAGGACCAGTTGACACTTTCGTCGGAATTCAAGTGGAAAGAAATAGACAAGAGCGTACAATTCGCATTCATCAAACTGCCTATTCAACAAAACTCATTCAGCGATTTGGAATGGAGAAAAGCATACCTAAGGATCTCCCACTTCCAGCAGGAATAGTCCTAAAGCCAGTTTTCAAAGATGATATCCATCAAACACTCAAAGATGATGACGTCTGCCTCTATTGACAAATTATTGGATCTGTCCTATGTATTTCCAATGGTTCAAGGCCGGACATATCATATTCCGCAGGGCAACTTGCAAGATTTATGTCTGATCCCGATTCAAACCATTTGTTATGGCCAGGCATCTTTGAAGAGGTTTCAAGGAGAAGGTTCCCAGGAAAAGGAGATAGGAGATGGTTTCCAAGAAAACTCTGACAGTTAGAGATGGAGGGGCTGGCGTCATGACTACATTTGCCATTGTATTAGTTGAGTCAAGTACTGTCTCGAGTTAGATATAAGGAAGCTGGAGCTGCCACATAGTAGTTCTCCAGCTTCTCAATCTTTCATTCTTTTGATCTTTGATCTCGAAATCTAGCACTTATATAATATCATAATCTTAGATCCTCACAGTCTGATATTCTCAGTCTTTCGTTTAATAGTTACATTATTCGTACTTGTGTTCACCCTAATCCATCAGCCTTGATAGCTTGCTCGGAATCTCGACTTCTTGACTTCGTGTCCCTCCACTATCCTGTAGTTCTCCGACCTTTGACCATCTGGCACCTCGCCAGTTGGATTATATCTGAGTATCCTTTGTTAGCAACTATAATCCGAACAGTTATTAATACATTACCTTCGGCAGACGGCGATCTTCAGTACCCCTAGCTCACGCCGTAACACCATTTAATCATGGCAAAGTATCTGTCTAGGGGTAACATTTCACCTACTCATGTAAACTAAGCTAGACAGGTCACATGACCTTCATAGCAGTACATAGATTTCATCTGTAGCTATAGGGCTCTTCAGTCAACATTTACAACGCAATACCGTGTCCCACATATCTTTCTTAAGAGGTTATGACCCTTGCGCTTCCTGTGGAATCACGATTTATTCTTCCGTTGTTCTTCTGTTTACGACTCCATTCACCAATCAGTTTCTAATACTACGGTGTCCTTGTTTTGTATCTACATCTGCGCCTCTACCTTTCAGTTTTTATCAAACAAGGTATCTCTGGCTCGCCACTCTCACATCTTGAATCTTTCATTCCTCTTTAACATGGCTCCATCTAATCTTCGCGCCAACGATATGGCACTCCCTCCAGCGTTGAAACTTCATGGCATCGCTAACCTGAAAGACTGGATGCTTCTCATCGAATCGACCTTGCGACAAAACGCTCTCTCAGATTGGATCGACCCAATAAAAACTGAAGCTATTTACAAGTCTGAAAAGGAAACTGGCTCTAAAGATTGGTCCAGCTCAAACGAGCTTGTCAAAATGACACTGGCAATCAACGTCGATCTGGAATTCATTCAGATTGTCATGGCTGAAAATCTAGCCTGCGACAGCTATAAAAAGCTTTGTCGCTTTCTTCAAGGAAACAGCATCGCTGCTGTTGAAACGAGTATCACCGACTTCCTCGACCTCACAGAGAACTTTGAGAAGTATTCATCCTGCCAGGCTTATATTCTGGCTCATAAATCGATGGTCTCTAGTCTTCATTCTCTCGGTACACCTCTTCCCTCTCTCGTATACTGTCTGGTGTTAATCCGTGCGGTATCCATAAAATACCCTCAATGGGCATCCACCCAAAGATACCACTTCTCTGTTGCAACTTCTGTCAATCCTGCTCCTACACTTGACACTCTATATACAACTCTCCAAGACCACATTAGATTGGCTGAGAGCATAGCGCCTACTCCAGTACCTCTCGCACAAGCTCATGTTACAGGTCCCAAGTTTCAGAGAAACAAGAAGTGGGATGGTCCCAACTGCCAATGGTGTACTGGTCCGCATGATGACACGAAATGCTTCTTTAAATACCCAGAACAGCGTGCCGAGTATATGAAGAGATTTCCTAGGGCCAATTATACCGAAAATAAAAAGTGGCGTTCTGAGTTTCAAAAACGTCACCCACCTAGCAAAATTTCCACTCATTACTCTGGCTTTGATGCCCGTTTTGAGAACTATGATCCTTTTCGAAAGGATACCAACGACCGCGTTCAGCCAGCACTTTTTCCATCACAATCATCCTCAAGTTGTACAGCTGCTAATCCATATTTTGTGGATTTTAATCCAAGTCCTTTCCAATAAGATTCCGCGGTAGTTTTGAGAACACCATCAACTCCCACCTACAACTCTTTCGCAAAGAGTCAACAAAAGGCGATTACAGTATCCCCATCTCAGATAGAGCTACGCCAACATAAATGTAACTTTCGCAACGAAGATCATCGTCTATGCTCGACCAGAACTGGAATTAATTCCGCATTTGCTGCAGCAGTCCCGGCTGCAAGTTCTCGTGATATCTGGCTTCATGATGACGGTGCCTCAGTTCATATCACTAATGATATAAATGCGTTCTTCCGTTATCGGCCAGTATCTGGGTTGCCTATCGTTAAAACAGGGGGAAGTCCAGATCAGCCTGTCGGGCTTGGCTACATCAAGCTTCGCGTTCTCCGGCAAGATGATTCAGTCAATGAGATTGTCCTTGAAAATGTTTTCTACATTCCTGGCTTCCCACTTAACATTTATTCTGGGTGGCTTCATGATCTTCGGGATGGATGGGATAAACATCGGGTACTATATGAAGCGGACGGTTCTGAAGTTTGCCAGCTTCTTCGTGGACAAAATTTTTTACACTTGCGCACCGCCTCTTCTCCATATGTTCTTAATACTAATGATCTGTCTATGCGATCCTCAACCTTCCTTCTCTCTCCAGTTGCTGATAATGTCTTTCCTGCAGCAATCCATGAAGCCCCTGTCACTCTCGAACTTCTTCATCGCCGTCTAGGACACATTAGCTTTCCAAATGTCCAGCGAACAATAAAAGCAACACTTGGTCTATCTTATAAACCTCGTAACACGGATTCCAATCTCGATGTAACCACATTGTGCGATCCATGCGAATTCTCAAAGCCGAAGAAGGTTATACGCCGCTATCCGCGTAATCGAGAGTCGAAGTGGGGTGATAGATTTTACGCAGATGTCTTCTTTTGCAATCCTGTCGGTTATAATGGCCATACAGCTGGTATGATCTTCACTGATGGAAAGACAGGAGGACGTTATGGCTACACTTTCCCAGAAAAGAGAAATGCTTTTGATGCTTTGGTCACTTTTACTCGTTTCTTCCGAACTCAAAATGGCTTTCTGCCAAAATGTTTTCGTTTAAATGGTGGTAAAGAATTTGGGGGTGATAAAATGGTCGCCTGGTGTCAGCAGTACGGCATTGCAATCGAGCTTACGACAGCCTATTTTCACGAACAAGGTGGCCCTCAAGAAAGATCAAATAGGACAGTTTTAGATCCAATGCGTTGTGTCATATCAGATATGCGTATCCCATTCTCTCTTTGGCCAGAGATATTCCGTGCTGTCATCTACATTCTCAATCGTATCACCACATCGGTCTATGACGATATGACTCCCTACGAAGCACAATCTCGGGCTACAGGATTCGATACCTCTGAACACCTACCTGATAATTCTGGAATCAGAGTATTAGGCTCTCGTGTACTTGTATACATACCAAACGAGCGTCGAATAAAGTCGCAGAAAATGGATGCACGCGCTGAAGAAGGTATCTTAGTAGGATTTGAAGGGAACCATATTTATCATTGTTGGATCCCCTCAAGACCTCTTGGCCATCAGCTTGTACGGTCGTCTCATGTTCGTTTCTTTGAGGGACGTTTCAATGAATTTTCTGCTGAAGACCATCCTGATGAAATACCTGAGCCCTCTTCTGAGTTTGTCGATGAGGTTGAAATTCCCTTTCCTAATTCTCCACGAATTGGAGGGGACTCAGATAATTCCAAAGAAAATGGCTCAGTAGGGGGTGCACATTTGGATGATGAAATACCTCCGCTCCTCGATGCAAGACACGACATGCCTGCTGAAGAAGATCCTTTATTTGCACCTCTCCACAACTCCCTAAGCGCGGCCGTGGTCGACCTCCAGGTGCCAAGAATAAGCCCAAGTTGACAGCTGGACCTAATTCATTCGATCTCTCTAAGTCTGAATCAGATATCCGTGTCACTCGCAGTAAAGCAAAAGGCTCAAATTCATTGCATACTCCGCAGGATGAGAATCCTATTCTGCTTTTAGAATATCAGTCGTATCTATCAGCTCTCATTCCTGACAGCGATCCAAAGACCTTTCGTGAAGCTCTACTGGGTCCCAGTGCTGCTCTTTGGGAAGCATCTATGAGGGAAGAATTGGCAGCTCTTGAAATGAACGATACTTCGCAGCTCTTACCTCGCTCTGAGCTTCCTTCAGGACGTGATATCATTCCAGGACGATGGGTTTATAGGCGAAAGACAGGGAAAGATGGCCAGCTGACCCGTTTTAAATCACGCTATGTTGCAAAGGGCTTTCATCAAAGGGAAGGCCTAGACTACAAAGACACTTTTGCCAGTACAGCACTCTCCAGCGTCTGGAAAGCTCTTCTCGCACTCGCCGCTTCCAACGACTGGCAAGTTGAATAAATGGATGTAGTTACCGCCTTTCTCAACCCTGAAATCGACACTGATATATACATGGCATGTCCAGACGGGTTGCCTACTCCAGATGGATCCCCACTCAACCGCTGGATGTGGAAACTTAAGAAGTCGCTCTATGGTCTCAAGCAGTCTCCACATCTCTGGCAATCAAAACTTCGTTCTGAAGTTGCCCAATTTGGTTATAAGCCTCTACTTCTTGATTCTTCCGTTTATCATAGTGACTCTGATGAAACTTATCTTGTTACTCATATAGATGACTTTCTACTCATTGGTCCTGAGGCTGGTGTTTCGAAATTGCGAAGACACCTACATGATTCTTTCAAAATGGTTGATTTGGGACCTGCGGAGTTTTATGTTGGCGTCTGTATTGTACGCAAACGAGCAAATCGAGTTCTCTATCTCCATGAAGATGCCTATCTTGAGAAGATTCTTGAAAAGTATAGCCTCAAAAACTGTACTCCAACCAGTACACCAATGCTTCCAGGACAGCACCTGATTCCTTTTGAAGGGACTGCCTCAACAGCGGAAATTGAGCTCTATGCGTCGATGGTTGGCTCTGCAATGTATGCTGCTACTCAAACAAGACCAGATATCACCTATACCATGACACAGCTCTGTCGTTTTCTTTCTAACCTTCTCCAATTCATATAGCAGCAGTTCGCCATCTTTACCGCTATCTTTGCAAAACTACCCGTCTGGGTCTTAGTTTTGGTGCCGGCTCTAACTTACAGCTTCACGGTTTTACTGACTCCGATTATGCCCAAGATCCTGAAACGCGACGCTCTCATGGTGGATGGGCTTTCTTCCTGAAAGGTGCCTGTTTCTCTTGGCGTTCGTATCAAATGAAGAGAGTTACTTGTTCTTCAACTATGGCAGAAGTCTATGCTATGGCTGAAGCAGCTAAGGAGGCTGTGTTTCTTCGAAATCTTTTTCGAAGTATCAACTACAACTCAGACGACGCAAAGATAGTCCGCCTCTACTATGACAATCAGCCAGGCTACAGGCAAATAAAAGGACAGGGCGTAACTCAAAAGAGCAAACATTACGATGTACCTGTGTTCTTACTGCGGGAATATATAAGCGACAAAGTAATTGAATTGGAATGGAAATCAGGATTAGAAAATGCTGCAGACGGGTTCACAAAGGCATTGTCGTCTGTTCTTTTTAAAAAGTTTGTCGGACAACTAAATATGACTACCTTGGATGCTTGATGAAATCCTGTAAAGTTTCGTAGGTAAGGGGGTGTGTCTAGGGGTAACATTTCACCTACTCATGTAAACTAAGCTAGACAGGTCACATGACCTTCATAGCAGTACATAGATTTCATCTGTAGCTATAGGGCTCTTCAGTCAACATTTACAACGCAATACCGTGTCCCACATATCTTTCTTAAGAGTATCTACTCAGATACTTTAACGGTACAAGGTCGCTCGGGATTAGATACAGATCTTCCGATACAACAAATATCTGGGCAGCATGGACAGATGCAATATGGAGGACCGAAAATGAAAAGAAATTCTTCCAATTTCAAAGGATCATATGGAATGGGGGCGCAGTTACTTGGTCCGCTAACCGTCAGAAAAGCACAGCTCAGAGCTCAATGGAAGCAGAGATCATGTCTGCTAGTGAAGGAGCCAAAGAAATCGCCTGGATGGAGAAAATTGCTCAGGACTTAAACGTTAAAATAACGAAGCCTCTGCTTCTACATCTAGACAATCAGGCTGCAATAGAGCTTGCCAAAACCACCAAATTTCAACGAAGAGCTAAACACATTGAAACTAAACATTTATACATACGAGATGACATGGTGATGAGAAATAGGTTGATAGTCACATTTACACCAGGTACTGAACAGATTGCAGATATATTAACAAAACAGTTACCCAGGGACCAGTTTGTAAAGTTATCGACTGAGCTAGGCTTATCTCATTAAACAGATAACGAATTGTATTGGTGACAATCATATTATTGAAGTTCACACAGCGGGTTACGATGGGGCCAGGATGAGAGTACTCTTGTACCACAATGCAGTTTCATTCTATTTTATTCTGTAGGACTACTAAACTCTTTTAGAAGAGATGTAGGAGTCACACTTCTTAAGTGTTGTGGGAGTTAATGAGGCTCTGTGATATTGCAGCATGGGGATGTGTCAGGAAATGCTGCTTAGTCAGCTAGTTGCTCAAGTGTAAGGTGTCCACATCCTTGGTACATAACACATCTTGATCACTCCATACTTATAGTACTCACGACATACATTCCTCTGCATATCCCATATTACCGTCTATATTATCTTACTCTCGTAACAATCCTTCTCAATATCCCAACATATAGTGACTGGGCCGTCCAGCACGTGATATTAGTTACGAGCTGTAGTCAGGTACAACGTTAGATTTAATCGAATCATATCAAATCAACAGGTCATCGGGTCTCGCAAAATTAGTTTGGGGGTATGTTGTATACCAAGGAAGCAAGCTAGCTTGTATTAGCTCTGGTCTACTTCCCGGAGCAGAGTTATTCAATGCGGAAGTTGTAGGTGCAATGAAAGCCCTGGAGACTGCAGTAACGGTTGCAGAAGGCTTACCAATCAAAATTCTTCTGGATATCCAAGCGGTCGCCTGGGAACTTGACCGAGGAAGATCTTACTCCTCGCAGGCAGTGGTGGACGAGTTTTCGTTGCTGAGACACAAGAACGAGCATGTGGAAATACGCTGGATACCTGGTCATGTGAGGGTCTAAGGCAATGAAGAGGCCGATAAGCTGGGCAAATCAGCCTCGGGGTTTTCAATTACCGGTTACTAACCTCAGCTACGCCCAGTAGAGAAGTTAAAAATCTAACCCCGGCGGCATTAGGGAGGTGGGTTAAATGGCGCAGCCAAGAGCTCATGGAAGAGTTATGGCAGAAGTATCGACCGAAGCCATACAAAGATCCAGACCTCCTTATGTGCTACAAACGTTCGCCGGAACTGGCTCGACCGAGATGGGTGTACCACCGTCTAATTGCGGTAAGAACTGTCCACGGGGATTACGCCGACTATCATCGACGTTTCAACCCCAAACATGAAGATCTGAAGTGCTTTTGCGGCCGAAAGAAAATTCCCTGGCATTTTTCAGATTGCCGACCTGCTTTACAGCGTTGGAGAAGCTGTGGAAAAATGGATCCAATTGGGGCCAGGGAAGTGATAGGGGAGAATGGATGGCACAAGTTCATCCAATTCCCAGCTACAAGCAGATACTACAGTCTGCCGAAGAATGAAGAGGGTGGGAGGTGGCCATGCTGATATTGTTTCCAAGTCGATAGTATACGGGTTTGGAAGATAGGGATGCGGCACAAGGCACTGTAACTCAGACATTTATTGTTCCTTTTTATTTCATTTATCACTTCTGGCTTTAATGCCGGTCATTTAGGTAACAATGAGTTCTCACAACTCATTAACTGTGTCACGTAAAATATTTCAAATTCAAACTCAAATTCAAATCAACAGGCTACTTGTGTTACAGGCTTAGGGCCTTGTTGGATTAGAATCGGACTTATCCGATTCCACTTGTAACGATTGCTCACGTGACCATTGGATAGTCAGGCTTGAAGTGACTTATGTAAGACTTAGTAGATACTCAATTGTGTAGCTCGTGTAGTTCTTTCGTTATACAGAATATAAACCTTTATTTTTGGATTCACCTATGCGAACAGCTATCGTGATCAGTCCTTTTACAACTTGATGCAACACGGACCTTAAATTAGACATAATGAATATTACACACGAGGGCGGGAAAAGACAAATTCTTCACCTGCGAGTGGTGCCGGCGTTATCGCTGAGTATGCTCTACATATTTGGGATAGCCAATAAGAATCGCATCCGAATCGAAGTCGAAAGTAAACACAGACACATCTATGATCGGCGACTACTCATCTGTGTCGATCTTGTCATTCTCACGAGAGTCCTCTACTTCCATCTTACTACACCACCTCGCCTCTAATACCGATAATGGCTTTCCTCCAATTGCAATCGGGCACTCGCCTCATCAAAAACTGACAATCTTTCACAACAAAATTAGGATGCTATGTATACTCGGGAGCAAAAAATTAAGCTATAGTCTACAAAGCTCGGGTCTTGATATATGGGGGACCGTTGCGCTAATAGGGCTTCACATCTTAAGGGAAGACAGGCAGCTGGGACGTGGGACGTGGGACGAACGGGTGAACAGGTCACAAATTGGCATGTTGGGATGCACATTTTTCGAGTGTTTTCGACTCAAGGATATCTGTGGGCGCAGCGGCAACGATTCCGAATAGTACAACTGACACTCTAGAAACAGACAACGATAGAAGGTGTTTTGGTCCGCCTCCTGGTCGTCATTTCCCCGAATTAAAGTCTGGGTAGCCTGGACGCCTACCTCACTCGAGAAATGGAGGATTGTGAAGCCATATCTTGCGCGGTGGCTATACACAAGATGACGAAGGCATGTCAGGGTAGGCAAAGATTTTTCCTGTTTTCCCTTCGATGGATATTAACGGTTGAGGGAGGGATGAAAGTCCCTAACACCAAGGTCTCGAGTGGTATTAGCGAATGCAACCGCTACATAAGTAGCCTAAATATCAAACTGAGTTTTCGTCGGGGGGGGCTAATTTTCTCCGTGTCATGCTCTTTGAGTGCAGGGCTTGAGCCCGTCACGAATAAATATTCATTCATTCTATGACTATGAAGGACTGCTAAAACCAGACAAAATGCTACCAAAATCCACTTGATCTAATATGTGCTTTGTTTCCATTTTTCTTTCCATTAGACACCGAGGATCTCGCCAAAAACACACTGTATTCAGAAAATTAGTGATGCCGGCAAAGACGAATTCTTCACCTTCCAGTGGTGCCGATGTAATCGCTCAGTATGCTCTGCATATCTGGGATAGCCAAGAAGAATCGCATCCGAATCGAAGTCGAAAGCAACCTCAAGCATATCTCCATTTGACGACCTCTCGACAATGTCTTTTTTCACATTCTCATCTGAGTCCTCAACCTCTTTCCAACCACGCCTCACCTCGCCTCAACAACCAATAAAGAAGTAACTCCAATTGCAAACAGGAGCTTGCCTCATTGATCACCGGCCATCACTCACTACAAATTTACGACGCTACGTACACCCGCAAGGAGGAAATCAAGTCATAATATACAAAGCTCGGTTCATGGTTTATGGGGGACTGATGCTCTAATGGAGTTCTACATCTTGAGGAAGGATAGGCGGCTGAGATGCGGTGCGAGAGGGGGAACAGGTCTCTGAAGACGATGCTGGGACTGAAATTTTCGAGGGGTTTTCAACTTTGGAACGATTGTGGGCGCCAAGACCGAGATTTCGGCTAATTAGCCAGGAGGGCTTCTTTTGTCGATGAGTCAACGGCACTCCCCAGCGCCCTGGACGGCACAAAAGAAGTTAGGCTAAGCTACTATACAGCAATCACGCTCTGTCAAGACTTTTCTGACATTTTAGCACGACCTTCGGGAAGGAGTTGGAAGGAGGCTAGAAGGGCAGAGGGTCAATTTCTCGAGGTACCCACAAGTCTGCAGCGCCCAGCTGGCTGGCCTCTTCGAACGCTTCAGAAGGATCACTATGTCTTCGGATTTAGTCCTAATGTCGGTATTAGGAGAGCTCCGCACCCAGTGGTTTTTGCAATTTTTCCCGGCTGCCATACACCCGCAAATGGCCATCGCTTCGTTGGTTGGAGAGGGGAGATAATGAAGGGCAAAGGGCTCCTCTAAGTGTATGATCAAATGAGGGCTTGTGAGGGGTGGTACCGTTTGAGGGGAGCTGTTTGGGAGGCATAGGAGGGGGTATACTACTGGTATAGGTATCCTTGGCCTGTAGGCAGAGAGGACCTGCATGTCCTATATAGTCATAGACTCAGAAAGGACAATAAAATGATTTAAAAAATAAAAAAAAAAGAAGATTAGTGATGATCACATTACGTAATTACTTATTTTGATTTGATTTCATTTAGCCCCTTCAGGTAGTCCATGGGCCCATTAAGGAATATTTGGCTGAAATATTTGCAAAAGAGAAAAGTTAATGATTGAGGGAGGTATGTTTATTGCACTTCTTGAGTCAAAGATTATCTAGCACATTGGGCTCCTTTCTGACCCAGGCCGCACCTTGTTCATTTTGTTAAATTTATGAGCTTGAGCGAGTATGGAGGTTATAGCGGAATAAGTGTCGGCGGTTAGACCAATACAGTAAGTCTCGTATGGAGGGCAAGACTGACACCTGTACGCGGTGCCCTCTACGAACCTGGGAGTGAAATATTCTCCCAGAGCCAAGTTCAGTCAAATTTCGCAATACCGAACAAGTTGGCCCATGAGGCAATGATTCAAGAATCTCCACCTAATCAAATTTTCCCACCTGACGAGATAAATCACCACCATAACCTCATCAAGTTTGCAGGTACGACTTAGTACATTCTTATTTCAATGATCACACCTCTCGTCGACTTTCTCTGGCCTCAATTCACCACCACGTACACGCCCACGCCGATATTCATACCCGACGGAGGAAGCAAAGCGTGGCGCACAAACCTGGGAGACAGTTCTTTGGGATGGGCGTGAGAGAGATTAGGACAAGCTCATAAGGTGCTACAGATGGTGGAAACGATCTCGACGGACGTGAATTTTAGAATTTTGACAACGAGTTTTCGAATTGAGCTTTGTGCGTGCGCCAAGACTTCGCTTGCGAGAGTGCGGGCGACACTATAAACACCGCCGTGGTTGGATGGTGCGGTGGTACATCATCTTGGCCGGTTTCTCAAGTAAGGTCTGGATAGCAAGGACACATATCCCACCCGAGACAGGAGACCGCTGGTTCGAATCCGGCAAAACCTAACTACATTTCTCGCGGCGCTGGTATGCATGGATGATGAAGGCATGCTTGGATAATCAAAGGTTATAAATTCCCTTTGGTGGGTACTTACGGACGAGGGTTGACTGTTTGTGTAAGCAAACATACCTCATAGTGGTATTTGCGAATGAAATCCAGAGTATGAGTGTCTCTAACGTCAAAAGAGTCATCCATTATGTATACATAGTACCGGTCATGTGTCATAGCTAGATAGCTGAAAACACATTAAATGATTTAAAAAAAAAAAAAAAAAAAAGTAAGTCTCGTATGAAGTTCTCGAAGGAAGAATTGACTGGAAACAAGTGTATTGAGATGTATGGTTCTGAGTAAACTGAGCTGATAAGAGTGAGATTGCGTGTGCGCATATCTTATCAACGGTGGTTTTTGACCAGTATTTATCAATCTCCATGGATCATAAATTATGATCCCTGTAGATGTAGATCTATATACATACAGATATATGTGACAGAAATATAAAGCTAAATACATGTGTGTCGGTAATAGATCCGAGAAACCTTTAACCTGCATTTGAGACATAATCATCTGATGGAATGCTAGTGTGAAATAAATGCCAATATGCATTAAACTTTCCCTGCGCGATTTACTGATGACAATGATATAGGATGGGGAATTTGATAGTCTAATTAGCCAGACTTACAAATGAGTTATTCTTGGCCTTCCAAGATAAATCATATTTCAACATATTTCTCCTTGCCTCCATGTTTCTCAAAAGATGATTGATATACTGCCCTTGATAAATAGCCATTCAACTCAGTGTTTGCCCTTGGAATTCGGTCACCTATTCCACGGAACCTTCTACCCAGAAAAATAAAAAGGAAGCAATGGAAACTGCGTGCGCGGGAAAAAGTCACAAAAAACCTTCAGCCCCAGCCAGGCGAGGCCTAGACACCGGGACCACATGAGGTGCGCACATCCATCTATATCCCCCTTCTTTGTAACCATAGAGGCCAACTTGATCCAATCCACCATCTCCGTATCGGGTGCTGGGTACGCTCCGGAAACTCATCGCATGGCTTCTCCTCCATGACCAAGTGTTGGTGATGAGAAGGCTACGACCCTACCATCTGATCTGATCGTGGTTAGCTTCATGGTAATAGTGATAGGGGAATGTGCTCCGGGATGAAAAAGTTACGGACTGCGAAAGCGATTGGGAATCCTCATCGGAGTGAGAACGATGATGTTACCCTATCTTGGCTCTACAGACTCTAAAATGAGAGCTGGAGGTCCGTAGGGGACACCATTAACAGGTGTTCGGAAAAGTTCCCAGCCAAAGAGTGAGAGCCCCCCGAAACTGGTTGTCTCGTGTCAAATCAGTTTTCATAAGTTTCCTGTAAAAAGTAGTTTTTGTGATGCATGTGTTTATTTTTAGGGGGGAGGAAGTGGAAGAGATTAAAGAGGTCAAATCTTGCGGTTTAGAATGTTTACAAGGAATCAAGACCCTCGCACAGAATGATTAGATGTTTGTTTGTTTGTTTTCTATTTTTTGTCCGTCGGGCGCCAAGCTTGACTTAGGTCCCCACTACCCACCAAAATAATGATTAGATGTATTTGTTTACATATGCGTGTTTGCGCTTTGGTTAGTGAGCGACTCTACGTGAGCACTAGTAATTTGTTTCCTGTGACATTTATCGTCCTGTAAAGTATATGACTATGAAAGCACATGAAGGTTCCCTCTGCCTAGAGGAGCCCAATGTCCTAGATAATCTAGGACTCAAGTAGTACAATAAATACACCTCTCTCTCTCTCGTTCTTTCTGCTTTCAGGTCGGGAGTATATATGCCTCTAGTAGTATCCTCCCTCCCATGCCACCTTCACGACATCTTTCCGGCATTAATACAGTGATCTATCTGTATAAAACCAATAATTGTGATCTCTTCTTGTAATCCGAAAAAGTAAGCGATCCATTTTCCTTCGTCTTGTCTAATGCCAGAATGGTTATATCTGGTGATTGATATCTTCTCCGCCTTAAAATTGCTCGCAGATATTCTACATCATCGCAGCTACTAACAGCATGGTGATAATATCACTATGAGTTACTGATCTCTTACTGATAATTTAAAATTTAGATTTCAACAACATGAAACTTACCTGTTGGACGAAGCGTAGGAGTGCAGTTGCCATCCGACTGCAACTGTGCTATGAGTTCCAGCTAAAAACACCTTCGCTAGTAAATAATAAGTTGGAGCATGGTCAATGACATGAGTCTTATAGTGTAAACAATAGGCACTACATTTCCTCTTTTGGCAGCTTATATTGCAACCAAATCGCATCTACTACCTACCAATGACTATATAATCTTCCAGGAGACAATTCAGTGACCTATAAATTTGTTTCAATTTCACCTATGGCATTGTTTGTTACCCCCTGATGATAAGTACGGTGGTGGTGTTGTGAATGATGAGCACTGGAGATATTCTTGGGATAGACTTAGAGACAGTTGTGATATAATGCTCGAGAACTGAGTTGTAGACTTTAGAAGGGATTATTATTTACTAAAGTATATTGGATAAAGTGTGTGATCTATGTTGGACACTTTTGGGGGCAGTGCCTGACCACCTATCTAAATACATGAGAAGCTGGTCCGTGCACTGCTATCACTTCTCAACATCCTGATCCTCAACAGATCTCTACAACCACTACGTAGCTTACCTCAATTGTGTAGGCACAGCGACTATATTAATCCATGACGTAGACCATGCACGTCTCTACGTTATGTTAGCACGGACTAGGATTCCAACAGGTGGATACATGTATTTATAACGCCTTAATGGTTTATTCACAAAAATACTTACCGATCGCCTAGATAATCTGTGGACTCATCCCATCTCTCAAAGGCATTTTTGATTATTTTTCATGCAGAGGATGTGATACGAAAAGATACAAGCGAAAAACACGTACTTCACTGCATTAAAACGAAGACCTATCTGCTTTTGCGTTATTTTTTGGTTATTTTCTATCTATTTCTTTTTTCTTTAGTTGTTATCCAATCATCTAAGATTATAGCCACAAATTATGTAGCTTGAATGAGTTGGATTTTTTGCCATTGTTTGAGACGATCCCTTCCATCATGTACTTATTGCGGACCCAGAGATTTATCATATGAACTTAACAGTACTGCAGTATTATAACGATTAGCTAACGTGCTACCTTGAAAACCCGAAAACTCAACGGTAACTGTTGACGACAAATCACCAAAGATGGCACAAGGATATATGTTGGACGCGTGTCTCACATGATATTTTTCAATTATTTCTTTAATCACATCAATGCATCTCGCAGAAAACGGAGGGAGAGGCAGAAATATCTAGTTCAGTGTGGATTTGATTATTGTAAAGAAAACCTTTATTAAGAAATACACCAGACACCTCAACCCCAAACCCACCGAAAAACTCCATCGCGCAATTCATGAAGTACCCCCGAAATCACCAAGAGAACCAATCACTAACTATTCATCCTCCCTTAACCCCTCATTTTACCAGAAAAAATTTCAGCAAAGTCCCTGTTGCCAACCTATATTACCATGGTATTTCACACTGGAGCCATGACATGGCTCTGGATGCCCTCTCTGTTCTCTCATCGGTCGTGAGATAGTGCCTTCAGTCTGCCTTCTGCGCCCTCGATCGGCCCGCTGGATCCATTTTTTCCGAATATTCGATGCCGCCTTCACAAGGTCTTCTTCGGTAACCCGATCTGTGATACTTTCAATCACACTATCGACTGTGCTAGTGTAATTGGCGTTGTTTTTATCGTCACGAAACCGCATGTATCGCCAGCGCTTTTTCTCATCCATATAGCATTCGACTATGCGATTATTGATTGTGGTATTTTCCGCTTTAAATGCCTCCCATTCATCCATTTCAACATGCATGGTGGAAAAATGTATGTCGCCTTCTTTATCTCCAGCATGGATGAGCAAATGAAAGATCGGAAGAACGGAAAGGTTAGAGCAATGCTTTGCACTGCTATCGTCAGGCTGAGTCCGCGGAAACTCAAGGCGCAAGCGAAAATCGATGGAATTTTCAGTTTCCGGTTTCCACTTGAGAATCTTTGGATCGAACCCGAATCTATACGCCGAATTTCGCTAGGTGAAAATAAGACCATCATTGCCATGTGCAAGCGATGGTATGATCTTCTTAAATATATGTTCGACAGCATACGAGTTGACCATTGTCTTCAATTCCAGGGAGAAATGCTAGGGCCGAAATCGTCTGTGCGAATCCTGAAATGCACGCCGGTATGGATTGTAAAGTCCTCGCTGAAGTTGTGACAATCTTTGATCGAGCGTCCATCTCATCAGTCTTTCTCCGTCAAGAACTAAACAATCAAAAGCCAAATATTTGGCCACGAGCTCACCGGAAGCCGTCTTTTCCATGACCAGCTCACCATCGATAAGGGTGTCAAAGTGAAAGCCCCGTCTTTCACGAGGTGCTGGACAGAAAAACGATGCTCGGGGTACAGCCCAGAAGTCGTTTTTTCTGTTAATAAAATACTGAGACTCGTTGCCATGATTGTCTTGAGTGAAATAGAGGAAATGGCGCATTCCATCTGATTTCTCACATACCAAGTAACTTTATTTTGTTACTTAAATGATGGTGGAAGAATAATGGAGATAACTTACTCTTCCTCCTCTAGCTCGTGTATATGCTTAAGAGAAAGACTCCCTGGATTTGCGCCGGGGAATCTATGATTGGAACGGCCTAATAGTCGGGCGACGATTGCGCGCAGTCTTGTAAGAAGGGGCCCTTCCACGCTATTACCTGGGGTTTCAACTGAAGTGAGCGTCATGTCGAAATTTAAGAGAAGTGGATCAAGTGGGTAGAATTGGCGTATGGAGAAGAGTATCTAATAACTCTTATCGAATGAATAGCTAAATGTTAGTGAAATATCACAGTGTTATAGAAGTTAGCAGAGAGGATCTTCTGAACTTTGAAGTGGATAATGTAGTGGATGTTGTAGTAAATTGTGGTGTTTTGTTTATCAGCTACTAAAAGAAATTTTTCGAGATTGTGCCAGATTCTATCTGTCAGAATAATGAAGATCGAATTGGGTGAGGTTTAGAAGGTGCTATTGGAGGGGTTTAAATACCTGTTCAATTAGCCTAGATCTTACATCTTAAGATAGGATTTATAATTCTGACTCATTCATAGTGTGTTGATACCACCAATCCAGAGCATACTTGTGGCTAGACCCATAATAAACTTACGTCCATTCCATCCGATTTGATTAATTGTAACGTGCCGTAATTCCGTACTATCTTGTGATATAATATTTTGTTTTGCTTATATTAATCTTTACGCGTCAGCCAATTATTTCCCTCCGCTGTCATTGAGGGACTCCATCACGTGTGAAAGCAGGCTCGATCAGGTTAGTTACCTATAATTACATGAAATTTGTCCGGCATTTTTGGCCGGATTAAGTCAGAAAGCATTCATGTGATAGTTGATAACAATTTTGACCAATATGAATCCGACCTTAACATATCCGAGCGTAAATTTGCCTATATTCCGGTCACAGGTTTGCCTCGATTCAGTGTTTACTTGGTTCAAAATGTGTCGTATTCTTCAAAGGAGGGTCTACCTAGTCAGTTAATGAGACCTGATGAATTTTACCTCCTTTTGGTCATCTATTGTAAGAACTAACACTTACATACAGCAACTTATCATCTTAGAAACTTATCAAATTATCAAGCCCAGAGTATTCCTATATCCTTACCATAATCTTAGCTGTGGAGCAACACGATTCGAAGGATAGATGCTGGAACAAATTTATGGTTGATAATATTAATGAATTCATTGGAGACAACTCCTAATGGACCTATTTACTCATGTATATATATAAGGGCCTCCTTATTATAGAGTCTTATTTCCCTAGCTTTTCCTGTGCTGTGGGGCCTTTTCTATGTGCTTATAATTCCCGTGATAGTGCATTAACATGTTGGTAACTGAGAGGACTATGTTCGATCTTGTATATTCACAGACAATTGTAACGTATCTTCATGTGAGATGGTTTTGTGCCGCACTGCAGGGTCGTGCGAGTAAAAGCTGAGAACCAAGGAATTGATTTCCTGGATTTTATCGATTGCTCCAGTTTTTCTGTCTATGAAACGGTAAATCTATTGTACTCTTGTCACAGTTGTAAACCAAATGAAAGTCCTTAACCTCGATGATATCTGCAATGTACGCGGCGTTAGGGTTAATCGGAATAGGCGTTACAGGCTGTGGCCTCGTTTATCTGGAACCGGAGTTTATCCGGCTCCGAATAGGCGTTGTACCTATTTTGGGAAAAGCCTCGACCCTGCTTAGTAAAGTCTCACAAGTGACGCGTCGCGTATTGTTCATATTAGCCAAATCCTTTCGTAGCTATGACTTTCTTCTCTAGATAGAAAATAAACTCATTTTTAACATACGATTGCGAGAAGCTAGCGTACCGTTCTTTTACATATTTTCTATCTCTTCTTTACACAACTAGTGCAAGTATTGGCTTATACCTCTCCTAGCTGTCCGGTTTTTAAATTGCATGAATACACGCTCTTATCAAGTTCCCTCTCCAGAATCATCTTTATCAGACGACGAATCAGTTACGATCCAAGATTTTTATTCGCTTTCCTCGTCTGACGCATTCCCATTAATCGCTAAATCCGTTGAAGAGAATATGACGGATAATATGGATACAGATGCTCCTGACAATGTCAAGGGCAAGGGCAGGGCTAATCAATTCGTTTCACAGCAAACAACAAATGTCACGCTATCCTTGAATAGTGATCAGCTACAACGGCTATTGGCAATAATCGACACAAGTGACGTCAGTCAGGGAAAGACTTTACGACCAAATCCACACACTGATAAGAAAAAAGCGTCAAGT
This sequence comes from Blumeria hordei DH14, assembly GCA_900239735.1. Taxonomy (NCBI): domain Eukaryota; kingdom Fungi; phylum Ascomycota; class Leotiomycetes; order Helotiales; family Erysiphaceae; genus Blumeria; species Blumeria hordei. Next base: position 57,533 of record OENG01000028.1, on the reverse strand, counting down.
TGGCCGGAATGGGACGGTTCTAGAGAGATGTACCCGACATACATAATTCAGCTTACAGCGAAAATTGAAGCAGACTGGGACCTGTTGGGAGGCCACAAAGCGGTATGCATGGATATGATGAATACCATCCCCAAGAATCTCCGAACTGGTGTCTCTCACTGGTACACAACAGGAGGACCAGACAACAATTGGGACTATGAACTCTACATAGAACATTTTAATGACAATTTTGAAGACAAAACGTCGGTTCGGACTGCTAATGAGAAGTTATCAAGGATGAGACAAGGAAAACATCAGACTTTCGCCTCGTATTTAAACGATTTTGAGCACATGCTAACGCAAGCGAGAGGTATCAACTGGGAAGGCTATATGAAGATAAATGGCCTCAGTCTTGGATTAAACGAGAGTCTAACGAAGCTTTTGATGCCATGTACTCTCTCTGAGACTAACTATACTCTTTTTGTTCGACAGGTGCGAAATATGGCTAGTAAGCTCGAATCACAGGAGGATTATACACCTAAGCATGGCCCTAGACAAACAAAGACATGGTACATTAGCAGACTGGGTGTCGTCCCTCATAATCCTGGCCTCAATTACCAAGCACCAGCACATTCACCATCACAGGATAGAGCAACTACTGTGGACATGGATGGCGACACCCCAATGTCAGGGGTAAGTGGACTAAGCACTGGTCAGCTTGCAGCAATAATAAATGCTGTAAACTCAAAAAACAGTGAAAAGAGCAAAGCTATCAGGAACAAGCCACCTGCTCCGTGGAAGACACCAGAAGAGTTTGCTGCCCTCCGTGCTGCGGGTAAATGCACTCGCTGTGAAGAGAAGGGTCACTACTTCAAGAAATGTCCTAATTTTACATGGGCCAAGAGACCTTCTGATATGAATGCGGTCTTCACTAAAATACCAAATAATTCTAAGTCCAGATTGATGGAATCAGACGAGGATGAAGATGAATTTGGAAATAACGTTTCGGGAAACGAGTAAACCCTGGGCATAGTCGGGCTCAGGGGTGACTAAATCTTTGGTTGACGATTTAAGTGTAATTGTAAAGAATTTGGATAGTTCCCCGTTTTTATTAGAGATAATGCTCAATAAATGCTTTTATGTTGATGCTCTAATGGACACGGGATGTTTATGCTATGCTGCTTTCAGTCACTCGTTTGTCAAACGCCATAAGTTACCGCAAATATCTATTAAAACCAGGGAATTGCGACTCGCAAAAAAAGATTCCCAGCGAAGGGTCATAAATAAACTTACTTACGTAGACACAGACATAGATGGCAGGCGCGAAAAAATCTATGGGTACGTCATCGAGGATTTATCTTATGATATGATTTTAGGTGACCCATGGATGAGAGCCAATGCCGTGGTTTACGATGCTCGCCGACGCGCTATTCGTTTTGGTTCGAAAGGTGGTCTCATTGTGAAAGCTAAAGGATGGGAAGATCGGATGAGCCAAAGCAGTAAAGCAAAGATAAATTACCTCAAAGTAAAATTAGGAAGCGCTCACCAGGTTCTTGGTTCCCAATTCGCGGCAATAGCTACGAGAGTACGTGGTAAAAAGGATCAAGAAACGAAATTGTTTGCAGCATCAATGTTTGATATAAATAAGGCTCTTGAGACTAAAAGAAAACAGACACCTGATGAAATTAAGGCTGGTTTACCACTAGAAGTTCGTGACAACGCTCAGTACTTTACCGAGGACGAGAATCATGAGCTACCACCGCATCGACCTGGCGTCGACACTAAGATCGAATTGATTAAGGATGAACAGGGCAGGGAAAAAGAAATTCCGTTTGGCCCTTTGTACGATATGTCAAGAGCAGAGTTACTTGTGCTCAGGAAAACGTTGACAGATCATCTTGACCGAAATTGGATCCGGGCTAGCTCTTCATCCGGTGGAGCCCCAGTCTTGTTTGCAAAGAAATCCGGCGGGGGACTACGATTTTGTGTGGACTATCGAGCACTAAATTCAATCACAGTAAAAGATAGGTACCCCATCCCACTGATAAAAGAAACTCTACGGCAGTTAACAAAAGCGACCTGGGTTTCAAAGGTAGATGTACGCGCCGCATTTCACAAGCTAAGAGTGCGTGAAGGAGATGAAAAAAAAACAGTATTTCGCACGCGCTTTGGCTCATTCGAATGGCTAGTTACACCATTTGGCCTAACCGGTGCTCCAAGCGCCTTCCAAAGATATATTAATAGTGTCTTAGGAGAATTTCTAGGTGACTTTTGCTCAGCATATCTTGATGATGTACTCATTTATACGACTGGAGATGTCGTAGATCATTGGAGCAAAGTGAACATGATCATACAAAGGCTCGGACTCGCAGGTCTTAAAATGGACCCCCAAAAAAGTGAATTTGCAGTTAAGCAGACAAAATACCTTGGCTTTATTGTATGCTTAGGAGAAGGAATCAAGGTCGATCCTGAGAAAGTAAAGGCTATTACTAGTTGGCAAGCACCAGTAAGCACGAAAGGGATTCGTAGTTTTATAGGCTTTGCAAATTTCTATAGAGATTTCATACCTAATTTTGGACGAATTGCAGCACCACTGTTAAGCTTAACCAAAAAGCATGCTCAATTTCAGTGGGAAGCCCCTCAACAAAAGGCATTTGAAGAATTAAAACAGCGCTTCATAAATTCCCCGATCTTAGCCATATGGGACGATGAAAAAGAGACCGTACTCGAAGCAGATAGTTCAGGTTACGTATTGGGTGGTTGTTTATCACAAAAGGACGAAAAAGGGCAATTAAAGCCGATCGCATACCTATCAAAGAAATTGACTTCGGCAGAAGTTAATTATGACATCCATGACAAAGAAATGCTATCCATTATTCGTTGTATGGAGGAATGGCGGGGTATGCTAATTGGATAAGTAAACCTTTCACAGTCCTATCGGACCACAAGAATCTCAGACATTTTATGACTATACGTACACTTAACGAGCGCCAAATGCGTTGGTCGCAGTTCTATCAAATTTCAATTTCATTATAAAATTCAGACCGGGAAATCAAGCAGCAAGGCCAGACGCACTGTCAAGACGCGAGCAAGATATGCCACAAGGCTCGGACGATTATAGAATTAAAAATAGAGACGTACAGTTAATAAAAGATTCTTGGGTATCAGGCGTAGCTACCAGAAATCGACTCAAGCAAGTCGAGAAAAATAACACGAATATTATTCCCAAAGGTTCAAGTATATTTGAAGAGGAAAATTTTCAAACTCTGTGGGATAAAGCATTACGCGAAGATAAGGATATTTCCACTCTTTACAAAAGTTTGGAAAAGGGAGAAAGAAGCCTTCCACCAACTCTCAAACATCTGAAGATCTCTTTGGCAGAATGTAGCTTTGATACTAGAGGAGCGCTCAGATTTAGAGATAGAGTTTGGATCCCTAACTATGAGCCGCTTCAAACAGCTTTAATTCAGAAAACACACGATTCACAAGTTACAGGGCACCCGGGACGAGACAGCACATTAGCAATTTTAAGCCGTAATTTTTTTTGGCCAGGTATTTCAAAATGTGTGAGAAGGTTCTGTCGTAACTGCGATGTTTGCGGCCGGAGTCATGTTTGGAGAGAGAGTAAAAAGGGGTTACTGAGACCACTACCAGTACCTGATAGGTTTAATAGCGAGCTCGGCATCGATTTCATGACCGATCTACCGGCAAAAACGGCAAATGAACCACGGTATCTAATGGTCGTGGTAGATCGTTTAAAGGGAGGTGTTGCGCTTGAAGATATGACAAGTATGAAAGCCGAACACTGTGCAAGTGTATTTCTTAGATTGCATGTCAGACACCATGGATTTCCTAACTACATTACATCAGACAGAGGTTCTAACTGGGTTGGAGATTTCTGGACAGAATTATGCAGATTAACAGGTGTAAAGCAGCGTTTATCAACGGCATTTCACCCACAAACAGATGGGGCTACGGAGAGGATGAACCAAGAAGTTCTTGGATATTTAAGAGCTTTTATAACTTACGCCCAATTCGATTGGAAAGAACTCTTACCCTGTGCAATGCTTGCGATTAATAATAGAACCGTGTCTTCCCTCGGCATGAGCCCTTTCTTCGCGGAACATGGATACAACATTGAACCAATTCAACTGGTAAATCCAAAAGATAAGCCATCAGCACCTGAAAAACGAGCACAAAACTTTGTTAAAAGAATTCACGAGGCAGAAGAGCTAGCACAGGCTTCGATGGCTTCGTCACAACAAAGAATGGAAGAATATGCAAATAGAAAACGTTCTGAGGCTGAAATATACAAGGTGGGAGATAGAGTTTGGTTAAACTTGAAGAACATACAAACTCCTCAACTATCTAAAAAGCTCTCTTGGATCAACGCAAAGTATCAAGTCACTAAAATAATCGACTCCCATTCAGTAGAACTAAATACACCTTCAGGGATTTGGCCGCGTTTTCACGTAGACTTGCTTAAAAGAGCAGCGACAGACCCCCTACCATCACAAATAATAGACGATGTACAGCCGCCACCGATTCAACATGATATGCAAAATGATGTAAACGATTATGCTTTTGAGAACGCCAATATACAAGTCGTTGAAAAAATTTTGCGTTCAGAAAAAACTAAGGTTGGACGAGGTCACTGGCGTTTACTCCTGGTGAAATGGAGAGGATTTGCAGAGCCGACATGGGAGCCCCGTGAAAATTTAGAGGAAACTGAAGCGCTGGATATATTTGAAGCAAAATACGGTAAAGGAGATAACACTGGAGAAGACGCTGGCGCAATCATAGGTCGCCGCAAACTGACCAAAAGTTCTCTGTTGGCGAAGTCAAAAACTATAAATATTCGGCAATAACGTTCTACCATGGGTACGAGGGGGGGTAATGTTACAGGCTGTGGCCTCGTTTATCTGGAACCGGAGTTTATCCGGCTCCGAATAGGCGTTGTACCTATTTTGGGAAAAGCCTCGACCCTGCTTAGTAAAGTCTCACAAGTGACGCGTCGCGTAATATTCATATTAGCCAAATCCTTTCGTAGCTATGACTTTCTTCTCTAGATAGAAAATAAACTCATTTTTAACATACAATTGCGAGAAGCTAGGGTACCGTTCTTTTACAATAGGTCTTATTTCTAACAAAATTTAACTTTTAGACTTTTCAAAATGATTTAGTGAGTTGTGACCGGAGTTGAGCTGGACAAAGTCTTACAGGGAAGATCGAAATAAGGAACAGTGCCAGTTGTTTTTAACCAAGTTCTTAAATAATTTAGAGCGTATCTGTAGTTTGTATTTGGGATGAAAATAATGGAAGTCGTTGATTTTTGCAGGCGTAAAATCCCGAATTTTATATCATCGAAAATTTGTAGATAGATCTTCTTTAATCGTATGCTGGCTCCTAGGAAATATTGCTTCAGATGAATCGGTGAATCGACTTGTAGATGTTTAGCTTTAGTTCACCTCTCTCATCGTATCTTCGAACAACAAGTAAAATTACATGACATGAAATCTATTTAGATTAGGTCGAAGATATAAATTCGTTATAATATTTTAGGCTTCATAATGAGGACATTGCAGTCCTAGTAAGCTATTTGTAATGAAAGCTGATTCTTCATGGAAGGCACAACCAATCAAGGGTTCTATCATCATAGACATCTTGCCTCCAATTTATTTAATGGTCATCTGTTTACAATTTGCTTGTCATAGGTACCCTAGCAATTCTCAAACTTTCTATGGCATGGATACCGCTCCCCGAGAAGGTTGTGATTTCATACCTGCTCCATATCTACACACCACAGCTTGCAATTAACTTCAGACTGGAGGTGCTGCATCACTCAATAATAATAATCAATCTTGTACCTGTAGCTCAAAATCTTCTTCCAATTGATGTAAGAGTAACTGAATTTATTTGCCGATATTTTGTATATTGAATTGAGACCTCTTTAGGCCACCTTTTTCGATATCAGCTTTTCTTTAAGATTAGCGTGACTCAAAATCCATCACACATCACAAGCGCGGTCACTTCGGCGACCATAATCTGCAACTTTTATGATCGTATAAGATTGAATGAACAATTAGAAATATTATGAATGAATTGATCTGCTCTGAAACCTATAGAGGTTGATGTCCATACGAACCTCATTGCTCCTAACTTATTTTGAGGACAGCCATATTATCTAGCCTCTTACACGTTCTTTAACCGTTGATGATAACCCGAGGGGTCTAATGCTTGAGTAAACCTAAGCCTAAAACTCATCTAGAACCTATGTTTCCCAAAGCTAACACTGACTGTAACTGTCCCAGAAGTGTATCAAAATTGGTGCTGAGTGGAAACCCGATCGCCTCCAGGTCCCGAAGTCCTGTATAATGCGAGACCGTAATAGATTGATCAGAAAGATAATATTGTGTTTCCAGACGTTAGACCCTGTACTGCTGCAGAGATGTTTATTAAATAATTATCATGCGAGTTAAATGATAAATATGGCACTTCTACTGATGTAGGAGACCAATTTAGACCGGGCTAGATCAGGTTGAATACTGCAAAAGTATCAGTTTTGAATTGTTCCCCCCAAATTATCAGAGACATTGAGAAATGCATCTGTCAGTCAAATTACAGCGCACATAGTAGCGAGGGAATCAAATATAATATTTCTGTTGGCCTCTCTTTTCAAAAATTAAAGTAATTATCTCTCATTCAACATATTGCTATGATCACCATGCGCTTGTAGCTCGATGTGATTATAACATTAAAGTTATTGCCACAGACTAGTGGCTACCCAATTACGCACTACTTGAAGTTGATTCTCCTATCATATTCCACCTATTTGTCAAGATTAAGAGAAAAGTTCGCATTGCAAGAGTTCAATAGCTCTACATAAAATAAGATTTTCGGAGGGCACGACTGAACACCTGTACGCGGTGTCCTCTACAAACCTGGGAGTGAAATATTCTCCCAGAGCCAAGTTCAGTCAAATTTCGCAATACCGAACAAGTTGGCCCACGAGGCAATGATTCAAGACTCTCCACCTAATCAAATTTTCCCACCTGACGAGATTAATCACCTCCAAAACCTCATCAAGTTTGCAGGTACGACTTAGTACATCCTCATTTCAATGATCACACCTCTCGTCAACTCTCTCTGGCCTCAATTGACCACCCGTACACGCTCATGCAGATATTTCTACCCGACGGAGGAAGCAAAGCGTGGCGTACAAATCTGAGGGACGGTTCTTTTGGATGGACGTGAGAGGGAAAAGGACAAGTTTACAAGATGATGTTGAAGATGGATATAATGATATGATAATGATATTTTTATCGTGACCGGGTACTATCCCAGCACCCAGAGGGCATGGCACGGGTAGTCCAGATCTATAAGACTCTTCGCTACCTACATCATCATTTCATAGAAACCTAGAAACACAAAACTAAAACAGATAAAGACACCATTTCTAATGTGTTAGCGCCCTGCGCTACACCTTAATTCTCGTACCACACCGAACGGTTCCAAGAAGCAATACAGTTGACCTTTACATCCCCCGTTCACGATTCAATCTTGCTGTAACACTTTGTCACAGTTAAAAAACGCCAGAATTTCTGCCATCCTTCTTGTCCTATCATCTCCCTGATCGTAGGACGTGGTTCCTTCGTTTCCGTCCTCCATTTCTGGATGGTCGGGCGACACTCTGCAAAATGCCATGGTCGCTTTTCTCGGCCACAATTGCAGAGCATTTCTTTATTCTGGTGTTGGAACCGTCTATGATAGCTGGCAAAGTCACCATGCCCGGTCCTTGCTGCGATGAGGCGGTGGTATGCCCATCGAGGTAGTGCTAGCTCTGGAGGGCGTTTTCTCCGCATAAGTAGGTCCAGATCTTCATACCTACTGGATCTGTTCTTAAGCCACCATTCTTCCGCAAGTTTTTGTACCCGGATGTTAACTTGGCGTTTGAGAGCTGCAAAAGTCAGAACTTCGTGAGTTTCCTCCCAGATGCGCTCTGGTTCCGGCATGTTCCCATCACGATTATTTGACGCGAGGCATTTCTTTGCAATCGAATCGGCCTTTTCGTTTCCTGGAATGCCGCTATGTCCCGGAATCCAGTGGACCTCTATCATTGGTCGAGTCTTGCGTAGTTCCAAGAAATTTATTACCTCTACTTGCGAGGTATTTGTTCTGCCGTCTTGAAGGGCTCTAGCCGCCTCTTGATTGTCAAGTAGTACCTTAATATCTGTGCTACCTCCAATTTCTAACGCTGCCTCTAAGCCTCGTACTGCTCCGATGATTTCCGCATCAAAGACCTCAGCTCCGGGAAGGGGTTTTCCACCACTCGCTATAAGTTCGCCGCCCCTATATATGGCGTAGCCATAGGCTGAGTATGCTGGGACGATCGATGACCCATCTGAGTAAACACAGAGTGTTCCTGGGGGAAGATTCCTGAGCCAAACCTTGATCTGCTTCGCCTTTTTCTCCTTGTCGCATTTGGGCCTGGTAGTAGCCATCGCGATCTTTGGTTGGTAAAGCTGCCCAGGCCCTTCTGATGCCGGCAGGCTGAGGTTCCCATTCTGAAGGCGTGTTAAGTATCGATGTGGAAACTTAAAGGCACGTTCTTTCTGCCCTTCTCGCAGTTTGAGTCGCTTGATTGCCTCCTTAGGTGTCTCGACTGCCCTTGACAATAGCGGATGATAATTGTCAAGTCGGCGAATTCTTGCCGCACTTCGGAGCTGTCGCTGCTGAAGCATTACTTCTGCAGGTAAGATCCCTGACTCCCGGTGAAGAACTATGTTTGGTGTAGTTCGCCATACTGGTAGTGCAGCTCGGATTGCGGTCAAAATAGTCCTGTCTAGTAACTTGAGGTGCCATCCAACACCCGTACTTACTTTCTTGTCTCGTCTCGTCGTGATACGGGTGAGTCCTGGCCACCAGGCTTCTGCACCATAGATAGCCGTACTGACTACACATGCATTTACCGCGCGTATTAATGGTCCCGGAGCTGCACCTCTTTGGACTCTATTTATGCTACGTATGAAGTGGGAAAGTCGCTGTGCCTTGCTACACCATTCCTGAACATGCTGTCTGAATGTTAGTTGGGAGTCAAGCCAAACTCCGAGCCATCTAATATGCGGAGACGGCGAAATAAACTGATCCTCGACTCTAACTGTTAGGTTGGATGAGTCTAGTATTTTCTTTGGTCCACCCCCAATAATCAGGAGCTCAGACTTCGAAGGGTCAAATCTAATCATGTGTAACGAAGCTAGTTGAACGATCCTGTCTACTTCGACCTGGACAGCCTCGGTAGCTTCACTAGGACTTTTACCGACTCGAACAATGGCAATGTCGTCTGCATATCCGAATCTACAGTTTGGAGTGCCATCCTCAAGTAGAATTGCGATGTATAACATGAATAGAAGTGGCGAAAGTGGTGATCCTTGGGGACACCGCACTCAACAGGCTTCTCATCTGTTACGCCTTTTTCATGTCTTACCAAGACTGTTCGTTGTGTCAAAAAGGATTCTACCCAGCGACAGAGTGGTATCGGCCAGCCTTGGCTTCGCATTCGTGCAAGCAGCCGATTGTGTAGAACTGCATCGAAGGCCCCTTGAATGTCCAGCGTGACCATAGCTGTGACTTTGTTGGATCTCATTGCAGCTTCTGCATCGTGTGTGACACATGATACTAGGTCGACTGCCGAGCGTCCTGGTAGCGCGCCAAACAGTTGGGAAGGTACTGCCTTGTACTTAAGCGCAAGCCAGGACATCCGTTTCGCTATTAGTCTTTCCAATCCCTTGCCTAAGCTGGAGAGTAACGATATAGGTCGCCATCCTTTTGGGCTGGAGAGATCGCGTCCAATTTTAGGAAGCAGTACAACTTCCGCAACCTTGAAAGGTGTTGGAAAATATCCCAAGTTCAAACAAGCCTGGAACAGGTCCCTAACATATGTTCCAATCGAGCTCCAGCAAGCCTTGAGAAGTCGGACGGTGATTTTGTCATATCCTGGAGCCGTTTCTTTACATCCTATGGTTGACGCTGTAACTTCTTCCAACGAGACCTCTGAGTTCCATGGGATAGACTCTAGTTGACCATTCTCCCATGTTTCTACATCACTTCTAGCATCGAATCTTGCGAGAAGGGAATCGCGCAATGCGATTGTCCGCTCTGATGGATCTGAAAGCCACTGGTTTGGTGCTACTTGGAGAGGAGGAGGCTGTCTCGCCGGCTTTGGTTTGGCCCACCGCATGAGTTTGAACACTTGTGCTTCTGTCTCTGCTGCTTCAACCTGTTTTGTCCAGTATTCGCGTTTGGCTGACTTCACTGCGGCTCGGAAAGCCTTACGAGTCATATCTACATCTCCAGATGTCCTTTTAGCTGCCCTGTAGTCAATCTGTCGATTTTTGCAGTCCTCAGTCCACCAAGGCGCTGTTTTCCCACTTCCTACAGCGGGTGATCGTCCGACAACTTTGGCCGCGTCTTGAAGTACTCGGATTAAACTCCTCGTGAAGTCCTCGATTTCGATTCGACTTTTTAGGGGGCCAGGCCTTACCCATTGCTTCACGCATCGTGCGAACTCTTCTAGATCTCCGTCTCTAACGCGAGTTAGTCTTGGGATTCCAGATAGTTCCGAGTACCCGGGTGTGTCAACTGAGCCCTCAATAGTAGAGTGATCTGATGTACAGTGAAAGCGGGTTGAGACTGATGCAAAAGCCGTCGTATTACTCCAGGTTAGATCTAGCACATTTCCTTCTCGGTGGGTGCTTTCTCCAATGGTGCTTAGTAGCTGCATATTATTTTCGCGAGCCCATCCCATGATGAGATCGCCATTACCGTATTGGCGTTCTATTAACGGTTGCCAGTGCTGTGAGACTGAATTGAAATCGCCTCCCACTACTGAAGGGCCACTGGGTCGCCAGTTTAGTACAGGATCCAAAGTCCCACTGGGGCCTGGGGCACGATATACGTTTACAAAGGTCAGTCCGGACACCTGCACGAAGCAATAGTCTGTCGTCTGGCTTGATGACGAAGGTGTGATCTGTGTCGCTTGCAGTCCTTTCCTGACAAAAGTGACGGCGCGTGGTCGTGATCTCGGTACCGTCTTTCCGAAGGGTATGAAACTATTGAAGCCAGGGTGGCTTTTCGTAGTGAAATCTCCGCCTTCTCGCAAGGTCCATGGTTCTTGTACCATGACTATGTGTACTTCTGCATCCCAAGCTTGTTGCAGTGCTATATCCATATTCGGTCCGCCCTTTCCCACATTCACTTGGTGAAAGAGAAGGGTGCTATGTCTCTGTTTGTGATTATATGAGTTTGGTGTATTACTCATTATCATGCATTATTTCTTCTGGTATGTTGATGACCTCGCGGGCCTTACCTTTTTCTTGGGATCTTAACAATGCTGCCTTGAAATCCAGATGCCCTCTCTCACGAATAACTCGTAGTTCTGTTGGTGATCGTGGCGTTACTTGGCCATGATGTCGCCTTGGTCGAGCCATGCAGCTCAAGTTGGTTGATTCGTGCGGCCCAGCACAGTTTGAACACTTGGGAATGTTGACCGTGCATTCTGCTACTTCGTGTATACCAGAACATTTAACACACCGCTGTCCTTTGACACAGTTTCTTGTTGAGTGATATCCCCAACAGCGTTGACATTGCTCGATGGGGCGTCGACGAGAAAACGGAATGGCGGGTCCACTCTCGTCGAAAAGTCTGAATCTTAGGTTGGATGGCACCTGTTTAAAGTGTATTATCCAGCTAACTGAATAGCTTCCTATTTTTATGTCGTTTGGGCGCACCTGTATCGGTGTAACTCCGCATACTGCCTGGCATTCCGTCTTCACCATTTCAGGAGTAACGTCAATCCTTCCGTCTAATGTACGGATGCAGATTGGGACATGAGGGACCATGACGGACGTCCAATCTGAAGCGGGTTCAATTGTGATTTCCTCCTTTTGAAGGGAAGGACCCACACCCAGGATCGACTCCCTGAGTGCGTCTGATGCACACTCCATTGCTAGGCCGGACCTAACTTGTGTCATCGCTATAATTGCTGAAGGTGCAACTCCAGCTTTTTCAGTGATGAGTTTCTTGATTGTAACAGGCGATAACGTCCGCCACTGATGTTCTCGTCCCATACGAAGGAAGAGTCGTTTATCTTCTTTCGGGGGCTCTTGTCCGGCTGGTCTAGTCTGGACGGCTGGTCTTCGTTTTACCAGATTGGCTGGCGGGTCCGGGAGCTTGGCTGCTTTCTGAGCTACTGTGGCCCACGAGGAAGCAGTCTCCTTGGGCTTTCTTGGTAGCTCATGGAGGGGTTTTGTCGCCCTAGGTACAGAGGTTTTTGGCTGTGTACCTTCTGGTGATGGGTTCTTGCCTTGGGGAATCGCGGCATTGGCGTTACCTATCGCGAACGCTGTCACAATGGGTGAAATATTTTCTATGAAAGGCGCGACTAAGGCCGCGCTTTCGGTTCCTGCCTTGGATTTCGCCCAGGCGTCGATGTTTTGCAGGAAGTCCTGAGCTAGGCTCATTCTCTGCTTTCTTTGGCGTTCCGTTTGCTCCATGGCGGCAGCAATCTCAAGAAGGCTCGGGTGTAAAGGGTCGCCTGGGTCGATTGACGCCGAGGACGACGGCTGGTTGTGCGCAGCCATACTGCCGCTTGATCTTTCGGGTTTGAGTACGGGGATAAATGTACTGGTACGCGTGTATGGAAAGGAAGAATCGAGGAGGATGAGGAAGGATACAATCTCGACGGGCGTGTGATTTTGAATTTTGGCAAGGAGTTTTACGAATTGGGCTTTGTGCGCGCCAAGACTTCGCTTGCGAGAGTGCAGCTGACACTATAAAAACACGCAAACGATGGAAGGTGCCGTGGTCCGCCTCATGGCGGTATTTTCCGGTATAGCTAGAGTAGCCTGGGCACCTACTCCACTTGGGAAAGAGACACCTCAGACCACATTTCGCGCGGAGAAAATTCAATGGATAATGGAGGTATATCTGCATAACCCTGGGCTTTTGAGACGTTCCCCTGGGTGGGTATTCACGGATGAGGGTTGACTTGGGGTGAAGAAAAAGCCGCCATAACTTCTTAGTGGTACTTGGAAATGAAATCCGAGGCATAAGTGCTCTTCTTGTATGTTGAGTCATATTTTCTGTCCTTTTCCTCCGATATTGTGTCATAGTTAGATAGCTGCGTGCGCGATTAAAACCTGATGCAAAAAGAAAATGGATATGATCAATTATTTGAAAGCTTCCACCACAGCTAAACCCTGATGTGAGGCCAGGAATCCTGACAGAGGCAAGCCTTGCCTTGAGACTAATAATCCCATAACGAAGGAGCTGTAAAATTGTAGATTCGCGCTTTTTTAGCTCATTACACAATCTTAGCTGGGGGACTATTCTGAACACATGTCGGTGGTATTCCCTATGAACCTCCAGCTCTCACTGTAGAATATGCAGAGTCGAGATTGAGTAACAAAGTCCTCATTTCGATGAGAATTCCCAATCGCTCTCGCGGTCTATATCGTCTTCATCCATAAGCACATCCCCCTATCACCATTATCATGAAGCTAACCACGATCAGATCAGATGGTAGGGTCGGAGCCCCACTCATCACCAACCCTTGATCAAGGTGGAAAAGTCGTTCGATGAGTTTGAGGAGCGTACCCAGCACCCCATACGGCGATGGTGGATTGGATCAAGTGGGCCTCGAATGTTTCAAAGAAGGGAGATGTAGATGAATATGTGCACCTCATATGGTCCCGGTGTCTAGGCCTCGCCTGGCTGGTGCTGCAGGATTTTGAGACCTTTTCCCGCGCACGCAGTTTCCATTGCTATCAAGGTTCCGTGGAAAAGTTGGCCGAATCCCATGGGTAAATGCTGAGCTGAATGGCTATTCATCAAGCGCGATATATCAATGATCTTTCAAGAAACATAGGAGGCAAGGAGCACTGTACAAGGTATGGCCTAGGTCAGAGAGGAGCTTAATGCGCTAGAAAGACTATGACGTAAGTAGTTCAATTTAAAAAAAAACCAAGCTACCTAAACTGTTTTAAGCTCTTTGGTAAAAATGAAAATTAATACCTTCCATGTTTTGCAATGGATATTGAGGGTCATGCCCTAATTTCCTCTCCTCTACGGCATGGTCTTTAACTTTGATGCCTCTCTCCACTCTCTTCCTTCCTATTATTCCAGACACAACTTTCTATAGGAAATAGTCTTTAGTTTAGATAAGATTAAATGGGCCCTGATTCCTTCATGTCTCTTGGCAATCTACATTTCCACCTCACCCAATTTCTCATGATTAATGAAGATTAGAAAGTGTATGATGGGAACTAGTCGGTCACTTTGAGGGCCATATCAGCATTAGATAAAAAGGCAGATAACACTATCCCTCCATCTTTATTTTACTCAAAGTGATTTCCCAGTCTAGTTACATCAGTATCACCACTACCAGTCTAGAATCGATATCCTCTTCTTTTTGGCCAGAAAGAAATTGTTTCACCTGCGAGATCCGAGCTATCAACACATCCAGTTACTACCCCCAAATTTAATCAACAATAGTCACCCTCAACATATTCAACATGAAAAGCTCAGCTCTCGTTTTCTTTGCGGCTCTGTTGAGCTATTTGATGCCTGTGCTTGGTGCTTTATATTATAACTGTGAAGAGTCCTTAATTTTCAAAGCAACAGTAATACAACGTGTTCGAGAAAAACACCAAGAATTGGTAGCTCAAGGTTTACAGCCTGATCAATTCCAAGCTGGGAGTACCTTTGGTCAGGTGATCTACGATACTATTTCTGCAGTAGAACCAAGTATGAATCAGTCATTCCGAAAACATGGCATTCCCCAATTATACTCACTGGCAATAGATAATGAAATGGAAATCACTATAACATTTGATAAAAATCAATTTGTCCTTTCCGTACAAGCTCTATGCTTGGGCAGAACTTTCAACTGTCCCGCAGTTGAGTATGGCACCGAATATTACAATTAAATCAATAATGTAAACGTTATTGGCTCAATCTAGGGTTGTAACTAAGTCACTAAGGTTCTCTACTTTGTACAAACAGGAAGAGCGCCATCCCTATGTATTTAAGCGCACGGATCATTTGCAATACCTGCATAACTCCCAGACCTTGACCCCTGACTCGGTAATCCTCATGTGTCACATAACTATATTTCTAGAGCTGATTATGCTCAGATATGCATCTGCTCACAAATACTGATATTTTCGAAACTAAACTTCGAGATTGGAACCTGTTAGGCACTATTTTACATTCATATGTGAGGGACTCCAGAGATATTGTAGGTGTAAGGGCTATCATTTTTTCCCCAATTAGAATGTAGAAAAATGCTATTTGAAGTTCATTGGCTCTATCTAGACACCACGACTCTTTGACATGTAATCCATGTAGACTTTGTTAACAATTAAGTTAAGACCAGCAATCATTAATTCAATACCTCTAGTAGATCTTAAGAAATATACGTGGGACACGGTATTGCGTTGTAAATGTTGACTAAAAAGAAATGTATTTTTATTTTATTTATTTATATTAAGTGTTTATTATTTTACGTCGTGCCAGCGCGCAATACGTTTCCCAAGGTCACATGCCAGTTAGCTTAGTCTAGAAAAACTACCCGACGTAGAAAGAGAACGCAGCTACTATTCCAAACCAGGTATAGTTAGAGTACGATGGTGTCCATGTGACGGAAACCGAGTTGGTAATGAATAAATCGATTTAATAAACTATGTAAGGAGAAAAGATAACCCTAGCTACTACTAACAGGTATTTATAGGCGTTAATCCTCCTCGTGAATCTACAGACTAGTGACTTGTCCTTAGGCACAATACTTATTACCCAACCACCTATTTCCAGGTTTCACTTAGTGTCACAAAACAGGTCGTGATTTAGTCAATCAAACGAGGGAAAGTAGTCTATTCAGATTCTATATGAAGAATGAGAGGTAAATACAGAGGGAAAACACGTTCTACATATATGCCAAGTGCGCGCTAATATGCGAGGGATCGACATTAGTTGTGGACCCGTAACATCACCTCTCTCCTCTCGGCTCTGAAATATCAAGTCGTTTTTTTCTTTCCAGATATTCTCTTGTTTTTATTTTTGCCTCGGGATCCCGTATAGCTACCTGTATCTGGATCATCTACATTATCACCCTCCCCGTACTGTTGGACGAAGTCGCGGAAAGCGTCTGTTAGAACGAAATTTCCTCGCGGCTCCCAGGATGTTTCTTTATAGTCTTTGTATTTTACACATAGTAGCCTTTTACCATTAAATTTCTCAGCTCTTAAGATTTTGTCAACGGCGTAAAGAGGATGTTTTCCGTCAAGCAGTGGCGGGGGCTGGCTGTCGTCTGTAATTTGAGAGGGTAGAGGATCATCAGGATCCCGACGGAGGAGGTCCACAAAGAATCTCGGGTGAATGCCGCTAGGGACATCAAGTTCGTAGACATCTGGAGCCACAACTCTTGTAATTTTGTATTTGGCATTTGTCCAAGAGAACTTCTTTTTAAGTTGTGGAGTTGTAACGTTTTTGAGGTTCAGCCAGACTTTGTCCCCGACTTTTAAAATCTCAGCTGGTTTTCTTCCTTTATTGGCATTGTGTTCCATAATTTGCTATGCAGTTGCCATGGCTGCCTTAGCAAGTTCTTGACCATCGTAGAGTCGATTCACGAAAGCATTAGCTCTAGATTTTGGGTCTTTAGTGGAGCCGGATTGAGGGGCTCGACGTTGGATAGGGTCGAGGTGGTAACCATGGGTCAAAAAGAAAGGACTAAAGCCAGTTTTGGAGCTGTCCCTATTGTTAATCGCCACCATAGCAGAAGGGAGGAGTTTAGCCCAGTCATTTTGGGCATATGAGATATATGCACGTAGGTAAGTTAGAACTTCCTGGTTCATTCTTTCAGTCCCTCCATCGGTTTGGGGTTGAAAAGCTGTGGAGAGGCGTTGTTGGATACCCACAAGCTGGCAAAGCCGCTGCCAAAAACGGCCGACCCAATTAGAGCCTCTATCTGAGGTTAACGAATTTGGAAATCCATGGTATCTCCAATGGCTTATTACAAAACGCTCAGCGCATTTTTCAGCCTCCATGGTTTCCATTGCCTCTAGTGTGGCGCCTCCTAACAGGCGATCGTGTATGACCATAAGAAATCTTTCATTTTTGTCTGTTAAAGGGAGTTCTGTCATAAAGTCTAGTGCTAGTTCACTATGAAAACGGTCTGGTATGGGCAGAGGTCGTAATAGTCCTTGAGACGACTGGCGCCAAACTTTAGATCTCCCGCAGACATGACAGTTTCGTACAAATCTCCTTACATCCTTGTACTGTTGAGGCCAAAAGAAGCTCCGTGCTAAAATAGACAATGTCACTTCGCGCCCCGGGTGACCAGTCACATGGGAATCATGTACTCGTTGTTTTAATGCTGTACGGAGGGGCTCCCAGTCTGAGACCCAGAGAGCTCCACGGTAAGTTAAGGCAAATTTATCATCGAAGGTACAATCTGGCATTTGTATAGAATTTCCTACTGAAGAGGGTAGGGAGCGATCTTCTTTAGCAACGCTGGAATAAATTATTTTAAAGGATGGATCCTTTTTCGTTGCTTGATCCCATAATTTTTGAATATGTATTTCGTCGAAGATATCTTTTCCCTTAGGAGGTCCTTCAACGACCGTAACTCTCGACAATGGCGGCGCCTGGCCAATAGGTTTCAGATCTTGGTTTGGCAATTGAATTATACTGGCTTTTGCCCGTCTCCTAGTTTCCATTACCGAAAGATTTAAGTGGATAGGTGGCTCTTCTTTAGCTAACGGTGAGACCCATCTATGTTTAAGGAGTTGGAACTCTCTCCTTTTCAATCTTTCATCGTTAAAATCTTTTGGCTTGAATTCTGTCTTTCTTGACAGCAGGTCTGGTTTGGTTGATTCTATTCCTGGTCTAAATTTAATTTCGAAATTGTAGTTGGAAAGTTCTTCTGCCCAGCGAACTTGACGCTCGGACAACTGCCTAGTTGACATGAAATAACGAAGGTTACGATGGTCAGAAAGGACAAGGAAAGGAGTACTGACACTGCGTAGCTCACCTCGAAAGTGTTTAATTGTTGATAGAATAGCTAGCAGTTCTTTGTCGTAAATCTCGTAGTTGGATTCAGCTGCGGTGAGCTTCCTTGAAAAAAACCCACGGGCCGGAGGCGGCGTTTTTCATCCATCTGTGAGACTACGCCCCCTATGGCATACCCAGATGAGTCTGCTTCCAAATTTGTCTCCGCCTCTGGATCAAACATTTTGAGGACAGGTGCGGTAATTAACAGTCCTTTCAACTTATCGAAAGATTTTCTTCGGGGCTCTTCCCATACCCAAGCTGCACCGTTTTTGGTGAGGTTATTTAAAGGCTCACAAATGGCAGAGAAATTATGGATGAATTCACGGTAGAAATTCGCGAACCCTAGAAAAGAACGAACAGCTGACACAGTTTCCGGCTCTTCCTACTTGGTTATAGCAGATACCTTTTCCGGATCTTCCTTAATGCCATTACCGATTTCAATGATGAAACCCAAGTATTTTATTTCTTTAACGCCAAAAGCACATTTATCAATGTCCATGCGTAGACCCGCAATTTTTAAAGCGCCAATAACTTTACGGACTTTACCATAATGGTCTTGCAGGTCTCTGTCAGTATAGATTATCACATCGTCTAAGTATGCAGAACAAAAGATGTCCAGATACTCGCGCAAAGTATTATTAATAAACCTTTGAAATGTTGAAGGCGCTCCACAAAGACCAAAGGGGTATACTAGCCATGCAAAAAGACCTTGTCTGGTACGGAAGGCTGTTTTCCATTCGTCCCCTTCCTTGATTCGCAATCTGTGGAATGCTGCGCGCACATCTATTTTAGTGAACCAACGTGCTTTAGATAGTTGGCGTAGGGTCTCTCGGATGAGCGGTAGAGGATAACGGTCTTTTTTTGTAATAGCATTAAGACCGCGGTAGTCAACGCAAAACCGCAGGCCACCAGAGGGCTTTTTGGCAAACAATACCGGTGAACTAGCAGGTGAAGCACTCGCGCGTATCCATCCCTTATCTAGGAGATCTGCTAAAGTTTTGCGAAGAACTAACAATTCTTCTCTTGACATTTCATAAAGAGGCCCATATGGCGGTTTCTTTTCAACATTTTTATCATCTTTTTCGAGGTCAATTTCCATATCGTGTCCAGGTCGATGAGGGGGTAGGTCACTTGAGCTATCGTCTAGGAAAACCTCTTCGAGCCCATGCAGTTGTCCAGGAAGTAACCCACGGATTGATTCAACAGTAGGTCTGACACGCGTTTCACTTAGTTTTTCCAACGCTTTATTTATGTCCGATATGGTGACAGATGCAAGGACAAGTTCTTCCTTATTGTTACGCGCGCGCCTTGTAAGGGCAGAAAATACATGCGCAGACACTAATTTGGCTTCTCTTATATATTTTGTTAAATCTTCAGCTTGGTCACTGCTACTCTTGGTACTTTCGTAAATCTTCACTTTCTGATGTCCTTGACCAATATGCAAGACATGGTCTCCTGCTTGGTAGACAGCGTTATTTCTTTCGGCCCAGCCTTTACCGAGGATTAGATCATAGTGTAATCCGTGGATTATGTATCCCCATAATCTTTCTTTTCGGCCGCTAATATCTAAAGTAACGAACGTAATAAAGTTGATTTTGCAGCTTTTATCATCATCTTTCGCAAGCTTAAGCTCTCTAGGCTCTACAAGAATGCGTGGCAGGTTTCTTTTTTCAACAGTCTCTTCACTAAATGCTGCATATGGAAGGCAGCCGGAGTCAAAAAGAGCTGAGAGATAAAAATGATCATTTATAAAGGCATCTATTAAAAATGGTTTGCTATCCATTCTATTCTTAGCCTGTAAGATTTCAATTTTAGATGGCCTTGTTGCCAGATTTATCCCAAAAGAATCCCAAACCTGTTGCCTCTGAACACGACTTCGCTCAGAGGTCATTCGTTTCCCGAATCAGAACGAGACAAATGTTCATTAAAAAGGTTGGAATTAGTTGAGGCCGCATTGACGACCGAGTTTCGGAACCTACCAGAGCCTCTAGGTGTAGGGTTAACGCGGAAATTTCGGTACCAACACTCGCTCCATCTGTGTGAAGGAGATCTACCGCATCTCTCACACTGACTGTTACGGCACGTCAAGGAGGTTTTATAAGTTATTATATTGCTATCAAGAGGTACGCTTGTAAAGGCAATAAAAGACGAAGAGAGGAGGTAGCTACTCTCGAGCCTCTCTAAGATATCTCCCTCGGCTGTGCTCAGTCATCCAACGTGATGCCAAGGCGCTAACCTGTATCCCCACACCCACGCAATACGGCACTCACGGATCGTGACACTGACCCTGTTCAACCCTACGGTTACGTTCTGGCTGAGGTAAATCAGGCGGAAATGAACGGTTATCGGTTCTAAACTCTTTATTCCTAGAGTCTCCTCTTCCTTGAGTGCCTTTAAATGCAGCTAGTAGAGATTGCATTTGGGCCTGTAGGGCGTTTATCCCACCCATCTGGACATCGCTGTCCTGATCAACAGGAGTAAAAGAGTCGCTGTAGGGATTGGGTTGAGGCTGATGTTGTGAATGGGCTGGAGTAACCTGAGCTTGGTTGGTTTGAGTGTGAGGAGGCCGCCAAAAGTTGATGCGTTGGTAAAATTCTTAATCTGATCCCGTGGTGTCAGGATTGCCTTCTGTATAATCTATATATATGGAGATAACCAGAATCTAGTATTCTATGATTCTGGTCTGGCCTTTTGGCCGAGTGGTTATGCAACTATCTCATGCATAATGTAGGATGGCGCCCTTTAGCCTGAATACCACCTCTTTGACCCTTGTCTCCGCCCTGCTGTCTACATGCTGCTCTGACATAATCATAGAACTACACATTGGTCTAGCTCTGGCACGTGTTCATCCACTCGTGTGTATTCAGTTCTGGCTAAGCAAGCAAATCACGGATGAGCCTGCGGAGGTTGGGCACATCTATAGATTATAGGAGGGGTAATGTCAGGATTGCCTTCTGTATAATCTATATATGTGGAGATAACCAGAATCAAGTGTTCTATGATTCTGGTCTGGCCTTTTGGCCGAGTGGTTATGCAACTATCTCATGCATAATGTAGGATGGCGCCCTTTAGCCTGAATACCACCTCTTTGACCCTTGTCTCCGCCCTGCTGTCTACATGCTGCTCTGACACGTGGCCATAGAGAACTCGGGCAGCTTTTCCAACTCATTGGCCATTTCCTGAACTTCGACTACAAAGCTGTCATAGTCCGTGTTAGATATGCCGGATCTATAGGCAAGGCCTTTACGTAAATGCGGCGCTAGCCCCTCTTTCATCGCGTTGACCTTGGACGCGTCCTTAGGAGCGAGTATTCCAGCCTCGGAGTAGTGCTGTTCGAATACACTCCTAAATCTAGCAAAATGTTGATGTGGTCCTTGTTTGATGAAGTGCAGAGCAGTCTGCGCTTTGGACGGCGCGTCTTTATCAGTGAAGAGGTCCTCCAGGTTAGCCAAAAATTCCAGGATATTCCACTCTTTGGATTTCTTTTTCTCAATCATCCATGGGGCAACCCTTTTCTGAGCGTCGGGAGGTAAGGAGTGGGTATAGACCCCGTAACAGAAAGCCTTCTCGTTGCCTAGGGACTTCCTGATATTGTCGTCTTCTGCAATCCCTTCGAGGCTTATCTGGAACGTGGCAAAATCGGATGCATTGCCGGACCACTTTGGCCATTTGTCGAACATTTTTATCGGAAGGTGGCTGGACGGTGGTTGCTCGAAAGTTAGTTGAATTTTTTTTTTAATTTCTGGAGTGCCCATTCGGTATCTATGAGCTGATGTGCTTGGCGTTAGTACTCTTCCAAGCTGGTATAGTCAAATTGGACTATTCAAATATGACGGCTGTCAGGGGTTGAACAGATGATGCGTGCTGCTTAAGCGAGACGTCGCGCAACACGTAGTAAGAATGAGAGAATCTGAATATGTCACAAAACAGGTCGTGATTTAGTCAATCAAACGAGGGAAAGTAGTCTTTATTGACTTTCTATATATTGATCGTCGATTCTGTTTATTGGTCTGTAATGACAGACACGGAAATAATTCATGAGATTGCTTAATGAGAGGCTAGGATTGATTCCGATATTATTTGGTAGAAGACTTGTCCCAACTATCAGAGGGCTACAGCGTCTTTATCTATCTACAGGTAAAATCCCCCATATCCCATTCATACTAGCCATACAGGATCTAGCATATTAAACTTGATACGTATCATCATTTTGGGGTTGAGGTTTACCGTGTACTTGCTACTTGAGTCGCGTGTCTGACTACTATGAGACACGCTCAGGTATCAACCTTATAACCCACACCAAACCCAAACTACTTCACTACCCTGAATATGACCCCATGAATAGTTGTAACAGTAGCCTGCAACCTAGCACGATTAGGCTAGAGCTCGTTGACTAAGTGTAAGGATTCCTCTCCCGATCCTCCCGATCCTTCCGATTCTTCCTTCGCCATATAATTTTACCCTTCTTCTGATGTTGTTATGACAACAGTATAATCCTTTACATATGGGATCATGTTGATATTAGGTTAATGTCTATGTTATGATGAGCTAGTGGAAGGAAAGCAGGTATATATGATGGCTTAGTCTGTAGCTTCAGAGTTCTTCACGCTTAGTTTTCTGTCATACCCAACACCTCCCGATCATCTCCGGTCGCCTTTAGTACCATTAGTCAACACCAGTATTCGCTCGAATCTTTAGTCTCTCTAGATAATTATATTACCAAATTCAACCCTTTAGTTTCTCTATGTGATCTCGAGTAGACCTTCAGTCATCTCTCGCAGTCTATCTAACCTCTATTCCACTACAATTACGCTTCAGTCCGTACGCCTTTTCTCCAATCTGACACTAAGACCTAATCCGAACAAGTCTATTCAGATTCTCTATGAAGAATGAGAGGTAAATACAGAGGGAAAACACGTTCTACATATATGCCAAGTGCGCGCTAATATGCGAGGGATCGACATTAGTTGTGGACCCGTAACACCTCAATGCTGGCCCATTATTTGTCTCTGCAGAACCCCACTTTTTCTCCCAATTATTGAGAGCTGCGGCATCTTGCAAATTTATGAGCGATGTCCACTCTGGCTGTGCCATTCCAGTCCACTTTACTAAAGCCTGTCGCTCACCATTTTTTATTCTACATCTAAGGACTTCGTCAATCTGATATTCTTCTTCGCCATCAACATCAATTATTGGACCTGGGTTTTCATCTTCTAGTATTTGTGATGGCAACGGATTTTCTTCTGCCGGTATGAGCAAATCCACATGAAATTTATTATGAACTTTCCCCGGTATATTCAGTTGCACAACCTCAGGCGAAATTAATTTTGTGACAGTATATTTTGCATGCTGCCAGCCTAACTTTTTTAAGGTTGATCTTCCAATTTAATATTCCGTAATAGCAGCCAAACTTTATCACCGACTTCATACCTTGGTGCTGGCTGTCTCTTTTTATCTGTCAAATCTTTATATCGTTCCTGAATGGCTGCCATGGCAGATTGCATAAAAATGGTGACCTTTTCTAACCTTTCGACAAATTGTTCAGCCCTTTCTTTTCCTGTAGATGCTGGAATGATTGACTGATCAGTAACAAATTGAATAGGGTTCACGTGATATCCGTGTGTCGCAAAAAATGGACTTATGCCGCCTAAGGAAACAACATCTCGATTATTTATCGCAATTTGAGCAGCAGCAAGTGAATCAGACCAATCGTGTTGGGTGTAAGAAATATATGCTCGCAGGTATGTTTGAACTTCCTGGTTCATTCTTTCCGTTGCTCCATCGGTTTGAGGGTGGTAGGCTGTGCTCAGTCTCTGTTCAATTCCAACTAACTCGCACAGTCGTTTCCAGAATTTACTCGTCCAATTTGACCCTCTATCGCTAGTTAATGCATTTGGGAATCCATGATAACGCCAATGACATTCTATAAATCGTTTAGCACAAGTTTCTGCATCCATTTTATCCATAGCCTCCAGTGTCACTGATTTCAACAGTCTATCAGTGATCACCATGATATTTGTTGCACCATTTGATTTAGGGAGTTCTACCATAAAGTCAATGGAAAGCTCTTGATGGAATCTATCAGGTACCGGTAACGGTTTCAGAAGCCCCTGTTTCTGGTGTCGCCAAATTGATGACCTTCCGCACACGTGAAAATTTTTATAAAACCGTTTGACTGACTTGCTTATTCCCGGCCAAAAGTATTCTCTAGCGACTTGGGCAAGCGTCGCATCTCTTCCAGGATGGCCAGTGATGGCTGAGTCATGAACGTTCTGTATAATCGCCGTTGTAAGGGGCTCATAAAGAGGCACCCATACCCGACCTTGGTAACGAACTACCCCAATATCATTGTCAAATTCGCAAGCGGCAATTGTTGCTTTAATCGGAGTAGGCACATTTGAACCTTCTATTTGCAACTTGATATCCTTAGGCCATACGCGCTCTCCGCTTTGTACCGCCTTAGCGACTTAGATATATCTTTCATCGTTTTTTATTGCTTGGTCCCAAAGCTCCTGTAAATCTTCGTTGACAAATATTTCATGACCTTCCGCTAGATGAATATTGCCGACACACAACTTTGACGCATGGATTGGCGTTAGGACCTGGCGCTCGCGACTCAAAAGTCGAGGATCACCTTCCTTAGGTCTATCTTGATCCCTCCTTGAAAGTGCATCTGGACGTTAATTCTCTGCACCTTTCCTATACACCAGAGTATATCTAAATCTGGATAAGTATTCAGCCCATCGAGTTTGCCGTTCTGTCAACCGTCTTGTAGTTAAAAAATATTTCAAATTCATGTGGTCACTTAGGATAGTGAAAGCCTGTTCTAAACCTCTCAATTCTGGGTCCCATTCCTTCATACTCGCTACAATAGCTAGAAGTTCTTTGTCATGAATTTCATAATTCATTTCGGCTCCAGTTAAAATTCTAGAGTAGTATGCTACTGGTTTCCATGTGGTGTTTTCCTGTTTCTGCAGCAAACAACCACCAAGCGCAAAACCAGAGCAATCTGCCTCCAACATTGTTTCTCGATCGGGATCCCGTTGGGCTAGAGCGGGCTCAGCTACAAACTTTTCTTTTAGCAATTCAAAAGCATCATTTTGTTCAGAGCCCCACTTCCAAGGTGTACCCTTGCCTGTTAGAGATGTTAAAGGTGCGCAAACTTTTGAAAATCCTTTGATAAAGTCACGGTATAAATTTGCAAACCCCCAAAAACCTCTCAGTCCCTTTGTTGTTATGGGTGCTTGCCATTCTGATATTGCCCGAACCTTTGCTGGATCCATTTTGACCGAGGAGTTCCCACTTTCTGAAGATATTATAAAACCCAAGTTTTTTGTCTCTTTGACACTAAACTCACACTTGTCAATATCTAATCCCAGACCGGCTTTCTGAAGCTTTTCAAGTACCAGCTTTACGTGTCTTTGATGTTGCTCTTCGTATCCGTTGGTGAAGATGAGAACGTCATCCACATAAGCCGAACAGAAATCATCGAGGTACTCACGTAAGGCTTCGTTAATGTATCTCTGAAAACTAGCTGGTACCCCATTCAACCCAAATGGCATAACAAGCCACTCAAATAACCCAAATCGTGTTCTAAACGCAGTTTTCCATTCACCACCTTCCTTGATGCGCAATTTATGAAACGCGGATCGTACATCCAACTTGATAAACCACATGGCTCTACTTAGTTTAGACATTGTCTCTTTAATCAGAGGCAGAGGATATCGATCAGCCTTCGAAATAGCATTTAAGGCGTGATAGTTTACACAAAATCGTAGACCTCCGCCTGGTTTCCGAACGAATAATACTGATGCCCCTGCTGGTGAACTACTTGCACAAATGTAGTTTTGTCAAGAAGGTCTGTCAGTGTCTTCCATAGCACCAGTAACTAATCCCTTGATATTCTATACAGGGGTCCCCATGGTATGCTTTTGTCAGACTCGAGCCTAGCCTCGTGATCGCATCCTTGCCGATGTGGTGGCAGTTTGTCCGTTAGCCCTTTCCGAAATAGGTCTGCAAATTGTTTACAATAGTTTGGGAGTCAATCCAAATTTGTTGGTGACTTCTTTGTTGGCGCAAGCGCTTTCTTTCACGGTAGTAGCGTGGTAGTTGGCATGGTTTAAGGTTAAGCGACAACTGAGCCTCTAAAGACCTTCATGTAGCTAGATAGACTATTCCTTCCTCATCGCACAACTCATGTGTAATATACACCTCGCACTTCGTACCATCGCACTGTGACATTTTGTGCGATCTCTTTTTACACCCTGTCGCATATTCCAGCCTGAAGATTTTCACTTTCAACATAATATCGCCAATTTTCGTACCCTGACCTGCCTGTTTTGCGACCCGGTGAATATATTTGTTAAGAATATCTAGATCAGTAAAAATTTGCAAAATTTACTCGATATCCAGCTTCCGATCAGAAAATCTCTAAGTTTATTTTTCACTTTCTGCATCCAGCTTTATAATAAAAATAAAAATAAAAAATAAGTTCTCTACTGCAGACTTACAAAATGACCACTACAAATACTGAATTCAAGCATAGAATCAGTGAATCCTTTACTTCTTGTTTCCCCAATCTTCCTGGAGTTCTCTCTGAGTACGATTTTACTCACACGCTTACGAACAGGCCCTTATCCCCCCAAAGCTAGCAGAAATAATCAATGTGCTCCCAAACCCAAACTTGGATGATGATGCAAAAGCCATTTTCGCTATGCTCCTTGCATTCGAGCATGGATTTGGAAAGATTTGCATGAAAGCAAGTGAAAATGAATTGGCATACAACGATGAGTGCTCTAGAAATGTAAGGGCGCGCAATGCTCGTGCAGCTACCGAAAACGAGAAGGACATTCTTCGCGCACAACTCGAAGCAGATAGAGCCACACTCACAAGAACTCGTGTTGAGCTTGCAGACTCACTGGAAAAAAAACTTGCGGTCGAAACCCAGCTCCAAATTGCAATCCTTCAAAATGCCAAAAGCCGTGCCACAGGAGAAGGAATAGCTGCCCAAACTCCAACTGCCCGTCGAACTCAGAAAGATCCAAATAAATTCACAGCATCAACCAACGAGGAAAACCATGTCCAGCGCCAAGAGAAATACGAGATATTCAAGACCCAAGTACAAGGAATAATCACTATTGACTTTTCATGTTTCCTCACTGAAGCATCTAAGATTTTGTATATATGTGGCTTAATGGATGACCATGCTTTGGATGCAGTTTGTGATGGCCACAAGTCTATTACTGTTAATTTGAATGATCTCTCGCAATGGCAGTGGCAGAATGAGAATGCGCTCTGGACCGATCTCGATAGCTGATACATCCTATTTAATTCTGCAACGCTTGCAAGAAATACGCTGGATAATTATTCTCAAGATAGCCCGAGAAACGGCACTATACCATACGGTGAATGGAAAGCTGAGTTTATTAGGCTTTCTAACCGCGCAAAGTTAGGTCCACGAGAAAAAGTCGAAAAATGGCGTAGATTTATTGGTATCGATATCAAAAAAATATTCCGGTCACAGGTAGACAATCCGGGCGATGATGATTTTGTCGGATGGGTCTCTATATGTGATAATATCGCTCGCAATCAGCTTCAGGAGGCTCACTATGATTCTATAAATCAGTCAAGCGGCAAAAGTAGGAATGAGAAATCCAACGAGCCAGCGCAATATCCACCAGATGTACGAAATGCTGCTTACAGATCTCATCCTCACGATGACCCCATGGACGTTAGCCGGCTGCAGATTTCTGATAGTGAAAGGCAGCGTCGGCGTATCCAGGGGCTTTGTCTAGCCTGTGGTCAGAGCGGCCACATTGCTCGAGACCATCATCGGAAATTTGACCCAATCCCGATGCCAAAACGTGCCAATATCACGTCAGCTTATAATAAGCAAAATTGCCAAGTGTCAGGAACTGAGGATAGAGGTTACTGGGTCACAATGGTTGCCATGGGTTACAAATTGAGTAATCGAGTAATAGGAGGTAGACCCTATGAGACCTAGGTTGCTCTGGTTACTATGATGTATATATGGAGTGGACAGAGCCGCAGTAGAGGGCCACGTCTTGTCTTCCGTCTTCCACTGGCCTTGTCTACGATCCTAGATTCCCTAGTCCCTCGTCCCTCGTCCTTAGACCTAGTTATAATCACGAATTCATACCTTTGACTCTTGCCTACCTCCTCAGCTGTTACTCAAACCACTTAGTAACCCTCCCGACGCTACCTTTGGCACCCTCGAGTTTGACACCAAGATATAGAGAATCGCTCGAACTCCCGACCTCAGAACATTAATTCACGCAGTCATTTTGTAAATTCTCAGTACTTCACGCAGCCTCCGCAATTTCCTATGTCATACTATCCACCCATGTACCAACAAATAACGCCGCAGCAAACAGCACATTCGCGCTTGCGTGCTGTTGGTGAAAATTCCGGATATGTATCTGATGCCAGTTCTGACCATGTAAGCCCTGATCAAGGCCGAAATACATCTGAAAACTTGAATCAGCTAAAAGGCAAACCTCTGATCTAAGTCGCGATCAGAGGTGTGATTGGTATGGTGGAGAGGATGAATTAATCCGAGCAGTGTTGTTAGATGACTCGCCTCTAGAGCTACGCTCTACTAGCTCTAGAAATTCAATGCTGCTTCAAACTCAACTCTCAGACCCGCGCACTGGTGACCCTTTAATGTTCCATACGTCTAGCTTAGTAGATAGTGGCTGTACAGCCTTCGCATTTGCAGACGCCGAGGCAGTTGTACAGCGCTTTAGTATCTCAACCAAGAAGCTTGTCAAGCCCCGTTATGTTCGTCTAGCTGATGGTAGTACCCAAGCAACCGTTACCGATTATTTCACTATTCGAATGCACCTAGGCCAGCACTCAGAGATAATTGTGCTCTATGTAACAAATCTGGGTGAGAGCAACCCAATAATCCTAGGTATGCCATGGCTTCAGCTTCATAATCCCCTTTGTGATTGGAATGCCATGACCGTTAATTTCGGTTCACAATTCTGTCAAAGTCATTGTCTTCCATGGAGGACTTCAACATCTGCCTTATGCCCGCCCCCACAACTCTCTGGATCCCATGAAGCCCCGATAAATATACAGAACGAACCCCCTTCATTTGCACAAAGATTACACCAAGTCACTGTAGAAGATTGCCCCGATCATTATACTAAAGCTGTCTTAGATGATGACACCGAAAAGTCTACGCATCTCTTACGAAGAAAAGTAGATCAAGTTGATGTGGATAGATTTCTTCAAGACAAGCAGGAACCTTCAAAAATTGATATCAAAGATCGCCTCCCTATAGAATTTCACAATTATATTGAACATTTTTTACCAAAAAATGCAAAGATTCTGCCACCACATCGTCCTTGGGACCATAAAATTGAGCTATTACCTGGAAAGCAACCTCCTTTCTATAAAAATAGGCCATTCTCACCTAGTGAACTCCAGTGCATTAAAAAATGGATTGACGAAATGTTAGAGAAGGGATTTATACGCGAATCATCCTCGCCTGCTGCCGCTCCCCTTCTTCTTGTACCCAAATCTAGTGGTGGAGTGCGCATATGCCAAGATTATCGTGGCCTCAATATGGTCACAATTAGAAACCGATACCCACTTCCTTTGATTCGGGAAAGACTAGACTCAATATCTGCCGCCAAATTCTTTACTAAACTTGATGTAATTGCTGCTTTTAATCGCGTTCGAATTGCAGAGGGTCACGAGTGGATGACTGCATTTACTTCTCGTTTTGGACTTTATGAAATGCTCGTCACGCCATTTGGGTTGTGCAACGCTCCTGCCACCTTTCAGAATTACATCATCATGTTCTCCATAATGCCCTTGATGATTACTGTACTGCATACCTTAATGATGTCCTAATATACTCTAGGACCCGAGAGGAACATACTAAACATGTCAGTGAAGTAATTCGGCGGCTTGGTGAAGCTGGGTTACAAATTGATATTGATAAATCAGAATTTTACACGAAAAAGACCAAGTACCTGGGCCTAGTAATCTCCACGGAGGGACTTATTAAGGATCCTCAGAAAATTAAAGCAATAGTCACCTGGAACGCACCCACTACAGTCAAGGAGTTACAGCAATTTTTAGGGTTCGCGAACTTCTATAGACGTTTTATCAGGAATTATTCAGGTGAAGTCGAGCCCCTGACCCGTCTCTCACGAAAAAATGTGCCATGGGTCTGGTAAAAAGAGCAATTAGATGCATCCACAAGTCTCAAGTGTTTGTTTACTCAGGCGCCAACAATGGCTCATTTTGATCATGAAAAACGCACTACAGTAGAGACAGACGCTTCTAATTGGGCTTCTGGTGCTGTCCTTATCCAAAAAGGAATAGTTACGGCGTGCGCTAGGGATACTGGAGATCGCCGTCTGCCGAAGGTAATGTATTACCGTTGTTTGTAAATCTTAGAGCGACGGCTACTGTAGGTTTTCTTTGGGGCGAATTAACAAATATATTATATTAAGTATATATCTCGCAACCACTTCTATTCACTAACTCCTCTTCCAAAGGAACTCCACACCAGAATAGTTTTCCATCTCAGCTCTGACCAACTTTCCTTCTATGACTAATTCATGATGAATCCAAAGCTCCTTCCTGATCAGTCTCAGGGTTAAGTTTACTCCAAGCAGATCAAGGTACTGTATGCAAGAGTATTCCTACAACTACTAACTGTTCGGATTGTAGATGCTAACGAAGGATAATCAGATATAATCCAACTGGCGAGGTGCCAGGTGTTGAAAGAGATAGAGTATCACTTAAAGTAGAGCGAAGAAGAGTGAATTAATTATATGTTTATATATAAAAAGATGTCAATCAAGACCATAAAAAACGACGTGACAATATATTTAGTAAAAATCAGTAAGTTATAGTAGGCAATCATTTACGCTGTATTCCCTTGTCATAGAAGTAGAGCCACACTAGTATCTATTCATGCAAATCTTACAGGGGAGATGGGACCAGAGTGTAAATAGTGGATGTAGGGATTGCGTTGGGAACCCTTACGTAATGAAGGTAATCGTTACTAATAGGATTATACTTCATTTTCCAACACCAGGTGGTCAAAGGTCGGAGAACTACAGGATAGTCCAGACACGAAGTCAAGAAGTCGAGTTGCCGAGCCAGCGATCAAGGCTGATAGATTAGGGTGGACAGAAGCACGAATAATGTAACTACTAAATGAAAAACTGAGAATACCGGACTGTGAGGATCTAGAATTATGATATTATATAAGTGCTAGATTTTGTTGGAAATATAGCTTCCTGCATTTCTTTCTATCGACCAATGTGGTTGCATGCATCTTGCCTGAACTATATTTCTGAGTTCAGGCAGGAGCCCATACTTCTGATCCAATCAGACTCAACGTTTGAGTCTGCTTGAATCCAATTCTTCCCGAACAAATCCAGTCATTGGTTTGTTCGTATTTTCTATGGCATGACCCAGTATTCTGAGTCAGTGGATAATTCTTTTCTGGTCTAGGATCTCACTTTTCTGCAGTCGAGTCGGTTCCTGGTAACCTTTCTTCCTTGTAAATCCACTGTATATATCGTAATACCTGTAGTCTATTAGTCAATTAAGCAAACTGAACTTCTTCTCCGATGTCAGGCAATTCTTACCCCGAAGTTCTCTCCATACTCTAACAGATTTCGAGATCAATTATCAAAAGAATGAAATATTGCGAAGCTGGAGAACTACTATGTGGCAGCTCCAGCTTCCTTATATCTAACTCGAGACAGTACTTGACTCAACTAATACTATGGCAAATATAGTCATGACGCCAGCCCCTCCATCTCTAACTGTCAGAGTTTTCTCGGAAACCTTCTCCTATCTTCTTTTCCTGAGAACCTTCTCCTTGAAACCTCTTCAAGGATGCCTGGCCATAACAGGAATCGATAATATATCTCATCCTGTAGCTTTTTTCTCCTCTAAGCATAACCCTGCCGAATCGAATTACGACATCTATGATAAAGAGCTACTTGCTATTGTTAAAGCCCTTGATGAATGGCGCCCTGAATTATCCAGTACGCATGAACCATTTGAGATAATTACTGGTCAGCAAAAACTACAAACATTCCTGACAGCAAAGCAATTAAACCAACGTCAAGTTCGGTGGTCATAATTTCAATCACAGTTTAACTCTCGAGGGGGAGTTTAGGACAGTGTTCCACAGGGTGCGTATGTGGTCTAACGGAGATCTAGGTGGTAGATGAAGGTGATGAGTGGGTCGAAGGGATGACTGGTCTTCTCTAAGAAGAGACAAATTGGTAGATAGTAGCAATAGAGGCTACACGTGGGTCTTGCTGATGAAGAGCTGGAAAGAGATAAATGGTCTTCCCGAAGAAGAGATGGGTAAACAAATGTATTGTTAAGGTAATTGAAGAAGACGTTGCGTGAAGAATAATGCTTCTTCACACCGAGTATTTATATACATAAAATTACCAAATAGCATGTAACACACCGCCTCTATGCCAAACAATCTGCTACACATCACCTAATGAGACTAGCCTACTCTTATCAGTCTTCCTTGCTGGTTTTAAAAGTGCATTGAACTATTATTTGTGTTTAAGCCTAGCCGTCCACATGACATTTCATATTACGCTATGCCACAACGATCCATGAAAGTCTTGTTCTAACAATCCCTTAGACAAACACATTTTCAACGACATTTTTAACTGCACAACCCTTCATAATCAACACCACTATCAATTCATCCTCTATTCCGGCAAATAATGTCTCTCGAAAATTCTGCTTCAGAAACCAATGTTTGCAGGCATCTAACTTGCGATCAATGTATTGAAATTAGAGCATTAAGAAGACTTGGCTTTATATTACATTATATATCCGACGAACTTGGCTTCACAATAAGGCAAGTGCAATATGTTTGTGCTTGAGAGACTGCGAATCCTAAACCTCGCAAAGGACGCTTGCCTATATTAAACGCGGAACAAGTTGATGAACTCAAGGCTTTTGTCCGGGAATCTCCTGAAAATCGATAGATGTGCTATTTAGAACTAGCGATGGGACCCTTCAGCCACTGGGGATGCAGTGAGCGTTTAATTTCTAATGCCCTCAAACAAAGAGGGTACGGAAGATTCATTTCTCGGAAGAAGCCTCCGTCAAGTGCGTATAACAAGTGCGAAAGATATGAAGCAGTGATAAAGGCAAATGGAGGGTTCACAAAGTATTAGTATGGAGTACACTAATACAAAATATGTAGAGCAGTTTCATTTTAATTGAGAGCCATACTGAGGACTTAGATGTATACTTTTGCAATACAGAGCAGTTATTTTTGAAATAGATGTGTATTTTTAGATAATATCTGTCACGGTAGTAGAATGGTAGTTGGCGTGGTTTGAGATTAAGCGATAACTGAGCCTCTAAAGACCTTTGTGTAGCTAAATAGTCTCTTCCCTTCTCATTGCACAACTCATGTGTAATATTTAATTCGTTCTTCGTACCCCGCACTGTGACATTTTGTGCAATGAGAAGGGAGGAGACTATCTAGCTACACGAAGGTCTTTAGAGGCTCAGTTATCGCTCAATCTCAAACCACGCCAACTACCATTCTACTACCGTGACAATATCAATTGATTTTTTTAATTTTTAATTTTAAATGAGGACCATTGTACCTTTCAATTAGAGTTGAAAACCATCCCCATAATTTAGACATTCACGGAATATCATTGGATAGTACCCCTTGCCTGCATAACTAGTCGAGTAACCAGACATGGGCCTGCATGAAAACCATACCAATTAAGGCAATATGTACAGGTATCCAACCCCAGTCATTTTGACAATTGTACTATTACACCCCATAAGAGATGGTAGCTTACTGCAGCCGAGTGTCTGAGTGCCGCAATGGTGAAAGCCCAATGAGGCTCGATCGGAGATGACCCGAGGTATTCACAACACATTTGCGACATCTTGCCCTAGCAGTGCAGTCAACAAGTGTATGGGTGTGAGAAATCTCGAATAAAAATACGTCTCTGATGGTCTATGTTAGAGTATGGAGAGAACTTCGGGGTAAGAATTGCCTGACATCGGAGAAGAAGTTCAGTTTGCTTGATTGACTAATAGACTACAGGTATTACAATATATACGTTTGGTTTACAAGGAAGAAAGGTTACCAGGAACCAACTCCACTGCAGAAAAGCGAGATCCCAGACCAGAAAAGAATTATCCACTGACTCAGAATACTGGGTCGTGCCATAGAAAATACGAACAAACCAATGACTGAATTTGTTCGGGAAGAATTGGATTCAAGCAGACTCAAACGTTGAGTCTGATTGGATCAGAAGTATGGGCTCCTGCCTGAACTCAGAAATATAGTTCAGGCAAGATGCATGCAACCACATTGGTCGATAGAAAGAAATGCAGGAAGCTATATTTCCAACACTTATCCCCACCATATTTTGAGGCGCTGCTTGAAAGGTATTTCGAAATCAACAAATTTTGCTGTGGCATAGTGTTGTGGTTATCTGTCAGGTAACCGGGTGTCTGACTTATGGCAGACAATGTGTATGTAATTATAGTAAACGATAACTCAGCAAAAACAACTTAATTCCTATTTCTCCCGAAATTCTAGGACTATATATGCTGATCATGTGTCACGGTTTCAGTACAAGGTGCATGAGCGATCTTGTAGGTGCAGTATATTTATTATAATTCTCTGAGGAGAGAATTCCTGAAGCTAAAGACTACATATATATACATTCTGAACTATTGCCTTTCGAGAAGATTCTCCCTGTAACCTGAATGACTGAGACTATTCGACAACTACCTAGAAGGTTTTCGGTACACCTGTCATCCTCATGAACCTTCAGTATGTTTCCAGAAGGTTCAATGAGAATATTCTAAGCTCTGTGGCTTCCGAGACCTCTCCCAAATATTCGCTTTGTGTCATTGCCTACGCTAGCCAGCGTAGGCTACAGGAATCCTTCGGCTCAACAGCCGTTACATCATGATTGACTTGATCTCTTGATCTCTAAATATAGACATGCGCTAGGAATAGAATAACCTGCGGTTCTAAATACAGAATGCAAGTACTGACCGAAACAACCAACCCACATACGTATGGTCAGTCCCTATTTTGACCTGAGACATTTCCCTGTCCAAATTCTTCGGTAGTTATTCTTAGCCTTCGACATTATGAGCTGGGAGGTGTCTAGCAATTATATGGCTCTGTTGTCCGTCGGTGGAGTGGCACGGGCCCATGTGCAATGGTGAGTCGCAGAGATGGCGCGCTCACGCTGGGTAATGGCACAGTAGACACTGAGTGCGTATCACTGTGGCCAAATGAGTGTCAGTAGGTATCAAATGTTAACTCTTACTGACAGTGGTGATCTATGAAGGTGATGCTAGATATGCATCCCGACAATTGATAATATCATCTAATGGATGATGTGAAGTATGATATTATTTGGATATGTAAGCAGACATAAGTCTATTATGCAGGGGTGCAGTTCATAGGCAAGATGCAGATCTATAACTGGGACATTGAACTTACTGATTGCGCATATGGGGGCATTGAAGAAGATACTAGAATAGCCTCATGGACTAGTTGGGGGTGACAAGGGATCACAGAGAGGTATTAAATCAGACTCTGGTAGTAGCATAGAAGAATGACATAGTGAGTTCTTTTGATGTTTAATTGCCTTCTTGATCTGGCTCAGTTCTATACAATCACGTGACCCTAGCATAATTTTGCTGTGAATTCTTACAGGATAGATTAATTCACTAAACTCGGCAGGTGAAGAGATTGTAAAGCACATGAACAGCGTCTGTGCACTAGCCTGTATTTTCCACCCTTTCCTAATACAGCAGCCCTTCCTCTGTTCCCCTGTCTCCTAACAACTCAACCGAGCCAGCACAACATAAAAACTGTTTGTAAGAGGGGATGGGAAGATTACTTGGTCTGGGCCATGCAAACTTACTGAAAGAAGACTAGCGAATTTGAACTTAAATAGATGTAAGATGGTGGAGGATAGAAAATAACAATCATCTTTCTTTCCCTTTTCTCTGAGAAAATATCGAATATCCAATCCTGTGACAATTGGCCTAATAGGCTTTGTTGAAGCCAACTCATTACTGTTGAAAGAGATAGAGTATTGTGACGGCTAGTAAGCCGATAGGATCCCTGTAGCCTGTGCTATTCAGCACAGACATATCCTTAGTGTCAGCGCTAAGTTACGCTTGTATTGAAAGTCTGGAACTGCCTATGTTTGAGACGTTAGAAACTAACCCGCACCTGAATAATGGGAGCACGACTGGAGGACAGCTACTAGTGTTTGAAATATTGGAATCATGTATATAAAGGGCGTTAGATATAGCATTACATTTGTTCTTCAGTTAATAAATAAACTTACCTTTCGACATACAAACGCCCAAGCTTTATATATCGGAACTGTTACAAGTATCACTTAAAGCAGAGCGAAGAAGAGTGAATTAATTATATGTTTTATATATAAAAAGATGTCAATCAAGACCATAAAAAACGACGTGACAATATATTTAGTAAAAATCAGTAAGTTATAGTAGGCAATCATTTACGCTGTATTCCCTTGTCATAGAAGTAGAGCCACACTAGTATCTATTCATGCAAATCTTACAGGGGAGATGGGACCAGAGTGTAAATAGTGGATGTAGGGATTGCGTTGGGAACCCTTACGTAATGAAGGTAATTGTTACTAATAGGATTATACTTCATTTTCCAACAATTACCTTTTGCCTGGCTGCTGCTGCTTTCTCTCGCGAGGATTTGCACTAGTTGTGGAGTTCTCGCTTTATTCTTTTCTCCCGGCATAGTAGCCAGTGGCAAAAGGTTTTTCTTCTAATTGTTATTGGTAGCCTCTGATGGCCCACTAGATCGGGGCCGGGGTTTTCTGCGCAGGATGTCTGTAATTATAGCCTGTAAAGCCTCTCCATTCTTCTCAGCAGCTCTTCGGAGCTATTTATTGGTTGTACCAGCCAGTAGGTTAATGTACCCACTGACGATACGCTCAGCTTCTACGAAGCATAAGTTAAAAGCCCTCGCTTCATCTGCGAGGAATTAAGTTATGGTAACACCTAAAGACTCGGTGGGGTTTGGGGGCGAGTATTGGCTGCTCACCCCGCAGATCAGCTCTGCAATTATTTGTGTATTATTGGTATGGCTGGGTGGCCCTGTGAGGACCATTTCTTGTTGTGATATCGCCAGTCAATGACCAGCTTGGCGCCGACAGGTGCATATGCACATCGTGTACTGACTACAGATGCAACTACTTTCCCCCCTGAGTCGGAGACTTAAGAGCGCCGGACTGAGTCATGGCAGGGCAATGATTGGGGCAGCGTTGTGATGAGTCTATTAACCACACACGCTAGCCATGTGCGGTTAGGTATTGCCGGGTAATTACGGGATAGCGCTCAGAGGTATATGCAGACCTCGCGCGCTACCAGAACTATGCAACTGCTTCCGCTCCTGAGTGATGGACTAAGGACTGCAGAATTGAGACACTGTATGGGAATGATTGGAGCGACGCCGCAGTGTATATACAAACCACGGGCGCAAGCCATGGTCAGGTTTGTTGTTGGTCCTGAACAGCTGGGATATTACACGTAAGTGATTGAGGCATTTCAGCGACGCGCGCTGGGACTGCGCGCACCTGCCTCCGGAACGGGGAGGCCTCTCATGAGAGATGGACTCATGAGCTGCAGAGCTTTACCTAGGCGCGCTGTTGGCAGTAAGTTGGGAGAGAGAATGTAGACAATGACAAGGGTCATATTAGAGTATATAAGTAGTCTGTGTTCTATCTCGTGAACAGTATCGAAGAAGTAGTATCTGATACCTGCCAACAAGTAACTTACCAACTCTACAATATCCTGAAACAGAATCTGTGAAAATTAATCAGTAACTATGCTCCCATTCAACTCATAACCTTAACATTTCGACGTCAGGACACCTCGAATTTGCGGGTGGGAGGGGGACCAAGGGCCTATTCTAAATGAATAGGAACTATGTACGAAGATATTTGTGCTATTCTGTTCTAAATTACTTTGTTCTGTTCCAATCTGTACTTGACCGTACTTTTCTATCCTACTCCATTCTTTTCTGTATGAGTGTAACGGCTGCAAAGCTGGTAATTTCCTGTAGTCAGTACTGGCCAGTACAGACCTACAAGTACCGGGTATTGGGCCCTGTAGAACATACTAGAACTACTGGCAAAGGAGCTAGAAAATGTTTCACAGGATTAAGATTGAGAATCAACCTTGGAGAAGCTGCTAGAAATGATATTCTTGCAGTAGCAACTGGAATTATCTAGAAGTAACCTGGCCTTAGAAGAAAGATCTTAGAAGCCAACGAGCCTGTACATATACGTGGCTTAGTATGTAGAGCTTAGCTCTCCATAGTTGATTTATTAATATACCATCACCCATACAAATGCTCTCTGTTATAGCTAGAGTTGACAAGTGAAAGGTTTATGGTATCACGTGATGTGTAGTCTGGTTGAGTAAGTGTTGGGATATTAAGAAGGGATTATCACGAGAGTAAGATAATATAGACGGTAATATGGGATATGCAGAGGAATGTATATCGTGAGTACTACAGGTATAGAGTGATCAAGATGTGTTATGTACCAAAGATGTGGACACCTTGCACTTGACCAACTAGATGACTAAGCAGCATTTCCTGACACGCCCCCATGCTGCGATATCATAGAGCCTCATTAACTCCCACAACACTTAAGAAGTGTGACCCCTACATCTCTTCTTAAAGAGTTCAGTAGTCCTACAGTATATAATAGAATGAAACTGCATTGTGGTACAAGAGTACTCTTATCCTGGCCCCATCGTATCCTGCTGTGTGAACTTCTATAACATGAACGTCGCCCATACAATTCGTTCTTTAATTAGATAAGCCTAGCTCAGACGATAACTTTACAAACTGGTCCCTGGGTAACTGCTTTGTTAATATATCTGCAATCTGTTCAGTACCTGGTGTAAATGTAACTATCAACCTATTTCTCATCACCATGTCATCTCGTATGTAGAAGTGCCTAATTTCAATGTGTTTAGC
Source organism: Blumeria hordei DH14 (assembly GCA_900239735.1). Taxonomy (NCBI): domain Eukaryota; kingdom Fungi; phylum Ascomycota; class Leotiomycetes; order Helotiales; family Erysiphaceae; genus Blumeria; species Blumeria hordei. Next base: position 18,373 of record OENG01000028.1, on the reverse strand, counting down.
TCTTCGATGAAATTTGGTGGTTTTGGCAAGCTCTATTGCAGCCTGATTGTCGAGATATAGAAGCGGAGGCTTCGTTATTTTAACGTTTATATCTTGAGCAATTTTCTCCATCCAGGCGATTTCTTTGGCTCCTTCACTAGCAGACATGATCTCTGCTTCCATTGAGCTCTGAGCTGTGCTTTTCTGACGGTTAGCGGACCAAGTAACTGCGCCCCCATTCCAAATGATCGTTTGCCCTTGGAAGGATTTCTTATCATTTTCGGTCCCCCATGTTGCATCTGTCCATGCTGCCCAGATCTTTGTCGTATCGGAAGGTCTGTATCTAATCCCGAGCGATCTTGTACCGTTGAGGTATCTGAGTAGATGCTTTGCCATGCTCAAATGGTTTGAATCGGGATCAGACATAAATCGTGCAAGTTGCCCTACGGCATATGATATATCCGGCCTTGAACCATTGGATATATATAGGACAGATCCAATAATTTGTCGATAGAGGCAGACATCATCATCTTTGAGCGTTTGCTGGATATCATCTTCGGAGGTTGGCTTTAGGACAGTTCCTGCTGGAAGTGGGAGATCCTTTGGTATACTTTTATCCATTCCCAATCGCTGAATGAGTTTTGTTGTATAGGCAGTTTGATGAATGCGAATTGTACGCTTTGTCTATTTCTTTCCACTTGAATTCCGACGAAAGTGTCAACTGTCCTAGCGCTTTGCAACTCCATTTATTCATAATATCTAATTTGACGGGATTTAAATTTCCGCGTTTCCCAATGATTAGCATATCATCTACATAAAGAAGTACGAAGACACCTCTACCTATAAACAAATTTGGATCAGAATCTCCGCTCCTTAAGGAAATTCGATTAAAGTGATCTTTAACTTCTTTGAACCAAATATGTGGAGCTTGCTTCAAACCGTATAGCGATTTGTTTAGCTTGAGGTAATTTTCCTTTCGATTGATTCCAGGGTGTTGTAAGGAAAAGAAGTCAGGTATCTCCATGTAAATCTCCTCTTCTAACTTTGGATTTAGAAAGGCTGTATCCACATCAAGCGCTTCAATTTCAAGATCGTCTACTGCAGCCTTGGATAGAAGTATCCGGAGTGTGTTGTACCGTATGACCGACGCGAAAGTCTCGAAGTAATCAATACCGTACTGCTGTTCAAATCCACGGACAACGATTCGTGCTTTTCGTCTGTCTAAGCTGCCGTCACTTCTGAACTTCTTTCTGAGAACTATTTTGCTGGATATTATTTTCTTTCCAGGCGGTGGAGACCCAGTCAAAATCGTATAAGTATTAGTGGCTTGCAGAGAGCGCAATTCTGATTTGATTGCCTCTTTCCATAATTTGGGATCTTCATGCATGGCCTGTTCAACAGTAATAGATTCAAATGGAGGAGTGGGCACTTGAATCGATGACGACTCACCGGCATTAATATGAACTGCTTGTGCAGATATTGCATTTGCTGTAACAACATGGTTGAACACAGCCTTCGCCACTCTTCTCAGCGGTCTGCCAAATCTTGATTTTGGCAGGGAGCAAGGAGTCTGCCCAATCGATTGTTCGATGGCTTCTCCGATAATCTGAGGAGCACTTTCGTCAAAGTTCATTCGCTCTCCTAGATTTTCTTGCTCTACTACCCTCATGGTGGCCTCTTCCACTACTGCAGTAGGAAGACTAGCCTCAACCATGGGTTCGCGTGAGAGCTTCCTCCACGCGTTCTCGTGGCAGCTTCCTTCACGTCTTATTGCGGGAGTCTGTAGCTCTACCGAACCTATGTAGGTTTCTTGCTCGACCATTCTAATGGGAGCCTTCTGTATATAGCGTTGATCAGACGCATCTCGAGCCTCTCGCAGGCGAGTTACAGGATTTTGCAATTCAGAGTTATTTTCGCTCGAACTCATTGCCCCAATTGGGTGAATTGCAGCGTACTTCTTACGCGCTTGCTTAACACCTTTCTGTCTAGCTTCTATCAGCTGCGACTGGTACATCTTTGTTCGCTCTAAAGGTACTTGTCTAGGTGTTAGCACATCTAGTCTATCAGGTAGAGTAAAGAGTGATATGTCAATCTTAGGAAACTCATATTCATTGAACTCAACATCAGCAGAGATTGTATCTCTTAGGGTAAGCGTATCAAGTAGCTTCCAAATTTTCGTTGAAGTCATTCCTATCATGATGAATTTTCCCTCCCTTATGTGAGGTTGCCATTTCTGAGGATTTAACTCGGCAGGGTAAAGCACATCTGCTTTGCACCCGAAAACTCTGATATTTGCTAGATCTGCAGGCTTTCCATAATAAGCGCTGTAGGGAGTGAATCTTTCTGGGGCGTCATTATCAGCGAAAGGTAGCGCGGATGTGGAGCCCTGTTCTTGATCCAGGCCGCATGCTCGACAGCGTAATCCCAGAGCTGGTGAGGTAACTGTGCCTCATATAGCATAGACCTTGCTATGACGGCTATAATGCCCATCCATCTTTCAGCTACTCCGTTCATTGAGTGTTTATATGGTGGACTTGGTTCAAACGTTACACCTACTTCTTTCAAGTAGTGTTGAAGGGCAGTACCAAATTCACTCCTACCATTGTCAGCTCTCATGTAGACAATCTTATTGCCAGATTGCAGCTCAGCTTCGGCCTTTATTTGCTTGAATGTGACTAGGACCTCGTTCATTTCCTTCGTCCTTAGTAATCTGACCCAGCACATCCTTGTTGCATCGTCTACCATGAGGAAATAGAACCGATATCCTCTGACTGAGATAGATTGGATTCCTGAGATATCGCAGTGAACTCGACGAAGAATGGTGTTTGAACGATTGTCAGATTTCTTGTTGAAGTTTTCTTTCATCTTTCCTGCTAAGCATGCTTCACAAGAATTTGATCCAATCGGAATTGATCTTTTCTCACTAGGGACTTTCAGTCCGGTGTATCCTGTTTTCAGAATCTTATCAATATCTTTGATGTTAATATGGCCCATTCTTCTGTGCAAAATATCCCACTCAGTCTCTGTTTGGTGCGGCATTTGTTGCTGAACTTTTGTGGCTGATGTTGCTTGAGGTATTGATTTGGTTTTAACTTTGAAGACACCATCCTCTCCTTCTGCTTCAAACAAGATTGAGCCGTTCCGTGTTATTTGACAATGGCCATCAGCAAACTTTACATTTATACCTCTCTTGTTGAAGGCCCAGACTGACAGAAGCCGCATTTGACCAAACTCAGGAATAAACCATACTTCTCTTAGTTCAATTTCCTTGTCACTTGTCCTAAAAGATATATTGCCATAGCCTTCGCATTGAATAACTTTTCCATCTGCAATTTGGACAGACTTTGGACTGCTCCATCTTTTAAGCGTAGAGAAGTCGTCCTCATACCACTAAAATGTTCTGACGCGCCAGAGTCAATTATTGTGAGAATTTCTCTGGGCTTGGTAAGTAAGGCGTGTTTTGTGACAGTTGGGAAAGCTGTTGCATTAGGGTTCAAAAGCCGTGTAAATTTTAGGAGTTTATAAATCCGCTGGTGATCAAGCTCTGTATATTTTCGGAAATTCTTTTATTTTGTGGGCTTTTACTTTTACTTGATATTTTGGATAGAGGTAAACTTTCATCCAGGTTCTGCTCTGAGCAAGCGGTGTGACAATGTTCAAGATGATAAGACAGATAGGGTGAATCATTTTCATTTATGTTTCTAACTTGAACATATTGAGCATTAGCATCACTCCTAGCTTTATTCATATTCTTGGCCTCTCTGCTTTTAGATTGCTTAATGCGACAATCTCGTTCTACATGTCCTTTTCTGCCACAAAAGAAACACTCCTTTTCGTCAGTTGCCATTCCTCTATATTTTCCTTTTCGGTTATTCTCTCCGCGGGCTTGATCACGGCGATCAAAGTGCGTTAAATTGCGTCCCCTTTGATATGTACCACGTCCTCTTTTTCTATTGCTGCTGCGTGCAAGATTTGCAGCTTGTGGTTGGGGCGGCTGAGCATGAGAGATGTTGGACTCGCAAGATTGGAGATACGTTATCGTTTCTGCGAGACTTTACCCATGTTTAGAGCGTGTGATCGAGCCGTTGACCAAATGAAGTTATCTTTAGGGAGAGATGCAATTAGCTGCTCCTTTACATCCTCCTCAGTGATCGATCTAGACGTCATTGATAGTTTGACCCTAAGACTGTTGAGACGTAGGACAAGGGACTGGATTGTGTCTACTCTCGGATCAAACTTCATGGAGGCAAACTTGGACCTCAACTCTGCGATTGTTGTTGGATCTTTATTTGGGTCCATTTGAAGGAGGAAATTCCATAATCCGGCAGGATCGATGTTCCTCAGGAACCCGAGCGACTGCTCCATCAGTTGTGTTTCGATAGAGTTAGATATAATGACTTGGGTGTCGCGGGCTTTAGACAACCATTTCTCTTCCTGTACTTGAAATTCGTTGTCGTTGGTATCGACATCGTGATGTGGTGCGCTTGAGGAGACTGATCGAGTATTTGGACGTAAGGCATGTACATAGTTGTTAGCATTAGGTCTCTTCCATGTACCATCAGCGATACTTAAAACGCCTGCGTTTATCAAGGCGATCTCGCAAGTAATCCGCCACTCTGTATAGGTTCCAAGGCCTAGGATCACAATGTTTCCCCAATTAGATTTGTATAATGGAAGACCATCTTGATTGCGGGTGCCTCTTAGTTCTGCGGTGAGTGAAGACATTGTTGATGATTGTTCTGAAACGGAAGCCGATGAATTGTTAAACACCGGTCTCATAACCTGTTGGGATATTAAGAAGGGATTATCACGAGAGTAAGATAATATAGACGGTAATATGGGATATGCAGAGGAATGTATATCGTGAGTACTACAGGTATAGAGTGATCAAGATGTGTTATGTACCAAAGATGTGGACACCTTGCACTTGACCAACTAGATGACTAAGCAGCATTTCCTGACAGTAAGCGTCGGTCCCGGAAGTGAGCTGGCAGAGTTTTCAGCCCAGCGAGGCTGCATGCCTTTCTCTCTCCTTGTCTTTTCTTTTAGTTATCGTGCATATCTTTAGGTCCAAATACAAAGCAATTACTCTTCTATATTTCAAGGGAGCCTTCTAATATCAACCTGAGGTCGGTCGTAATACTCTCTACTTTCTATAGTTGATCCATGACAATGAGAGTATACTGGAAAGTTCGAGAATAATAGAGAGGAGTATATAATTGGTGATCGGGATGACTCTGATTCAGCAGATTATGGTCTTGTATTCTTAGGAACACTTAAGAAATTATTGAATCCTATCTCATGTCAAACTCTTGAAATGTAGAACCCTTGAATTGTCCAACTCTTGACCCCTCGGAATGCGAACACCTCTCGTACCCTTGACACCAAGAGCCAGCCTCTGCGGAGGACTGGGGCAGCATGAGTGAGTGAGAGATAGACGTTGTAGGATTAAGTTGTGGATGAATTACAATAGCGTCAGCTGGTGATGCGAAAATTGGAAAGGCCTTTTGTGATCTGTATCTGGTGCACAGCTGTTTGTTTTTTTTTTTGTCCTAAGCTAAAGCTCTTTATCCACATTGGGTTGAGGACCAGTGGATCTTGTAGGGTTCCCTGTAACTTTTCCTACAGCTTAACTTGTTCCAACCTCATGAATTGCTGCCAAAAGTGCAGCTGATTAAACAGAAACGAAAAATCAAGAAAATCAAAACAGCTCCGAAAACCAGAAGATTCCTCAATATTAGACCCAAGCAATGAGCTCATCACACATTCAAAATGACAAATTTACCCATTCTCTGCTGAGAGCAAAAGATGGGTTAGCAGGCACCTTTGATCCAGCTGGTATTCTACTATTTCTTAGTAAATGCCTATTAGAGGCATTGTCGAGGTTGCTGTGCCCTCAAACTTCTTCTTCAGATTTCAACACTCCGAAACCTGATCCCTTGGCCATCAAGGTATCCTTTGCCGCAGCAGTTATTGCAGAAATACGTTAGGGTTCGGAGCTGTGGGAGGTTGCAAGTGCTCTATTATTATCTATCTACAACACGTAAATACACGACCGCTGCGCGACTAGCTCTAATTACATAATCACCTTACGTAACCCGCTACATCTCTATCGCCTCTTCGGCCTTTTTGGCTGCAGCCCGAGCTCTTTCCACCTTTGAAAAGTTCCCTTGCTCGATTTGGCAAATCCACGCGAGCTGCTCTTTTGTCACTGATGCAGATTTTCTGGGTCTGACTTGGCGGTCCCGGGAATCCGATTGGTGGGGTCCCCCACAGTTGCGACACTTGGTAAGGGCCTTACACTCGGCTTCCTAGTGAAAATTAGATGTGCAGTTCCAGCAAGCTGGAGCGCGGGAGTGTTAAGGTTATGGATTAGATGGGAGCATAGTTACTGGTCAGTTTTCACAGATTCTGTTTCAGGATGTTGTGGAGTTGGTAAGTTACTTGTTGGCAGGTATCTGATGCTTCTTCCATACTATTCATGAGATAGAAAATAGACTACTTATATACTCTAATATGACCCATATCATTGTCTACATTCTCTCTCCCAACTTACTGCCAACAGCGCGCCTAGGTAAAGCTCTGCAGCTCATGAGAGGCCTCCCCCGTTCCGGAGGCAGGTGCGCGTAGTCCCAGCGCGCGTCGCTGAAATGCCTCAATCACTTACGTGTAATATCCCAGCTGAGCAATCCTGAACCCAGCTGTTCAGGACCGACAGCAGACCTGTCCATGACTTGCGCTCGTGGTTCGTACATACACCGCGGCGTCGCTCCAATCATTCCCATACAGTGTCTCAATCCCGCAGTCCTTAGTCCATCACTCAGGAGCGGAAGCCTTTGCATAGTTCCGGTAGCGTGCGAGGTCTGCATATACCTCTGAGCGCCATCCCATAATTACCTGGCGATACCTAACCGCACATGGCTAGCGTGTGTGGTTAATAGACTCATCACAACGCTGCCCCAATCATTGCCCTGCCATGACTCAGTCCGGCGCTCTTAAGTCTCCGACTCAGGGGGGAAAGTAGTTGCATCTGTAGTCAGTACACGATGTGCATATGCACCTGTCGGCGCCAAGCTGGTCATTGACTGGCGATATCACAACAGGAAGCAATCACGAGTTGCGTGGAAGCCCAAACAGCGTTTGCACTGTTCAATTGGTCGACGAGGCTAGTGGATGTTAGCCATACCCGAATTATCGAATAGGCGGAAGCCCGCACGAGGGACGGAATACCGGTTAAAAGGGCTTGCCAGATTCATTAAGGTGGTCCAGGCCAACAGGTCCCATGAATCCTGACCTGAAATGAAACTGATTATGTCACTCACATAACTTCATCAGCAACCACCTTTGTCTCAAGGATGAGGGTTTGACAGTGTTCCATGGGGTGCGTTGTATAGCCTAGTGAAGATCTAGGTGGTAAATGAGGATATTTAATGGGTCAAAGTGATGACAAGTCTTCTCTAGGAAGAGATGAATGGGCAACTAGTTGCAGTAGATGTTGCACGTGGGTCTTGCTGATGAAGACTGGGCAATGGATAAATGGTCTTCCCGAAGAAGAGATGGGTGAACAAATGTATTGTAATGTGTAAGTAAAGAAGACGTTGCGTGAGGAGTAAAGCTCTCTCACGCTGAACTATTATATACAAGAGTAGAAGCATTTGCAAACCGGAATTAATCAGAATCAATTCTTGTATATCCTTACATGACTTTTTACATGACTAATTGTATAGGGGAAGCTATTATTAAATTAATTGTTATAATTAATATCGGAATACTTCGGTTGTAATTGATATCACAAGCTTGATGTAGCAGTAATAATTATGGTACGTATAAAAATTGATCTATCTCTCCCCTGTCTATCTAGAAGGAAACATCTATAAACCGTAAAACCCCCTGTCTCCTGACGCCATTCCCAAACGGGTACCTCATTACTCATCAACACAATTAGTCATTAGTTCTAAGGAAATACACATTGATCATTGGATTGTTAGTCATTAAACAATTAACTATCCCTTCATCTTATCACAATTTAATATTAGTATTAAAATCCTAATTGCAGATCCATGAAACTTTGCTGTCACAGTGATATTGTCAGCAAGAGTTTTGATTGTCACCGGTACGGTGGAAATTTGCATGGAAACCAAATTTGATGCTGGTTCCAGTTTTATTTCAGATTCACACCGTGCTGTGGAGGAATATAGCAGCCATTTCCGAGCGATTTCATCCTTTGCAGTGAGTGCAAAGCCTGATTTTACCCGCTGGATCAATGTGATGTCGTTGGCTGCGGTTCCCAGCCCCTAAGATACAGCTATCCTGATGCCGACTGGAGAAAGGAAACAGTTGGGATGGTGGTGTTCGAGGCGCAGAAAAGTCGTGAGTCGACTTTTCTCCTTGGAATGATACTTTTTGCTTTCTGGGCGGGCGATACTGCCTTTTTTGTCGACTGCCCAACGCTGCGGGCTAGGCCTCCCCGAGCTTCGGTAGCTCAAGTTGTCTTTGGGGTCAGAGCCTGGATTTTCGTAGGGTTAGGTACCCTAATTTCTGGAGCCCTCGGTGGGAGAGGGCTGGCAGGGCGGGCAGGAAGGACTGGTGGTTGTCGCAAAATAAGACGATGTCCTTATTAATAGATAAATTGATCACGAAGCTACAAGAAGTCCAAGAGGACCATTCTACTTATTGTACCTCGCTTATTTGCTTATGCTAGCCACCTTAGTCAGCGAGGGTTAAACATGACAGGGGTGTGCTTCCTGGGCCGAGTTGAACGAACTAGCCAATGGTCGTTCGTAGGTAGACTTTTATACCGTCTACGAATTCTTTATCATCGCCAATCGAAGGAGGTGAAAGTGCTGCTTCAACACTGTTTATCGCAGCTGAGCAGATGGCGAGGCGGGCCGTAATTTGCGTCGTACGTCGCTTTTCGGCCTCTATGACGGCTTGCAGCTCTGGAGGAAACTCCATTGCTGATGTCGATGCTGCGCCTTTTAAGGCTGGCACAGCATTTTTTCCGGCAGACGATTCTGCACATTCGGTCGTCTTTCTCAGACGACCTTCTTTCCTTTCCTGCAGCTGCTTGCCACTGGGGCCAGCTCGGCGGGGGTTTTGGTCTTGGGACCATTGTTTTCTGCTCTGATCGGATCTGAATCAGTCATCTCTTTATCGGGAAGGGTGGAAGACTTTCCTGGGACATAGGCCTCACTCGCAAATAAGCTTGATAATTTTTGCGCGAGGCCTGTATGTTTTTGACACTTGTGTGTCCGTTCAAAGCCGACAGAAATGGCCGCCTTTAGTCGTTTGCTCTTCATCGGGGTATTTTGGGACGCCTTTCGATGGTCAGCAATTCGAGAACTCAAGCACAGGAACAATCATGAGACGGGAAAAGGGAAAAGGGGAATTTTCGAATTTCTCAATTTTTTTTTTACTTTTGGTCCTAAGCTAAAGCTCATTATATAAGGAAATGGTTAAACTGTCCTTTGCAGCTATTGATGGTGACATGAATTAAGATGATGATTGTAATTGGGATAGATTTCCATATAGTTTATAATACATGATATTCTCAGGTTCATATACCTCGAGCCAAGCAACCAGATTATCTTCCTCCAGATCTAGATTCATCAGAATAATTACTTACTCAGTAAAATTCTCCTAGTCTCAGTTGTATGTTTAGGATCTTGACTAGGTTTCTAGTAACTAGTCAATGATGTTTCTCCTATCACTAAGACATAGTCATGGTTGATACAACAGGTACAAACGATGAATCGTGTCTATATATGACGTTGTGATATAGTCATGATCGTCTGAATAATATCAACTCATGAATGAATCATGTCTCTACATGACACATTATCCATATTGGTTCAAGGACCGGCGGATCTGGCAGGATTCTCTGTAAATTTTCCTACAGACTAACTTGTTCCAACCTCGTGAATCGCTACCAAAAGTGCAGCTGATTGAACTGAACGAAAAATCAAGAAAATCAAAACACCTCCGAAAACCAGAAGATTCCTCCTCATTGGAACCAAGCAATGTGCTTCTCACACATTCTGTCGTCCATCACACCTTCCAAATGACAAAATTTATTTAATCTCTGCTGAGAGCAAGAGATGAGTTAGCAGGCACCATTGATCCAGCCGGTATCCTGCTATTGGTTAGTAGATGCCCCAAAAGGGGACATCGTCGAGGTTGCTGTGTCCTCAAACTTCTTCTTCAGCTTCCAGAGCTCCGAAACCTGTAGCCTCGGCCATTGAGACATCCTTCGCCGCGGCGATGATCACCTCTTCGGCCTTTTTGGCTGCAGCCCTGACTCGTGCCACCTTTGAGAACTCACCTTGTTCTATGTGGCGGTTCCACGCGAGCTGCTCTTTGGTCACTGGTCCGGATTTTTTAGGTCTGGCTTAGCAGGCCCGAGAATCCGATCGGTGGGGTCCCCCACAGTTACGACACTTTGTGAGTGTGGAAACTCGAGGGATAAAAGACAATTGGCGAGTGGTCAAAAGCTGGCGTGGACTCAAATCATAAGATTCTAAACTAAAGAGAAAAGTATCTAGAAGGATATGAATCTGTATATATGTACATAGATGTTCCACTGACAAATGGAAATACCAACACGAAATCTCCCGTCTGTGACGCCCCGACATTTTAGTGGCCACGTGGTCTTCGGTCCAATAGTTGGTAAGCCGACACAGGGTCAATCCAGGAATTCCAACGACTAGTTTCACACACACGAGTCTTGTGTGTGACAGATTACGATACGAAAGGTTTGTCATGGATATTGGTTTTCATGCAAAACCCTTGGGTTGTAGGCAATGAGGGACAGGAGGTTTCGTGTTGGCAACTTTATTTGAACAGTTGAACCTCCTATGTACATATACAGATTCATATCCTCCTAGATACTTTTCTCTTTAGTTTAGAATCTTATGATTTGAGTCCACGCCAGCTTTTGACCACTCGCCAATCGTCTTTTGTCCCTCGAGTTTCCACATTATTCTAAACTCACACTCTCTCCAAAGACCTGGGAAGGTCTAAACAATACCCCTCAATAAGTTTTTTATATACAAACCTACTGATTGATAGCTTCGTCGGTGAACCTTGCTTACTCTAAGCTTCACCTATAACTCTTGTCTCACCAATTGTGTTGTACCGCCTTCTGTATAATATATCTTACGCAATGATGCACACACCACCCGGAAAACATTCCAATAAAGATGGTAATAATAAATGGAATAACATTAACCAACGCCGAAAATCAAAGAATAAACGAACCTCGTCAGTTGACTTCGTCCATTGTAGAGCAGGCTCTCCTGGGCCATCTACAGCTATTCCAACCCGTGCATCTGCTCTCCGTCGTTCACCGATAAGTCCCCTGTACCCGAATCTTCGTGATGATTTACAGCTATCTCCCCCACCTCCCCTCCAACAAACGAGCAATGAGGACATAGCCAACATACTCCGAACGATACAGCTTCAGTTATCCGAACAATCTCGAAAGATAACTGTCCAGGACGAACTAATTGCTAATTTGTCAGCCTCAAAAACCACAAATACAAAAAAAGACAAAGGCAAACAACCTAATGACCATCCTCCTGTTTCGATTATTCCTGAGGTTTTACCGCATCAAAAGGTAAAGAAATCACCCGAAGAAGAAACAAACCTTATCTACACAGTGCCGGCCAGGCGTAGAAACAAGTTCCTGGAATCCAACGATAGTCACGGTAGCGCGGATGATGTAGGTTCATCTCACGATGATACCCCGAACCGAAGACATTCTAGAAGAACCAATTTTTCTAGAGCCCCCGTAAATGACCGAGTCTATCGAGTTCCCGACCTTTCAGAGAAATTGGACGACGGGATAAGCCCAACCTTTGACGCTTGGGAAATAATGCTCCAAGGAAATCTGTCCAACTACGCATGTTACCTAACGAATCAAATAGCGCGGAAAACATACGTATTCAGCCAGACAAAAGGTACCGCGCAGTCACACCTGACCCAACGGATGAAGTCGGATCATCCTCAGCACTTCCATGACGACCAAGAAATGATAAATTGGCTATCTGGATTCTTTCGTGATCCTAATGAGCGTGAAACAGCGCGTGTGTCTTACAATAAATGCCGGATGTCGACCTCGGAATCGTTTAATCACTTTTACAGTCGTTTCTCGGAGTTATCAAGTAAAGCACGCATCGCCCCTGAAGATACTTTGTCGGATCTATTCCACAAACTCAGCCCGGACTTGCACAAAATCGCCATTTCGTTTATGGCTACGGTCCCACTTTATCGATAGCGCTCCAAAGATTCACGTATTTCGATAACGAGCTGAAGCTTAACCGAGAAGCAATAGCTAGCCAAACTCGTCGAATAACTCCAAATCCACCTATTCACGTGAGATCTCCCCACCAAAAGTCGAGCTCACCGAACGATTTGGCCCGTGAACGAAGCCTCGGTCCTTTATCTTCCCATTCTACTCTCGCCGCGCAGAAAAGCTCACGTCCACTGCCCACGACCATCAATTCGGAAGCTGTAAAGTGTTACAACTGCCAGAAGATAGGTCACTACAGTACCGACTGTACGCAGGCCCGTCGTAGCCAGTCCAACATATCCAGCCAAATTCAGGAAATAGAGGTGGATCAAACAACAACGGAAGATCAAACTCAGTCGGATTCGGAAAACGACGAGCCCTAGAGGAAGTCTCCTCTCTAGGGCATTTGGTCGAGTTGTTCCAAATCAACTACGACCGGTTGATGGGGAATCTAGATATATTTCGTGTTCCTTGTAGATTAGTTTCCAATGGAATATCGGTTTCAATTCTAACTCTCCCTGATTCCGGAGCACATGGTTTTTGCTTCATAGACCGAAAGGTAGCAGAAAATGTCTGTGACCGCCTAGAAATCCAGCCTATGGCTCTACCCAAACCCATCACACCAAAGGGTTATAACGGCTCGCGCGGGCGTATTATTACTCATTTTCTTGTTTGTACAATGGTGGTTGACGGATATTCTCTCAGCCAAATTCCTTTTCTCATTCTAGATCTCGCAAACCAAGATGCCATACTTGGTGACGGTTGGATGGCTCACTTCGACGTTCTTCCAGACTTGCGTAATCGTAAATTATATTGGCGCACCCCTCCCCAACAAAAACCTTCTTTTTGCCGTACCCTCAATATTCCGCTGAAAAAATCTCGTCCTTTCCCTGAACACCAAATTGACGCAGACAGAAGAGACGCCGCATTTATCCAAGAAATAAATATCCCTGAAGGCGAGGAAATATTAAAAAAAAATCATACGGTACGCCTTCTCAAAAGAAAAGTTGTGAGATTCTCCCTACCCTCAGAATCATTAATTCCATTAACTACTTCATCGAAATCAAATAACCTTGCAGCGAGACCAAGTAAGCCCTTGGTAAATGAGCGTCTCCATCACTCAAAAAGAAAGATTATAGCTTCCAATACAGTGAAGGCTGATATCCTCGAAATTTCTGCAGTGACTTTTAACCTGCTGGCGCGCCGCAAAGACGTGGAAACTTTCTCGACTAGTCTCCAAGAAATCGATCATGAATTAAATAGTCGAGAATTAGATAACGCAAATTGTGAAAATGGTCAAGATGTAGATCGTCAAATTTGTCCATCACAATATCACGACTACCTGGATGTCTTTTCAAAAAGCGCATCGGACTCAATTCCGCCCAATCGGCCGTATGACCATAAAATAGAAGTAGAAGGCAACGAAATTCTAGGTTATGGTCCTCTTTACAACCAATCCAGCGAAGAATTGCGAAATGTTAAACAGTATTTGTTGGACAACTTAGACAAGGGCTGGATTGTCCCCAGTCAAGCGCCCTTTTCTTCCCCTGTTCTATTTGTTAAAAAACCCAACGGAGGTTTAAGATTTTGCGTAGATTATCGGAAGCTCAACAACATTACGAAAAAAGACCGCTACCCTCTCCCGCTAATTGATGAAACCCTCGCCCGCCTAAACAGTGCAAAGATATTCACGAAGTTGGACATTCGCCAAGCGTTTCACCGAATACGCATGCATCCTGATTCAGAAGAATTAACGACTTTCCGTACTCGATATGGTTCCTATAAGTACCGTGTTCTCCCGTTCGGCCTCACTAACGGGCCCGCTACTTATCAGAGATATATGAACGACACACTATTTGATTATTTGGACGTCTTCTGTACAGTTTACCTGGACGATATCTTAATTTACTCTGATGATCTTTCCGAGCACGAGACTCAAGTCAAGCTTGTCTTACAACGCTTGAGGGATGCCGGGCTTCAGGTTGATATTAAAAAGTGCGAGTTTGGCGTAAAAAAGACAAAATATCTGGGGTTTTTTGTTGGTACTGACGGAATTCGCGTTGATCCTGATAAGATTTCTGTCATTAAAAATTGGAAGCAACCAACTAACGTCAAAGGAGTACAATCTTTCCTCGGATTTTGCAATTTTTACCGACGGTTCATCCGAAATTATGGAGTAATTGCTAAACCCTTAACTCGTCTCATTCATAAAGATGCCGAGTTTTGGTTTTCAGAGGAATGCAGAGCTGCCTTTCAAGAACTAAAAAATCGTATGATTAACGCCCCCGTTCTTTCACACTATGACCCTAGCAAAGAATCCAGGATTGAAACTGACGCGTCTGATGGTGTTATTGCTGGAGTTTTTTCCCAATTATCTGATGACAATGATTGGCATCCTGTGGCTTTCTTCTCGAAAACGATGGCCCCAGCTGAATTGAATTACCAGATTCATGACAAGGAAATGCTAGCAATAGTGCGCTCTCTTTCCCACTGGCGCGCAGAACTACAAGGCACACCAAAGCGAATCGAAATCTTCACTGACCATAAAGCTTTGGAATATTTCATGACATCCAAATCCTTGAATGCTCGTCAAGCACGATGGGCCGAGGCACTATCTGAATTCAACTTCTTAATAAGATACCGTGCAGGCAAAGCAAATGCCGCTGCTGATGCACTGTCTCGTCGTGAACAAGACGTAAAACAGCAAGCTTCGATGAAATCAGCAATACGGAATAAAGCCCTATTAACCAAAAGTAGTGTAGAAGACCCCCCCACAGAATTAGCTCTTAATATCTCCTTCGTCGAGACGTTTGAGCTTGCCGATCGCCTCCTGAATGTAAACAAGTCTCATTCATCACTGACTAAACTTCGTGATCTTGCTAAAACCGGAGAAGAACATTATAAGCTGGAAGAAAATCTTTTACTATTTGATGGGCGACTAGTGGTTCCAGATGCGGATAATATTAGAACAGAACTCGTGCGTGAAGCACACAATCAACCTTCAACAGCCCATCCGGGAACCAAGAAAACCTATAAGTTGTTAGCAGAGCGTTATTATTGGAAAGGTATGAAATGCTTCATTGAACAGTTCGTTGCAAATTGCCACCCCTGTAGGAGATCGCACTTGAACCACGATAAAACTCCCGGATGGCTTCATTCGCTGCCAGTTCCAAACCACCCATGGCAACACATTTGTGCTGATTTTAAAGACATGCCGGAAGATGATGAGGGGCATAATATGGTGGCTGTGTTTATTGATCGTCTAAGTAAAAAAGCAGTCACCATTCCTTGTAAAAAATCTGTGAATGCAAAAGATCTCGCGGAAATGTACTATGTCCATTGCTTTCGACACCTGGGAGTGCCCGAATCAATTGTGTCCGACCGCGGCCCGCAGTTTATCTCAGAATTTTTTGGTACACTCTGCTTACTCCTTGGAGTTAAAAGAAAACTTTCGACAGCCTACCATCCAGAAACCGACGGGCAGACCGAAATAATGAATCAATATTTAGACCTTAGACTCCGTCCTTTTGTAAATCACTTTCAAAATAACTGGTCTCGCCTACTCCCACTGATGGACTTTGCACAACTTGCGTTACACCATGATAGTATCAATACCTCTCCATTCCAGCTACTTCATGGCCATCCACCTCGCCTATCTTTTGACTGGAAAGCTCCTCAAAAGCCAGAAAATGCTCGTCAAGCTATTGCACAAGAAGAAGCAAAAAATCGAATTCATCAAATGCAAGAAGCATGGGAATGGGTTCGTCATCATATGGAGAGTGCACAGCGGAAGAAACAAAAAGACGTCGACATTCATCGTCGTGAACCGGATTTTCAAGTTGGCGATAAAGTTTGGTTGTCTACAAAAAATTTATCTCTAGACCGGCCTAGTAAAAAACTTGGTCATCAAAATGTAGGACCATTCAAAATAGTAAACAAGAAAGGATGGTCATACGAATTAGACTTACCAGCGTCGATGGGAGAAATTCATCGTGTTTTCCACGCCAAGCTCCTTCGAAAAGACCCTGCTAGCCCAGTACCAGGACAGATAAATCCGCTGCCCGAAGCTCTAGAAATAATTCCAGGTCATAAAGAATGGGTTGTTGAATCTATCCGCACCTGTAAATTAAAGTACAAAAAATTGTATTACAGAGCAAATTGGCTGGGAGCTGATGAAGACCCGGAATATTACCCCGCTTCTAATTTCATGTACGCCCCACACTTAATTAAGCGGTTTCATCTCGAAAACCCCGCCATGCCAGGCCCTCCTGTAGCACTTCCGAGGTGGATCGATGCGTGGGAAAAAGGAATAGAAGATTATGATTATCTTGAAGATAATTCGTCTATGGACAGAACTCTGCGGTCAGCGTTCTTTAGAAAGGGGGGGTAGTGTGACGCCCCGACATTTTAGTGGCCACGTGGTCTTCGGTCCAATAGTTGGTAAGCCGACACAGGGTCAATCCAGGAATTCCAACGACTAGTTTCACACACACGAGTCTTGTGTGTGACAGATTACGATACGAAAGGTTTGTCATGGATATTGGTTTTCATGCAAAACCCTTGGGTTGTAGGCAATGAGGGACAGGAGGTTTCGTGTTGGCAACTTTATTTGAACAGTTGAACCTCCTATGTACATATACAGATTCATATCCTCCTAGATACTTTTCTCTTTAGTTTAGAATCTTATGATTTGAGTCCACGCCAGCTTTTGACCACTCGCCAATCGTCTTTTGTCCCTCGAGTTTCCACACCGTCCCTCATTGTCTTCATCCCAAGGGTTTTGCATGAAAACCATCATCCATGACAAACCTTTTGTATCGTGATTTGTCACACTCAAGACTCGTGTGTGTGAAACTAGTTGTTAGAATCCCTGAATTGACCCTGAGTTGGCTTACCAACTATTGGACCGACAACCACGTGGTCACTAAAAATGTCGGGGCGTCACAGTGAGGGCCTTGCACTCGGCTTCCGAGTGCATGTTTGATCCGCAGTTCCAGCAGTATGGAACTCGGGAGCAACCACGTGTGGCGTGGAAGCCCAAACAGCGTTTTCACTGATCGATTTTTCGGCGAGGCTTGTGAATGATAGCCATACCAAACTCGTCGAAGAGGCGGAAGCCCGCACGAGGGCGGAGTCCCAGTCGAAAAGGGCATGCCAGTTTCTGTACGGCGCCCCAGGACGGCATGTCCCGTGCGGTTGCACCTGGAATGGATACTGTCGTGTTTGACGGAAGAACTCCATCATAATCCTCTCTTCACTGACTGTATTTGTATAGTCGGATGTTGTTATTGTCGCAGGAACATTTGCGATCGGAAAGGCAACAAGGTTGAAGGCTTCTTCTAGCTTCGCGTTGAAGTCTGACAACTTCGGAGCGGCATCTAGGAGCCTTTCCCTATATTTTCGTTCCCTGTCAGAATCGCAAAGCGGGTTCTGACACGGTGTATAGAGCAGGTGCTGCTCAAAGGACACTTCAGCACCTCCCATATTTTTCGCCCTATGAGCTTGGTGAAAGCTTGCGCCACGGGTGCTCCTTTTCTAGGCGAAGGAACAGTCGTTTGTCTACTTTCACCTTCGGAGTGTCTTTCTTTTGGGCTTTAGCCCGCAGGTCGCGGCACAGCCTATGCTATGGGACTGCTTTTTGTCGCAGTCCGTTTTTTGCTACTGTGGCCCAGGTGCTTTTGAGAGGCAGTGCTAGGACGGCGGGAAATGGTATGCTGCTGTTGTCGGGAGCCCTTGGGAGTGGGTTCGCCGGGCGCGGAGGTAGGATTAGTGGCGTAGAGGCCGGGCCCGTGGCCATGTATTGCGCAATGGTGGCGCGTAGGTAGACTCTCATCGAGTCTACGAATTGTCTATTTGACCCGTTGGTCAAAGGAAGAAGGGTGGCTTCGACGCCAGAGATGGCGGCGGAACAGAGGCCAGGTTTGCCGCTGTTTCGGCGGTGCGTCGTTGTTCAGCTTCGACAATTGGTCGGAGCTCTTTGGTGTTAAAGTTTTGAGCTTGAGCGAGTATGGAGGTTATAGCGGAATCATGTCGGCGGTTAGACCGATACAGTAAGTCTCGTATGAAGTTGTAGAAGGAAGAATTGACTGGAAACAAGTGTATTGA